>CM073133.1:45434291-46026791 GCA_037039145.1 Fundulus diaphanus
ACGTGAGGATCTCATGCACTATACTTCCTGATTACTGTCAATGCTGTGTGTGATATATTCTTGACCTGGTGCTGATAAATACACAGGTCAGTCAGTTGAACTGGAAAAAAGAAAACAAATACAGACTGAGGCTCCCGTCTTTAAAGTATTTTAGTAATTTAGCAGTGAAAAGATGTGCAAATGACATTATCAAATGACAAGGTTTTTATGAATAAAAGTGAAATGTTAGTTCAGTAGGCAAAAGCTAGCTATCAACATTCTTGAGTTTTAAAAGTATTCACTTACTAGTATATTTCTTTTGGTGCTTTGATAAACCTGTGTGTCATAATTTTTTCTTAGTTGAACCCAGAATGCACACCACGCACACGGAGCTTATTTCTGAGAGTTTATTGAATGAAGGATGAATAGTGGAGGAAGGAAACCAGAGAGGCTGTACCGGACTGGAGCTGGGGGTGTAGATGGGAGCAGGAGCTGGAGGACCGGAGAGTGTTCTTGGAGATGCAGGGCTGCTGTAGTTCCAGAGGTGCAGAGAGGCTTCTTGGGAGTGCAGGGCTGCTGGAGTACAGGGCTAGCAGGAGATCCAGGCAACAAAGCAGAAAGAAAACTCAGACCACTGGGGCAGCAGGAAATCCAGCAGTTAGCAGAGAGCAACAGGCTGAAAGACGTGGAGACTGATGACGAACCAGCGGGGAAGAGAAGACTGAGGGAGGTTTATATAGAGAGGCTGGCAGGTGGAGTGAGTTCTGACTGATTAGTGCCTAACAGGTGTGACTGATTGCTGAGGGAATGGAGCGTGAGCTGAGTGAGAGGAGGAGGTGCTGAAAAAACAACAGGGGAAAACTGCCAGGCCAAAACTAAACCATGACACTATGTAGTGTCTTGCAAATGTGCACGTTTTCACAATATGTATTCATTCCCCATTACTCTGATACCCCCAGAACATTAGCAAACAAACAGCATCAGGAGACCAACACAGCAGACAGGTCAGGGATAAGGAAGGAAGCAGGGTTGGATTTTAAGACACATCCCAAGCTCTGATCATGTCACAGACCTCTGTTCAATTCACCGTCTTAACATGGAAAGAGTATGGCTCACCCCCAAATCTACCTTACCTGGCAGTCTTTGCAAGGGGAGCATTAATCAAAGAAGCAGCTAAGAAACTTATAATATTGCTGGAGGAGCATCAATGTCAGCAGCTCAGGTGGGTCATCTATTGGCACGACCAATATCAGTGTTGCATTCCTCAAATCAGGCCTCTTTAGGTGGAGTGGATAAAAGAAAGCTATTGTTAAAAAGAACATGTGGAAGAAAGCGCACTTGTCAGATTTGACCAAAGGTTATTTTTTTTGGCATAAATGCAAAATGCCATGTATGGCAGAAAACCTAAAAAAACATGGAGGTGGTAGCATCATGCTATGGAGTCGCTTTTATTGAGCAAGAACAACGTAGCGATTGTAGTTTGAGTTCATGGGAAGATGGATGGTGCTAATTACAGGAGAAAAACCTGTTAATGGGCTGCAAAAGACTTGAGACTGGGGAAGAGGTTCAGCTTCTAGCAGGACAGCAATGCACTTTACATTTCCAAGAAATCGCAAAGTACTCCAGTTAACGAAAACCAGATAATACAATAAAAACAGGGACATTAAAATGTAATTAAAATACCTAAGTGAAAGTTTTAAGGCAATTATATGCAAGAAAACTAAAAGCAAAACGAGGCAATTAAAAGAGATCATTAAAAACATTGTGTAAAAAGAAAGGTTTTAAGGGCTGTTTTGAAATTTGTCAGGGTCTTTAGAACCCTCAGATGTGGAGGCAGATTGTTCCACAGCCATGGGGCGGTGCAGGAAAAGGCCCAATCTCCCCTGGTGCAGGATCGAGTCCTGGGAATGTGTAGAAGGTCAGTGTTAGAAGAACGGAGAGTGCGTGAGGGAGAGTAAAGGGTGAGAAGGTATTATATAAAGCATAGTCACACATCACACCTTAGTGTGTAACTGGGAATCTGTGATAATACTTGAACATTTGTGTTAAGATTCCATCCAATCTGACTGAGCTTGAGCTATTTTGCAAAGATTCTCTAAATTTCTAATGCTGGTAGAGACACACACCACAGGGCTTGCCACTGTAACTGCAGCCAGAGGTGACTGAAAATTAAATGGTAAAATGGACTGAACTTATATAGCGCTTTTCCAGTCATGCTGACCACCCAAAGCGCTGTACACTATAGCCTCATTCACCCAGTCGCTCTCACTAACGCGCACACATTTATACACGAGACGCAGCTCAGTAGGCAATTTGGGGTTAAGTGCCTTGCCCAGGGGCACATCGACATGTGGCAAGGGGAAGCTGGAATCAAACCCACTGATTGCCAGACGACTACTCAACCCATCAAGCCACAGTCGCCACAGTTAAGGACTCAGGAGGTCTGCATAGGAACCCAGGACCAAACATTTCATTTAAAAATCATATATAATTTATTTTTCCTCTTTCCAGTTATCCACTACTTTGTGGTATTTCGTTATGGTTGTATAATGAAGAAAAAAAAAAAAAAAAAAGATTTTAGGCAGTATGAATATTTTTACAAAGCAATATTTTGTTAGTGTTACACCAAAAGCGGCATTCTGTCCTGGTGATGCCTTTTAAAAAAGCACCACTTTTATCCAGGATTAACTTGATTTCCTCCCGAACTGCCGGCGGCGGCAGCAGCAGCAGCAGCTTTGTTGGACCTCCTCCAAGCAGAGCTGCGCTGGCAGGTGAACATTTAATACCATTCCCTGTTCCCCAGTGAACGCACAACAACAGACCCTGCCCCCTTTGAGTCCTGACAAATAACTCTCCTCTTCACAGCCAATGTGCGTCTTTATTTCAACGCACAATTGAGTCATGATGGGATTACCCATTGTGTGTACAGCTGCAGTCACAGGATTAGGGATGACGGCAGAGAAAGCACAGTTCCAACCAACAGTGCAGCCACAACGGGCAGCCACTTCAGGAGGAAAGCCACTCAAACACCTGAGGTCATATAAGGTACATTATTATGACATGATAAAATTGTCCTCTTTCCCTCTTTGAGGATGTTTGCGAGAGAACTAAGCAGTAAATGATTCTGTGACTGCAAGATGTTGGATGCACTCCTGAAGGTCTGAGCTGCCTCAGAGGTTTGTGTCTGACACCATGGTTTCCTCATCACAAGCCGTCAGCAGTCTCGTCTTACCTATGTGACAACAATCACATGCCGGCGACTGTGGGTGTGCGGACGCCTGCGTGTGGGAGCGGAGGAGGCGAGCGCCCGACTGTCAGGAATGACACGAGATGACTGGGTATGCGAGACACACCATTATCACTACTCTCACACCTCCGGCAAGAATATGTGAAAACAGTGCACCACACGGGCACGTTACACCTTGAAAGCTCGAGAGCTGTAAGTCCCTGACAGCATATGCCCCCCCCCCCCTCCAAAAAAGCACCCACCCACCCATGCAGGCAAATCCAGCGTCATATGAACAGTGACGCCATGTTACTATTACACATCACTACGAGGTGGTAACGCATCGCAATTTTAGTCAGTGTCACAACAGAGCCGTTGCACATTTCCAAAACCGTCAAGTTTCTCGCCGGCTGAGTGCTCGTGGATCCACGTCAGAAGAGACACCATGTATTCGGGTGAGGCCCTCGAACAACAGGCCCGACCCCTGTGAACTTGAGTCACGCTCAGAGGCGGAGATGTCAAGTTGCAGTTGGTGATCGGCGGGGACAGTGTCCATACGCCCCATGCCAGAGCAAAACTGTTAGCGGTGTACGCCTGTGTCTGCTCCGGAGAATTGGGGGGGGGGGGGGGGGGGGGGGGTTGCCAGGGGACGTACAGTGACTCACTCTGAGGGGATTGAGAGTCACTCATCATCACATTTGTGCCCACATCATCCCCCTCCCTCATTACGACCAATGCCACCCACGCCAGCGAGTGCGTGCTCACACACACTAACAAAGAACGGCATATGAATAAAGTAGCGTCTACTTCAGTGCGTCAAAAGGAGCTTACTCACAATGGCTGAAACAGGCTGCAGCGGTGAATCAAGCACTTATCCAGAGCGGCAATCCTCTGTAATACAGTACTCACAGCGAGAGCAGACATTCACAGAAAGTGGTTAAAAGCTTGTACAAATTATCATGTTTCAGTGTCTCCGTTCGGATGAAGGCTTTGTCTTGGTGACAGGTCCTGGCGCGCACTATTCTGCAATCAAAATTTCACAAACTGAACAGAAAGCAGCTAATTTTTCAGTCAGTTGTCAGCCCGTGCAGGAGTTTCTATGAGCATGCTCATGCAGTATCAAAAGGAGAATTGGATAACTAAGCCAATTTTTCAAACACCTAACGTGCCTGCAGCGTAGCAGCAGTGGTTTGATGCGGTTTATTCTGCACACAGATAAAAAGCTTTGGCATGCAATTACTAAATTAGTGGGGAAATTAATTTCAACTCATTGAGCTGACACAGAAACGCACTGAACTGCTAATCTGGGAGCAGGGGGGCCTAAAAAAATCCTCTTGAATTTAAAGTTTCATGGATTAACGATGTCAAGGCTATCAAGTGGATAGCCCTATAGTGCAGCGTAACTCTGGAGGATTTAAATTGCATATGGGGTGTGTCAGCATGCAAGCCCGGGGTCTGTCAGTACAGTGGCTCTTCAAGTGACTGAACAGCTGAAACTACTTGAATTGGAAATACTTCATAATATAACTAATACTTACTATGGTAAGTAAATAGTATTACAGGACTGTTGCCTTGCAGCAAGAATGTCTTAGGTTCAAATCCCGGCCTGGAGTCTTTCTGCCAGGAGCTGACATGTTCTTCCTGTGGGTGTGTGGATTCTCTCCAAGTACTTTGGCATCCTCCCAATGTCCAAAAACATGACGGACAGACGGATGGATAGATGGATGAATACAACATTTAGACAAAGGGATAAAAAATTAAATGAGTAAACTAATTATTTTTAAACTTATTATCACTAATATTGTCAATTTATTGTAAGATTTCTTTTTTTTTAAATGCCAGGATAATGAAAGAGATGTTTTTCTACTTTACTCTGAGTCAGAGGTTTAATATACACTAGGTCAGGGGTCACTAATTAAAAATCAGCGGGGTCCGAATAACAAAAATCAACAACCAGTAAAGGTCCGAACACATTTTTAATTACAATCCGTTACTTCACATAGTATTTAACACTGAAATAAAATGTTTATGCATCCACCTTATACATTGACTTTTTAAACAAAAAAATGACAGAAAAATAGAACGTTTTTCTATTTTAAAATCCAAAGTGCTTTTCGATTTTGATTTTTTTTTTTCAAAAAGTAGCCAGCAGCAGCAAACCTGACTTACACAGCTCATTGGCTAATTTGGATCACGTGCAGCCCATATTTTCCCGGAGCCGTGGACATCATGCCGCATTAATTGCTTAGTGTGCAAAGTCAACCAAATCTGGTACTTTTAAAATATCCATTGAAAATTCCTGTATCTCTGCCACCTTTCAGCTTTAGAGCCTTTGCGTCATCCTGGACAGCCTCTCCATCACTTTCCACATCCACATCATCACCTGGTTAACTTTCATCTCTGCAGCATCAAGTTCTTCCTTCACACTGTTGACAAACTGGTCCACAGTCCACTTTACAATTTCAGCTCCCTTCCCTCCCTGTCCTCCAGAAACCTCCTGAAACTGCAGCTAGTTCAAAAGACAGAAGGTTGCATCATTACATCATCTACTTCACACCTGTATATTAACTCCACTGGCTCCCTGTCACATTCAATATAAATTAATCCTATGATCATACAAGGCCAAACACAGCCTTGGAAATGCAGGACACATCACCAACACTATCATGACATAATACATTTTAATTTGACACAGATTGCACATTACAATAATCAGTCTCTGCTTTGCCCGTTATTGTTCACCAATTAATCATTACAGTTTATAAAAAGGCATGATTTACCTTTTTTGAAGTTTAATAAAATGGTTATATTTTAGCCCAGTGACTGGAGACCTGTCCAGGATGAACCCTGTGTCCGCGCTCCACTTTAACTTCATAAAAAAACTCTCTGAGAATCGCCTTTCTCTGGCCTCACCCAGGTAGAACCCGTTCTCCAGTCCATGTTGTAGCTGCAGTTTATTTGTTTTATCTTTTTGATGTAGTTTTCTTAAGAATCTGTAAGCATCAAAATCCCTGTCATTTTATTTAGTGTCCTGGGGCGCAGCTGCTCATCAGGTGATCACTGCTGCATACTGACTGACAGCCGATGAAGCTCTGCCTTCTTTGTTTCAGAACAGTGCAGGTTTTTTTTTTTTTTTTTTTTTTTACTTTTTCCGAATCGGACCCAGTCAAATGCGGGACATTATTTCACATTCCGACTCTTCTTCAAGGGTCTTGCTAAATTAGCCTGAGCTAGCGCGTTACTCTTCTTTGTGTTTAAATAAAACATAACAGCGAATCACGAGGAGATCCCTGGTTGGTCGCCGCGTTTATCAGGGAGGGAATAAACGCTGACATGGCCACAGGTGGAAATAATTCATTAATTAACTGCTGGAGCAGCGACAGAAACGCTTACCGAGGGAAGTTGTTGTCAGCGTTGTCATAAATCCAAAGAAAACCTTTGACCACCGCTACTTTCATTCATGTCATCTGTGGTCAGTTTGAGATGCTCTTCCAAAGGTTAAAATGATTAAACACCGATAAACCTCACACTGTTAATGTCCGCTTTGCAAAGACCCGCCCTGCTCTCTTTCTGATTGGTTAATGTCCCGGCTCTGCCAGGTTTGATTGGTTGAGAGCAGCTTCAGTGTAAAACCTTGAAAGAAAAGTCTAGACGGGACTTTTTGCGCTCAATTTCCAAATGACGGAAATCCGTCGCAGCGACGGAGAACTTTAACCCCTGAGTTAGACACTGTCGTTGGACAACATGCAGTAATATATAAATGTTTTAAATGAGGTTGGGTCCGGATTAGCCAGCAGGTGGGTCCGGATCCGGACCGTGGTCCGCTAATCCGTGACCTCTGCACTAGGTCAATTATTAAGATCGAAACATTGGGGTTAGTTTGAGTTAACACATCTGGATATACACTGCTGGATGTACACTGCTCAAAATAAAGGAACATTTTTTAGTCATAGTATAATATCAAGTCATTTAAACGTTTGGAATATTCATCTGGTCAGTTACATAATAGAGGGGGCTGGTCATCAGTGTGCAAAGATGCACTGAAGGGACAACAATGTGAAGGCATTTCAGGTGGAGACCAAATACATTTGTTCCCTCCCCATTTCTTTGGACTGCTTTTCAGTTGTTTTGCATTTGACCAGGGTCAGGGTCATTAATGGTGGCATGAGGTGATACATGGAACCTACAGAGGCTGCACAGAAAGTATATTCTTGCTTTTTTTGTATTCTTGTAATTTCCACAAAAAAATGGTATTACGGACATTGTTGATTAAAGAAAACAAATTACTGGCCACAGAGAATTAAATTTCCATAGAAAAACCTAAGAAATCTGAGAATAATTTCACATATAAGAAAAAACGTGGATGTTTTCTGATGTCGAACTGTCTTAAATTTCCAAGAGAAATTTTTTTCCACGATTAAAGGCATAAATTTGCTATATTAAAACAAGCATATCTCTGACATTGTAGTCAGAAATTTGGATCAACTCGTGACCCTCACACGGTGTCTTGCCACCCCTCGAGGGGTCCTGACCCATACCTTGGGAACCCCTGCTCTAGTAGGCCCTGTGCTCACTGCCCGGCACCGTGGAGAGAGAACATTTTCCAGAGGACACCGGAAATGGGAGGTTTGGCACTGAGGCCCTGTTTTTTCACAGATGAGATCAGATTCACTAATGTGACAGACATGAAAGTTTCTAGAGAAGTTGCGGTGAACACTATGCTGCCTGCACAGAGGTACACTGTATATACTGTGTAAAAAGATGCATAGCCTTTTTATTCTGTCTAACATTAAATCAGACTAAACCTTTCCTGTCTTATGCCACTCAGGATTTCTGTACTGCTATGGAAAGGCTAATGTGTTAGGATCAAACGGATGCCACATCATTTGATGAAAATGATCAACCTACAGTGTGCTTAATCCAAAGTCGCAAAAAAAGTGAAACTGAAAACCTGCTGCAGCAGCTGATCCAATTTGCTGAAATGTCATTGCAGCAAATCTGAATGGTCGGTGTCCTAAGGAGGCATGCTTCTTATGAGGTAGTGCAAGATGTCCTGGGGTATCTCCTCCCAGATCCTGACCAGGGTCACCGACCTCCTGGAGAGTCTGAGGTGCAACCGGGTGAAGCTGGATCGACATAAACGCGATGTCCAGAGATGTTCTGTTGGATTTAGGTCAGGGCAGCGTCATTGACTGGCAGGCCATTCAATGGCATCAATTCCTTTATCCTCCAGGATCTGCATCATCTTGCCACATGAGAATGGGAATTATCATGCATCAGGAGGAACCCGGTAACTTTCCAGCAGCAAAGCATCTAACAACAGGTTTAGGGATTTCACCCTGATAGCTAATGCCAGCTAAGGATTCATTGCAACTGACTGTGAAAAGCTAATCAATTATTTTAAAAACTAGAAAATGTATTTCTAGACTACTAAAAAGTAGAAACTTAAATTTGTTTTGGCCAGGGGTGCTCATAACTGCTCATTTATCGTAGAACATGAACTTAGCGATGTTTAAAAGATGCAAAACTTGTCCAATTGTAAAACAATAACAATTATGAAAGTAAAATAGATAAGATAATGGTGAGATTTTAGAAAATGAGATTTTTTCCGAAATATTTGTACAACACAATGGGGCGAAGTTTATTCAGGGATATTAGTTCATGCACATGATCAGAGTGAATTAAAGTGCACTGGACTGATCAGGTTCTAACAACTTGTTTATCTTAACACACTCCCTGCAGTTCTGTTCTTGAACAGTAGAAGTCGACCTGTATAAAAAAACAGTGTGTTATATTTCCTAGTATACTTTAAATAGCTCCCACAGGGTGAAGCCATCAGGTAAGGGCACTTGCAAAGTTAGAGTGCACTCACTAATTGAAATCAGAGTTAGAACCCAAAAAACATCAAGAGTCTATCTCTGATCAGCGCCGACACCAGAAAATCAGGACTGTGGAAATGAACTTAGACCCAGAGGCTAACAAATGAAATAATTACTTTGGCAGAAGCTGGTTTATTATGCAATGTGTAACACTGGCCACGTTTTATCCTTCCCCTTTAATGAATACATGGTAACATTAACCCACTCAACCATTTTCTGGACCCACCTAATTGTGTTTAACGTTGCAAAGGAGCTGGAGCATATTTTAGCACCAGATGTACACCCTGGTCAGATCACCCAGGGCCAACACAGGGATAAACAACCATGTATAAAGTTGCCAAATATGTTTTTGGAATGTGGGAGGGAACCACGGTGCCCCTGTGCTGCCCTTAAAACGGCCCACTGGTTAAGATCATTGCAAAGAGCTTAGATCAATTCTTGTTTGCAGAGTTTTTGAGACAATGTCTTTAAAGATTTCACAAGCAAGCGGACTGAGCTGTTATCCGACTGAACATGTCATTTTTGAAATTATGGACTGTTGATGACAAATAATTTTTTTAATCAAAGGTCATGATAGCGAGAGGGTGGATCTGTGCTGAAGCTAAACAATGGAAGCTGGTTTTGGAACAGCTTGTGGTCAAATACAGAACAAACATTTTTAATTGAAAGATCTTATTTTAGAAAGATGTTTTCTGAACTTAAGAAATGAAATATGGAGACATAAACCTGGTTAAAACCTTTTGGCCTATGCTGAAAACACAGCTTTGTCTGCTCATAGACTGCTGCCATTCACAGAGTTTATTTAATGCAACATTGGGCGCCAATATGCTTGTTATATTTTTTTGCTGGTAAAACCTGAATTGCAATAATTTAAGTGACTGGAAATAGATGGCTTTCTGCTTGATCAGACATGACAGCTGACCAGATAGTCGGAAACTCAAAAGTCCTACCCTTTTGTTATCCGTGAACACAACAAACGAAGCACTCCCAGCCCGTGGAAGCTCTGTATTAGTGTCTCTCCTGCCTCTTCCTTGTAGGCTGTGACTGGTATGTGTTGCTCTGCAGCTGCAGTGCATGAGGACTAATCAGGAGGAGCTTAAAGATGAGCAGATGCCCTGAGGCAGACACCAGATTGTTATTACTCACAGCGTGGTAGTCAGGCTCACCTTCCCTTGCTTTGCTCTTGTCCTCAACAATGTTTTACTGATCCAAGTTTGTCCCTTTTTGCAGGAACTGTCCACCTTCATGCTCGATTTCCAACGTTGCCATGGTCTGCTTCCTAGCTCCTTCGGTTTCCAGAGAAATCTTCTCAAGTTACTTTGGTGAATCGCCTCATTGCTCCTCTGGCAATGAGGAGATCCCTCAGCTACCTTTCTCACATTCACCTGCCTGTCCACCCTCCAACGCTCTCCACTCCAGCAAAAGCCGTTCGTTGGAGAAAGTGAACAAAGAGACAACATAACCACACCCTCCATCCACAGGCACCTGCTAAAAGCAGATTCAGTGGATGCGATCACCACCTCCTGGACTTTCCTCATCTGCATTAACAGTAAGCGGTCCCCACCTGTTATCTCATCATTATTCTCCATTTCATTGTCCTTACAATAATGCTTACGTTGCCTCCTTGGTGCCGAAGCAGGATCCTTCAAATAAACCCAGGTGACCCTTTACCACATGTTGCTGTCAATAAATCTTTCAAACCATTCCTAATTGTTGCCGGCAATAAAGGCCATATCACATCGCATTGATGCAGTAATTCATGCAAAAGGAGGCCCAACCTAACATCGAGTCCAGAGAAATTAACACACTATTCAGAAGCCTGACATTTCTGTTAAAATATAATTTTTACTGATCTTTGCTGATTTTTTTTTCTGACACCAAATCAATGTTTTTTTTTTTAAGCAATAATCATCAAAATTACAAGAAATACAGACTTGAAATATTTCACTCCATGTCTACTGAATCTATATTTGAGATTCAATTTCTGAAATGAAGGACAAGATATTGTGATAGATTAAAAAAAAAATTAAATGCACCTCTTAAAGATGACTGGAAATCAGAATAAAAATACTTTATTGTTCCGCTGGGGGAAATGCTATCCAGTGTAGGAAACCACATATTTATCTTAAGTTCATAAGAACTGTGATGGGTTTTGCATCTAAACATGTGCCCTCAAATATGACAGAGTGAGATTTGCTTCTTCCTGAACAGTTGCAGTTATAGTTGTGTGAAAACTGTGGACTATATTTAGATATTTCTAATATCCCACACCTGTGATGGTGCAGGTGGTCCTGTCCAGGGTGTACCCTACTTTTCACCTAGTGACGGCTGGGATAAGCTCTACTTCCAAATAATAGACCACACTCGATTTATTGCCCATTCTCGCGCGAAGGGCAAATATTGCACTCAGTCCCTCACTTTCACAGGCGTGTCTGAATGAAGCATTAGGAACATTAGCGCAAAAGTGACCAATGTCCTGATGACTGAACGTTGACGCTTCGACTGATTGATGAAGCCATTATTGTTACGAATCTTAGCTCTGAAAATGGCTTTTGTTCAGAGAAAAGAGAGAGCGCTGCACAGGGGGATATGTGTAGATAGAACTGAAATTCCTGAAATTTATCAAGGATTTTTACAAGCATATTGGTCAAACATAATTCAATGTTAGGTATCTTGTTTCTACTTCTTGTCACACTTTATGGACGATGATGTAACTGCAATAGGAAGCTACAAATACAGCTACAGCAAGCACAGCTTTGTGGGTAGGGAGGGAGGTGGGGGTGATTGGTTGTGGCTGTAAGGTTTCATGATGGCTTGGTCTGCTTTTAGGAAAACTAAACCTCAGGCCCACCCTGTAAATACAAACATTAAAATCAAAGCTGTACAACATGACCTAGTTGCTTTTATGTAAAACAGAAAGACAAGTATTACTTTGATTGTATAATATTCCAGGTTTAAGAATGTCTATGACATTTATTCACTGTTGTTTTCATTTTCATACATACTGTAGACAATCTGTGTGGGGAGTAAGATCATGATATGCAGATACATTTTTCTTTCTGTTAAAGATACTAAGAAAATTATGAATCTATTAAATTCTGCGTCAGCTACAAGTAGTGGCATACTGTCAAGTTCTTTTTTAATCTGTGCAGCTTCCCCACTTGAAAAGGGATGGACAAATGCATGTAGACTCTTATCAACAGGGTTTTTACTCAAAGGACCACGCAGTTTTCCTTCTTTTATCCTCCATTTATTTGGTGAATGTCAGGACATGTGCAACATTGGTCCAGAAGCAGGTAAAAACCTTTAAACAAGCCCAAAAAGAAGTAAAATAAACAAACAATTACTAATCCATAAGTTAATTTACTTAAATTAATTCCACTTAAACTACAAAGGAAATGGTAATCTATATAAACAATACAAAGCAAACCACTGTGAATGAAACCCACAAAGTAATCAAAGTTAAATGAACAAGTAACTAAACTTAAGTTCTTTAACTTTAAAATACATTTTGAATAAATATTTACAATTACACAATTACATTTATTTAAATATACAAATACCTACTTTTCAATATTAGTCATAAATATTCATTTTATAAATATAAATAGGTTCCAGTTGCAATTCTTTCTCAAATGATGCTAAGTTAATTAATAGGTAAACTTAACATCCAAATCCACTATTCAACAACACAACAATCAGTTCAATCATAAAATCAATCAATCAATCAATCAATGCCAAACTTCTCTACCACAATCCACCTCTTCAGTTCAGGTGTTGCTGTCAAATCTGGAGGCCCTGCTGGAGGAACATGGTAACCTTGCAGTCTGATTTCAAAGACATTACAGCTTGTCTTACCGGCTGCCTCTCTGCTCTTCTTACAGATTTGTCCTCCTCTGCACAAAGTGTCCAGGATCTCTGATCCCCCAAACTTCCGTCCTCTTTGTCTGGCTTGCTTTCTTCTCTGCTCTCCCTTCCTTGTTGTCCGTCCCTCTTTTAAGTCCGTGTGAAACACAGTGCATTTTTTTTTTTTTTTTTTTTTTTTATACCCCCCTCATTTGACTTCACACATACATTTTAATCCAGTCTGGTCTCAAACATTAATTTGTTTTAGACATTTGTTGTCTTAATAAGAAGAATTGATTTATGAATGCCTGGTTTAAATATTCCTCTGGCTATTAAATATTAATACTCTATGCCATCGAGGTGGAGAGCAACTCTGCTCCAGACAGTCAAAAAAAAACAAAAACAAAAAACAAAGAACTTAACTTACTCTTTCGCTGGCATCTTATTAAATGGACCTAAACTGTAAAAACTGCATGACCAAACATTTTGGTGGTTTTGAAATCGTAACTTTATAAAATGGTATCTTGTGACCGGCACTGGGACCGTGCCTAGAGAGTAGATATGTGTGGCACTCTGTGCAACCCTGTAACACAGAAAACAGAAGAGACCGAAATGACATGATATTGCGTAAATAAGATATAGTATAACATAAGGGTATTTAGTGTGTTTAATAGAAGCTGTTATTAAACACACTAATATAACCAGATATACTAGTAGGAGACACTCTTTCCTTCCCGAGTCCTACTGAGTCAGTATTGAATGCTGTGCTTTGGACCTAATAGTAAGTTTGTTTTAGTAAGTTAATAGTAAGTTTTAATAGCTTTGTTGATAAATTATGCATTATTGCTTGGAAGGGAATTATCAAATCTTTTTCAAACTGAAAAAAAAAAAGTCCCCATTTCTTAAGAGCATCATAAGAACATGCATGTAGGCTTGTGATCTGCATCTAAGACAAGATGTTTTCTAGTGGTGTATCTGCTGAGCAACAGTGCACAAGACTGGAACAAAACTAAGAAAAGAACACGTTTTCTATGATGAGTGACATGAATGTGAAATTAAAATAATCCCAGTAACCGAGTGAAACAGTAATGACACAACATATTTGCCGTTCTTATCACACACATTTAAGTCAGAGTTACTGTGTAATTGCATAAAAGAGCAAAACACGGGGCATGTTTGCTCATTAGGAAACCCTGGAGGGACACATGCTCAAACTCCATCTTGATGTCCCCTTAAACCAAATAATCATCCTTCATTACACTATGTATGAGCCCACACTGCATTAATATGAGCCAACATAAGACAGCTGAATAAGAACTCAACTAACATCCTCCTCCTGTATAAGCCTAATGTAAAGATGGATAAGAGACTCCCCCAGACTTCTTTAGAACGCTATTTAACTTTATGTACAAATTTAATAAAGTATCCCGATGGGTTTCTTCTACTTTATGAAGTCCTGTCTCTTATGACATTTTTTTTTACTTGTGATAGGTGATCACAAGCATCCCAATCATGTAGGCAAAAATAAGGCGGCAAAGTTCTAATATCATTGTAGGGAAAATTGGGAGTAGGTAATATGATAGGATGAGCGTGCCAGAGAGGGAAGAAAAGCATCAGTATTCCAAGGTGACTCCCCAGACAGGTTAAATGAAGCCCTGCATGGAAGCAATTAGGGATGGCGGCAGTTTCCTTCGAGCTTGAGTTTGAAATATCTGACTATTTCTTTAAAGTGAACAGGTTTTTCTTTTTCTTTTTTTTCCAAGTGAGGTTATATGAAGTACATTAAGTCCCAAATTATTCATACCTCTGGCAGATTTAGATTTGAAGCAATCTTCTCTTTCTTTTTTTTTTATTACGATTACACTTCTTCAGACCAAAAGTAATATTAATGTTTTGGAGTGACCCAGACAGAGTCCTCGAGGGGGGTTAGAACTGGGGCTAGATAGATAGATAGATAGATAGATAGATAGATAGATAGATAGATAGATAGATAGATAGATAGATAGATAGATAGATAGATAGATAGATAGATAGATAGATAGATAGATAGATAGATAGATAGATAGATAGATAGATAGATAGATAGATAGATATGTACTACGGTATTTTTTTCAGTCGGCATGCAACGCTGACGGAGGGTGGCATAGCTATTTGCGATGTTACCCGTTTTTTTCACACAATGCTTTCCAACTTATTTGTGAGACCTTTGAAGATGAACTGAGCTGTTTTATATTGGACTGAAGTAAATCCATTATGGATTTAGTGGACCAAACTGGATTTAAGAAAACTACACTAAAAACAAAACTGAACAGCATGAAAAAAAATCTCAAAGTAAATTTGTAGTTCTGATGGTATATAGTAAGATTTATATTCACCTGATTACTTACTTTCTCTTCTGAGGATTTGACAACACATGACAGCATTCAGCCCTCCAACACGGTTGTAGCAGCCCTCAAACTGGGGTCCCCGGACCCCTGGGGGTCCACAAACCACGGGTTGGGGGTCCGTGAAATGCATGTTGTCAGGCCTGAGGAGGCACTGCTGAGGATGCGTCGGGGTTGAGCTAAGTAACACAATGGACAAATATTTAACTCCATCCACTTCACCAAGTAAGGTAAAAGCCAAATCAGCTAAAATTAGGAAGTATGACAACAGTTACATCATGGAGTTTGGCTTTATCGAGAATGAGGATCTAATCCCCACCAAATCTCTAATTTTAAAACATACATAAGTCTTAATGTATTTAACAGTACAAATGGCTGTTGAAAAATACTATCAGCATGAATCTAAAGGGGTCCTTGGAAAAAATTGTTACCGCTGCTAAGGGGTTCCTGTCCATTAAAAAGTTTGACAACCCCTTTAGAGGATTAAGCCAACAATTTACACAGGAACACATTTCTGCCATCAAAAACGACGACAAAATGAATAAAAATTATAGTCATTACTCATTTATCTTAATTTGAAGTTGTTGTTTAGGGATTAGCCTGCAGAATATTGCATCACATTTTAGGAAGCATGCATTAAGTGGTAACTTTGCGATTACATGTAGCAATAAGGACATTATTTAATTAATAAAATAGTGACAAAGTACATTTCTGCCAAATGCGTTTGGGTCAAACCCTAAACAAATGCTTGTTGGGTAGACACAATCAATATGAGATTTCCTCCCATCTAGAAAACATGACACTGTGTCTAAAAACTGAACGGTGGAAAGATGTCCACACAAAGATGTCTAACCAATGTCTAAACTGGGCTGAAAGGTGGTTGGGGTTATCTTAGCCAGACTTTCAAAGTCTTTATCAATCAATCAAACTATTCATAAATCCATTTCCATACAGCAAATTGTAGCACAAAGCATGTCACAAGGGTTAAAAACAGACATAAAACAACTACAGAGACACATTAGAAAATGATCAAACAAAGTAAACAGGTTGAACTTGGTTTGTCCCGGCAAATTAAAATAAAATAAAAATCTAATTTTCAACATATTTTGCTGGGCTAAAAATAATCAAGAACTGATCAACCTGGTATAAATAACAAATTCCTGTTAAAAGTGCTCACAGTAACGGTCTTTATGTGGCTTTTTGAGATTCATTTTAATCAGTTAACGTTACGCTGTTTTCTTCTAGCAAGCGACTTCATTGCCCTGTCTTAGGTTTTCACCTTGCTAAAAGTCAGACAACCCCACTGTACACACCTGTAAGAACCAAAGGTCCACTCAGAGCAAATAACCAAATCAGCATTTGAACTTGAGAGTCTAGCAGCTTGATAGCTAGCTTTCTACTTCAGCAGTAAAAAGTCAGTCAATTCAGTCCGTAAGACCATTTGATCGTTTATTACGGGGGGGGGGGGGGGGTTGGGGGGGGTTCTCACTGGCAAAAGAAGGGTTCACGACGTGAATCTCTGAGACTTTCCCTCTAATTGTGCCCAAAAAGATTCAAAGCTTTGAAGCTTCAGTCTAACGAAGAACAGTGACATCTGGTGGCCTAATGAAGCCATTGCAACTTCTCAAGAGTGCAACTGGAGCACCGGCTCTGATTCATCACAGTAAAAGTTCAGAAAACACACTGTGGTCTATTTTAATCTGCTGATGTTTGGCTAATTAATAGTATTGTTTTTACATGTACAGTGACCTTGAGTGTTTTGAAAGGCGCTTGAAATAAAATGTATTATTATTATTATTATTAATACTAGTTAATGATTACATCATCACTACTTATTACATATTAAAATAAAAACTATAGTTGGTAATCTCGTTCAGAAACACTTTTTATTATTATAGGTAAAATGGTCCTTCCATCCTGAAAGTAGTCAATACACTTATGTATTCAGAAAAAGGAGGTTTAAAAAAATCATTCTCTGTGGGAGCTGCATGCCTGTAAAAACGCTAACCAATATCTGCTCTTTGCACAGAAGGGCAGAGTATTGGTCCTGCTCTCATCCTCCTCTGTCCCTCAAGTCCCGAGAGTATCATCTTATCTATTGGTTGTCCAACATGCCAATCATTCTGACCCGCTCACGTAACAGCAGTGTGCGTAGACGTTCCTTGTTAGTATCCGCTTGCTGGCTGCGCATGCGCACTTCTAGTGTTTATGTATCCGGTTAGCTTAGCGGCTAAGTTAGCTTCGGTGTTAGCCGTTCATTGTAGCGCCGCAGCTCACACTGTATACTTTGAACATGGCTGAGAGTCACAAGAAGCAAACATGTTCATGTTTATGAGAAAAAGAGGAAGGCTTCAGTAGAAAGAAATAAGAGCAGAGTGGATTTGGGAGATTTTTTTCACACGATCCCCCTAAAGAGCGGAAGAGCGAGGTATTATTATTAGGGCTGGGCAACGATTAAAATCTTTAATCGCGATTAATCGCATAATTTGCCTGATTAATCATGATTAATCGCATTGTATGCGCAAACTCCAAGAATGAATTCAAAAGTAGTATAAAGAGCACTTTTATTTTAATGTTCTGCTGCCATATGAACAAAAGTGTTGTAACATTTGTAGCACTTATCAGTAACACATATTTAGTGTAAAGCTCAACTTAAACATGTAAAACCAAAAATAGCAATAATAATAAATTAAAGCTTATTGCCACTGACAGGAAATTCTCTTTATGGGGAAAAAATCTACCAAAAACAGGCAATTTCTGAGGTAACCGCAGGGAGCAGCATTACCATTTTATGTTCAATACCAAAGTGTGAAGCACAAAAAAGGTCTACAGTAGCTATCCACTTCGCCATTACATTGGTTAGCTTCTCTGAGTCATTGAATTGTTTGGTGATGTCTACAGTGTTTTTGGTATTTAAGTGATATGTTAAGCTCAAGGTGCTCCGGTGATAAGAAAGTTTAACTTGGCAGTGGTTACAACTAACTTGTTTCTGTCATATTCGTTGCTGGAAGAACTTTAAACTGAAATGCTTGCTAACTCGATATGCTTGCATGTTTATTTGACGTTAACATACGTTTTTTTGTTGTTGCTTCCTCGCGTGCATATAGTGAATGGCAGGGAAAAAACAGGCAAAAATACATGGATACTTTAACCAAAAACGGTTAAAGTATCCATCTCGCTAAGCGAGAAGCGACTTCACCGACGGCATCGATGCAGACCCCCCCCCGCTCACCGCCTCGCCTAAGCAAATTCCTGCGGGAAACACCGCCTTCCGCAGGTCAGCTTTGTTTTTTTCCGCGTTTTCCTTTTTCCAGCCAGCACCTTTCTTCCTGTTTGAATCAGAGGCTGGGCTGACAGCGAGGTTATTGGCGCATTATCGCCACCTACTGTTCTGATTCAAACCCCTACACCGCAGCAACAGACCTTCACAAAATAAAAGCATGTGAGCAACATGCGTTAATGCGCGATAAAGTAAATATCGCCGTTAATAGTCTAATGAATTAGCGTGAAATTAACGCGTTAACTTGCCCAGCCCTAATTATTATTATTCGAAAACGGACTTGGGGAGACTTCTGGAAAAATCACTGACCCTAGCTTTAATTATATGCTTTGAAGATGTCAGAAACACTACAGCTATGTGCTTTGTTAAAAGGAGGAATACATCCCCTACGCAAAACAATCCAGATTACCAAATGAAATTCTTCAGAATATTTTTTTAATTAATGAAGCGCAAAGTGAAACAGCCAAGCTTTGAACATCATCAGTCACAGGAACTTTGTGTTTCTTGAAAGCTCCAACCCAGAGGCAGTGGATCCCTCTGTTTCAGTAAGAATAACACAAGCTCCAAGGCCTCTGTATACTTTGCACTTATCACTAGCTTTAACATTTCTGTTTTTCAGTTTAAATGTATGATTTCTCATCACCAGGACAACAAAAATGGTTCATAGAGTGTTTACTGTGATCACCAATTATATCTAAATATTTCCTGAACAATCTGTTTTGTATGCCCTCCTGAAGCTAAGGTTAAAATGATCTCATTCTGATAAAGCGAAACAAAACAACTCACAATTCTCCTATTTTTATTCCCACATGGTCATTGTTCAACCCTGGCATGTACGCATTTGGGAAAGTAGGACAGCCGTATTAACCAAACATAACCTTGCTGCGGGGAGCAAACATACAGCCAAACTGCTTTCTGTTGTGTGTTTTTTTTCTCACCTGGCAAGAGTCTCCCCCGGGGGGAGGTGACAGAGGTCATGAGCCTGAGATGGTGAACCCGATGCGAAAGCCTTTGGGAAAACTATGACAGCCAGTACCATCATCGTAATCACCCCATCTTCATTTCCTGAACCCCCGGAATGTGCAGCTATAACAGCCTCCACAAAGAGATCGGCCCTAATGGTCGATGCAGTGTTTGGGTCAGCGTTGCTATTATGAACCTGCGTCTAACACTGCCCAGTAAGGTCAGTTCTTTATTAATAAAGAAGGGTGTGATTCTTATGTCTCATATTTTTTATTTAAATCGGTTTTAAATTTACAATTTTCCCCTTATTTCTGATCCAGACTGCCACCTGCGCACCTTTAATCATGAATGTGAGATTGCGAACAAATTGTGTTTTATGGATGGACAAATTTCCTCTGAGCAAGCAAACAGTTTCCCTTTCTGCACACCAAACAGCAGCCCTATTTGCTGTTGATTTTCCCTCAGCTGTATTTTTATGTGATGTTTGGTTTGCCATGAATCACAATCACAAGAGTGAGACACAACCGAGTCATTAATTTGAATGCAGAATAACACATTACAGAGATGCACAGGAGAATAATTTTTCTTTCACTACACTACTGGTTCCTGACAACATCTGCAAAAATGCAGCTGATATAATAAAAACTCAATTGCTTTTTATTATTATTTAATGCTTGCTCACACTTCTGACTTTATAGGGCTTCTTTCAATTATAATTAATGGAAATCTTTTTTTTTTTTATTGGTCTGGTGACTGCTCAATAATGCAGACGAAACATTTAGAATAACCTCAAAGACAGAAATGCAAAATTATATGAAGTGTGAAAGTTACTTATATTTACAGTTCCAGTGGAAAGCGCATTCTTGGTTGATAAATTCTGGGGCCAATGAGTCAGTCAGGTTTTAAAGATTTCATAGCATTAACATTCCAGCCTCATTTGTTAAATCAAAAAGTAATCTCTCATCAACCTCTTTCCATGTAGTCTTTTTTCTATTTAGCACGTGTGCTGGCAGTCATATGTTAAGGTAAAAGGTATTCTATGTGGCGCTAAGGGGGCAGATTCAGCAGGCTGCAGGTTCCGACTGCATTTCTGAGGTGCTCAGCCCAGGTGACCGTGTGAAGATGCAAAGAATGCGGCGTACTTGGAGATGGGGGCTGGGAAGTGGAGCTGTTTGCTGAAAACCGTTGACCAGCAGGAAACAGCTACACCATAGCTTACTACCGCCACTCCTGTTTTTGGATACCAAGTTTGATTATTCACAACTGCACGCAGAGGTGCACCAGAACATGAACTGCTGTGGTTTTGTATTTGACATAGTCCAATATCTAAAGAATGCTTGTTATTGAAGCCATGTTCCGTCGGGTCACTAAACACAGCATGCTGGGCCCTCATAGTCAGGTGTTCAGCGTTCAGCCGCATGGCTTAAACAGTGACAAAAAGCTCCCACAGTCAGGAGACAAACACATTTTTTGTGAACTTTTATGACATCTTAAAAGATAATTAGTGATCTTCCCAAAGTTTTTTATTTTACAAGATGCCTTGAAATTGTGGGAATTTTGGAACTAACGCTTTCCATATTGGCAACCGGCAAGACGATGCCTAGTTGTTTTTTGAACAAGAAATAATGAAGGCCATTTTTAACGCTGCAGATGAGTATTGCCCCTTTAAGCAATTTCCCACTACTTGGTCATAAGATGCAGAAGGTGCTGCTTGTCTTTCAAGTGGTGATGAATATCCTGTTGTGTGCAACGTGCTACTTAAAAATGCAGCAACACCATGTTTGTTCATTTTGTATCCAAAAAATAAATAAATCAGACATTATTTTAAAATCAATGTGATTTTGAAATTACTCCAACAAAAAGGCCTACTATAATATATATTACAAACAAAAACAAATAGCTTTGCTTATCCAGAGACGGGGTGTAGCCCCGTCAGAGGCTCACACATCGAGTAAGGTCACCGTCGGCATCTGGGTTGTGACTCATTCATCAGCAGCGGAAAGGTTAGCCTACATGGTCCTGTGCGGCTGCACGTCACGCATGATTGTTCTTCACTCCAGGCTGAACGGTGTGCATCCACCGCAGTATTTGCTCAACATGTCATATCTCATCTGTGTGAGAGAACGTCTCAGCTGGGTCTCAAACCGTGTGAGTTTGGCGCGAGAAACGCGGAGTGACCCGGTGAATACTGACGGAGAGTTCACAGGTGTAGTCTCGCTGCACGAAAAAAGGAAGATTTCTTCACATGTACATGAAAGTATATTGACTCCCAACACACACACACACACACACGTCAGGTTTCTGCATCAGATGATCCACAATCACATGGAACCCTTCATGTTTCGAATCTCAGATGACAAAGAGGAACAGATGAAATAAGCCCATAAAACATTAAACAGAAGCTTCCTTGGAGGAGTGTTTTCATGTACATCCATCTCCATCCAAAGACTTATCAAATGTGGCACGTCTGCTGTGGCGTCTTCAGTGGCCATTTCTGCCATATATAGCAGGCTTAATGGGAAGCACATTGGAGTGGAACCTCAGTGACAGTGCGCTTACTGAGGGTAAGGCATGGAGGATTTGATTTCAAGTGGCTGCCGACGTCTTATTGGCTCCTTGCTTTGCAGCCTGCTCAACAGCCCTGTCAGAATACTATTGTGTCCCACCATGAAGATTTGGCTTTTCCCACAAGTCACAACTACAGGGAAAGAGTGCTGGTTATGCCCAAAATTTGGACATAAATGAGAGGTGCAGGTTGATAGGAAAGAAGGGAAATGAGGATTGAACAAACAGTCAGGGGAGGGAAGGGGGAGAATCGGTGACAGAAACTGTAAATCCGCATTTAATGCCTCGGTCTCAAATGGGATCCGTAGAGCATCAAAGAACCCCCCTCTTCTCTACTCTCAAAAGATATTTAAAAAAAATCTAAGAAAGCAAAGGACTCAAAGGACAGAGGATTATTCTCCTCCAATCGCATCTGACAGGTTCTTCTGCTGCTCACTAACAGACCCACTACCCCACCAGCTCCATCCACACACAAGGAAAGAGAAGCATGCAGGAAGGAGGTAGCAGACGACGATAAGGACCAGTATGGAAGAAAAAGTCATGTTTAGGTTGGAGACAGAACTGAGATGTAAGAAACCGAGGGTATATGGGAATCAAGCAATAAAAGCAGGATTCCTACATGGTTTGGGAAATAATTTTCATGTTTGGTGTGATTAGATAAAAGCCAATACATACCCTACAAGAACCGATGATTTTGTTCTCTGTATCAGGGCTGCAAGAACAAGATGATATACTTCTGCTCTTCCAGCTCAAGTTTGGGGGTTCTTGTTCTTCACACATCATCTGGGTAGCTAAGCATCTTTTTTCTTGTGTGGTTTCCTAATATTATATACAGATGGTGCAGTGGGAGGGACGTCCCTAGGATCATCCACCTCAGTTATTTTGAATTATGAAATGTCCTGACGAGAAATAACTTTGTTCTTTTTAGGTAAAAGGGGGGGGGGGGGGTCCTCATTTCATGGCTTTAAGAATGGAACAAGAAAACAGAATGGGAATATTTGTTTTTCCATCCATCTATCCTGGCTTCCTTCAATCCTTCCCCTCCACTTTCCTCCCTCACAACATGAGTTATAAAGTATTTTTGGAAATAAATTGAACTCAACTGTATAATGACATTGTGTTGTCGGCTTCAGCCAACATCGTCACATGGTCTGATTGGTTTTTGGGGGTTAACATTTTAAGTTCATGTCAAGTTCATGTCTGGAACTCATAACCCGTCTCCTTCCTGACCGTACGATGGTGAGACATTCCTATGGTGTTTATAGTTGCATAGAACTGTTTGTACAGAAGAATGTGGCACCTTCAGGAATGTGGAGATCGTATGCAATTAAGGACCAATTCACTTCCTGCTATCTTGCTGTATTTCTTTTAATTTTGCAGAGATCTAAAGGTTTCTGGCACAACTCCACCAACTTCCAAATAAGCAAAAATCCAGTGAGGTGAAGACTCCAACAACACCTGAACTACCAAGGAGCTTTTTGGCTAGCAGCCTACCACTTCTAATCTGGCCAGCCAGATTGATAATGTGTAGCTCTCAACGTTCTGCACATTATCAATCTGGGACTGCTCCTATAAAAGCTGTTTGGGGAAAGGAGCAGAACTCTCCCAGCTGATTGGGTGAAGCGAAACCTAGTGCCCGCCTACCATAGGTTGGTTTTAGCCAATCACGTTATCAAATTAAAACGTAAGCAGTACGTGCCATGAGAAACCACAAGAAAGTAAGCTAGTCAAAGCCCTTCTTGCTGTTCTACTATCAATTCTACAAAGAATTGTGGGTTCTTAGAGAACAGATGTGATAGCAGCAGCAACGCGTGCGTCCTCCTGCACTGTCATGTTTGTGTTGGTTCAGTTGTGGCCTTGGCAGCTCTAGCTTTCATTGCACTGGTATGTCCCGCCTTAAACTATAATACTGCAGCGTAATTGGCCCAAACCGTTTTTGGTTGAAGCCGGAGCGGTATAAGATGAATTCTGGTGTGTTTGTGAACGCATAAATACATCTTTCATCCAAGATTATACCACTTCAGGTCACAAACCAAATGAGTTGGTCTGCTAATCAAGTTGTTCCCTAGTACTTCAAGTGTTGCTGGAGTCTCAGCATTACTTTGAATTTTTAAATGTCACATAAGGTAGAAGTGTGTTTGAGGTGAGCCTTGAAATATGTTCTCAATTTAGTCTCCACTGAAATCAGATGTTGGGAATTAACCCAGAAGCTAGTCTGGGTTTCCCCAACTTATTTAAAGGATCACAATCGTAACGTATAAAAAAAAAATGTTTAAAGGAATAAAAAAATGTGTTTATCATTATTCTGGCATCAAGCAAACACAAACTATTTTGGAGATCCTAACCGATTCAAATCAGCAACATTTTAGCATGATTTAATGCTCTAAGAACAAATGGTTATATGTATTTTAAGCCTTGCCGTCAAATGTCTGTTTTCAGCCGTGTATCTGCAAGAAATTCATGTTGAACGTTTATAATTTAAGAAATGGGTCAAAAGTGAACTGAAAGCCCTGCTGAATTGAGTGACAAAGTATTGAATTAGGAGCTAGAAAATGTGTTGCATCCCTGTAGAAAGCTGGGTGAACACAGTGAATGTTTGATGGCTTCGCTCTTTAAAAAGAAACATAAATTAGGGCTTAAAGGAAAAGTCAACAGCACATTTGTCCTGACTGTGACCTGCTTCGTCGCCGTCATCATTAAGATCAGAAATATTCTGCACTGTAGCTTTAATGCCTATTCAGGTTACATGAAACATCCTGTAAATGTCACATCACGAGCAGCTCAGTTTGATATTTTAAATGTGCCGGGTGGGTTCTTTTCCTTTTTTCATGCATTTACACTTGGCTGAGATTTGATTACAGTGGGAGCTGCACTGCAAGTGGTCTTGGCAGATCCATCAGTCTCCAGTCCTGCTGCTTTCTGCTCCATTTGCACCTAACATTAACATGCCAGTGTCCTTATCCAAACCCGATCTGGATATAGAGATGGCATGTTAATCTAAGGTGGAAATGTTGCTCAATGGGCTGTTTCCAAATAAAATCACCTACATCCTGGTTAAAAGCGAGCACCTCCTCTTTGGAGCAATAAAATCTTGAATATCAAGGCATTAAAAATTAACTGGTTGTCACTGAATATTAAAACGAGATACATAAAACCTAACAGAATGATGCTTTGAATGGATATATGCCTGTAGAGCTGACATAAAATAATGTATACTTCTGTTAGAACAGTAGGTCTTTTTCAGATGAAGTCTTAGAAGGGATCTACCTGCTATTCCTTAAAAAAAGTCTAAGTTAGCAGAAGATTTGCAAAGGTAAGTCCACTAATTTATTAGGTACACCTGTTCAGTTGCTTGTTAACAAAACTAGCGACTCAACCATTCACATGGCACCTACTTGTGCATTTACACCGAACATCAGAATGGGGGAAAATGGAGATTTAAATAATTGTGAATGTAGCATGGTTGATGGTGCCAGATCATCTGCGTATTCTAAAAATTGCTGATGTGCTGGGATTTTCATGTAAAGCGTTCTCTCTGGTTCACAGAGAGTGGTCAGAAAAAGGGAACATACTCAGAGAACCGAAGGTACACTGCAAAAAGGGAACTGAAAGTAAACTTTTCTTCAAATTAGTGTATTTGTCCTAAATTTGAGCAGGTAAATAAGATTATCTGCCAATGGAATGAGTTTTGTCATGCCTAAAATTAGATAATTAGATTTACTGCACTTGAAATAAGATGATGGAGATGAGTTGTTCCTATTTTAAGTGCAAAAACCTTATTCAATTGGCAGATTATTTAACCTTGCTGCTCAAACTAAAGACAATACACTCATTTCAAGAAAATGTAACTTGCTTTTAGTTCCCCTTTTTCAGTGTGGGTGGATGAAAATGCCTAGTTGGTGTCAGAGGTCAGAGGGACAGACAAGATGATTGAAAGATGACAGCAGAGCAAATAGCCAAGGTGTGCTATGAAGCCGATGGGCTACAGCAGCAAGAGACCACACCTGGTCCCACTCCCGTTCCATTAGAAAAGAAAACTGAGGCTATAGCTCACACTGGAAATTCACTGAAATTTAACAATAACAGAATGGGAAAAACATTTTACCTTTATTTGACTACATTAATTCAATGTGAAAAATGGTTCAGAGATCATTGGTAGCGCCATTACTTGTAGCACTAACAATCTATTTCGAATAAATGTAGAGCAATTTTATTTATACATTCTTATGCTTCTAGGTGCTTTTAATTAGTAATCCGTAACTTCCAGTTTTCTTGGGATACAAATATAATGTGACATATATCTTTATCTCACCACCACACACAGTTAGCATGATGGTAAGCTATGTATAAGCTCACTGTTAGAGAATTAGTGGCATCTGGGGGTCCCATGTCACCATAACAACCATTAGAAACATACATATTATATGGGAATGGTGCCAGAAAAAGCGTCTGTTCTGTCCAACCATCACAAATGTAAAGAAGTGATGTTTGCTAAACTCTACAGGGACTTTAACTGGAACTGGGTGTTTTGGAGACTAAACCCACAAAACAAAACCATGATGTGGGGAGAGGGGATGAGGTAAGCCCACATCTTTTACATCACAGCCTCCCGTCAACTGTCTTAGGGGCAAACCAGCTCTGTTGGTTGACAGGGTGTTATAGTGAGGACACATAGTTTGTGCAACCGGCCAGCAGCAGGATTTCAAACTGCAAACAAGACTCAGAAATCACTTACGACAAGAACACTAAGAAGGTTAGATATATAACTTAAATTATATATGTCGCTGCACTGATTATATCTGTCATTATTGTTTTGAAAATAATAGTAGAAGGAGACCCTTTTGTAGACTTTGTGTGTTGTGCTGCTGTAAATGCTGCACTACACCCCTGTGGTTCCACACTGCCGACTTAATTTCTGAAAGCTTATAGCTGTGCAGGGTACAAGCAGTTTCCTTTCTTTTTAAGTTTATGACGGAAACGTTTGGTGAGAGAGACGTTAAAACTGAGTATTTCAGCTACAAACATCCACGTGGGCTTTGTGTCAAGCAAGTCATATGCGGGAAAGCACTGCAGCGGCACTCTGTGGGATTTGTCAGAGATACAGACGGAGAAAACGGGCAGGCACGCTCATGAAGCTTTCTGCAACGGAGACTCTGCACACCCTGTGCCGTCAATCCACCTTGCTAATGTCTGCTCCCTGGCTAACAAAATGGATAAAGTGCTGCTTCGAACCTCAAAAAACTCGAATGTCTGTTTCACTGAAACCTGGCTCTCTGAGCACACCCTGAACTGCAACTCTGATGCCAAAGTTCCAGCTGTTTCGAGGGGACAGCAGCATGGAGCTCTTTATGCTTTTACATGTAGTCCTTACCTGGAGTCTTTTCTTTGTAGACTGTAAAGATTTTTATAAACAGAGGGTGTTGTTCTTGTTTGTTCTGGCTGGTGTTTACATCCCACCACAAGTCTGTGACGCAGCAGTTGAATGACAGCTTGCTGAACTGATAACAGACATGGAGAAAAAAACAGACTCTCACATCATTGTTTTGGGGATATTAACAACGCAAACATTTCTAATGAACTTCCTAAATACAGAAAGCATATTAAAAGTCCCACTAGGGATAACACACTGAATCAAAAGAGAAAAAAAAGATGCATATTGCACTGCCACCAAACAAGAACTGAAAGCCTCTACGCCTAAGCCTAGGACTAATATAGAAGTGGATTGATGAGTCAAAGCAGATGTTACTGCCCTGCTTTGACTGTACAGATTGAGAGTGCCTGTGAAGCTTCACTGACCTGAATGGGTTCCCTGAAACTGTCACATCATACTTTAGTTTTTGTGAGGACGTGTGTGTGCGGACAAAGACCTTGTGCCACAGCTCACTCCACAGCTGAAGAAGCTGTGTTTTAACAAACAATGGGCTTACAGCAGCGGCGACCAGGCCCTGTAGAAGCAGGCCACAAACAAACTCACCAAGGAGATAAAGGCAGCTAAGAAAAACAACAGCTTCTCAGCTAATGACCCAGCTACAGTTTGGAATGCTTTTAGAAACCTGCGCAGAATCCTCATCTGGCTGGTTTAGCCGTTCACACCTCCCTCCAACACTAAAGCTCCCCATGCACCACCCACCTTCACCCCATCAGACCTCCTACCCGGATATAAGGTATTTGAGTAAGATGTTAACATGCTCCTTCAGACCAGGAAACCTCCAGGACCTGACAATGCCCCCCCCATGTCTGAGAGCTTTAACTGACCAACTGGGCATCATCTTCATTCAGATCCACAAGTCTCTGGAGCTGTGTCAGGTTCCCTCGTGCTTCATATGCTCGACCATCACCCCGGTCCCCAAGAACCACACCATCATGAGGTCAAATGACTACAGGCCTGTATCCTGACATCTGTGGTCATGAAATCCTTTGGGCACCAGATGTTGAAGGATCTGAAGGAGATCACAGGCCCCCTGTAGTTTGCTTGGCAGGTAAATAGGTCAGCAGAGGATGCTGTCAGCGTGGGACTACACTTCATCCTGTACAACCTCCACCGCCGTGTGATCCTGTTTGTGAACTCCAGCTCGGCCTTCATCAACATCAACCCGAATATCCTCCACCAGAAGCTCGCCCGGCTCACAGTGCCGACTTCCACCTGTCAGTGCATCACCAGCTTCCCAACTGACTGCGAGTGGCAGGCAATACTGGGGAGCATCTTGTCTTACACAAGAACCATCAGCACTTGTGCCCCCTCCCAGGGGTCTCCTCTTCTCTCTGTATACAAACGCCTGTACCTCAGATGACTCGTCTGTGAAACTCCTGAGGTGTGTAAATGACACCGCTGTCATCAGCCAGAGCCTGCAGACAGGAGGTGGATCAGCAGGTTCACATGTGCGTTCAGAACCACTTGGAGCTTAACCTGCCCAGAACAGTGGAGATGACAGCTGACTTCCAGAGAGCAAACTCCAGGTTTTCTCTCACCATCCTCAATTTGTCTGTTTTTTTTTCACTTCAGGTTTTTAGGAACCACCCTTTCTCAGGTCCTGAGATGGTCCTCACACATAGGAATCGTTTTTAAGAAGGCCTATTAGAGTCTCTACTTCCTGCAGCAACTTAAAAAGTTAAGCCTTCCGCAGGTTACACTGTGCTGGTCATCTTCTACATTAACATCATTCACCCTTTTTGTTCACATCACTGTGTGGTCTGGCTTATCCACAAAACTGGACAGGTCAAACAATTAGGTCTGAAGTTCACCAGGACTGACTTTTCCCGCACTTCCACCCACTTGCTGGAGGTTTTTCCTTCCCGCTAATGGGTGGTTTTTCTTTCCACTGTCGCTTTATGCTTGCTCAGTATGAGGGGTTGCTGCAAAGCCATGGACAATGCAGACGACTCTCCCTGTAGCTCTACGCTTCTCCAGAAGTGAATGCTGCTTGTTGGGACTTTGAAGCAATCAACTGGTTCCCTTAAATAGGACATTTTTGACCAATCTGTATAATATGATTGATTTTGACTTTGTAAAGTGCCTCGAGATGACATGTTCCATGAATTGGCGCTATATAAATAAAATTGAATTGAATTGAATTGTACAGGCCGAGGGTCAGAAAAGGGTCATCTGAAGGCTCTGTTGACCCCACACATCCTGCACACTTACAATTAGACTTTTACCTTCAGGTCAACACTACAGAGTGCTATTTGCAAAAACCAGAGTACACAGAGACAGTTTCTTCTACCCTACATATTTTCCCCAATCTAACCATCTCTTCCTCTTCTGCAAAAACTTACATATTTTAAAGAGGGTAAATCCAGCTTCAGAAAGTCAAAACCCAGCCTAGTTTTCCTTCATCCTGTTCACTTAACAGGGTGATTTACAGGCTTTGTACTTTCTGAACTTGGATCACCCACCTCTGTATATATATTGAAAAATAGTTCCATTTTCTTTTTTGTACTTAAAATGTCTTAACAGCAAAGTGCTACTGAAGTTAAATTTGTTCTTTGCATGTACAAATGTGCCAATTCAAGGCGATTCTCAAGGCCACGGTTAAGTATGGTGGAAGATCTGTGGATCTGTGGGCTTGTTCTTTGTTAGAAAAAGAGAGAAATACCAAGAACTGCACAATAGGCTATTTTTTTTTAAATAAACACTCCGACCAAATATATTAAAAAAAATTTCAGTGTAAGACTTTGCTACTACCGCAATAAAAGACTATTTAAGGTCAGTTAACTGGTCTGTATTATTTGTTCACATCTGTATTTATCTATATCACATGATACATATGAACATACTAGGTTTTTTTTGTATATATTTGTAGATATTACTACTGTAATCTGGGGACTGTGTGGAAATATAAGAGTGTAAATGTGAAGGCTCATAACAGATGTACTAATATGATGATAGGGATAAGATATTTCCTATCCAGTTTTGAGTTCATCTATACTCTTGGACAGGCACGACTCCTGAAAATAGAGCAGATCGTAAAGAAATCTCATCTAAAGTGTGACTTTTTTACATGTGCAATTTTGGCACTTCCAGGAAGCGAGTAAGCTCAATCAGATACATATTCACACAGGATGATGCAAGTTCAAGTAGGGATGTGTTCATGATTTCCACTTGATAATAAAAAAAAGAACCCACTTCTCATTCCCATGCTTTATGAGTCTGCTGTTACATAATTGATGTGTTCAAGAAAACAGGAGAGGAATAGAAATAGAAATAACGGTAAGGACTGGGAGTCAGCGAGTAAGCTCCATTCATAAGGCTGAAAATAAATTTTTAACTAGATTAACTTTTAGTGGTCTGCACCTTTGATTGGAGAGAAGGTAAAAGTCTGCAGGGGTGGGGTCTCCGTTTCTTCCAGCAGCAACAGAATGGACACCTGTACACCAAAACGCTTCATATCCTGTTTACAGAAGGCACAGTGAGAATATTCCACCCAGACCTGGGATAGAAAAAAAAAAGCAGAGTGCTGGGAAAAGAGGATTGCAGCACTGCATTTGCAGATAATCTCCTGAATGAGGCAGGGCAAAGAGAAAAGTAGGACTTCTGTTAACAAAATGAAGGAGAAAGAGTCAGGGGTGGGGGGAGGAAAAAAAGAGCATCGGCGAAGCTTAACTCTGAAAGGCTCCTGCTACCCAACCAGGTCAGATGAATAAAGAGGTTTTAACCTAATTTCCCACATGCACTCTTTGGGCCACAGCCAACGAGAAACACTGTGTGGCAAAGACAATAATCCAGTTTTCCAACCTGTGAAAAAAAAAGGTAAAATAAAAATGCAGTTAGCGATAAGTGAAAATGAATATTGGGACGTCATCCCAACAAAGATCAGGTTTTCAAACCCATTTTCACTCATGACTCGGACTTTTTTCATGATACAGCAGTTACGCTTGCTGACCTTATAGTGATGGAAAAAAATGAGAATGTGGTGTCATTGACCAGCACCAGGCCTTGATCCAACTCCCTTCCCTTCCCTGAGTAATGACTCATCACAGGGAAAATGATGGCGGCAGTACAGCAAAAAACAAACAGGTTTAGACAGTTTGTACTGACCCCTGCTGGACTGAGTGGAAAATTACACATATGTTTCTTCAGATCTGTCCAAGGATTAAAAACTCAACATAAATGCTTTTTTTTGTTGCAGTAGCAAAATCCCACACTTAAACTGTGGAAAACAATGACCTTTAATTTGAGTTCCCCTGCTGTCAATATGTCGCACAACCTTTGGCACATTTCCCAAGGTTGGAACATAAAGACTTGGCAAAGACCAGTTTTCAGTTTACTGTAAGAAGTTCAGTTTTATTTAAGAGTTGTGAAGAAAAGAACCCAGAAAGATATCAGTCTGTTTTGAAGTTTTGAAGCATTTTCCAGTTAATGACTTTGAGGGGTAGAACATTAAACTCCTGTGAGCATTTCAAAAAAGTTCCTGATGCCATGCGCCCTTTACAAGGGTCCCAGGGTCTCTGGATGATAACCAGACCCACAGCATCACAGATCCTTTATCATACTTTACAATGAGCATGAGGTGCTTTTCCACATATCCATCCTCTGTTTCACGTCGACAGCCTGGCATGTAGATAGTGTCTCATGGTTGTTATGAGTCCTTGTCCAGCAAAGTGGACAGTGGCTAAAAGGGATGGACCAGTGCGTCCCATCACAATTATACCCCAGTGCAACAGGAAGTCTATGATTACTTAAAAAGTCGTAAAAACTCTCACTAGATAAGGGTGAAAAATTTCCCCTACTGTAAAAATGAGCTCATATTTAATGTTTGATTATTCCAAAACACTCCAGTGTGACATTCAGCTACTGCAACAAAAAAAAAAGTGGTATTTATTCTAAGAGTGTTAGAGCTTGATAAATGTGGCGGGCGTTCTCTAAGGTGCAAATCAGACCGAAATGTTCTACATTAATAAAGCTGCCATAAAAACACTAATTTATGCACATTTTTAAACCTGTGTGTGTGTGGATATTATTTAAATCAATGACACTACGAGGTTGATTGTAAACCTTTATGAATGTTACAAGTATTTAAGATATGAACCCGAGTGGAAATCATGTTTGCAATAATCAGTCTTTCCACAGATCAGGACCTGAATGTGTGAACACCTAAGGAAAGGGTAAACCGCCTTGATGGCCCAGTAAAAACTGGATACAGAACCACCCAATCCATCTATTTATTTCACCTCCCATGTACTTGCAGCATCAGCTGGAATCAGACTTCAATATGACTCTAAGGAGAACAAAATTACTAGTAGTTGCCATACAAACTTTCAGAACGTTGTCATCTGCAGAACAATGTAGAAAAGAGTAAAAACTGGAACTTCCCTATGAATCTTATGCTCAAAAACACGTCTCTGCTAAAGTATCACACCTGTAGTAGCTGGTTCCTATCCTTCATGCACTCCTAAAATGAAATTTAACCATGCCAGGAAAGAGAAGTGGGAGAGGGAAGCTGCTTTTTCAACTCCTCTTTACGTTGTGTGCAAATTATAGATGTTCATTGGATAAAGCTGAAAACAATGCAGCCAGTTTCCTTTTCTACATTCTAAACTGAAATGTCTCAATGTTTCATTTACAACGCAAAAATCCAACTTCAAAGCCCGAAATACAGATATTTTAAAGTGAGTGCAGATCGTTTCTGTGCTGCATCAAGGGACTACAATCTTTCTTCCCCCCCTCCCTTCACACCAAAAGCTCAGGCTTCAGACCCACTTCTCTCCAGTCAAGTCACTGGGACACAGCAGAATACAATTTTTCAAGCTACATTACCTGTGGCGCTTCCTCGGAGCAAACATTTTCCACTCCAGTCAACATTTTAGCACATTTCCGTGCACACACCTTGGAACTGGGGCACATTCTTTATTTGAATAATCCAAGATGTGGCTCTCTGAAGAATTACCCCACAGTGTTGTGGTGACCGAAAAGCTCACAGTGAGGTCATGTCAATGGTTCGGGTCAAACGTTTACAGCCACCTATCAGCAGCCTTCGTGCTCAGGGTGCAATGTCATATTCAATAAATCAGAATATTATCAAAAAGCCCAATTGTTTCAGTAAACCAATTAACTAAGATTAAATAGATTAGATACATTAACTACTCAAACTTGTGTTTTAAAGCCTTTGTTTCTGTAAATTTTTTCCTTACATACAACCAAAAGATGACATTTAACATTAGAATATTACATTAAACTTAATCAAAAATTATCTTTAATACTTGCTTAAAGGTTGTCGTTTTCAAATGACACCTTTAAAAAAGGCCCAATTAGTTTTATTTAAACCCAAATTCTAATTTATTGAATATGACTGTACAAGAAACCCCTTCAAGGGTGTTTTAAAAACTGGAATTGGGTTTCACAAGTTTGGATTTATTGTGGGGTTTTCTGTAATCCAGTTTCAAATTCTGCACGCAAACTGGACCACGCACCATCGCGCTGACATGTGTCTACCGTTCCTTTAGACACCTACACTTTCCAGAGTCATCAACAAGGTCCTGAATTGTTTTAGCTGCATATTTCCCGCTCTACTCATCACAAATGCTCTTCATGTGAATTGGTTGGTTTTCTGGCACAGCTCTGGCTGGAAAGCGTACTCCGCATATTTTCAACTAGCCTCAAGGTTGGCTTTGAGCCACTCCGGGAGCTTCAGGTCAGCTTGGTTTATGCGTCCCACCATGTGTTTGGGATGCTAGTCCGGTTGTATCCATGGTCTAACCATCTGTTTCAGGTGAATTAGGAGGCTGCCACCGTCATGCTTGATAGCTTTTAGATTTCAAAGGTTAAAACTTCATCTGGACTCCTATGAGCTTTCTGTGGTTGTAGACCAATAGCTCAGTCTTTTCCACCGCTGCCATAAAACATTTATCCAAAAGTCTTCTGGCTTGTCCATGTGGACAGCAACAATTTTTATCCGAGCTTGGAGGTGTTGATTTGAAGAAAGAGCTTCTTCTTCGATTGTCCCTGTTGGTGTAGAACTGGCTTGGCCCTCAACAGAGACACAGATCGGTTATCTTTTATTAGAGGGTTCCAGTTTGGGTCAGACAATGATCGACAAACCTATGTACTAACTTTCAAGCATGGTGGTGGTAGTGTCATGCTGTGGGTCTCGTTTGTTGCCAGTTACACCTCAATACTGGTTCTGAAGATCAAACGGGGGGTCATTAAGCTCCTGGAAAGGCCTGACATCAACCCAATTGAACACGCCTGTTCCAATCGGGTCTGTGCCTGGAAACCGCACAATAGGAAAACACTAGCATTTCTGACTAGAAGAGTGATCAGATATCTGTCCAGGATCATGCCACGAGTACAGTAGAAACTGTAGTCGAGGTGCAACTTGCTAACAGAGGTGTGCCCAAATAACAGCGAGGAAACATCTGAGCCAGCTTTTACTTTTGACTCTACAGGAAACCCACCATGAAACCTGTGCACCAAATTTGTTTTTAAAAAAATATCATTTAAGTTGCATGGTGTGTCATCATGGCACCCTGGAAAATAAGTCATTTAAATGCTTGATTAAAAGCCCAAAAGTTATTTAATTGCATTTCCTACGGAGTACCAACGGTTCTGCAGAGGAGGTGGACCTGTGGAAAAAAGGGCAACTAATTAAAACTTGTTTGAGACAAAGGATGAACCGAAGGGCTGTTTGGTAACTTTTAAAGTGCTTAAAATATTATTATTTTTTACTATGAAGAGTGCAAAGCTGTTATAAAGAATTGGAATCTATTGCATCCTATTCAAATTCAGGAAAGTATCATTGCCATAAAACAACAACAACAATGCTTTAATGGAGAGCTGGAAGGAGTACCTCAATTATAGCAAATAGAAACTGACAAAAGCTGAACCGAGGATATGAACAGAACATTATTTGTACTAAAAAGAATCAACAGATTGTCCGATGAAGGTTGGAGCTGCCTTGGGCGCCTAAAATTAAACTTAGCATTCGAGTCTCTTTTAGATTCAGACTGAACCAGGGATTGGGACAAATGGGCCAGAGCTGTGCTCCGTCTTTCTGATCATGATGTCCTGTATAGTAACAGGCACTGGATCGTTCTTGTCCCTCCGAGGAGCGTGAAGCAAGTCCACCACGGCGCAGCTGGGCTTAAGACGCCTGCGTCTTAGGGCCCGTTTTTCTGCCCGGGTTTTAACTGGAGGAAGCCCATCGCACATTCTGGAGCACGCTGTTGTGATGCCACAGAAAAAGGCTTCGTCAGAATGGGAGGATCCTTCGGAGCTTCCCTCCGACGGCGAGTCTCTGAACGCCGGCTGGAGTAACTGTTTTATAAGAGGCGTGGTGTTGGTGGGGACAGGTCCATCGTTGCGTCCAACACCTCCATTACACAGTTCAGGAGCAGAGTGAAAACAGGGCTTCAGCGTCTCCACTTCGTCTGGAGGTTTCAGCTTACGGCGTTTCCTCTGTGCAGCGAAAGGTTGGGTGAGGTAGAGCGAGGGAGAAGCAGAAGATTCATCTCTGTGTTTAATAATCTGCCACTCGGCCTTCCAGTTAAACGTCAAAGCAATGAAATCAGTTTTACACACCTTTCTGTTCGCTGGACAAAGGCTGTGCTTCTCCTCGGCATGCAGCATTTCTGGGCCTTTTAACAACATAATGGTTAACTTTTTCTTCTTTTTTTTTTTATCCTGGTATCATATTCTCCCGGTTGCTTGATGTGATTTAATCTCACCTTCAGCGTTGGTAAAGTGAAAGGTCTCGGAGTTTATAAGAGGATAAGATGCACTCCTTTTCAAGCCCATCTCATCTCTGGAAGAAAAGGCTCTGTTAGGCAGACAGTTCAGTCATGGGTGAGACAGGAGGACGCAGGAGGTTTATCAACACGTCAGCCGTCATGGTGTCACCACTGTACGGCGCCTTGCACAAATAATCACATCCCTTGCACTTTTTTAGACATTGTATCATTTTACAACCACAGATTTTCCTGAATTTTACTAGAACCATATGTGACAGACCAACAAAGTAGAGCAACAAAGTGCAAAGTGGATGCAAAATAAAAACCCAACATTAAATCCTTTTTTTAAAAAAATCTGAAATAGGGGACTGCAAGTTCAGTCCTTGAATGTCACTGTCCTGAGGCCTCTGGATGCATCCCTGCTCCAACACGGGGAAATTCAACTCCAGGACCTCCTGATGGCGTGCGACCTGATCAGCGAAAAGGTTGTGGAGAAGTTTAAAGCAAGGTTAGGTTATAAAACAACCTCCCAAGCTTTGAACATCTCATGGAGATCGGTATAGTCTATCATACCAAAACGGAAAGAGGACAGCGCAACCGCAAACCGATTAAGACTTGGAGGCTCACCAAAACGGAAAGGCTGGACAAAGACAGCGTTATTCAATGAAGCTGCAGAGATCCAGGACTCAGGTGGAGGAATCTGAGAAAAGGAAATGGGGCTGTACGATTTTGCTAAAAATCAAAATCGCAATTTATTTCAACCATAATTGTGATTGAGATTTAAATTTGACTCTTCTCTGCATTAACCGCAAGCAACAAAAATGCCCTGCAGATGTAATCCTTGTTGAACATAAAGTGCAACCAATAAACAAGTCTATGTATTAAACAGTTTGACCGAAACCTAATGCTATGGCGAGATTCCTGAAAGTTTCTGGTAAAAAAGTATTGATTAAATAAACTCAGAAACAAATAAAATTACATTATCTCACTGCTGCAACTCTCTTCCCTTCCATGTGGAGGCAAACCCATATTACCGACACCTAAAGGACATGTCTTATCCATTAAAGGAGCTATAAGTAATACTGACACTTTGTGGCTCAAATCAGTACAACAGCCAATCACAACAATCTAATATGCCGTTTTAAACGGTGTGTTGCCATTGTAAGTTTTTACTTCCACATGACAGGTATATGTGGTTGTATTTTGTTCTATTTCTGGTCCGCTTCTCTTACTGGCTTCCATGCTTGCAGGCTGCTGCTCTTTTGCCAAAATACCAAATGCTATGCTTTGTGCTGGGAACCCTGGGACCTCTCATTTGATTGGCTCAGGAACCAGGAAGTAAACACAGGCTACTCGCTGAACCGAAGTAGTTCTGGACCTTACCTCTAGGTGTAAAAGGAGAAAAACGTCACTCAGACATTATTGATGGAGAGGACCGATTGTTTATAGGGAATGTTACTTCCATCCCAGGTGATAAATGAGAATGATTTAGGTTGATTTTACAGTAAATATCTTACTTATACCTACTTTAATTGTTACATAGCAAAAAATTGCATATCTCTGCAGAATTGTGTTTTTTTTTAAATTGCGATTATATTGCAAATGCGATTCATTGTCCAGCCCTAAAAGGAAATCAATCTCTCAATAACTACAAATATGGCCTTTATGAAGAGAGTATCAACAAAAGTCAAAAAAAGGCTAGAAGTACAGTTTGCAATTTGCCACAAACTAGTATGGCGCACAGTGAACATGTCAAATAAGTAGCAAAATGTTACTTTTTGGTCTGCATAGGAAAACTAAGGCTGCACTTCACCCTGAGCACACCATCTTTTGGGCTGGGTGATAGGGGTTAAAAATAAAATCTGATTTTATACAGCAAATCCGATTACTGTAGTCGTTTTTCCCCTCCTTTTCATTTCACAAAAAGAAATTAAAGAAATTTAAAAAACTTGCTTTTATTTCAAGCATTTTGTCTTGGATTTGACCGTTATTCAAACTGCAGCTAAATCCAAGCTGTGAAACATGCCTGTAAAACTTCACTTCACTTGTGCAACTTCACACCAACTTAAAAAAAGTAAATGAGTAAATTAAAGTGTCTCGACTTCTGGTAAAAAAAAAAATTCCTCTTTACAATATTTTAACGATGTATTTTGCTAAACATATTCAGCATTGCATGCTATTCTCTTTGTGGAAGCCCAATGGGTGCATTGGCAAAGTAAAATCCAGATTTTTCAAAAATTAAACCAAAAGAAAAATTGTAAATAAAAAAAAAAAATTATTAAATTTATTTATCGTCCAGCTCTAGTTCAGGGTGTCGAAGGCACAGGGAAGCTGGTCAGAGCGAAGGAGAAGATGAAAGAAAAAACAGGGAAGTCCACCAAAAAGAGCTATTAGAGGCTGCAAAACACTTGGGAGTGAGGCAGAGGCAACAACTCAACATACAGCCCGTGCTACAATGAAATGCGTGTTAGAATGGCCCAGTCAAAGTCCGGACCTAAACCGAACGGGAAATATTTGGTAAGGTTTGAAATTTGATGTCCGCAGACGCTCTATTCCATCCAGCTTGACTGGCCTTGAGCTACCTTGCAAAGAATGGGCACAAGTATCAGTCTCTAGATGGATAACATTCCACTTCACATCTCTGCCCTTTGGTGTTGGTCTGTCACATACAATCCCAATAAAAATACATTGAAGTTTGTGGTTTTAATGGAACCAAAAATTAAATGCAAGCAGTCTAGATGACTAACTTCGGCTTAATGAGCTCAGCTGCCTATTTTCAGCTCGCCTTTCGTTGCCTTCAAAAGAGAACCCTAAATTAGCCTCATTATTAACATTGCTCTACCTTTGAGGACTGCAGTAGGCAGGACTCTTGCTGTTGGGTGGTTCATGATCTGTGGTCGGAGGAAGAGTGATGCGGAAGTGGTTGACGCACAGCAAAAGGCCGAGACACAAGCACAGCACCAGAGAGAGCAGCAGGTAATTCTGCCGGTCTGACACCTGAAAAACAGCGAATCAGTCGTATGAGGCAACAAAATGCTGAACAACCTCAGCAAAAAGGACCTGATGAAAATGTTCCATGTGCTTCATACACATGTAGAAAACGTATAAGATGCCAGTCGATCTGTCTGGTACACAAGGTCGAAAAGTCTATCTTTCTCCATCATAACAAACTAAGTAATTTGTACTTAGTCCTGAAAAAAGACCAGGTTTACTCAGTTACAGATGAAGCCTTAGTGTCAGCAGTGTTGTATCTACCTCATGCTGCAGCTGGATGACTTGGTCAGACAGGTTGAGAACCAGCTGAGTCACGTTCTCCAGCTGACCCTGCAGCAACTGAATGGATTCAGTCTGACGCAGGTCCTAAAACCAGAAGACAAAAAAACCCCCCAAAAAAACAAGAAAACTATGAAAAACCAACACCCTTACAACACAATAAAAAAATCTAACCCAGTATAATATATAGTACAAAAAAAACCCTAAAGATAAAAATGATTGACACTATTTAAAATCACGGTATTCTACATGAGTGCTAGTGAGCTGAAGTTAAAGCTAAGGAAAGAGGACGGGTCTGTACAGTTTACATGTGGGCCTGCAACTAAAAAAAGCCGATAAACTAGTTTTCAGTTTGGATTGTAGGAGCGAGTCTGGCTCCTTGATGCAGATGTTAAGATAAATTAGGTGTGATGCAGCTTTAAAGATAGGAATTCAAATTTCAAATGAATCCAGCGGCAACATGAAGAGACGCCTAAGAAGAGGACTGAAATGATGCGGTTATGCTCCGGAGAACCAGTCACAAGAAGCGCCGCAGCATTCTGGACAGACTGCAAACAACAGAGGATTGAGTTAGACCTACAGAAAGATCCTTAAGGTTCTATAGACGAGACAGTATAAAGCATGGACGGCTGCACAAGTTAATATGAGGAACATATGGCTCAACCTTGGCGATGGTTCTTAGAGTTCCTGCTTTCCTATTTTGAAGGAACTGTCAAGAATAAAGGCCAGGTTCCTGACGGCAGACTGACAGTAAGCAGCGGACGTACTTAAGACTTTAAGTTTTTCGGAAGATTTATTAAAGTGGGTGAGAAATGTTGCCTTTAATCAGGTTAAATTTCCCTAATGCCGTTTAGCAGTGGGTCTACTGAAAGGAAACATACAGAGACTGAAACACAGGAGCCCCAGAAGGGAGCCGTATGGAACCTAGAGGTGAGAGGAGCTGGAGAGGAGGAGTAATGCCAACACCAACGTCAGAAAAAAAGCCCAGGCAGCTGCTCTTACCTGCTCCTCTGCTATTCTGGATGTGTTCTGGAGCTTAATGATGGTTTTGTTGAACGCTCTCTGCATCTCTTCCATCTGCTTTCGGTACCTTGAAAACAAAACAAAATCAAACATTTTAAAATCCCTCTAAGCTGTAGAGATCAGAATTGCAGAACAAGCTCCTGGAGTGTCACCTCTGGCTAAGCTGCTCCAAGTAGCGCCCACTAAGAGACATGTTCACCTCCAGTGCCTTGATTCGGTTGTTAAGCCTCATGAACACCGACTCCTTCTGGCTAGAACCGTACACCTGGTTTCCGTTCTGCTCTGTGCCATTAAAAGGCTCTGCGTAAATGTCTAGGAGAGACGATGAGGTAGGAGAAGCATTAGTTGGGACAGAGGGGCGAAACATCTGATCGTGGCCGCCCGATGAATCGGAGAATTCCTCCGTGAGATCCTCCGTTTTAGAGTCTGTGACGGGGCTGCCAGTGGGCTCCGGCTCTGCAACCACGCCCGCGTCTGTGGGGGGGACCTCAGACGAGCTCGGGACGCTTTCAGGCCCGGCAGGCGGATCAGCCTGACTTTCAGGAGAAGCAGACGATGAAAGCGGGGCCGGATCAGCCTTATCCTGGGACTGACCAGAAGCACTTGGTTGTGCCGGTGAGGGGTCGATGCTGGGCTTTCTGTCTGTCGGTGCAGCTGATGCATCATCTGCTGACACACTGATGCTGGGTTTCACTTCCACGGAGCTGCTGGGAGACAATGAAGGCTCCATGGGTTTCTCCTCGGTCCACACATCCTGGCTCTTTTCTGGCCCTGGCTCATGCCTTGGGTCCTCAGGGGACAACTCTGGTGTTTCTACTACTGGGGGGGCTTTGGCAGAAGATGACTCGGTGGCAGTGGGTTTGGGGAGGTTCAGGGTCTGACTGGGCTCCAGAACGTTGGGCTCAGACACGGATCCCTCCGTCTTCCCCGAAGGCGGTACTGCTTCTGCATCCATTGTGTCGCTCTCTGGCTGCTGCTCGGAGGCTGGCTCTTTTTCCTTGGATTGATCTGCCTTGCTGTCATGTGGGGGAGGCTGGGGGCAGGCAGAGGGGGGCAGGGGCAGGCCCCAGGAGGGTGTCGGCACGGAGCCGACTTTTTGATCTTCGTCCGGGTTTTGGCATGTCCTCTTTTCGGACATGGATGCTGAACACTGCTGCTGGACAACCTCCTGAAACGAAGCCACACAGGAACAGGAGGACGAACGTGGAGAACAGTAATTCAGGCTTTCTTGATGCCACCTCTGAGGACCCTTTTTGTCTTTGTCCTCTTCCAGCTCCTCCTCTTTGTCCAGTAGAATGATTGTGGAGCTGATTGGTTCTTCCTCATCCTTCCCCAATGGAATGACAATCTCCGCCTCTGCAGGGGGGGGCTTTTCTTCACAGTTATCAGTAGCTGATGTGTCTGGTGCAGCCGTCTCAGTTGGAGGGACAACAGAGTCGGGTGAAACCTGCGCGTCGTCAGCGTCTGGACTGCAAGAACAAGGTGAAGAGGAAAAGGAGGTCTATGTTAGACATGAGGGCACAGGAAAACAGACTCCAATGAGAACTTCAGACTCATCTAAAAATACATCAATTGAGCAGTAAACTTAACTCTTTAGAATTTCTAGAGGCAAGTAATATGATCATATTACATATTCACTATAACCAGAACACCTGATTTCTAGAAACAGAAATCATTTATGTTTATACAGTTGGACATTAATTGAACATTTATGTGGTTGCCATTCACGTTCAAAAACAGCAGATTTAGGTACAGAGACATTTTGAAACCTTTTCAGCAATCAGAGCCTGCAAAGACTTCTATTCTGATTTGTATCTGACTTAGAATGTGCCGAGGAGGATGGGCCTCCATGTCCTTAAAAACAGTAGCGCTCCAGTTGCAGGCTGCTCAGTGCATTTGGGGGGTTTGTGTCTAACAGCTTTGCACATATAGAGACCGATTTTATATTTACTCATTCATGTCTGCAAATAGTGTGAGCTCAGACAGATTGGATGAATTAATATTAATTTTCATTTTCCGCCACGCTTGTCCCTCGTGGGGTCGCGAGGGGTGCTGGTGCCTATCTCCAGCATTCAATGAGCGAGAGGCGGATTAAAATGAATGCAAAGATTAATTTAAAGTCCCAGCCACAGACTTTAAATTACATTTAGGTCTAGGCTTTGACTAGGCCATTGAGACCAGATACACACCTTGATCTGAAAAGCTGAGGTTTTACAAATCTAGGACTGTGAAAGGAACTTACGCAGGGGACAGGTGAGTAGTTACAGTTTCAGTGGGGGTTTCAGGTGGTTGTGATGGTTCAGTTATGTTCACATCTTGAGATGAAAGGTTGCCTTCAAAAACAAAGAGACGTTACTCATAACCCGCTGCAACCACTATGTCTGAGAAACAAAACAACCAAGCAGAGAGCTTGTCCGTACCAGTCATCTCCTGATTTGCCCCCAGAACAACAGCAATATCTTTCACCATGTTGAAAATAGCATCTGAGGAGATAAACACTAAGGTTACAAGATCCCACAGCATTAATCAGGTTACTCGTGTTGATAAGGTACAAATGTTCAGTTCATTCAAGACCTTTAGCTGATCCAATCAGATTCTTGGACTTGTCTTCACCAGGTGCACTTCCAGGGGGATAATCTACAACAACGAATAAATCAATTCAAAACTGTGAGAGAGTTGTGAAAAATGTCAGTCGTTTAACAAAACATCAAAATGAAAATCAGTTTTCCAACCAGATCTGTCACTAGTCGTGGGAAATAATCGACTAGTATGTGCAGAAGAGTAACAGAACGCAAATTATGATATTCATGCTGAAAGGGGTGGGCTCAAAGAAACACAGAGTGGAGTTCAGTCGGTGAGGTCCTCCATCCTGTGAACCAACAAATGGCTTTAAGAATTTAGAAAACAAGCATTTACAACAACAGCATGTTGTATATGCTGGAATATAGGCTAGGGGGATATGTATGACATACCAGGGAAAACAAATCAGTTTGAACACATCACAATACTTTAAGAGGTTGGCTATTGTCCCTTGAAATGGGTTTTAATGGGACGATGACCCCAAACACACCAGAAAGTCAGTGGACTCTCGGTTCCAGACCAACCAGATTATCATTATGGAGTCCCCTGGCCTTACTGTAATAGAACGCTTGTGAAGTGACACCAAACACGCCATTTCTGAGGTAAAACCCAGAAATAGAGCTGAGCTCAGACCAGTCGTCCTAAGCTGGAATACCTGTTCGCAGGTTCCAGAAGTTAGTCCACTCCGTGCAACACAGAAACAATAGTTACAACTAAACAACAGTTCTGTAATTCACAGCAAAGCTAACCCTGCCAGCATTTGTCTATTATTACAGCAAATGTTTGATTTTGTGAATAAAAGCAAAAAAAAAATGTGTTCATATTTATAGATTTTGTCTGTTGCTTAATTTGGAGTAAAACAAGTTCCCAAAGCATCTGCGATCCTACCTGGATCGTCGTCCTGATCGTCTGCTCTCTCTGGGGGATAAACGTTCTCCTCATACTCTTCCACCATACTTGTTCCAAACACCCTGATGGCAGCAAAAGCAAACATTTCAAAGGCACGAAAGATAACGGCCTTGGACAAACATGTCATTAAAGGAGGCGCTTTTGTTTGTTTTTTAACACAAGCATCAAACTAATGTTCAGGTTGTCTTCATCTGTGTCTGCAAGCACATCACAAACAATCTGCCACCTTAGGCCCCGTCCCCATGGAGACAAGACTAGGTGTATTTGCACAGGTATTTTGCCGTTGAGGCTGTTCGTCCGCACGGACGCGGCGTCTTGGAGAACCTAAATGTAAATTTGTTTTTACAACCGGGCCCCAGAGTGGATATATTTCAAAACGCTGGTTTGATTTTTCCATGTTGGCAAACAAGAACATCATAGCTTCGTCTCCCTCTCATAAATAACAGAGATGCCGCCGTCCGGTGTTGCGGCTTAGTTATAGCTGTTAGTAGCGTCCTCAGACTCTGCCTTTCTATCAAGCCGGCTCTACACTTCTTTGGCAGAGTCACAGCGCCACCAATGGGCCCAGCCGGCCTACTACAGCCTTTTCAGTCGTGCTGCTTCCTCTTGTGAGGACGCACACTTTTTCTTAATCGTTTCTAAAAATGTCCCGCGCTCGTCTCCGTGTACACAAGGTCTTAGTTTTATACTTCCCTCCTCAAAACTATTAGTCATATTTTCTGCATCCCTCCTGATTACAACTATGCTACAAGGCAGATTTATGTTTACGCACTGAAGAAACGGGAAATGAAGAGTTTAAAACCTATATGTTAAATAAAACCCCGTTAACCAGGGTGTGAGACAAGCGCAGATTTAAAACGCTTTTTGTGAATGGAGCTGAGGTTAAGCAGTACAACCAGCAGATATCTGCAAGTTTAGAAGTTTCTATTAGAATTAAACAACTAAATGTTTAACAGAAAAAAAGATGAGTGATAAATGTAAACATTAAGAAACTGCAGCTATAAAATTTCTAACACGTGTGTGTGTGGTCTTATAATCCAACTGTCCTGCTTTAAAAGCTCGCAGTGTTTAAAAGTAAATAGGAACATACCTTATGAGGCTGAGAGGACAGAAGTGTTCAGAACCAAAGTGAGAGACCAGCTCAACCTGAAAAAAGCCAGGAACGCGGATTATTTCCATTACTGGAAACGAATGCCAAAACAAATCAGAGATGTCAGCAGTTTCAAACAGCAGCTGATCTCGCTTTGCTGAGAAATCCACGTAAAGCAGTGAAAGCTGATGGACAGGCTGCCAGCGTGAGTCATTCAGAGGGAATCAGATCAGTCTAAAGGTGGTTAGTAATCTGACCCCATAAATTGGATTGTATGGAAGACAGCTGGTGATTATTACTCCATGTATGAAAGGTTCTCAATGTCAGATCATGTGTTTCCTTAGAGCGGTTTTAGACAATTTCTGGTAGACTTCATTCAAGTAAATGATTAGTTTACTGGGACAGAAGTCAGAAAATAATCCTGTCGATGAGGCCATTTGATGCGACCACGGTGCGCTACAAGAAGATCAGGCTAACCTTTATGTACTTGGTGAACATCTGAAGCAAGAGAACAGAGAAAAAAAGAGAAAAAGATTAAGGAGATATAGGCATGCACACAAACAGGACCACGTAAATTACTCTGGTCTAGCTGGAATGGCAGCATGTGAAACGGTGCCACCGCTTCACCACAAGACACTGCCCAGAATGGCCAAGCCACATTTCATGCTGCTCAAAAAAATATACAATATAACATCAACAGAGAGCAAAGGGACAAGGCCACAAACAGTAGCTTTGTAACTGCTACTCTGCAAACAAGGTTTCTATCACTGCTTATGAGAAGCAAAAGCTTCATTATGAAACATTCTTAAGGGACCATTTCAAGAGATTAACATGGGCTTTGTTCAGTTAAATTGCAAACCGTACAGGATCCGCTTTATTTTACTCTGTTTTACGTCAAGAATAGAAAAAAAAAAATGTACTTTCGGTCCGACTAGAAACAAATATTGTGCCCACCTTCACATATTTAGCATAAAGTTGCTCGTCTAATGGGAAGCTCTGAACTGTGCGTTCGTCCCTGGCATGAAAGGTTCCCAGCTTTAACCACTTATTGGTGGGATATCTGCAAACATTCATTCAGAAAAACACAGTTGCAATGATATGGACACCTAAAGGCTAACAGTTCCAGCCTGGCGTCACCACGACAAAAATCTTTCAGCACTTCTAGCTGATCACGTCCAAATGTGCTCATTGGCATTTTGTTACTGGGCTTCTGTTGATAGACTGAGTGAATCTGAATGACGAGGGTAGAATTAAAAAATGCACATTACACTCTTTGAATTTAAATACGTAAAAAAAGTTTTAAATTAGGTTTTATTTCATACTTAAGTCTCTGTAGTTTTGGATCAATTATTTATTCCAAGTAAAATACTTGTAAAGTAACAAAATATGATAAAACGGCATCTTATTAATTATGCAGAGCACTGTAGACCAGTGTGTCCATCAGTGAAGAGTTGAAGCGTACCTATCGCTGATGGAGACGAGAAAGTCTTTAGGAGTGGAGGAGAAAAGCTCAAAGTTAGCAATGTCCAACTGCTTCAACTGGATGGGCTCACAGAGCTCAATAATGAACCTGAGCAACAGAGAAACCGGATTAAAAACAACATTTAAATCTCCGATCAGACAACGAAGGAGGACAAATGTGGCACTAACCAGATTTTGGTGCTGCATGGGTTTAACATGTACAAGTCCATGTTCTCCTTCAGTATGGCTGACGTGCTCTGTGGAAGAAAAGAGCAGACCCATTTCAGCTTCATTTATCTTATTTCAACATCTAGGAAAAAGTAGCATGTGTGTTAAATAATTGACAAAGTACCTTAGCTTCTGGGTTAGCACCGAGCAACTTGGCCCCACACTCTACTGAGGCATAGTTATTGAAGTTCTTTTGGACCTTTTTCGCTGAGTGAGACCCTCCATTGTTAGAGGTGTGAGTGGACAGAGCTATTGAGAGGGGGAAAAATGGATTTAACCTTCAAAACCTCTAGTGCGAAGTGAAATAAGAACCAGCTAAAAGTTTGATCCTACTCTTCTCTTTCTCCACTTCCATCATCTTCCTTTTCCACTCATCAAAAGTGGGGATGTCCTCGGGGTCCTTGCTGCTGCCGGTGGAGTCTGCGTCTGCGCTGACGGCGGAGCTCGAGTCCTGTCACCGATAATGAGAAAGCGAGAGCTGGGACACGTCCTTTGGCAGAGAGAGGAGAAATAGCTCAGGCTGCACCTGATCTCCTCACCTGCTCTTTCAGCGCGTGCGACGCGTTGGCTTCCAGATGCTTACTGCCGTGAACTGCTGGGGAACTCAGGGGGGGCACGACTTCGGTTTTAGTACCTGTGGTGTGAGCATTGGAAGTGTTCTCCAGCACGATTGGAGGGCTGCTGTGGGAACCAAAACAAGACGTAACGCTCTTTTTGGGAGGAAAATAATCATGTCATGTGGTTTGTCACAACTTTTAATCATCGTTTTGATTTTGTTTTAGCTGCAGCTAACTAAAGCAACCTTTCATCGTCATATGGGTTGTCCTCGTCTTCTACACAGTCAACTGGAAGCACTTCGAAATCAGCGGCCTCAGGAGCAGCTGCTTCAGGCGCATCTCTTAGAGCAATTAAATGAAACAACATTCAACATTTTGCCAGGAAGAGATACTTATACATAACATACCATAAGTGCAATACATTTTTGAAGCCTAACATTATTCTATGTAGTCCAAATGCACTGACTTCTGTGTAAAAATGCCATTAAAGGCAAATATTTGCATGAGCTGTAGAGGTAATAGCAGCATGCCTGTTTGTGATGTCCTCTTGAACAGTGTTTATGCTGGGATCATCTTTGTATGGAGCAGAAACAACAGAGAGGGAGTCTGTGGGAAGTGGTGGGAGTTCAGAGTCCAGCTCTTGAGATGCAGATGTTTCTGGTTGTGGATGTTCAGAGCTCTGCTCAGGGTGTGAAATTCTTCTGTCGTCCGTCGGCTCCGCTCCCGCAGCAGGCACATCGGGTCCAGGGGCCTACAGAGACACTCGAGTTATCCTTGAGCCATTAACCAGAGAGCTGATAGGCTGATCTATCAGACGCTTTAGAGCTGGAACGGCGCCAGGAGCATCAATGCGTTAAAATGGGTTGCATCTGAAGGCCATCTTGATGTTTGTGAGCAGTGAGAATTTAATGGGATTTGTTTCTGGACTCAGGTCATCATCGACAGAGATTTGCAAAAATATTTATATTCCTTAAACATATCCAAATTTTGTGCGCTTACAGCCATGAACCTCGATCTTGTTTTATTCTTCCTTTTTTTGTTTTGGGGGTGCGTGTTTGACACAAACACGCACAAAATCGTGCAAAGCTGTGACGTGAAAGAGGAAACATTCTTGTTTTTTTTCTAGTAAAAGTCTGTAAACTGAAATGCGTGTGATGAGTTCTCTCTGGGTCAGCACTTTGTAGAACCACCCTTAGCTGAAGTTACAGGTGCCTTTTAAGTGGAAAAAAATTGATTGCATGTTTAGGGTTACTGTCCTGCTGGAAGATGACCCTCCACCCCAGTCTCAAGCCCTTGGCGGTGATTTTATTCCCAGATTGCCTTATAGTAAGCGCCATCCATCTTCCAACCAACTTTTACCAGCTTCCCTTGTCAATGCTGCAGAAACCCAGGGGGATCGTGCGTTCACAGCTTTGGTCTGCTCTGACCAGAACACCTGCTTGCACATGTCACAGATTTTTGTGGCTGTAAGGTAACAAAATGTGGAAAAGTTCAAGGCGTATAAAAACTCTTGCAAGGCAGTGGGGAAAAAATGAAACACCAATTTGATTTAATCAAACCTTGCATTACCTTTGCCAGTCAACATGACGAATGTTCACTAATGGTGTTCAGTAATAAGACACAACACATTATTTTCTAGCACCGTCTAAAAAGCGTTCCACCGTGATGCTTCATATGTCCTCGGCACTTTAAAGGGTGCAAAGTGCTTTTTTGGGTCAGTTTCTCCTACCTCCACATTTCCCACTTCTTCTGTCAGCTGCTCTTCGTTATGGTGATGATCCCCAGCAAGTTTCCCATTTTCTGAAATGTACTGTGCAGGTAAACCCCAGTTTTCCTCATTCTAAACAACAGAGAGAGAGAAAAACACGCCAACTCTTAACACACACATTTATAATCATTACACAAGAGGAAGTGATAGTATTGGCCTGTCTTAATGAACTCTATCAATCTGTGGCAGAATCAACTACTTCTAAAATGGTTTGATATACCAGAAGTCTGTATCACACACAAAACATTGGGAAAATTGGCATTTCCTACAATGACCTGTAGAGACCTCTTCTATAAGGTGGATTTTAATATCCCACTATTATAGACCTTTACCGTCTCGTGTGGGCTCTTATCCCATGACTCCTCCTTGATATCCTGGGAGGACACATGCTCCTGAGCCTCCGGCTGTGGCTCAGTGGATCCAACATGGCAGCTAAGAGACCTGCTGAAGTAAAAAGGGGAATCAGTTCCAATAACAACACTGAGTCACGGTGTCGGAGGAAGGATGGCTTGATATTGCACTGATAAAACCGTTGGAGGAAAGACTGCGCATAAAGGCAGGGAGCCATCTGCAATGCAAACAGTCCTGACTGTAAGAGCGCAGGTAGTCGGTACCTGAAATTTACTTTTATCTTATCTGGAAACTAAAAAACAAGTTAGGAGACACACCTCACCAAGTAGGAAGACGACAACGCTAACCAATGGGATAAACAGCTTTAAAGCTGTGTATCTTATCTGTATCCAATAAAATATTGCTACTATTATCAGTATCCTTGTATGGGCTGCTGGTTTCTGCAGCACCTGATGGACGCGGATGAGGTCATGCAATCATTTGAAGGCTTGATGGAGAAGAGACATCTAAAACATGCAGGGCGGGGGTACATGAGGACCAGGGTTGGGAACCGATGCTTTAGAGGACCCTTTCGCTACCCTCTGGCTTCCTAGGAGCCCCTCTGAAAGAGACAATCTAGACTTTTATTTGGATTTCACTGCTGATTGACAGAGAGGCAGCTAGCTACTGTTACTGCCAAGACAAATGTGCTGTTTTGTGTCGATCTCACTCGAGGCTTCACTAAACCATCAACTCAACGGCCTGGCAGTCGTTAAGGCACGAGCGCGCTGCTGGGGCAAAGCTGTTTTAGGCACAGGCAAGTGTTTGAAAAAGCCTCTAAAAAAGGAAATTTACAGAAGTATTACATGCTTGGGATGACAGTGGTGTCTGTCGGTGTGCCCTTGGCCAAGACACGTCACCTGCTTTGCCTGCCGGTGGTGGTCTGAGGGCTCAGTGGCGCCGATCGTCTGGCGGCCCTGGTTCTGTCAGTCTGCCCCAGGGCAGCTGTGGCTACAATGTAGCTCACCACCATCAGTGTGTGAGTGACTGAATGTAGTGTAAAGTGTGTTGGAGTCCTTGGACTTGATAAAGCGCTACACCAGCGCAGGCCATTTGCCACAGGTCTAATATTGCTGTGTGACAATTTTGTCTTGGTGGGAAAGAAGCTTTCTCAGCTGTGTCCTGCCATAACGGCAGCGTCACTCAACTGACTTAGGCGTCTCTGTGGTGCCTTGTATGAAATATGGAGAGAAGACTTTTAGTTTTGTCAGTCGTCAGATGTGATGCAGAGCTAAACCCATGACCGCAGACAACCCATCAATATACGGCTGAGGCGGATGAGACATTCAGATACCAAAGTTTGAAATAAGGTCACGGTCTGTCCGTCATCTATGCTGATCTTTGCCCGTTCCCAAGTTTTTCCTATTCCGTTTACAGTCAGATACATCACTGGGCTCGGTCACACTGCTCCCAAATACTGGATATACACAACAACGTTGTGTATATCCAGTATTTTTACTATTGTAGACAGCTTTAGCACTACTACGTATATTATACCGGTATAACCCTGAACCTCCAGCTGGACTACAGGAATCAGAGTCTGTGCCACCGTGTTCCGTTTATCCGGGTTCATTTCAAATCCATCAAGAAGGTTTATTGACAGTTTTTTGTTTTTTCTATCATCACTTACAGATATTGCATTCTGATGCAGCTGTAAAAAGGAAATGTTTGGACATGCAATATTAATGATATGGTCTATTCAAACACACTGACGAATGGAAAAAGGGTTTCTGCTGCTGGATGAAAAAAGAGCAAAAAAAAATAAAATACACATTTATATTGTTTGGTTCAGAGTCTACTTTCCAAATTGATAAACAAGTTTTTGTTCTTAGCTAAAAAGAACAAACTCCAACGGTACAAATAACATCAATAATAATAATAATAATAATAGTAATAGGACTAGATTGGGTAGAGGTTATGGTGCACCTAAAAGATTTTGATGCACATCCTGCTGACACACAGCCAACAGAGTTTCCGTGCCTTACTGAAAATGTTCACATAAAAAAAATAATGTAGAAAAACATAAATAAAATAAATCACATGAACGTGAGAATTGCTTTGAGCCATTCAGATATAATACAGTGTCTAAGCGCCAGATATTTACAGAAAATTTTACCACATAAACTAGAATTTGTATTTAATTTTTTTATGTGTGGTTTGTTGAAGGAAAAAAAAAGTTCAAATAAAGGCCAAAACAGTCATCACTCCAAGGGTTTCTAAAGAAATGCTGATGAAAGTAAGCCTTGCCAACATTTTAACAGAACATATCCTAGTGAAATATTACATCATCTCTCCCTCTGTTAACTTTCTAACAGCAGTCAGTGGCTGATGTGTTGTTCAGGCGTTTAATCTTTTGGACACAGCCAGCATAAGATGACAAAAGGTCTGGGGTAGCTTGGTGTTAGGAAGACAATCGGCAGAGTTTGTTAAAAAGACGGCCGTATACTTCTCAGCTAGCTTTTAATTCGCAATATTTAACACACCGTACCAAACTGCTCCTAATCACAAAAGCCATAACATCACTGACTGTACGACACACATTTAGGCCTACTTGTTAACAGGTCGGCTTGCTAACCTCGGCTCAATAAGCGGCTAAAGCTACCTCACCCCAACAGGTCAGAAGTCAGCCAGGTGCCACATCACAACATAACGGCAAGGCTAGCTAGCATGCTAGCTACTGCTAGACGGTCTGAACGCGGCATGTTAGCAGTGGGAGACTTTATTCGTTTTCTTCCCTACTGTCAAATACCAGCATAGAAACGTTTTACGTCTGACAGATAGTTACAAAAGAAGAAAGAACTCACCATAAGAGTATCGCTACACATAGCCACACTGACACACTTCGCCACAATAGTTGTGTCATCTTCATCCCTCTCCTGCCGGGACAGACATCGTTGCCTCACACAAAAGTAACGTTTGTCCTTTTAGTTTATGGCTTCTTCAGCGGTGTACGGCATCAAATTGCCGGATATTTTCCGTTAACGTCGCTAACATGTAACTGTTTCACTCGTGAACTGTGATGCTAGCCGCTGTTTTCCCAAACACAACTACCCCCTGACAGTCAGTGCGACTAGACCTTCAACTCACCAATGAAAACACAGCGACGGCGCTTGCGCAAACCACGCTCTGGGAGCGCTCGTCTTGTATACACTCGTTAGCCGGAAAATGCGGGGGTACTTTCACTCAATTTAGAAAGTCAACTCGCACTCAGACCGCTATTATGAAACGGTAATAATTACGACTCGCCATCGGGGCATTTATGGTGAGGTTTTGTGTCGAGCCTAATTCCACCGTCGATGTGTGTTTCCCCAAATGTTTTGCTCTGCTGTCAAGCCATTGCGCTTAGGTTTGTGACCATGGCGGTGACCTCACACAGTGCGTTCAAGTGTATCTGGCATAATAAAATATCTATATTACGATGACTGGCCAGTATAGAAAAAAAAAACCTAAGGAGGATATAATCAAATTTGATCAAAAATTAGTAATAATAACAACGATATTATTATTATTATTATTATTATTATTGAATAAAATAGACACATCCAGGTTACTTAAAACTGTTAATGATATTTATGAAGTGTCGAATGAGAACATTTTTGTGACATTCGAGGATTTAAAAAACGGACCTAATCACTTTTGGAGTCATTTCAATGTAGTGGCTGATTTACAAGTTAACGTGAATGTACCAGGAAGCAAAAAAAAAAAAAAAAAAAAAAAAAAAAAAAAAAAAAAATATGGCTATGAAATTGCGTGGAAAAAGAACTCGGCTCAACAAGTGACGGTAAATAAGTTTGGATAAACAATAGCAACAGCAGGAAGAAAAGTTTTAATAAAATTATTTCTAATGAAGTATAGTCTAAAGATGCAACACTGCGAGACATTTTGCCTTCACTACACTTTCACGACCTTCTTCTTTAAGGCCACTAGAGGGTGCTGCCTACTCAGCTCCAAAAACATTTCCACTAACCTGAACACGACAAAGGGTGGATGAGATCTGGTATGGTGGCCAGTCTTTTCTAAAAGCAGTCAAATTCTCTTGAGACATAGTTCGTCACCTAAAGAAAAACATTTCATGTTATTCTTGTTTTGCTACTATGTTGTAATTCGTTATTTAATAAAGGCCAAACATGTTCTCCTAACCACACATTCATCAGTTTACTGTATGCATCACCAAATGCATACAGTAAACTGTTGTCTTTTTGGGTACATCTATTTGTATTATCCTTGCGTGTTTTCCTCATGTTTTGATCTACTCCCTCCTTTAAAGCAGTCTTGTATTCTATGTGGCTTTAGCAAAACACCGGAGCTGCATACATGAGAATACTGGATTCCAGGGAGATTTGTTTACAGTAAAACACATGGAAACAGTTTGTGCTGAAGTCCAGGGCAGGCTGAATTGATCAGATTTCATTTTAAAAAATCAGATTATTTTGAGTCATACTGGTAAACCATATGTTGACTGTTTGATACGTTCCATCAAGAAGATTTACAAGAGTAAACGATGTTTCCTACAAGATTGTTGCATAATGCACCTCATTTGCCAAAAGGGGTTTTCCAGACAAACAAAAAGACATACAATGCCTATTGGTATTTATCAGAGTAAACATCTAAGGTTGAGTTATACCTTGGAGCGCAAATACAACTCAAATGCTTCAGAAATTAGGTAGAAATCTGTCAGAAGTTGGTCATCCACTATGGTGTTTACTAATGCCAGCAGATTTATGTGCCTCTTGTGACACGTTTACATCAAATGCACAGAAAGCAGGGTTAGCATATTTGGTGTGATTTTTAAAATATATATATTATTTACAGAAAACTAGCAGTAGAAAACAATTATGATCTAAATATATTACATTATAAACCATTCATTATTCGTCTTTTTTTTTTATTGTCACAGTACATTTGTTAGCTGGAACATACTACTGGATTGTATCTTTAAACGACTAAACCTTTGCATTTAAATGTCAAGAATAACTATTAACCATTCAATTCAATTTAAAAATAATTTATTGATCCCAAAGGGAAATTAATTGCTGTTGTGATTTATATTATGCAGATTGCGTCAAAGAGTTGCTTCAAAGAGTTGTGGGAACACAGGAAATTCTGTTTCTGAGTAAATTTACTCAATTTGAGACTGTTTTACTCAGACAAATTTACTGTGCAGTAAGGATATCCGATAGGAGTAAAAGATCTGACTGAAGACACTCTGTTGTTGTCTGATAGTCTGATAAAGAGAATGCTCAGGGTAATGTTATTTATTTTACGAAGAATACTTCCTTGAGCAATCATCTTCAGAGGTTTCGGAGGAGTCCCCAGAACAAACCCTGCCTTCTTTATTAGCTTGCTGAGCTTTTTGTAGGCCACTGGCTCTCATGCTGCTACCCCTACAGATGATGGCAGAAGAGATTCCACTACAGACTTAAACAGTAGAACATGTGCAGCATCTTGATGTAAACACTGAAGAACCTAAACTTCCTCAAGAAGTACTGTCTGCCCTGTTGCTTCTTGTAGATGGTTTTACTGTTGCGTCCTCAGTCCCTTTTGTTGTCCAAGTGAACACCTGGGTTTGTATACTCCTCCACCACCTTCACATCTTCTCCCATGAAGGAAACAGTGTTTTCCACATTACTGTTTCTCTTGAGATCTACAATCATCTCTTTTGTTCCCATTCACGATAAGATGACTGTTTCCACACCATTCTACAGAGCGGTCCACCAGCTCTTTGTAATCAACTTGCTGTCCATCTCTGATATGCCTGCAGAGTATTTCTGCAGATGACAGGAGTCTGCCTTGTACTGGAAGTCTGAGGTGTACAGGGTAAATGGCATGGTGAGAGCTCAGTTCCCTGAGGTGCTGGCCACCTGCCTTGACACCCGAACCTTCAGTCTCTCAAACTGTGGTTTGTTTGTCAGATAGTCTTTGATCCAGGTGATTGTTGAGGCCTCCGGCTGAGTGTTATGGAGTTTCTGACGCAGCAAGTCGGGCTAGGTTGTGTTAAATGCACTGGAGAAACAAAAGAATACAAGCCTCACAGTACTGCCTGCATTGTCCAGATGGCAGTGGGTTTCTGAGGCATTTGTGATATGGCTTCTTCAACACCACACTAAACCACTGGCGGGGTCGTCCTATGAGCATGTTCGCTTTATCAGGTGGGCCAACAGGAGTTTCTCTATGGTCGTCATAATGTGAGATGTCAGGGCAACAGGTCTATAGTAATTAAGAACATCTAAAGCTCAATCAGATGAGTTGGAGATCATCTGTGAATAACACATTTTAAGTCTTGCCTCACATTCTGAATTGGGTTTAAGAGACTTTTATAACCCAGCCTGGCTGTGAACCTTGCAGGAACTTTCTCCCGGACCTGCCTGCTTTGTCCCTTGGTCCTCTTGATGCTGCTTCTTCATTGATATTCTCGAGCAAATCTCTGAGGCCTTCATGGAGAAAACTGGATTTATACTGGGATAACACAGTGGCGGGTGTAATTGAATGGGATTTGTTATCAGAGGGTATCAGAGTTTTATTTGTAAAAATGTCAAGAACCAGTCATCGTTCAATAATATGCATCACCTTGTGTTGGTCTGTCATAAAATCCCAATGAAATACGATGGGCACGGTGATTCTCCCTCAAACCCACAGTCTTACACAATAATCACGCTGTTGACAAGGAATGACATGAGGAAGAAGTTTATTGAGGAGCGATACAGACACAGAAAGTAACAACTGGTGCATCTCCAAATTTAACATCATGTCCTCCACTAAACAATCGTAGCCAATTTCACATCGATCGGAATCTTTAGCTTATTTTTCTTCACGGTTCCCCTTCTGTGTTTAACTTTGGCAATAAAGAATTATAATCCATGCCAGTAAGGCAGTCTAAATTAGAGAGAGGAGAGAATATAGTGAATACAGATATAGAGAAGGATTAAAGCGCTAGAATTCTTGATGAGGTCTTTAGAGTCCACAGATACACTATGTCCTTATCATTACCTATATACATCAGAATACAGTTTAGGCTTACATACACAATAACAAAGTAACAGAGAAGCACTTGAACACTGACAATACAACCTCAAGCTCTGATGCAAATACTGATGGACTGGCTTCGGGGTTTTTGAGTAGATCAACAAGTTGGCTAAAAGAGGGAGGGAAGTTTGTGATGGGTATAAACGCATGGGTCAGACCTGAGAAAAAGGCTAAATGGGAACATGTCATATGGTTGTCCTTCTTTTTGTGTCTGTGTTGGCCCTGTGATGGACACCAATGACGTCTGGAATAGATTCTAGCCCTCCTGTAATCCTCTATGTGTGCGCTCTAAAAACAGCTGGGTTGTTTCTTGAACGCAAATATTAGGTTTATTCTGTTGAGCCAGAAAAAGAGTAGCTTTAACCAAACAAGGGGTCAAATATCAGTTTGTTGGGTCAGGCTAGAAGAAGCCTCGTCCCTCTTCACAGGCCTATGAACTATGCAATAATCTGGTCAGACTTTGCTGCACCTCTTCCAAAGGATGGAATAAGAAATGGTACGCCGGTAACGTTGTTTTATAAAGATCTTAATGTTAGTGGGTTGTGTTAAGGACTTTAATTCACCCCGGACAAACTCATTAGCCCTTTAGCTGCTATGTAGTTAGCATAAGCTACTGCTAGCTATCTTTAATCATAAACCCAATATAGATACGCTAAGAATCTATTTTCATTTTGTACTTTAATGTTTCCTGCAATTATACTTCAACAATATTTGTTTAAATTGGACTTCTCATAAGGTATTTAACCAAAAATGCCATAATGAAAGCAAAAATACAGGTAATTATATGTTGAATGAGAATTTTGTCATCTAAATTCAAATGTTTGTCACTAAAACGTAATGATTATTTATTAAATAATTATTTAATCACAAAGTGAATAAAATTTTTGATTAAGTAACGATACATTTCAGCATTTCTGATCAGCCAGAATTAAACCAAAAATAAAAAATCTATAATTTTATTTGTTTTATTTCAAATACTACCTGTTTAGTCATCAATGTTATGGCTTTTTCCTTTGCAACTCACGCAGCCTGAAATTCACTCATTGGCTACTGTAACACATTTACTGTAACACAACCCCGTTGTGTTAAATCAACTCCGGCCTGGACTGGTCCATGTTTGACCCAGGACTGGCATAACAAAACAACCCAAACTAGGTTCAATTTAACCTAGCAGCTTTTAGAGGGTGGATGGATGGATATTCACGTGTTAAAAAAACTACATACTACCTTTGTGGTTCTTTTTCCTTTGATAATTTTAACCATGTGAAAGCTGCAGTTCCATCCATCTCGCCAGTCAGAATCTGAATGGGAGCTTGAGGCCATCAGGGTCACAGTTTGACCTTGGATACAGCACAGGTGGACACCTATGACGAGGTTAAATGTGTTATCGAGGCTGTTTTCCATATAGAGAATACTGAAGGTGCTCCTCGGCCTTGCTATGCGTGTATGGCTGCTACTACAACACATGGACAACTCACAAAAGTCAAACACTGAACTTACCCCCCTGCAGGGTTTATGATTCATCATTAACAGCTTCGACAGTGAAAACAAACAGAACTGAAACGCCAACAAACGTGCAGAGACGGCACATGCACACGTGTTCTCACACACCCACACACGCACGTACACACTTGCACATGTACAATGTATTGTTCGCACAAAAACACGCTTATACTAAGATGCAACTTCTGTTCCTAAGAGAACATCAAGCTGATAATTAACACTCAGAGGGAGGGGGGCATTATACAATAAATTAACACAATACTAAATCAAACTCAGCCTACATATAGGCAAATTAATCCCTCCCCCATAAACACACACACAAAACACAAGCACACACACACGCACGCGCACACACACACACTCTCACTCTCACACACACACACACACACACACACACACTCCCATGCAATAAAAGCAGCTTATGTGGCATGCTGCATTTTGGAATGAGTTGGGCAGTATGACTGCTGAGCCTGTTTTGTTTTTTTGTTTTTATGTAGACGCAGCAACTGGAGGTGCTGGCTCAATTGTCGGAGTGAATTGGGGGTAGAGATTTGGGAAGTAAGGAAGTGGACCTGCTAAGCAAACCTGGATCACAGGCGAGCAACAAGCGCACATATACTTACACCACAAGACAAGTACCGTACTGTACATAAATATATGGACGTCTTCACCTGGCAGGAAACTGAGGTTCAAAGGGGTCAAAGACTTCAGCGTCTTCGCTAGGGAGAGAAGAGGACAGCAGAGCCATGGCTAATAGGGAGGGGTGGAGTGGATGAGGGAAGGAGAGAAAGGTTTGATGCACGCCCTTAGATGATTATGGTGGGGCTTGTCGTGTAGGAGATGGAGGTGGTCGCCGGCTGGGCAGTCATCATCGTGTGTCGAGGAGCAGGAAGGATAAAGATTGAGAACAGAGACAAAGGAAAGCTGGTTATTTATCAATTTTTACAAAGGCTTAAAATACATTTTATGTGATTTATTAATAAGGTAAATACCATATTATATGAAACACACATGGTCGACAAATTACAAATAATATCAGAGTGAAATTTGTGCATCTGAGAAATAAGCTTCAGTTTAAAAACAGTTGAGTCATTTCTTTAGCACAAATCTTATGTTTATGCGTTTATGATAGAATTTAGTAATTTCGAGTTTTAACCAACCTGTGTCAAAAACTGTGATCCGATTTGTCTGGGTAAAGAAGAGACTGGAAGGAGGCTCAGTCCTCACAGTCGGCTATTTTGAACGATACAACGACCGGATCTTGACTGAACTTCTTCCACAGAAGGAAACGAAAGGTGGTAAAAGGTACAACGATGCTGGATTATATTGTTAATATCTATGGGCTGTGTTCATCAGTTAGGTTCGCACTAAACAATGAGTTTATTTAAGATAAGATTTACCTGTTATTTAGTTACCTCACACTAGTGCTAGGTGTGCACAGTATTTATAAATGCTGAGTATATCTTTTATGATCAAAATTGAATTGTTAGTCTACAATGTCATTTAATGTTGGTGTTTTTGGTAATTTCCTTGGATTTTATTTTAGAGTATAATTTATTGGTAATCCAGGTTATTATGGGTCATTCTTTTTACTTTTAACTCATCACACTGTGGATATGCATGTTTGTATGTGCATGTGCACCTGTACTCCCACCTCCGACATGTACTTAACAATAACAACAATGGAAATAATATTTACTCCTGTATCCTTTGCACTGCATTATTGCCTCAATCTGTGCACTTGTTTCCAGTGTGTCCAAATGTGTTCTCTAAATTGCAGATTGTGTTTCTTTTTTATTACTGCATTAATGCTTTATTGTATTATTGTATCAGTAAGCACAGCGTGAGCATTGTACAATCCAGAGTCAAATTCCTCGTATGTGTACACATACCGGGCAAATAAAGCTGGTTCTGATTCTGATAACAGGTCAAGACATGTCTGAGGTTAATTCAATCTCAGAGAAAGTGAGACTTACAGTAAATAACAGAAAGGCTGAATGTATTTCAGCAAAGTTTCTCTATTTTATTCTTATGATCTTTAAACTGCCTGTTATGGACGATGGTAGATTTGGAGATGTTGGCAGCCTTTTGGTGATTTTAGATTTAAAGCAAGGATCTCTGTTGACTGGGCTACGCACAGAGACTGCAGATTTAGTTATGCTAGCCCCACTCACCGATTTAGCTACTAATATATTATATTAAAGACTTTAAAACGTAAACTCCAAAATTTGTGGGTTCTAAAATGATAGTAACTCCCTTCTTTACAGTGAATCTCTTTTTACACATGCCATGCAGCGTGACATTGCTGCTCCTCGTCATATAAATAATCAACAATCGCTCACCTGAAGGCTATAAACAACTGTTTCAATACCAAAAGGTTGACCAGGGCATGTATTAAAATTCAATTTAATGCTTCTGAATGGAAAACATAACCCATCGTTTATGGTCCAACCCACACCCCAACCATCTGTTAAATCCACCCAAGACTGGACCAGTCCATATTTGGTCCAAGACTGGGTTAGCTAAACAACACAAATTGGGTTGTAGTTAATGCAGGGATTTTTTAAAGTGTAGTAAACTACAAGTTGCTGATCTAAAGTTTACCAAAACAAGTTTAGAAAAGGAGTGTTTGTAAACCTGGCTTCCCCTCTTCACAGATTAAAATGGTCACCATAAAACTGGTGTGAACTATATACACTAGTTCAATAAATATTACTCTTAGACTCTCTTGATTAATTTCTGGTCATTCAATTACTATTAGTTTATAACAATGACATAAAAAGCTTAGAAAATGTGTGCAAAGCTTTCTTGTTACCATAGAAACTACCGGGTAATTCAGCGCCTCAACAGCAAAGAGCGTAGGTGGAGAATGAGAAACGCTGATAAGAAGTCATTGACAAGCTTGTACTGAGCAGCATTTACAAGAATAAATTATAATACTGCAAAGTGGCTTCCTGATCTGAAAAAGCCACCCCCTTAAACAAAACACCATAAGTGGTTGAATTCAGAGAAGAGTTATAGATGTGTTTCACCTACATAAGTCACCCTCACTACTGCATAGCTGCTGATTCTGTAAACAGCACCGTAGGAAGACCCTGTAGTCATGAAACACCAACATAAACATTATGCCTTTCCTTACTACGTGGTTTAATGGATCAAATAATGGATTAAAGGACCTGCAGTTCCTTTAGTGGGTCAGGATTAGGTTGAGGAACATTTTGAACCCCCCAAAAAAGAGATCGGTAAGAGACCTAAAGCTCCTGAAAAAACAAGATTGACATTTTTCCTTAATAATGAGACACATTTCATGCTGATAGTTAAAGGATTAATTGGCCTCATACTGAGAGAGAATGATTCAGGCTGGGTGACACATACTGAAAAACAGCAACAACAGACTAGACCCTAATGCCAATGTGAATCCTTGGATGTGCTAAAGACAAGAAACAAAAACTATGAAATTTGAATCGCTTATTCAAACGATATCACGCTGACTGAGCACTATAGTCAATGTGTAAAGCGATAGTTCACAATTTTTGATGTGAAGTTCTGTTAAAATGTTGTAAGCAGTTAATGTCTTACTTGGAGTAGATAAGTGGTTTTATGAACTTATGATGGTCGAGGTATTTTCTTTGGGTAGTTATGTACACAGAAGCCAAATATTATCAAACAAAAACACTTTACATCTCCATGTCCGACAGTGTACATAACCCAACCAATGCAAACATGACAGCTTCATAAAATGTCATGTACAGAAATTGTCATGATGCTTCTGAGAATGGAGGTGTTTTCCGATGGTAGAAAGCCCGCTTTGGTCTGGGCCTGACTTGGGCTTCAGCCTCCAGGATAAATTAACCTGGATTTATAATCGATGAAGAAGCTAAGAGTGATATCTACTCTACTGTAGGTAAAAAATTAATAAAAAAAATCTCAACCCTCTCATTAAAGCTCATTTTATTACACATTGAACTGAATGTAATGTGGTGAATAAAATGTTATATGTTTAACCAGTTTCCAAAGCTTGTGGTTGGCAAATTGGGCTGAATCTGGTGAAAATTTGAAGATCATTACCTCTTTGGATTGTAAAGTTGTGCAGTGAGCAATGCTCTTACCTCTTTAGGTTTATTTACAGTCGTGACGCCATCAGTAACATACATGAATGCATTTTACCTGCTGTAATTTATTCATTCTTTAGAAACAGAATTAAAACCTTTTAGTTAAATATCAAAAAGCCTTGAAGCTGAAGACTGCATTTACCTGGGGATACTAGGAGGGGCCCTGTTGGGGCGGCTAGGAGCCTGAGGGCTATCAGCACTGTTATTGAAGGGTCCCAAAGGTCCTGGGCGGTTTGGTGGTGGTGGGGCCCCTCTGGGAGCTGGCCGCTGACCTGAAGACATCCTTCTAGGGCCTGTGGGGCTGGCAGGAGGAGACCTGGACAGCAGCAGCGTTGTGACAAAAAATAAAACCATTTAATGAGGAAAACACCAAATTCAAGCCTCTGGACCATATATGGACAACATTTTTTTCACATCTTATATTCTTAGTCTGTGTAAGTTCACTTCCACCTCACCTGCGACCACCGGCATTTCCTCCCACCCAGGAGCTGTCAACGGGCGGAGGCATAGGGGTTGTGATAGTGGATGTAGAGATGTCACCTATAATAGCCAAGGCCTCTTTCAAGGCCTGGTGGGTCCTCAGCACCTCATCCCTCCTCTGGGCCTGCTCCTGGGACTCATCCATGAGGGCGTTCTGGTCGCCTGCAGAGTACAGGCATGCCAGCAGCTCCGCATTGATGAAATCCTTTACCTGTTGACAGGATGAAACAGCGAAGAGGAAAGAACTAGAATGATAACAGTGCAGAACAGCGTAACTACCAGTGGCAGGTTTTTAATTTTACCAGGAATGTCCCAATCCAATTCCAAGTATAAGCTTCATAAGGACACTTCTAAATGATCTGTGTTGTGAGTGCCTGAAAAAACTCTATTTACGATATTTTTTGTTGGTACAGACTGTCATTAAGTCAGCTGTAACTCCAGGCACACACTGTGACACGTTTTGTGCTATCTTTTTTTTTACAGCCACAGCCAATTGCATGCATGATTATAGTTCATGCACCACTTTTAATGATAGTTTCACCTTTTACTATAACATTCAGAGTAAGGCAGAGAGAGAAGCTGTACTGGCTTCCTGGATTGGAATAGAGCTGAACCGTTTTGTGATGAAATGTCAACAAGTCCTATCAAAACAGAGTGGAAAGATGCAAGTTACGAATATAGTAGCTTTCTTTACCGGGTTAAACTGTGTTGGAGCAGAATATTAGAGCTGTCGTCCAAACCCTGATCAGGACAGAATATATATCAAGTTTAAGGCAACAGATAGGAGAACCTGCAGTGTCCAGTACCTCACTGGTGAGCGTGTTGTAATACTGATGAAATATGGGGTTGGTTTGTTTTAATGAACTAACAAGTTTTCAAGCACAAATTAGATTTTTACTGACGTATCAGATGAGGACTCAGCATCGTCTGATCGCTGTTCCCGAAGGACCCATATTGGTATTGGAGACAGTAAATCTTGATTGGGAACCAGCTCAATGCAGCCAGCTAGAAATGTTAAAAAGAAATCAATAAAAAAATCAACAAAACATTCAACCTTTGTGTTGTTCATTTGTCTGACTTGTTTCCTAATTGGATATTTTGCAGGTTTCTAACAAGGAGCAATTGTTTTAAACAGCACACACACACACACACACACACACACACACACACACACACACACACACACACACACACACACACTCACTCACATTACACACTAGCCTGATAATTTTAATTCATCACCAACTGAGGTAAGAAGGTATTTTCAGCTACATTGGTGCCACCTAAGAACATCTAAAAAATGTATTTTATGTTTCTACGAGCAACTTTCTTTTTGAAGAGGGCACCCAGCAAAAAGCACACCTTTCAGCTGCAAGCAGAGAAAAGGATGAGATTGCATTGCAAACGGCAGCATATTGATGAATGCGCTGGTGAGATCAGGTTGACAGTGAACACCGTCTTCAGTGAGCATGGGGAAATGTAGCACATTCTGTTGCTCATTTCTCTGTCTGAAAGTTAGAGATGCGCCAATCAGAAAAGCTTTGATCTGCCCAGTGAGTCAATGTAGGCACTGGCTGCCCAAAGCTATATGTAAAATGGGATTTTCAACATCAAAGTATCTCTATGACACCTTAGAATAATTTAGTCACTTTAAGGCAACATGGAAAGCCTAGAACTGAGCGGAGCTTAAGAGAAATTGCTTGCTTCTGACCAGGCAGGCAACATGGCTGCATATCGGTCCAGTATGTTGCTGCTGTCAGAGCACAGTTGGGTGTGGTTCTGTTATATCTTTGCATCCTGTCTTCTACTGATTTGTTGAATCATGCACAAACAATTGAAGTACAGATAAAATAGATGTACAATGGCAGCCTCTAAGACTTCCTTGTATCCTATCTCTTGCCCAGGTTAAGGTAAAAAGTGAGTTCGCTTGCAAGAGGACACACACCAATAGTGCAACTACAGTTATTTTGTTGAGTTTTATTTGAAGAAAGGCCAGACGTCAGGTCAGACTGTATTTTCAAAGTCAGTAAAGCTCTCTTTATAGTATGATACCTCTTTGATATCTCTTGGAAAACGGGTCAGATTGTTATATGGGTTTGCTTTTTGTATAGTGGCTAGTGTGGTGAATTATTTACTATACTGAAGAATCGGCTTCTTTGAACAAAGACAATGTCAAACGTATTGTGACAGGGGACTCACTGTAAAACACGTAGGTTTTTTTTCAAAATATTATATATTAAGCTGTCTTTAGCATCTTCTATTAATGACTAGGATCATCAGCACATTTAGCTTTACAGTCTGTAAATATCTGCTTTTGGCTTTATTTCCTAGAGAATGTAGAACCCTAATCTTAATTTTGGGTTTCCAGAAGGCTGCCAATATTTCCAAATCCAGCATGTTCTATAATGTTTAGAATAAAACGCTAACTTTCCCATACACCCTACAGTCTTCCTGTTTTTTGTTGAACTCAGCTCCTGGTTTGTTTGCTCCTTTGCTAAGGTGACAACACGGCTCCTCATGGTATGTATGAATTGCTTCTTGTGGCAAACAGCTACTTTTCTCAGCTGAAAAGATCAGGTATGAAACGACCAGAACTGCAAAAGCACGACATGGTAAAAGAGCGACAGGAACAGCATCCATCAAGTGTCTTTTGTGGCAGGCTGACTAAACTGCCAAAATGTCTCCACAAAAAGAATGGTTTCCTTTTGAATACCTACCAACAGCTTTGTGCTTCCTTTGACTTCATTTTTAAACCAACTTCCACACAGAAGAGTGTTGGTAACACAAACATGGTAGCGTTTAGATTGTTGGTATGCTTCCTGATTAGAAAAAAGATCCAATTTGTGAATTCCGTGACTTTTATGAGTCCCTGTTTAGAAATGGTCAGGCTCAAAATCCTCCAATTCCAGGCACCTGCTGATTCCTCTTTCCAGTTGTAGAATAAGTACCTTAGTCTCTACAAATACACCTTAAAGCTGTAATGATCCCCAGGTCTTTGACTATTTTTAGGTTCCTGGGGTTTGTGCAGTTCTGTTGGTTTTCCCATTTTAGGATCATTTATTATCTGTACATTTGGTTCCTGTAATTAGTCAGTTTCTGCTCATTAAGTAGTTTATTCTTGTTTCTGTTAGATCCTTATATTCCTGCCTGCCTGTCCTCAGTTCAGTTAGCGAGTTTATTGGATCTTTATTTGTTCATTCCCCGTGGTTTCCTGTAAGGTTTTGCTCTCCTCCTGTCCCTGTTAGATCATTGCTCTCTCTCCCACAGCTTAATTACCACTACACCTTTCAGCGACGCTATTTGCTCCACCTGCCTTTCCCTCTGTCTCCTCCTCTGTTTATTCAGCCAGTTCATTCCCAATCATTGTCAGGTCCTCCATTATGCTCCCCCTGTTTTGGGCTCCACCTTGTCAGGTTCCTGATCCATGTCTCATCTACCTGCCTGTAAGTTTTGCTGTTTCATTAGTAATAAACCACCTTTCATCTCAACATGCGGCTCCCTACCTCTTGTCTGTACTTTGGTCCATTTTCAACACTCAACATTAGGACAAAAGCTAAGCTAAGCCCCTCACACACTAAAGCACAGAAACATAAGCAGTATTTGAACATTTTGCAACATGGTTAATATTGATTTAAATAACTGTCTTGAACTCACCTCCTTTAGAAAAGACTGAACAAGTTTTCAGACCCTTGCCCCTCATTATATTGTTTCAAATTTGTGTTTATAACATTGAAATAAAATTAGAATAACTATTAAATAACTAAAAAAACAATGGTCATTTAGACTTACTAAATCCAATGGTTTAAGAATGATATTGCTTATTTTTGTTTCAATTCTTGTAAATAATTTTTTTTAAATCTCTTACATTGTTGATCATCAGATGCATGATGGTCTTCGGGATGAGATCGCGGATGCACTTGTTGACAATAGCCATGTAGGAATCCACCAGATTGCGGATGGTTTCAACTTTACGCTCCAGCTGAGGGTCCATGGAGAAGTTATCGGTGGTGGTGGTCGTCTCGCTCTCAACCTGCAGGGGGAGAAAAGGGTCGCGTCTTCGTTTTAAAGACAAATGACACCACAAAGGGCTTGGAGTTTATCCAAAGGACATACAGTGGCATTGTGTGACAAAAGAATATGCTCACTTTTTTCCTCCACCTAAGCACATGAAGAGGAGCACTTTTCCCACTCAAAAATACACTGATTATCCAAGGGAAAATAATAAAACAACAGTGATCATAGACTCACTGGCATTACCTGCCTGATATGGGGAATATAAAAAACAAAGGCATGAAGATCAGCGACATTCCTGCTATAAACATTAGAATATAAAACTCCCACATTTCCCCTTTGTGTGGCTTAGTTTTAGTGACATTTAAATAATGTAGAATTAAACTGTACTGAATAAAATACTGCTTGATTTTTACTATTATTCATTCAAAAATCAGCAGTCTAACAGGCTTCTTTGGCACATTCAGACATTTTATGAAAGATTATGGGCTTCTAGCCCGTTTCATACCATCAGATTTACCTATGATTCTGCTGCTGATGTGATACAAAATGCATCCATTGTCTTCTTCTGTTGCCAAAATGGCAGCTTCTTGGGTTATCTGGGAATATTTAGCATTTTTCTTCTGCAGACAATGAAATTTGGTTTAAAGTAGAACAAGGTCGTTTAAATCAGACTTTATGAGCACTCAACATTCAATATGTCAGACTAATGAAGCATGAAGCTTGTTTCCGTCTGGTCTTTCTGTGGCAAAATTGCATTCACGTTATTCACATTAGCTTAGCTGGCTAAATGTGTTAATCTTTCTCTGTACAGTGCCTTGAAAACGTTTGTGTACCCCTTCGATTTTTTTCATTTTATCCAGTTACAACTACAAACTTTGAAGTACGTCACTCGGAATTTTCTAAACATTTTGAGTTTGTAAAATTTGTAATTTTTAACATATATCAATGTGACTTAATAATAATCTTTATTGTCACTGGAACGTACATTTCAATGAATTTTGTTCTCTGCATTTAACCCATCCCCTTGGGGAGCAGTGGGCTGCCACTGTGCGGCGCCCGGGGAGCATTCTGGGCTTAAGGGTCTTGCTCAGGGACCCAGAGTGGCAGTCTGTGGGAGTTGAACCCAAAACCTCCAAGACACAAGCACACAGCTCTAACCTCTAGGCCACCACTCCCCACTACTTAGTCGCTTCAAAGTTTATATCAAATGTTTGTAAAAAGTTTTTCACTGGGGTGTGGCATATTTGTACCTTTACTGGCGTATGTATCTTTTTTGACAATGCCTCAAAATCCAACCACGAGCTCAGTGATGATAGAATCAGAAAAAGCAGCTGCTTTGACTTTCAGACAATCTCACTGAACTGTGCCTGAGTGGATTCACAAACCGTGGTGGTCTTCTCAGGGTAGACCCCAGCACGTAGGAGAGATGACTTCCAGCTGTCCACGTCATCCTGGGAGTCACAGGCCAACTCCAGAGTGCGATTGTCCTTGTAGACATTCCTAAACAAAATAATGTGCTCATAGTGAGGAATCTTAGTCCGTCTGATTTGTAAAGCATTCAGATATCATATTACGTAATATATGAGACTACATTAAGCTACATGGCTTCTCCCACATGGATAGTTTCCCGTTGGATGTTTAAGAAATGCCAAGCCAAGATGTATATGAGGAAACTGAATAAAGCTGTTCACAGAACATGCTGTAACAATCAATGAAGGTTCAGCCATGAGTTGAAACATATTTACACTGATTCAGTGTCTTATGAAGAATTTGTAGTCGTTTAAAGACCATCTGCTTGCTTTGTCTATATGGTTATTATCAGCCCATAATGAAAACTTTTCACTTCTCATAATCTCTAACAATTCCTTATTTGATCTAAGCAGGTTTACTAAATAAGCCAAAACTACGGATGCCCTGATCCAATCCCAGGCATATGCACAGGGTTTCAGTCAAGGCCTTTTTAAATGTTATGCACCAAAGGTCCAAGCGAAACCCAACTCCCGCTACCTGTTGTTGATCTACAGTCTGTGCTAATGTCAGCCACACTCTCAGTAAGCCTTGCAGCTGTGTTTGCACGGCCCATCCCCCCTTTTATTTAAAAAAAATAAATAAATCCCAGCACGCTTTAATTTTCCAACTTGCAAATCAGTATTATAGGCCACACACATTATCTTGTTGCTCTATCAAATCATGGTTTGATGGAGCAACATTTTACAATGATGCTGACTGTAAACGAGGGACTGTACTGAGTGCTGTAATTCCCTGTGCGGTTTTGTGAATATGTCCTGCTCTGCATGATTTGTTCTGGTCATATAGCTCCGACATCCCCAGGTGTTCCGCCGAAAGTGCTTAGAAAGCAGCAAAAATATTATTCCACACATTTTAAGACGTTCAAATCCAAGTGCTGAGTACACGAAGCAGGAACAGCTTTTTGCGTAAGTTTGTTTCTGCACGATTACCTAGATCAGCACTGAATTAGCCAAATCATCTGAATTAGCCAAATTAACATGCTAGCATTAGCCAATCACATCAGCAAGCTAGCTGTACGTGTCCAGTCTCATATATCTTCAGAAAGTAATTATATAGGGATGGGAGTCAAGGCCTGCTGTTAGCCGAGTTAACCAATGGTGGAGAAGCAAATTGAGGATAAAACCTGCATAAAACCCAGCTGAAGGCCGCATAGTCATTATTATCAAGAAATGTAAAAAGAGCTGCAGTTTCATTAGTGAGTGAGTAAATTCAAAATCATAACTCCAATATAGACATTGTAAAACTTGTGGAAAATAGTGTTTATATATATATATATATATTATGTGTGTGTGTGTGAGAGTGTGTGTACGTCAGACAAGGTATCAATTTAGCAGTATATTGTCTCTCATAACCCTTAGTTTTATTGAGCAAAATTAGTCTATGAGCCCAAATCATGTGCAGCAGACCTGGACTCAGTGTTGAAGATGGAGAATATGTGCTTGCTGGACATGAAACTTTTCTCCACATCGCGGACCTTCAGGTTGTCCAGGGGCAGCATGTACTTCTTCTCCTTCTCCTGGGAGGGCGAAAAGCAGAGGACAGCCATGAGGTGAACAACTGAACGAGTTATTATCTTTGATAATTTCAGCATATGTCTGGCAACCAACTGCAATGTTTGATGCTGGTTAAGAAAAAGGTGAATGCAAGTGAGGGAGACAGGGGCAGGCCAAAATCGTGAGGGGGTGACGGGAGGAGGAATGGGGGAGAAATGAGGGTGGGAGGTAAGGCAGGAGCAGAGAAGGGAAAAGGCAGAATGAGAGCACATGTGGAAATCATTAGAGTTTGGGTCAGGATGCAGTCGTTCTTCACGGTGCGTTTTAACGCAGAGAAGCGCTGGTAGCGAAAGCCCGAGGAGAGTCTGGTTGAGCTTAAGTTGCGTGGCGGGGGTGGTCGCTCATAGGTAAATGACCCGGCTGTTCAGATAAAGCCGAGCTCAAACTCAGGGTTGAAGTGACTGAGACCCGGGCTCAAACAGATAAAAAGAGATCCTTACCCTTTAGTTTACACTTCATCCCGGCCTACGCGTCTTAACTCTGACTGTCTGATTTCTTTTATCTCAACCTCTCAATATTTTCCCTATATTTTTTCTCTCCATTCCAGAGGGGCCCACTTCCTGCCCGATCTTTTTTGTGTGTGTGTGCTTTTTTTGTGTTTCGAGGGAGGGAGAGAGAGCCAGAGAGATTAAATGACAGCCCGCCGTTAAAACTCAACATCTGGTAGTGCTTAGCAGCACACAGAGAAGCAGGGAAAGGAGGGAGAAGTTAAAGAGATGGCAGGGAAAGGGAGGAGGAGAGACTGAGACGGAGAACAAGAACAAGAGACAGTGAGTCCGATTCAGATAAAGGTTTGCAAAAGAAAGGCCAGCGGCCTGGAAAGTTTTGGTTTATGACCACAGGTAAGATTTGGAGTACACGGAGGAAGACCGCTATGGACACTTCAGGGTTGGATTCCCCAAGGGGTCACCATGGCCCTTATATGGTCAGCCGGGACCCCTCCCTCTTCCTCTCCCTTCCTCACCCCCTCACCCCCTCCCTCTTGAGTGTCTCTCCTTCTTTTTTGTAATATCCCCTCCCTGAACACGCAGCCAGTGTGTCCCAGTCGTCTGAGCGAATGTGCCACGTCAAGGCTGGATACTCTTCATGGCCGGCGTGACCTGAAACGGACCAGTCCAGGACTCCCAACCTAAGCAAACAAACAAACAGGAGGAGGGGGAGGCGGGAGGTTGAGGGGGGCTTCCAGAAAACCCGGAGCAGCAGACATGGATGAGGCGCACCGCTGCATTTCGATGGGGGGTTTTGGGGATCCTTTGCCGGAGGAGCGGAGAGAAGGGGCGGCGGGGAGGGCGCCGACGGCAGAGCTGTCCCATGAGCATCTGGAATGGCAGCGCACAAGGCCTGGCTCTCCACTCCGGCTCCGTCCACCCAGTGTTCAGACTACCTGTTCATTGTCATGCTGGTGTACAGTAGTCTGCACATTGGTTAGACTGGGCACGGACCTTCTTCTATCAGTCTGTCTTTCTGTGTGTCTCACTATTTTCTCAATACATGCAATGTTTTTGTCTGCAGCTGACATTTCAACCACATTCTCGCTAGACTTTTGTCCACAGAGCACTCTAACATTCACTCGCTTCCCGCTCGCTACCACTTTATGGAATAAAGTTCCCTCGCCACTAACATCAGATCTGGCTGCGTGCTCGGAGGCAGTACCTTGGTTTCAAATCAATGCTCCTCGCATAAGAAAGCAAGTTCACATAAATCATAGCATGAATGAGCGAGCATACAGGCTGCTGTGTGCCCTGAAGAAGATGCGGTCCCCTGGAAGGGAGGGGGAGAGGAGCGAACACGGCTGCAAAGCGTTGGGCACGGACTAAAAGAGCCAGGGACCAATCAATCAAGTGGGGTTTGAGGGTACAGTGAGACAGCCCCAGGGAAGGTATTTCTGTGGGCGGCCCAAGCAAGCAGAGGGCACCGATGTATGCTTGGTGGTAGCAAATGCAGGAAAAGCAGCAACAAAAAAAAGACTACAAAAACCACAAAGAAAAATGCAAACGCACACAATGCAGAAAATCCAACTAATCTGATTTTTAGCTCGGAACAAACCCTCTTGCTGCAAAAATCAGAAGCTGTGCATATGACAAAAAGAATAAAAGCAGTGCCTCTGAAGTGTAGGAGGATGTTGGAGTGAAGGGTATTGATATCTAATAGAAGGTCCTCTCTTCACTGAAATGTTAGACACTGATGTTTGGATTGCAAACGTTTCTGCCAAGAATGCAAGAAGTTCCAAAGGAACTGCCAGCCGCATTAATGTAGGGAGGAGGGAGGGCGCGTATCGGCGTACGTGAACGCGTATGCAACCGTAGAAAGTTCAGGAGGGTGTAAAACAGAAATACACAAGGCGAAGCTAGCAGAGTCTGTAATTACGGACATTACCGTCTCGGATGGAAATCTGTGCTGCCCCCATGTGCCGTGCCGTCTGAGGGCTGTCGTGTATTTTGGGTGACTGCGAGAGTGAGCATTTGGTTAGGATTGGGACTAATCCAAATTCTTGTGAAGAAGAAGTGAATGGCTAAACTCTGAGTGAAAGGAGGTGGGGAGCAATGAAACGCAGAGGAGAAGGGAAACTCCAAAATAAAAGACAAGGTGCAGGCCAATATCATTTATGTGAAGATGCATTCAGAAATACTTGACATTTCTTAAACTTTATTTGATGATCAAAAACCGCAGACATAGTATTTTGTTCATAAACTCTCTACGGTGTACCTCTCCTAAAAGTTCATAATGGTAAGCGACCAAATCAGGACTGCTGAGCAACGACGACGCATCAAAATCAGCTGGCTGAAAGAAGCTGCCGTGTGTCTGCCTATCTACACTTGCTGTGCAGAATGTCCCCCAACCTGTACAGCAGGCACAGACAGGCAGAGAGACGCCAGGCTGCCAAAACAGAGCCGAGCACGTCTGACCAAATGCTGCATCCTGTTGATGCAAATGGTGGTGTGACTTAAACGCTAAAGCAGTGCCGTTTGTCAGCTTAAAATGGATTTACTTTGAAACAATTGTATGTCATTTATCCACGTGGTGATGGTTAAAATATGTTTTTCGTTATTTTCTCATTGATATGTTCTCCCTTCAAGTCCTCCTTGTGCCGGACTCTGGTGTTTTGTGCCCAAAATCTGACTTAGAGTCTTTGAGGATTTCAAGCAAGAAGCCAACTGTTTAGAGATGAACACTAACTAATAATTCTTTCATTAGCATGAAGGATGCATTTCCAATGCATTGCTCCAATCTCAGAATGTCAGTGATTCACGGGAACGCATGTTAGCCGTTATTTACACAGACGAAGGAAGGAGGCAGTGCGCCACCAACAATGTTCCTGTGTAAAATAAATACTGAATGAATTAAACATGAATGAAATAGATTTTTACCTGTACTGCTACAACATTTTGCTTTTTACAGTTCATTACTATTCCATCAGGTAGTTACATTAAACAGAAATACATCATCCGTTCTCAACATGTGTTTCACACAGGAAGATGTTTAGTGGCGCACTTCCTCCTACCTCCATTTCCTGTTTAAGTATTTTCAGCTTCTGCATAATTAACAGTCCGACGTAAACATGACGACAATCATAAAACAGCCGTTTTTGAGATTAGAGTTTTTATGAAGACGGTAAAAATCCTTGTTGGTCTTTGGTCCAGCCTCTGAGACCAACTCATCTAGATTCATCCTAAATGAAGACTAAGAGAGTTATCTGCAGCAAGTAGGATATCAACTGCTATAATCTTTTAACAGAACCTCACTTCAAAAGTTCTGAACTGTCCATTTAGGAACCTGCTGATTTTTATTGAGTTGTTTTAAAACGTTTAATTTGAGGATATCAAATGCAGGATTAAACTTTCATAAAGACAGCCTCTTTTTACTCGGGCTGAATTTACCTATGTGTGACATAAGAACTCTAAAGGTGGCTGCTTCCAACTTACCTCATCATCCTTGAACCAGGAGAGACTCTCAGCAGTCAACACAAACCAGTATTCCTTGGCTCCTCCTTTAATGATGCTGATGTTGTTGATGGTCAGCCAGCCTTTACGGATGACCTAAGGTGGAGGGTAAAGCCAAGAGTGTGAGTGACAATACAGATGACGTCTGCAGCACATCACAAGCTTCATCTTCCTCAGAAAAACCAAATCAGCACAGCACATGGTTACGCTTCGATCATGTAATCTGAGCAAAAGGACGAGACGAAAGGAGTGCGAAGGTTAAGTTAGGCGTGTCGCTGGGTTTCTGTGACTCACTCAGAGCCGAGCACATTGCCGCGTGTCAGTGCAGCCTCACACAGGGAGCTGTGTTCACGGGAAGATGCCTGTGTTAGGCATGTTTAGTACTTCAAACCCACCATAAAGCATGTGTGTGTCTTCAGTGTTGGGTTCAGTAACTGGACAAGCCCTACGCAAACAGTCCCATGGGTCCATTGCTAAGGGATTACTGGGTTAGATTACTGTCAGACCTGCAGCGCCTAAGACTGCCTAAGGAGGTTACCCACATCTTTATAAAAGCCCCTTCTCATGGCCGCAAATGTTAAAGCTGAGTAGGTAGAGATGTTTTGTTAATGCCTCTCTTGGAGGGTGGAACTTGTATCAGGAGAGTAAAATGGTGAGATTAAACTCTTCCAAACAGGCAGGTGGAGAGAGGGCCTGCAGCAGGAGGGAATGTGCGCGTTACGAACACCCTGCAGCATCTTTGTTTTAGTGCAAGCTAAAGAAAAAGTTTCTGCCCCACACCAGTCAGTTAGCATCCTGTCGTGGAGAAAAATGGCAGCAGTGCTGGACAGCACCACACACTGGTAAGGAGCGGAACTGCAGGCACAGATGACATTGCAAACCATGACCCACAATGAGCGATACTCACCAACAAACACCCATGTGAGGGTAGCTGAGATTCTCACTAAGGGATGGGGATGAAATGCAAGGTGGCACCTTTATGACACAGGGAGGGTTCAAACAAAGGGAAACGTCTCAACAACAACAACACCAGGTATGATGGTGGCAAAAAAAGGTGGTACTTAACAAAGAGATGTTCACTAGAGATGCACCGACGGCAGAATTTGTTTCGATTTATAAAAATCTCTTCTAATTCTGATTATAACCAATGCTATATTATGCATAAAAACACTCTTTGCACGTTCTGGATCAATTTAACTGATTTAACAGTAAAATGTTAGAATGAAAATAATTATTCATCAAAATATTTACAGAGCTGTCTGCCTCTGGATAACATAAAATGTACAAGTTCAGTTAAATCCTTCAGGTTGTACAATGGATACAGCTATAATTGAAAAACAAACCAAACCAAAATACAGCAGCTCTTGTTCACTTCTTTACAAAACAGATGATTCATTAACTAACTTAACCTATATAGCAATGTTTTCAATCTTTTTTTTTCAAGAAAGATCTGTTTAAAATAAATAAAAACAGTTTCTAATGTAATATTGGAGAGATAAACTATCTGATTTGCAGTTATATGTTAGATTTTATTCATTTTAACTGTACTGGGGCATTATGAAGTCTTTCCATGACTGATCGCTTCTTATTTGCATCCAGATCCTGAGGCAGCATCACCCAGTGTGGGTAAGAGAGAGCAGTTGGCATTACACAGCTCTGCAGTTAAACAGAAATTCACTATTATTTTCAAACTCAGATAACACGATTCCTGAGTTGACATCTTAAACTCTTATACTAGCGATCAACAAGGTTGTATTCCCTGTAAAGTAAGCAGGCCCTTACCTTAACTGTGAAAACTCAGAAAAGCTGGCAACATTTCCTCAGCCAGACTGACCGACTGAAAGACTGAATAGGATTTCTCAACAGGAAAAAGCAACCGCCAGCTTTGCTGTAATGTTTGTTACTAGCCATAGTGTCCCTCCTGTTGCTGCAGCACTGAAAGAACAGCTGACGACGTGTAGCTGTAGAATATGCAGTTCCCTTTCTGGAAGCATCTTTGCATCTTCTGCCATCATTTTCAACGTCACATTAATACCTAAAATGGCTGCAGTAACAATTAACATGCTGCAGTGTTGTCAGTGCAACCTGACAGTGCTTGGGACGGTGCATTCAATGATTGCATCGCCATTCAGGCCGGTCAAGCCGATATCTCGGTGCATCTCTACTGTTCAAAACTGTTGATTAATTGAAAAATTAAAGCATGCACAACAAATAATAATAAATATAAATTGTGTGTTTTTTGTGGAAACAGTAGGAGTGAAAAAAGGAGATCTTAAATTTGATCCTATGCAAAAGATCAACTTAATAGAAGCGGAGCGTTTTGCAGATGCATTTCAGTCGGGTGGTTTCTATTTTTCTGTGTGGCAACCGTCTCTGAGCCGTGCGGGCGTGCAACACAACAGCTTTGACCTGCTGCACCGCCGTTTGTGTTGTGACACACGAGACGTAGAATATGCTCACCTGATTGCCTGCTGAACTCTGGCTCTTATTAGCCTGACTGCTCCTCTGCTGAGCGCTGCAGCGGGAAAACAACAACACAGAGACGGGGCCAGGGAGGTAATGGAGAACATGAGAAGAAAAATAAGGAGAAAGGAAAGGGTGAGAGTAAATCTTGTACAAAAAATAATGTTCTGGTAATGCTGTAAAGCTGGTAGTTAACATGCTGAGTGAAGGTGGAAGGGTTCAATCTTTACCTAGCGAAGCCAATGAAATCCTCGTGGTTGGTGTTTATGTAAGAGAGCTGCAGATCAATCAGTAGCAGAACCTGCAACCACACACACACAACATTTATGACGAGACGTTGCCGGAGACAGATGAAAAGCTTTATAGCTGTTGTGTACAACGCCTGGGCCACCAGACAGAGTCCCAGAGGGACCTAACCTGACAGCACGGTGTACAGAGTAGCAGCGTGCTCCCCCCACCTCAACCTGTTGCTGCTAACTGCTGCTCACACCTGCACTCTTACCCGTCTTAAGAAATAAAAACACAAAGTTGTTTTGTTTTGGAAAGAAACAGTGAGGAAATTTGAGGAGTGCTTCATTTTAAGGCAGAGTTGTCCTGTTACCATCAGTGTTTCGTAGGAGAGTCTACTCTGGCAGTCTGAGTAGTTAACCATAAAATATCATCTTGTTAGACTCCCAGTATTTCTCTCTAAAGACTAAAATGGCAGAAAGTTACAATCTTTTGACATTTACTTGAAAATAAATCTAAACTGGGCTTAATTCCTCCCCCTGTATATATCTGTTTATTTAAAAATCCCAAAATCTTTTAAAACAACCTACTGTTTTAGCTGACATTAACCTTAACTTTTAGCTCACTGCTTGTGAATGAAGTAGAATTTAGTCTTTAATTTTACGAAATATCTTTAGGTGAAAGAACATGATTGATTAAGCATGAAGGGACCAGGAAATGTGTGCTAGAAATCAGAGTGAGAAGTAAAAAGTGATATAGATGACATTATTTCATCTGAAAATATATTTGAAATATATGAAATATATTTCATCTGAAATAATAATAATAATAATAATAGATCTATTTGGCAGCTGTAACACTGCTTGGGTGTTTTTCCATTTTCAAGACAAAAAAAGCAATGAAATGTTTGTTTAATGACTTTTCTTGTGAGTACAATGATATTATGAACGTCTGGTACTCAAGGTGATCACACAGTGAGACTTCTGCTAGATGCCTCCCCAGTACATACAGCTGCAACACACAGCGAGGTAGTGGCCAGTTTGGTGCTAAGCTAAGCTAATTTACAGCTTATTTTGGTCAGGAAACAACTTTTTACTACATCTTTAAATGAGCCGTGTTTCTAAACAGTAGGAGGATAAGTATTGACGTGATTTTTCTCATCACTAATTCAGTTCTAACAGTAATAGGCGACGTTCTAACTTGTATGTTAACTGTAATCTGTACCATTAATGTGATAAATATTGCAGAAACTCAAAGCTGTTTTTACCTGGTCCTTGGCGCGACTCTCTCTGTCTCGGATATGAGAGGTGACAATCCTCTCGGTTTCCTCACGCAGCCGCGGGAAGCATTCCAACTGGAGACGAAACACACAGCATAGAAGTGCATCCACGGATAGGAAGTGTAAAATATCATTATGAAAACAGGTCTTTTTAGCTGTCCCATCTCTTTTATTCCCCTGTTTTGGGATTTCAACTAGCTAAGTGAAGCTTGCAGGGTACAGCGGCCCCACAAAGGTCATGAGTAGCAGGGAATACCTTGTTGGAGCACTGGCGCACGGTGTTGATCAGCTCCTGGATGACCATGTCCACACACTTGACGCACGGCTCCTTCAGCTTCACAATCTGCTTCTTCACTATAGCCTCAAATGCCATGTCAGGGGTGAAAAGCCCAGTTCTGGGGACAAAAAGGGATGATTTGATTGTCCGTGTGTTGCATATGTACAGCAATAATTGGTTTATTAATGGATATGTTTATCATTCTGTGCTGCTAACAAGCAGATGGTGGCTTCCTAAGACTGTTGAACATACTGAGCACTTTAAATGAATTTAAATATAAATAAAGTACATAAAGTAGTGCGGAAACCCTACCTGATGCCATGAATGTTCTTGATGGCATAACTGATCTCACGCCGCATCTCCTTGTCATCACACTCCATCTGAAGCAAAGAGCAGATCCATGGCAAATGCAGAAAATGGGACAGTAAAAATGGAGTGGCGCTAAAATAATTTCCATGTTCAGCTAATGAAGTGATTATCTCAAAAACTTTTGTTTTTTACCTACATAAACAAATATTTTATGAATGGCTATAGAAGACTCAAGAACCATTTCTAAGCATACACTTGTCCTGTAAAATATTTTTCTTACACTCACGAAGATACATTTTTTTTCTCCACATTGCAAGTAAGGAAGTCATTAAATGTTTGTTTTTTAAGCAAAAAAGAATTAGCTCAATGAATCTGGTCAGCAAGTGCCTGACTTGTCTATTTTTTAAGGAAAGTACAAAAATATTAGTGAAATTAATATTTAGGAGGTTTAAAATAATTGATTTACTGTAGGATTAACCTTAATGCTAACGTCATCCATATTTGTTGGCACCCTGGTTAAGATGTGTAAAAAGCCTTATAATACAGCCATCTTTTATTGCAGTCACATATTTTGAAACTCTTTTTAAATCATACCTTTAAATTAAGTAATTTTTTACTTAAATCCCATGTTAAGTAATATTTGCAATATTTCTTAGTAGCCCTGCCCTCAACACTTTCTGAACCTGCTTTTACCAATAGGACATCACTTTGTCCTCCCCAACAAAAAGTCAAGGTTGGAGCATCTAGAGTGACCAATGACACTGGATAACCCCTTGAGATCATGCAGAGTCCTGGCTCGTCTCTTAGGCTTGCCTTCCTTTAGTGCCTCCAAAGTTTTTATTTAGGATCTATGTCTGGGGACTAGATGGCAATACAAGATGGTCGATATTGTACCTGGTAAAGCATCTGTATGTTGGTTTGTATCATTATACTGCTAAAACTCATTGATAACTCATTTTCAGTCTAATGGCAGAGTTCAGGGCTGCACAGTGAAACAGCGATTAGCACTGATGCCTTAGAGAAGGAAGGTCCTGGATTCAAATCCCCGCCCAGAGTCTTTTGTCATGGAGTTTGTATGTTCTCCACAGTCCAAAAACATGACAGTTTAACATAGAGCTAGTCTGCCATTACCCTCACCAGCATAGAAAGTATTTTTGGATCAGTAATTCTGGTTTTTGTTTTTTTTGTGTGTCTTTGCTCTGTCTTGTCTAACTTTCAGTTGGTCGTGGCAGATGTATACACCAGTTGGATGCTTCTTCCTGTTAAAGGAGAGTTTTTCTCTCCACTCTCGCTACATGCATGCTCGGTATGAGGGATTGCTGCAACAACAACAATGCAGGAGACTGTCCACTTTCAGGAGGAGCAAATGCTGTTAGTCAATGGCTCAATGCAATCTGCCGGCTTACCTTGGATAGAAAGCTTTTTAACCAATCTGTCTGGGTGATTTGATTGAATTTGACTTTGTAAAGTGCCTCAGGATGACATGTGTTGCGAATTTGCGCTCTATAAATAAAACTGGAAACTGAATGTTTTTTGAATTGAATGTAGACTGGCAACCTGCCCAAGGTGAAACCCCCACCCCCACTTTTCTTCACCCAACTTCTCCAGTTGGCATGTAGATAGGATCTATTGGTTGTTATGGAGACCTCTTTTACCCCAAATGCCAGTCTCCACTGCAACTCTACAACAGCTAGCTTTACATTTTATTTTCCCATTCTCCTCTCTCTGCCTTGGGGGAAATTAAATATACTTTATCTGTTCAATACAGTTCCTGTTGTTTTAAATAGTTCATGTATTACTCAGGAACAGCATAAACAACAAGAATGTGATTGACTGTTAGGGGTGCAAATAAAATTATGATAAAGACAGTTATTTTATAGGCAGGGTTTCTAACTCACTGAATAAATGCACTCCAGTATAGTGGTTAGATTTTTCAAAAACAAAATTTAGATTTTATATGGCTGCAATTAAATATTAATTTAGTGCATTTTCAGGCTTTTTGAACATTTTTACCAGGGGGTGCCAGTACCTGGAGCGATTCCATTCCTTCAGCTTTATTATACATTCTTCAGTTTTTATTCTCAGTAGTTCACCTTGACGAGCTCAAAAGGAAAGCGCTCATGAAAGACGCGATTGATTTTTGCTCCACCAGACAGCTCCACGGTGTCCACCTGATCCCCTGAACCCTCAATCCTCTTCTCAAAGTCAACAGAGAACTGCTGCACCATTCTGAAACACAATAAATATACAAAAAATAAATTAATAAAATAAAAGCAATTTCTGGTTTCTGGCAACTTAAAATGTTAACTGATAAAGAATGGCAACAAAAAGGACAGAAATTCCTTTCTCATCGTCTTTTGTCAACAACATCTCGTGTTGCCTCTGCTGTGGGAAAAATGCTATACTGACTGCAGCAGCTGCTTGGTTTTGCGAGATGGGTCATCAGGCCGGTATCCACGGTATTCTTCTGCCTCCTTGTCTAGAGCCAACAGCTGGGCCTGCAGCTTGCTGCGGAAGGATGGCAGGGTGTCCCGAATGTGGTTGGTCAGTTGCTGAGGAGACACAAAACCAACAAGACACAAGTTCATATCGAAGACAACAGAAATCAGTTAATTAAGATGTAATTAAGATGTAATTAATATGTAGTTTAAATCACTGATCTTTGACATGTCTAGGATAATTTCTTAAAATCTAAAATGTGCCTGTGTCATGTGCTTCACAGCAATGAAATAAGATTCTCATCCAAATGCAATCCAGAGAAAATCTGGAATTCTGTGAAATCAGGGGTATTTGGAGCTGGACCAGAGAAACCTTAGCCTTGTAAAATCTACATGAGTGTACCGAGTGATGGAAGCAAAAAGAACAAAGAAGTAGGCCACTCTCTTATTAATTATGTAAAGTGCACCATGGGATGGAGGGTAAATCCTTTGTCACCTGGTTGAGCACTTGCTGCAGGCGAGGGGTGCCCATTTTATCAGCCATGTGCCTGTATGCTGGGTGGGACAGGAAGAACTTCCTCTCAGCCTCTATAGCTGCCTTAATGTCTTTCTTGCCATCAATGTCCTTCTGACTGCGGTTTACTACGCCAATGTACCCTGGAAAAAAGAGGCAAGGATGTAAACTGAGATATATAATGTAATGAAAACATTCTGATAAGTGGAGTAAAAGGTTTAAAAAATGATACCATGATGAAATAAAAACAAAAATACACACCTCTTCGGAGTGGCAGCAGTTTATTCTCCAAAACATCTCGGGCATCTGTTCCCTCGTCCATCAAATCCAGTTTGGTAATTACACCAATCGTCCGCAGACCTTGACAATGCAAAAAGCATGAAACCAGGAAATACGTGGAGCTAATAATTACATAAAGTACATTGCCAACATATTCATACCACTTGAACATTTCCACATGTTGTCAAATGACAACCACAAACTTTATTTTCATTTTTTTGGCATTCTATGTGACAGACTAACACAAAGTAGAGCATACCTCTGTTGAAGAAGGGAACAGATACAGGGATTTCTGAACGTTTTAACCAAAAATCTGAGAAGTGTGGCTTGCATTTGGGTTCAGTCCACTTGATTCTGATGCAACTAAATACACTGCAATCAACCTCCTTAAGAACCTTCTCCTAATCAGACATCAAAGTACATCTGTGTGTGATTCAATCTCAGTATGAATAAAGGCATTATGTCAAGGTCACTTAAGAGGTTTATCAGAGAATACTAAGCAGAATAGACGCAAAGAGACATGAGGTAATTCTGGAACAGATTCACAGTTCAGGTGGTGGAATCTGTTAACATGACAAATTTTAGACATGCACTTCACAAATCTGGGGTCTCATTTATAAAGCTGCGTAGAATCCATACTAAAAGTGTACGTATGTCGAAAAAATGAAAGTGGCGTACCGCACAAAAAAATTCAGATTTGGAAAACCATGCGCCCGCACACCAGCATGCAATTTCTGTAGTCAGCTGATCATTTGTTCTTTTTCCTCATGTTGTAATGGGAACCATGGAGAAAAAGTAAAGTTCACAGAGATGCGTTTATTAAATTTGTAAATCAGAGGTAAAATAATGTGTGTTGCCCACATTAGAAGAACCTGTTAAAATTAAATCTGATTGCTGTTTTACACAGACGTACTCATTGTTGAAATTCCTCTGAGGCTGTGCGTTCAGATCGACATCCAGAGAAGGGAAGGAGACCAGGAGGAATGAAAGGCTTCCCCGTGATGATAAAAATTAAGTTGGGTTATGGGCGCCGATACATGGCAGCCTCACTTCTGTCAGTCTGCCCCAGGGCAGCTGAGGCTACAGTGTAGCATATTACCGTCAGTATGTAAAAGTGTGTGAATGGCTGAATGCTATGTAAAGTGCTTTGGGGTTGTAGATGTCCAGCATTCCTTCCATGACTGATTGCTTGGTCACAACATTTTCTGGATTTCCCTGCCTTGCCTTGCTCTTGTTGGACTTTTACCAATCTTCTGATCTCTGGTCCCTTGCCGGGTTCCTGGTTCCACATTCCTCAAAAAAAATGGTATAAACTGGGCCTAAAGGTGCTACTTCAATGCTACTGTGCAATTTTTTACATTTTCATGTGAACATGTTTAGCTCTACAATTTTTGTCCTAAAACTGTATCAGTGCTGCCCTCTTAGGGTTGAGCAGTGGCTACTGGAGTTTACTTTTTGTATTGGTTCAAAATGTGCATGCTTACACCCATAAAATAGAACCAGAGTCCTATTACATTATTCCTAGCCCTGCCTTTGGGTATAAAAGCATCTCAGTCAGATACACGCCCCCGTTGTAAGTCAGACTCAGGAGTTGGAATCATGAACATTGGGAGCATTGATCGATAGTGTTCAACATTTGTTGCTGCTTTGAACATTAGCCCATGTCAGCAATGATGCTGCTAACATCACTTTACCACTTAGAAACTGCACCCATTCTATCCTCCACTGCCTCGGCAGCTCGGGCATTGCCGAGTCAGCGCCTTGAGCCAGTGGGTCGAACTGATGACGCTCAAGCCTGCTGGGCTCCACAAAGCTTCCCTCAACCTCTGGTGATGAGGCGGATGAGAAATCCTCCACCTCAAAAGACAGTTCTGTGGCAAAACCACCAGATGTCACCCTTTTTCCCCTCCATGTTTCAATATGTCACTTTCCCTGGTCCTGACTGCAGCCCTAAGTCCAGGAAAAACCCAAACCGCTCATCTCCACGCCTAGCAATGTCACTTATAAATGCCTTTATATTGGGATGAATTACACTTTAAACACAACTCAGTGTCAGGCTAAAATTGAGGCTCCCCACAATGGTTTTTGTGACAATGTGGGGGAACACCAAACGTGGTCAAATGAGAAATGCTGGATTTTTTTTTTTTGGACTACATACAGAGTACCATATGTGAAGGAAAGCTATGACAGCACATCCTCCTGTACACTGCAGCCACAGTGAGCCATAGTGGCAGGAACATCATGCTGTGGGGATGGTTTTCTTTAGCAGGGACAAGGAAGCTGGGAAGATGGAGCAAGTAAACACAGGGGAATTCTGGAAGAAAACCTGGTAGAACCTGCAAACAAACCTAAACCTGGATCAGAGGTTCACGTTCCAGCAGAAAAAAATATGCTAAACGTACAAGCTAAGCTATGATGGGATAATACAGAAATATATTGATTAGTTAGAATGACCAAATTAAAGTCTACCTAAACAGCATTTATCATCTTTAGCAAGATCTAAACAACTTTTTAGTCACTTTACATAAAATCTGACTGAGCTTGAGATATTCTGCAAAGAAGAGTGACCAACAATTTCAGTCTCTTGCTTTGCAAAGCTAGTAGAGAGATACCTCCAAAGATGTGCTGCCCTAGTCACTGTTAAAGGGAGTTCAGCAAAGTACTCACTCGGGTGGACTGAATACAAAAGCAAGCCACACTTTTCAGATTTGTGGTCGTAAAAACCTTATAAATCTTCAGCAAGTTCCCACTACTCAGTCATGTTCTACCTTGTGTGGCTCCATTACATAAAATCTAAGCAAAATATATTTTGCGTTTTAGGCAGTAACGTGATCATTCGCTCAAGTATATCATGAGGGTCTCAGCCTCTGAAATAGTCTTTTCCACTCCTCATGTAAACTGGGTCAAAGAGTATGCTTTGCTCTGGTATCATTGTCTGCAAAGTACCACAAACGTTCAAACATTATACATACTGCGTAAAGTAATTTCTGTCTCTCTTCAAATCCAACATACATCTATCTTTACTGTCTAGAAACATGGAAATCCTTCATTTTTAGTAAGTTCTCTGATACAACCTTGAACTGTGGTCTTCATTTCTGGCTCATAGAACCTGATACCTGCTTTTCTGTGACAGCAAGCTAAACATGGACCATTCTGGCCAACAAACCCCTCTCTGCTGATCTGAGCAGCCAATAAAAACATGGCACACTTTCATTGTAAAGCTAATAAATGGCCTCCTGCCTCTTTACAACAGTTTCAGGTTGCATTTAATGGAGTTGAGTGTAAAAGGGGTTTTAAAGGGTATTCCCAACCCCATCTCCCTTCATTTGGGGAGCGAATTAATAATATTAGTGTGTCTGTATTGAGTGTTAGTGACAAAATGTAAATACGCATTTAGTTTTGCCCTAATTCTGCTCTCTAGTTCTGTCCATTTCCTTTGTTTTTCATTTTGTTACTGCTTTATTTTTTTATTTAATTCTTCATCTCTTATGTTTCTCTTCTCTCAAGACTCCTGCTTCTTATAATAATGTGACACTTGAGTGATCCCTGCAGGGATATTCCTCCTTCACATTTAGAGAGCGGTCAAAGTTAACGGAAAGCATCTCAGAGGTAACAGAGATTCCCTGTTGAGCTTTTACCCAGCAAAAAAAACCACAAGGTCACATCCCTCCTACTGCGTCGGTATCCTTGACTTACCCTGGGGATCCACATCCTTCGCCAGTTTGAGGGCATCAGAGTTGGCCAGGTCAGTGTTTGCTGGGGTGACCGCCAGGATCAAGCAGCTCTCTCGGCTGATGAACTGCATGATCATGTCCCTGATCTGTTGCTCAATGTCAACAGGCTGGTCTCCAACTGGCACCTTGGTGATTCCCGGCAGGTCGATGAGGGTCAGATTCAGCACTGCAGAGTCACAGGAATGCATTATATAAGTGATTTCCCTCCAACTAATCATCAGAATGAGATGTCCATTGACTCTTTTACATGAATTAGTTTGGGCTAGATCTCTGTGGTTTAAACAAGGGGGTGCATTATCGAAAAAATATATAAAATCAGAACATTTGACCACATTTTCTGATGTATTTAATTTAACATCCTGACACCATGTAATACACTAGAAATAAAAAATAAACATAACACAGGTAAATCCTAACTGTGATATTACTATTAACAAATTAAAAAGGTTAACAAATCCTCCTGTGTCCGTGGCTTCTGCACTCCACTCCAACAGGGCCTGCAATGAATTTGCTAACTTCTTTACTGAGAAAATCCTAAAAATTAGAGGATCAGTTTGTACATCCATATCAACTCCAGAACCAAAGCTGTATCCAACTGGAACTTATCCTGACAAAATGTCCCAATTCAGCCAAATAAACTACAAAAGCTTAGAGGAGATCATTCAGCAGCTAAGTTCCTCCTCCTGCTGCTTTGATGTTAGCCTCATGAGACCATCCTGATCTCGCGAGCTTTCAAGGTTTCACTCGCAGATCAGTCTGGCTACTCTCCGTTAAAGAAAATTTGGAGCCGTTCACCAAACGAACGTCCAATCAGCGTTGGCTTTGAAGCGGGTTGAGGTGTGACGCAACCAGAAGCGCGACAGTTCAGTCTAAAGAACATGGCGGCTTCAGCCGATGAAACTAGCGTTAGCGTGGCTATCGAGCAAGTTTTATCGGAATTACAGAGTATTTCTTTGCTGAGCTAACGAGCCTTTACCTGCAGCAGCAAGAGTAGCTTGGCTTGTGGTTGTGTTTTCGTCGTCGCTTGTAACAGAGCGACGACGAAGCATGTTGACGAGTACGTCATGTGCTTCGTTGATCTGATTGGTTTATTTGGCCCGTCTATCACCAACATAGGCCAATCAGCTAACCAGTATTTTCGCCCCTTCCCAAAATTACTGCAACGGAAGGTTTCCAGATGGATATGCGGAGCAAATCTATCTGGCGGCGTCAGGTTACCTTGATGTTCCACCCACAGTTTTCTTTAAGAAAGTTTTGCCTGTCATAGCGTCTGAGTTGACTCAGATAATAAACACGTCCCTTCTGTCAGGTGTTTTCCCTCAATCCCTAAAAACAGTAAATATCAAACCACTGCTGAAAAAGAACAATTTAGACAAACTACTACTCCAGAACTACAGGCCCATCTCAAACCTCCCCTGTATCAGTAAGATTATTGAAAAAGCTGTGTTTCAACAGTTAAACACCTTCTTAACCACGACCAGCCGCTTTGATGTTTTCCAGTCAGGTTTCCGTGCTCACTACAGTACAGAGACCGCCCTTATCAAGGTGTTAAATGACATCCATATAAATACAGACTGTGGAAGAACCACAGTGCTGGTACTATTGAACCTCAGTGCAGCATTCGATACTGTTGATCATTCTGTTAGAACGCCTGGAGAACTGGGTCGGCCTCTCTTGCGATGACAAAAATCACATGTGGGGTTCCCCAAGGGTCCATCCTGGGTCCCCTCCTCTTCAATATCTACATACTCCCTCTTGCTCAGATAATAAAAACACAACAACATCAGATACCATAACTATGCAGACGACACACAGCTCTACATCACCATGTCACCAGGTGACTATGAACCAGTTCAAGCACTGAGGAAATGTTTAGAAGAAATCAATGCATGGATGTGCCATAATTTTCTTCAATTGAATAAAAACAAAACTGAAGTAATAATATTTGGACCAGTAGAGGAGAGATCAGAAGTTAGCACACAGCTTCAGTCGCTTCAGCTAAAAATCACTGATCAGGCCCGAAATCTGGGAGTAGTGATGGACTCAGACCTGAACCTTCAAAAGCATCTAAAGACAATTACAAGGTCGGCTTTCCATCACCTGAAGAACATTTCCAGCGTTAAAGGACTAATGTCTCAGCAGGATCTGGAAAAACTAATCCATGCGTTTATTTTTAGTAGAATTGATTACTGCAACGGTGTTTGCCTAAAAAGTGGATCAGACAGCTGCAGCTGATCCAGAACGCTGCTGCCCGCGTCCTCACTAAGACTAAGAAAGTAGAGCACTTCACCCCAGTTCTAAAGTCCTTACACTGGCTCCCTGTATCTCAGAGAATAGACTTTAAAATACTTCTGCTAGTCTATAAATCCCTGAATGGTTTAGCACCTAAATACATCACAGACTTGTTATCAGTGTATCAACCCTCCAGACCACTAAGGTCTTCCGGCTCCAGCCTTCTCTGCATACCTAGAACCAGAACCAAACACGGAGAAGCAGCATTTAGTTCCTATGCTCCACTTATCTGGAACAAACTTCCAGAAAACTGTAAAAGTGCTGAAAGCCTGAGTTCCTTTAAATCAAGATTAAAAAACACATTTGTTTAGGATTGCCTTCGACTGTTCTAATTGAACTGTATTACTGAAATATGATTAGTTTACTTTGTAGTCCAACTGTTTTTACTTGTTTGCTTTTAATTTTTATTTTCCCATGTTCTATTTTGTTTCTGCATTTTATTCCTGCTTGCTTTTATTCTGTTTTATTTCCCTATATTTTAATCATGTAAAGCACTTTGCATTGTCTCTGTACTGAAATGCGCTATATAAATAAATTTGCCTTGCCTTGCCTTGCCAACTGTTATCCTGATTAAGTCTTCTACTGTCTGTAGGATAGTTGCTAGATATGAAATCCAAATGTGTAATTTGGCATTTGGATTAAATGCTAATGTTAAAAGGTGAATCAGTCATTTCACCAGTTTACGATGTCAAGGCTTCAAACTTATAAACTGCCTTCTAGGTAAAGACGCTTTGTTTCACATTTGTCACCAAGTCATTGATTTGATGGTAAATTATTTACAATTTAAGTTAGATAACAATATTATGTTCCAATTTAAGGGATTAAATGTTTTGTTTCCTGGTATATATTAGTAGCATTTTAAGTAGCTGCTAGTATATTATCCAAAAGTTGTCTTCATAAACATCCCGTAGCTCCTCTTTATTTGAAAAGTTAGTTTCACAGTTTTACAAACTGGTTTACAAATATTTTAGCTTTCAGCTGGGAGTGAATATTTCATATGAAGCATTTGATTAAAAAATGTATGTTTGGGGAAGATATTTCTGTTTTGTATAAATACCTAATGGAAGGAAATAAGTGTGCATAACTCCAAAAAGAAAAAAAGGGGGGAGTAGATGGGTGTACGGCTCTGGAAAAAATAAAGAAATCTAAAAAATTGGCACTCCCAGGTTCTTCATTAATTTAATATCTAGATGAACCTGGGAGTGTTGGTTTTCTAGATTTTTTTGTATAAATGCCGTAGTGAACTATACAAAAAAATAAATCAAATTTTAAACTTACTACCAATCTGGGGATCCAGAGCCAGCCTAAGGTACAAGGGGAACTAAGTTACTGCCTGGGGCCCCCAAACAGGAAAGGGTCCTTAAAAAAGCGCTGGAATTCTTACAAATACTAGGATCTCAAATGTTCATTCACTTATCGAGAATTCTCTTTCATTGTTTCCAAATAGTCAATTTGAAATATTTAATTCATTTCTAATTTTACAAACAAGAAACTTTAAAAGAAAAAAAAGGGGAAAAGGGAACATTCTCATAATTGGACTGTTATGTTCTGTAAAAATGTTTTCTTACAGGTTTAGTTTAGTATTGTCCGCTACTCACATTTTTTGCACATTGGAACTGCAAATCAATCTGGACAAAATTACAAATAAATAAATAAATATAATGATAATAATAAAAACCACAAGGTCAGGTATAATCAGAATCCTTGTGCAACGTTAAAGTTGTTTGTGAACACAGATATCTGTGTTCACAAACACAGTTATGACTTTTATATATTATTATTATTATTATTATTACTTTAATATTAGCCTACTAAATAAATTACCTGTCTAAAATGTATTAACTTGCAAGTATTGGAAGAAAATACATGTTAGCCTGGTTTAGATTATTATTTTTGTAGTATTTTAAAGGTGCCATGACATCACTGTATAAACCATTTCATATAGTTGATATTGCTTCATATGAAAATTCTCCAAAGAATTTGATTAAAAAAAAATAATGTCAACTTGTTGTTTTGTCAAGCCAAATGTCCCTCCTTAGTAGAAGGTCGGTTACGGTAATCATATGCAGCTCTACCATGTTGACTTCACTCTGATTAGCTACAACCAAATCCGGAAAACCAGTCAGACACGACCTCCCTACACCACTTTCCCCTTCCATTCACACCTCCCTTCTTGGTGCAACACTCCGTTACAAATCCATTATGGTTTTATGGCTGGTTGAAGTGTTGTGTTGCAGGATGTCAGACTAGTGAGGCCAAGCGGACCAAAGGCTTTAACTTTGCGGTGCGATTCAACACAGTGGGACTGAAATAAGAAAGTCATGTAGACTGCGGCACGGCGTGAAGCTCACTGCCGCAACACAGGAATATGCAGCTGGTATCCAGCTCTTCACCGCGGTCCCGCACCAGAAAACTCGCTGCCAGCAAAGTCCCGATACAGAAAAGTTATGCAGCAGGCTGCCAGCTCTTCACCACGGTGACTGCAGCGGAGAGCTGCCTGTCTCCTGGGCAGCGACAGGAAAATCATGCAGCTGGCAGCGGTTTAGCATAGCCTTTAGAAATGAAATAAACTTACAGGTCATTTCAGCTGGTACATGTTGGTACAGAAGTGAGTTTTTTTTTTTATCAGTTTGTTCGAAAACCACAACTTTAATTCCCCCACAGGAAACAGTCTTCAGTAAAGTCCCCATAAATTAACTTCAGCCACTCTTCTGGGATTCTCTCATTCAGGAGTGAGTGGAACCTTCATGTATTCTTGAGGACCCTCGGACATATTAGCTCTCCTTTTTAGTAACTGCTGTGAAGTTAGTTTGAGGTTGAATATGGGATATTTGCGCTGTGCTGTTTGTATTCACTTTTATTCGTTTAAAGAGGAACCTACATCATAGGAGGAAGAGCATTAATGACCCTTATAGACAATTGTTGCAAATTTGCCTCAAACCCCTTTTATTTCTAATGCAGGGGAAATGGCAATACATATTCTATGCATACCAACGATCATATTGGAAACACTTTCTCGAAACACTATTGGAAGCACATTTGTGAGGTCAGACACTGATATAGGAGCAGAAGGCCTGGCTCTCAGTCTCCGCTCTAATTCATCCCAAAGGTGGTCTATCAGGTTGAGGTCAGGACTCTGTGCAGGCTAGTCAAGTTCATCACACCAGACTCTGCCATTCATGTCTTTATGGACCTTGCTTTATGCTCTGGTGCACAGTCATGTTGGAAAAGGAAGGGGCCAGCACCAAACTGTTCCCACAAAGTTGGGAGCATGGAATTGTCCAACATATCTTGGTAAACTCAAGCATTCAGAGTTTCTTTCACTGGACCTGAGGGGCCAAGCCCAGCTCCTAAAAAAACAACCCCACAACATAATCCTCCTTCCACCAAACTTTCCACTTGGCACAATGCAGTCAAACAAGCACCGTTCTTCTGGCAACCACCAAACCCAGACTCATCCATCAGATTTCCAGATGGAGAAGCATGATTTGTTACTCTAGAGTTCTCATCTCCACTGCTCTGGAGTTCAGTGGCGACGTGCTTTACACCACGGCATGCAACGTTTTGTATTGCACTTGGTGATGTATGGCTTGGATGCAGCTGCTCCACCATGGGAACCCATTCCATGAAGCTATCTGTGCACTGTTCATGAGCTAATCTGAAGGCCACATGAAGTTTGAAGCAGTGTAGTTATTGACTCTGCAGAAAGTTGCCGATCTCTTATTATTATGTGCTTCTGCATCCACTGACCCTGCTCCATCAGTTTACGTGGCCGACCACTTCGTGGCTAAGTTGCTGTCGTTCCCAAAAGCTTCCATTTTCTTATGATACAGCTGACAATTGACTGTGGAATATTTAGGAGCGAGGAAATCTCATGACAGGATTTGCTGCACTGGTGGCATCCTATCAAAGTTCCACGCTGGAATTTACTGAGCTCCTGACAGTGATTTTATACACCTGTGGCCATGGAGTGATTGGAACACCTGATTCCAATAATTTGGATGAGTGAGCAAATATGTTTGGCAATATAGTGTATATTTATATATAATTGTGAATATATTCATATGGCAAAGTGTTAATCTGATGTTTTTTATAACCCTAAATTGAATACAGAGCCGAGGGAGGCGGGGGATATTGAGTCTGAATGGACCATGTTCCGCGCCTCTATTGTTGAGGCGGCTAGTCGGAGCTGTGACCGCAAGGTTGTCGGTGCATGTCGCGGCGGCAACCCTCGAACACGCTGGTGGACACCAGTGGTGAGGGAAGCCATCAAGCTGAAGAAGGAGTCCTACCGGGCTTTTTTGGCCTGTGGGACTCCGGAAGCAGCTGATGTGTACCGGCAGTCGAAGCGGCAGGCGGCTCGGCTGGTCGCCGAGGCAAAAACTCGGGCGTGGGAAGAGTTCGGAGAGGCCATGGAGAAAGACTTCCGTACGGCTTCGAAGCGATTCTGGTCCACTATCCGGCGTCTCAGGAGGGGGAAGCAGTGCAGTACCAACACTGTGTACAGTGGGGGTGGTGTGCTGCTGACCTCGACTTGGGACGTCGTGTTTCGGTGGGCGGAATACTTCGAAGACCTCCTTAATCCCACCAACACGTCTTCCATTGCGGAAGCAGAGCCTGAGGACTCTGGGTCGGGTTCTCCCATCTCTGGTGCTGAGGTTGCTGAGGTTGTTAAAAAGCTCCTCGGTGGCAAAGCCCCGGGGGTGGATGAGATTCGCCCTGAGTACCTTAAGGCTCTGGATGTTGTGGGGCTGTGTTGGTTAACGCGGCTCTGCAGCATTGCGTGGACATCAGGAGCAGTTCCTCTGGATTGGCAGACTGGGGTGGTGGTCTCCCTATTTAAAAAGGGGAACCGGAGGGTGTGTTCCAACTACAGAGGAATCACACTCTTAAGCCTCCCTGGTAAGGTCTATTCAGGGGTTCTGGAAAGGAGGGTCCGTCGGATAGTTGTATCTCGGATTCAGGAAGAGCAGTGTGGTTTTCGTCCTGGCCGTGGAACACTGGACCAGCTCTATACCCTCAGCAGGATTCTGGAGGGGGCATGGGAGTTTGCCCAACCAGTCTACATGTGCTTTGTGGATCTGGAGAAGGCATTCGACCGTGTCCCCCGAGGGATCCTGTGGGGGGTACTCCGGGAGTATGGAGTACCGGACCCTTTAATAAGGGCTGTCAGGTCTCTGTACGACCGGTGTCAGAGTCTGGTCCGCATTGCCGGCAGTAAGTTGGACTCGTTTCCAGTGAGAGTTGGACTCCGCCAAGGTTGCCCTTTGTCACCGATTCTGTTGAGGTGTTGAGGGGATCCGTTTTGGTGGCCTTAGGATTGCGTCTCTGCTATTCGCGGATGATGTGGTCCTATTGGCTTCATCAGGGCGTGATCTACAGCTCTCACTGGAGCGGTTCGCAGCCAAGTGCGAAGCGGCCGGGATGAAAATCAGTGCCTCCAAATCCGAGACCATGGTCTTGAATCGGAAAAGGGTAGGGTGCCTTCTCCGGGTTGGGGAGGATGTGCTGCCCCTAGTGGAGGAGTTCAAGTATCTTGGGGTCTTGTTCACAAATGAGGGGAAGATGGAGCGGGAGATCGACAGGCGGATTGGTGCAGCGTCTGCTGTGAAGCGGGCACTGTACCAATCCGTTGTGGTGAAGAGAGAGCTGAGCCAAAAGGCAAAGCTCTCGATTTACCGGTCGATCTACGTTCCTACCCTCATCTATGGTCACGAGCTTCTGGTCGTGACCGAAAGAACGAGATCCCGGATACAAGCGGCTGAAATGAGCTTTCTCCGTAGTGTGTCTGGGCTCTCCCTTAGAGATAGGGTGAGGAGCTCAGTCATCCGGGGAGGACTCAGAGTAGAGCCGCTGCTCTTCCACGTCGAGAGGAGCCAGTTGAGGTGGCTCGGGCATCTGGTTAGGATGCCTCCTGGACGCCTCCCTGGTGAGGTGTTCCAGGCACGTCCCACCGGGAGGAGGCCCAGGGGAAGACCCAGGACACGCTGGAGGGACTATGTCTCTCGGCTGGCCTGGGAACGCCTTGGGATTCCTCCGGAGGAGCTGGCCCAAGTGGCTGGGGAGAGGGACGTCTGGGCCTCCCTACTGAAGCCGCTACCCCTGCGACCCGACCCCGGATAAGCGGAAGAAGACGGACGGACGGACGGACGGACGGACGGAATACAGAGCCACACCGCATACTTTTTTTTGTCATGTTATATTATCTTAATGTATTTTATTTGGACTTTGTATGATAAGTCACTAAAAAGTTAAAAATAATTAGGTTGACTTCTGTTAAGCAGACTGCAATCGATGTTATTTAGGGATCTTGGAGTAAAGGGGCCAGAATACAAGCACATGCTACAGTTTGTCATGCTTTTATTTCTTATTAAAAAATTTTGAAAAAACATGTATCACTTTCCTTTGACACCACAATTATGCTCATTTGATTCCACAAAAATGTAGCAATGAATTAAAAAGTTAGACATACTGTCAATCTGATCAACCCCTACAGTAAAACAGCATCCCTGACATCTGGAATGTGAATGAATTCTAAAGCTGACAGAAGTCAGCTAAAGGTGATTTGTTTTATTATTACCACAGATTATTTATGTGATATTTTCCCCCCTAAGAACACAATCATCTTTGTTTCCAGTAACACAGCTTTAATGAACATCACCCGACAGCTATTCCTGATGACTCACAACCTGTCACACCCTGTTTAGATTCAGAGGAGTTTCGGCGCACTGTCACTAACTCACTGACATTAAAAGAAGAAAAGCGGAGAGATTCCATCCGTACCATGGGGGGAGTAAACCCGTAGGTTGATGGGGACGGGAGATATGCCTTTGTTGGCCCCTGTGACCCGATCGGTTTCACCCTCAATCTCTTGGCGCACTTCGTCGAAGTCTGTGAACTTTTTCCCCTTGCAGTGGAGGAATTCAGCCCATTCTGTGGGGATGAAAAAGGAAAAACATGCAGCAAAGATCAGTAATGGCTGCACTGAGTGGAACAAAATGCCGGTGGGGGAGGGAATATAAGCAGAGGAATAAAAAGCAGCACCATTTAAAAAGAAAGGAGTGTGTGTTTGGGTGTATGTGCAAGTGAGCAAATGTGTGCCTGTTAGTTTGCGTGGGTGTGCAAATGTGTGTGGAACTCACCAGCATTTGCACTGATGAGCTGCAGAACCAGAGGCCTGCGGGTGACGATACCAGAACCACGGGGCAGAAAGTCCCTAAGGAAGAAAGACCAATTAAAAGTTGCTTTTTACAGCCACGGTGTATATGAACACAGATATGATGTTATTTATTTTCATGGACTGCTGATTTTATGAGTAAACGTTCTTGATGACATGCCAGATACGGCTGAGAATCTCTTGTGTTTTCTCTAAAATCCTGTTAGCAAGCTCAAATGAGTGAAAAAGGGGCCTTTTTTTTCCAGGCCCGTAGCTTTCAGCTGATGTTTCTGCAGCTGAGGGCCGAACATTCTGACCTGATGAATAACAGGTCAAAACGAAGAGCTGACAGGGTGCTCACTCATTTGTAAAACGATGACTTCAACATTTTCTGGAGGGTCACACACTCTGATAATATGTGCGTGTGTGTGTGTGTGTGTGTGTGTGTGTGTGTGTGTGTGTGTGTGTGTGTGTGTGTGTGTGTGTGTGTGTGTGTGTGTGTGTGTGTACACTTGGAGCTGAGTGAGAATTTTCTTTTGCACATTTAGGTTTAGGGTCATGATTAGGCCAAAGAGAAGGATGAAAATGAATGGAAGTCAATTGAAGTACAGAGAGAGAGAGACAGACAGACAGACAGACAGAGAGTGAGAGACAGAGAGAGAGAGCCAGCATGGATCTGCCCACCAACCTATCTGTTTGTCAAAAGGCTTGCTCCAGGAAACCTTATTGACACATATTCCCTCATTGGGATGAGCCTTAAAGAAACGATGAGGCCTCCGTGTATCCACTCAGCACTGCAGGGCCAGAACCGGACGGATGGACTGTTATTCAGCATCATGGCTCTCAATGAGTGCTGGAGGCGGACTAAATCAATGCACCTTTCTGAAGTAGCTCAATAAAATATTTAGTCATGTTAAAAACATCAAGCAGCAGGAAGTAATATCATGTTGCATACTGAGTTGATTTTCTCAGTACTTCGCTGCATTCATATTTTTATAATAACAGCATATAGGTGAAACTCCTTTCTGCTGTTTGTTTTTTATGGGCCGTCCCTTAAAGATTTTTCAAATATTGTAAGGGGGCCGCATCTGGCCAGTCCTTTGAAATGTTGTTGGAGACACCCCTGGAGATTTAATCAGAACTTGGAACCACTGCAAAGTAGGGATTTTCAAGGTACAAAAGGAGCAGTATGTCAGCACGAGTATGAAGCAGGGCAAGTGTTGCTTTGACATCAGAAGCTTCATCCGTTCACCTGATTAGCCTATTTGCTTGAACTAAAATTCCAGAACAACACAATGAATATCTAGTCTGAGCATTCAGGCATGAGAGCTGCTTCATCTGGACAATGCTTTAAAAAGGTTTAACCCCAGCATTGCATTCTGCTACCAGCATAGCATACATAAAACCCTGGCTCTAAGACAAGAGGTGGGTGTGATCAAAGCCGACTCAAGGGGTAACCCGACCCAGCTGCTGTTCAGGGCAACCAGGCACAGAGGGGACCCCCGCAAGAGTGCTTTTAACTTGTGATTCAAAGCAACCTTTAACAGAAAAAGATAAACAAAATTTGATATTTCAAATGCACATAAGATTTAAAAGAATGGATAATTGTGCTGGGTGTATATATAAGTAAAAAAAAGAACGCCTTGATTGATAATTGTGTTAAAGGTATTGGTGAAATGCACACAAAAATCTTAGCTATTTTGGTTTTAAAATCACAGTTCAGTACCTTTCTTAGTTTGTTTCAGTCAAGAGAAAACAAATGAAACGTGAAGTGACTGAAGAGGGATGGATGGATGGATGGATGGATGGATGGATGGATGGATGGATGGATGGATGGATGGATGGATGGATGGATGGATGGATGGATGGATGGATGGATGGATGGATGGATGGATGGATGGATGGATGGATGGATGGATGGATGGATGGATTATACAATAAAACCACTTGAAAATGGTCAGTGTTGTGTATGACTTTTCATACACAACTGTGGGACTGTGGAGATAATTGAGAATAAAAAAGCGTTGAAAATATTCTGACAATCCAGTCCAGATGGACTTGAACGCATCATCAAAGCACATGTGTTAGGAAATCCCCTCTGGTCAGTATCAGCATGTTGTGTATCTCATATGCAGTGTTTAGGACTAGTTAAAAGCTTCTGGCAGCTGGATTTGGACTTTAGCCTATCTTTCTTCAGCATCAGTGAAGTTTACATTGAGCTTGATGTTGTTTCAGCTGAGTAATTCAGTTGCAAAGCAACCTATCCACCTTATTGCGGTTTAAATATGCGTTATTAACAAAAAGTTTTGGTTTGGTCCGCTGTTCTTTCTCCACTTGTAATTGCCTGAGGGACCTTAATGTTCCTAAACAGGAGTGTTTAGTGATAGCTGGGATTCTTCCTCTCTGTTTGTTTTTGTGTCACTTTTTAAAGTTGCACTACAGAACGTTGTATTGCAGTGTTCCACACATAAACATTCTGCATGTGTTCAGGTGTAAATAATGCTGTGTCTTTTCGGTACATGTGGAGAACTGACAAGGCTGTACTGGATGTTTTCAGTACAAATATGTGCCTTGGTTAAAAGGTAGGATATAACATCACTAGTCACATTCTGCGGACAGCGTAAGTGGAAGCTAATCAACAAATGAAATACGATAGGTAGCTCAACTGAGTGCACTAAAACAGTGTCTCCTAGAACTGGCTGCCAGACCAAATGTTTATACTTGAATAATGTTGTCCTCTTAGTGACTTTATTGCCATATTTAGTGAGCTTTCAGACCCCTTGAGTTACTCATTCTCCAAAAGTAATAAGCAACAAATTCAGTCTGATATAATGGGTGACTTTTTAAAAGTCTAATTGGAAAGAAAAATATCATTCTTACTATACTAAGGGAGCAACCAATGCGGCCCTGGGTCCATCTATCTTACAGATTGCAAAAACAAAAATAAACTCATGCTGCTCCCAAGCCAGATGAAAGTAGAGGGTTGGAATTGTGACATTAAATGCTATTTCCATTCAGGGCCATAAAGGGAAGACAAATCTTTCAAATAACTTGAAAATTTGTTAGGACCTGCATATTTTCTAAACTGAAGCCCTCATAAAAAATCACTGATTAGGAAACAAGCAGTATTGTCTTTGTTGATAACATATATTAGTAAACCACAGAGTTTATTCAGTATTCTGATTTTCTAACACGGGCAAAGCTAGAATTGTGGGTTTAGATTGTGTCTGTATTGTATACATGTTGGATCTGCCTTAAGGACTGCAGAAGGAATTCAATGGCTAAATCTGTTGCACTCTTTATACAGGGTAATTGTTCCTGTACATAGTCCACAACAAAGAAAGTAAAATGTAAGAAAAAACAAAAGAAGAATCAACAAAAGAGCACGTATCCATGGTTCTAAACCCTTTTAATCTGTTTTACTCACATAAAGTCTGCCCCAGCAACAACATCCTCTGTCAGTTCATTACTATTACACGCACATGGACAGTTGTGCTAATCTCAGACATCACTTGGAGACTTAAAGCACGTTTTATGATAGCCAATTGCTATTTTACTTCCAGAGGAATTGGTAAAGCTGAATTAGAGAAATATTTGTTTAATGTTAAGCTACTTCCTTAAGAAATACTGGGGGTGCAAGTTAAATTCTACTCGGGCCCCATGTAATATTGGGCCGACTATGGATGCTTATTGGGCCGAAATCCCCAAAGGTGCTGCTGTAGCCCAAATAATGCTGCTGGTATGAACAAAAGAGAGACATGACTGGGGGTGCCTTAAAGTAGAGGAATGATGTTTTGAATTCTGCAGACAGCCTGCCACTTCAGGCTTCTTATCTCATAGTCAAGGTTAAACGGGAGAAGGGATTATCCTATTTCCGGTGGTCAGTTTTTACCTGCCAACGAAGTTCTCCAGCACAGAGCTCTTCCCCGCGCTCTGACCACCGACCACCGCGATCTGCGGCAGGTCCAGGTTGCAGGCCTGGCCGATGGAGCTGAAGGCATCCTGCAGCTTGTTGACCAGCGGGATCAGATCCTCCATGCCACGATTTCCCATGGTGCCTTTAGTCGGGAGGACTTGGAATCAGCGAATGGAGACAGAAGGAAGGTGAGGGGGAAGGAGGAGGGGACGTGCCGCTGCTGTATTATTAGTCCAGGACTACCGTGGCTCTTGTTGATGTGGTGGAGTCATCTAGCCGAGCATTGCCCCCGAGCCAAGCGAGGGTCGGACGGGCTGTGGAGACAGAAACAGAGGAGTGTCAGAAAGCAAAAGGACAGAGGGAGACAATGGGAGAGACAACTGCGCAGGAGCACAGCCCGTCTCTGTTTTCCTCCCCGTGGCACAAACACACATCCATCCATCAGAGTCGTTACTGTCAAGGACATTTGCTGACTGGAGCTCCGTTTCTCCACAATGCACAAATCAAAGCCGAGTCGCATTGATTCACGCCGAGGCACCTGCTCCTGCATCTAGACACACCGTGCCACAGCTGAATAAGATCGGTCAGATGAACGTGTGACACAAGAGTAAAGCTGACCTGCGTTGCTGTGTCGGTGGAGCTCAGGATTCCCTCGGTGCGCTCCGCGTCCGCGGCTCCCGGTCTGTCGCTGTCCGGTTCTGAAACGACGCGCAGCTCAGGCGGCGGAGGACGAGCGTCGAGACTCCGCACGGTTACACAAGCGCCACCTGCTACTACCGCAACAGGCGTCGCACCGGCTCGTTGTCTATGAAGGAAAAGCGTGCATCAAAGCGTTCAACCGCGGCTGAATGTCAGAGCGAGCCGAAATTCGCCTTCGACAGATTAATCATTTTTTTCTATCTCTCTCGCTTTGGTCTCTCTCCCCCTTCTCCGCTTCTCTGCGGTGTAATTGCGAAGCTGCAATCGACGCGGCGGAAGACAAATGAGAGCGGTGGGTTCGACGCCGATGCGGAGGAGCGCGGCGTCCCATTGGCTGAGCGGGTACAGGTTAGGCCTTGCTCAGCCCGCCTCCTGTTTACATCCCCGCCGCTCCTGGCCCGTCGTGAGTCATGCGGCACGGCTGCGCATCGCTGCAACACGCAGGAGAAGGATGCGCCCCTTCAGATCCCCGCAGTGGGAGCAGAAAGCACCCGTTGTAAATTTCACTAACCACTTACACGTTGTGAGCATTTTGTTTCGTGCACATAGCGAATGGAAGATAAAAAACAACAACAATGTATAGGGAATGGAGACAAGGCCCCACAAGTGCAGGTTGTATTTGAAACCGATAAGGCAGAGAGGAGATAGAAAGAGTGTGACATCTGGGCCCGGACTGTCTCAGCTGGCCGAGGCTCCTGCTGGTGGAAGCAGTCATGCGGAATGGATGCTGTCTTAACCTCTCACAGGCCAACATCTGCGCCTGCTGCTGGAGAAGTGCCTTCTTGGCTACAGATGAGATCCGTCATTGATCTGAGGGAGAGGTCTAACGTGCTCGTAAATGCCTCTGGCTGTGATGTTGAAAGCAGACTTGAAATACACTGAGGACATAAAAAGCATAGCCTTCAGCGCCACTCATTCATTTCTAGGCCACAAAATGTCATTAGTGTTGAAATTGTCTTTGTCATCATGGACAGGCCTCTAGAGTCGACACAACATGCTGTGGTGAGCGCTAGATGGCAGTAATGATCTACTATGTGTCGGTCTCCACTTTCAACCTATTTATTGGTTATTCCTGATTCAAGAAGCTTATTTTTAAATACACTGCACTGGCAAAGCATCATGACTACTGGCAGTGGAAGTGAATGACACTGAATTTTTGTTCATCATCTGTTAGTGACCGGAAATATTTGGCAGGAAGTGAACATTGTGTCCTCAACCTGGAAGCAGGAATGGCAGGCATGAGGAGGGACCTGGCCAAATGACCAGGAGCATCTCTAAAACTGCACCTCTTGTGAGGTGTTCCAGTCTACAGTGGTCAGCATCTATCAAAGGTGGTCCAAGCAAGAAGACAGTAAGGAACCAGTGGTTCATGTAGGGAACAAAGAATGACCCATATGGTCTGAGCAGCTGTAGCTCAAATTTCAGAAGAAGCAATCACTGTTCCTGGGAGGCAGGTGACAGATTACAGTGTGTTGCAAAGGGGCCTGCATGGCCAGAGGCCATTCAAGGGGGTCATAATATTATGCCTGAGCAGCGTATACAGTAAACACACAAGTCAAGATAATGCAATCAAATTCTTGTTTTGCTTGCTCCCCTTCACAATAACATGTGTCTAAAAGAGAATCATAATAAAGAAAACCCACAAATAACTAATTCTTAAAATGATTAAAGGGTGCAGCCTTTTATCAACCCTTCAGTTGTCAGTATAAAACAACAGCAGTGAAGCGGATTAGGAGTGATGGTTTTTATTATTCCTTACACTTAAATGTTTTAGATAATCAAATAAAGATAACCCCAGTAAATAAGGCAGTTTTCTTATGATGATTTCATTCAAAAAGCATGAAACACGTATTCTCTAGTGATGCACTGCGCAGCTCGCACACATACGACCTGAGTGCACATGCAGACAGAATGGGAGCTGGTATTTTAATCAGGAAAATTACTCTGAATGTAGATATTAGTACCACTGAAAATCCTGGCAACCTCTACCTTAAAGGTGTTTGTCTGCAAAGGGGTAGTTGTTAGAATTACAACGTGCAGGTATGCATTATTTCCATTCTCTACATTTAGATGCTTTAGATGTCACTAGAGACATGAATATTAGTTACTGGCAAACAAGTTAGTGTCAGATATTCAGAGCTTTTTAAAAGCTGTGTTTATCATTTTTATAGTCTTAAAACACTTTCATCTCCATTCCCTGATGAGACAGGCTGCAATCATGCACATTCCACTGGACTTCGTAGTTTGTCACTTTACAACCACCAACATTTATGTATAGGTTTGCAATTTTTGTGATAGACAAAAACAAAGTAATTAACAAATGTGAATGGGAAGAAGGAGTACACATGATTTAAAAATGTATATACATAAAAATAAATCTGAAGTGGCGGTGCGATTATGTGCAGCTCCCTTTACTGTGATACCCTTAAATAAAATCCCATGCAAGCAATTGCCTTTAAAGTTACCTCAAATGGTTAAAAAAGAGACTCCTCCTTTGTGTAATTGAATCTCAGAATAAATCCGGCAAGGATTCAGCGAGCATTAAAGGACAAACAGCGTCACGAAGACCAAAGAACACAGCAGAAAGGTCAGGGTAAAAGATGTGGAGAGGTTTAAAGCTGGGTTAGGTTACAGAGAAAGTGCCCCGAGCTTTCAACGTCTAACGGACCATTGCACTTTTTTTTTTCTTTAAGAAGGGTCAGAGTTGGAAGGAAGATGGAAAACATTAATTAATTCGCTCCATTATGTCCTACATTGTGTTGGTCTGTTCAGTCCCAATAAAATAGCAATTTGTGGTTGTAATGTGACAAAATGGGAAAAAAAGATCAACAGAAATAATATTTTTATCAATGACGTGTAAATAGTTGTAAGTGTTCAGGTCTGTTATGGTCTTTGTTTATACACTGGTGTATTAGGGTTACTTCGAGGAAAATTATGGTGGATATGTTTTTGTTTTCTATTATAAATTTTTTTTTTCATCTTTTCATCTTTTTCTGTTCATTTTGTCATTTCACTCACACTTTAGACTTATTCCTTATTTTAGCTTTTATTTCATGGCTCCACAGTAGTGACGTTGGTAGACCTGTTGCCTTGCAAGAAGGTCCTGGGCTGATATCCTGGCCTCGGGCCTTTCTGCATAGAGTTCATGTGTTCTACCTGTGCGTGTGCGGGCTCCCTCTGGGTACTCTGCCTTCATCACACTATCCAAAATCAGGTTAAATTGCCCTTTGTTGTGATTGTGTATCCTTGTGATGGGCTGGTGACCAGTCCAGGGTGTTTCCTGACCAATGACTGCTGGAGATAGGCAAAAGTGATCTTGCATGAACAAACAGGTACAGATGATGGATGGACCTTTTTTTTTCTTTTTCTTTTTTTTGGTCACCTTTAAAAAAAAATCATAATTTCAACAAATGTTCCCAGCATTTTTTGTTTTTTCCTTATATTTTGACTTTTTTTCTCATAATTTCCTCTTTTCTCTTAAAAAGGGTTATCAACAAAAAAATACATTGTCCTCATTTTTATTTCTCCAAGTGACCCTTCTATACTGACATAACTCAAAGCTCCAGCAGAGATCTAAGCATTTCTTGCCTGCAAAGTATTTCCCAGTAGCAGTACTGAGCACTAAACATTAAAACTACTGTCGAGGCATTATTTCTAACCATGCTCCATAATTTCACGTGGTAAATCAGCCACGGTTATTTTAACTGCGACAGCTAGCATCACAAACTGCAGATTTTAAGCCTTAGCACATGGACATAACGAGAAAGTTCAAAGCAACTAACAGTTTCAGCCAATGTACTGAGGCATATTTTTAAAATGACATTGTTTACCTTTCCTGCAGTGATGTTCAGACTGTCTAGCTCTAAGAACTGCTGTGACTTGTTCATCTCTCAGGTTTGCATTAGGTTTTACACCAACAACTTAATTAGGCCTTGGCGTAAACACATTTACGCAACAATTTGTGCCTGTCATCTGTGAGTACCGACACTGTTTTAATGAATATCTGAGAAAAATTATATATTATTTGATTATTCTATGCCCACTTTTCTTTATTAGAAATCAATGCTCAAACAGTTTCTGCAGACTTCTGAGGAGTTTTCAACAATTGTTTTGATGGTGAACATTGCACATAGATGACCACAAACAGCCTTTCCCCCCTTTTTTCTGTTATATAATATTATGAAATTCACATTCAGACCGACATCCCTTTGAAAGTAATACTGGAAATAATGTGCTGCCAACAAACTCTGCGATTGTGTTTCCAGAGGGCTGCTTAGAGAAAAGCCACACTAACTATTCATGGTTTCTCCATCTGAGAATTTTGCTCTTGTCCATGTTTGTTAATGTCATACTTTATAATGAGCAGATAAAATGGCTTTATTCCAATGACATTAATAATTTTCTCATAAACAAAATTAAAAGCGGGTGTCACGTAGTTGAAAATGAAGGAGTAAAGGGAAGCTTAACAGACAGAGCACTGAACAAACTCTCAAGGATGTTGGTGGAGGACAGATGACAGAGGACAAATTCTTCTACTTGGCAATTCACAATTGGGCAAATACACACCAGAGTGGCTTTTGGAATGGATATAACATTCCATGCATTCAGAAGCGTAACTATTCGGAGCGCAACTATGACTCTATTTTTGGGCTGTGCTTTAAAGCTGGGTCTGTGTTGGGGGACAAATTAAACAAACTCCCCCAAGAAGAGAGGTTAAATATATTTAGACAGAATTGTGCTAAAAGTTCTTATTTGAATAAAAAAAATCCCTGAAATGGTCATGTAAACATACCACCCTGGGGAAAAAATAGTTTAAATGCATGATTATAATCCCCAAATTGTTTCAGTATTCATGCTGATGGCGAGTGTATGTAAACTTATGACTGGAAACCTAGAAATGTGGAAATTTTGATTGGACAAAAACACGGTGAAACCCAGCATTCCTCAAAACTAGGGTGATCAAACCCTTTTCCAACACCATACAAATGTTGTTTATGTTGATGACTAAGGATGAGCACGATGAGCAGTTCAGCTGGGTTCTGGAGGAGCCTGCGGAAGAGGTTTTAGACTTCTTTAGATCCTCTGTGGTGTAACTCAGGGGCTGAGGCTAATGTTAAAAAAGAATTCCTGAAACACTACGTCGAATAAGAAAAACACACCTCCATGGCAAAAACACCGTGGACCCTAGAGACTTTCCACTGGCTGGAAAACAGACAGATTAGCGAAGCAGTCCACTGATCTCATGGAACCAAACACAGATGTGCGCCTCAGTATTCAGTTTTTTTTTTTTTTTATGTGCATCTTGAGGTGAATATAAAAAAATGGAATAGTCAATTACAAGGAAGACAAATGAGAAATGGAGAACTCTGAGAAACTTCTGATTCTTGATCATATAAGCAGAGAGCGAGAGAGACGTGCCAGTACAATGTCTCAGAAAAATGCTTTTTTTCTAGATTTTACTACATTGCAATCACAAAAATCTGAAAGGTCTGGCATACCAAGTCAATATTTTGCAGAACCTTTGTTTGTTGCACTTAGAGCTTCAAGTCTTTTGAGGGATGTTTTTACCAGTTTTGCACATCTGGAGATTAATATTTGTGCTTATTCTTTGCAAAACAGCTCCATCTGATTGGTTGGAGAGAATATGTGATCACTGTATTCTAGTCTTTTCCGAGGTTCTCAATAGAGTTTATGTTTGGGCTTTGACTGTTCATACAAGAATCTGCTTCGATCTAAGCCATTAAATAGTTGCTCTGGCTGGATCTTTAAAGGACTGTGAATCTCCTCCACAGTTTCATCTCATTTGCTGCATCTTACAAGTTTTCTTGCAGGATTGCAATTCAGTCCAGTTTCCCTGCCCCTGATTAAGAAAAGCATCTCCATAGTATGATGCTGCCACCTGCGTGTTTCACCCTGGTGATGGTGTATTCAGGGTAGCATGCAACCTTGGTCTTCCACCACCCATAGAGCTTTGCATGTAGCCTAAGAAGTTTACTTTTTTATCTAATCAGAGCAGCTTTGTCCACACTCTTTGCTGATTCCCATGCAGGGCTTTTGTCAAACTGCAAATGGGAATTTGTGTGGCGTCTGTTCAACGCTGGCTTTCTTCTTGCCACTCTCACATGAAGGTCAGATTTATAGAGTGAGTAACATTTGTTTGCACTAGATGTTAGTAAGTGGTATTTGATTAATAGGGGCACTCTATTCATGTGCATGCCACTCTTTTCAGATGTTTGCTTTGTAAAATAATAACGCATCATTTTCCTCCTACTCCACATTCATGTGATAATAAATGTTTTTTTTTTTTATAAAATCTCTATAAATCCATTACAGCTTGAGGCTTTTAACGTGAGAAAATCTGAAATGTTCAAGAGGTATGAACACATTTGCAAGGCATTTTATGCTCTGTATATCCGCTTTTTTTGTGTGTGTCCTGTCTGGCAATGTGGCAATAAGAATTGTTGTCTTAATGCCAAAAAGAGCCCAACAGATTTTACTTTCACAAGTGGAGCCTTACTGCTTTCACCATAGTGCTCAGCTTGATTTATATGTGCAAGAAGCTTTATTAGATTTTATGCTGGGAATATTTCATTTTAAAAGGACACTGAAACAAGAAGGTAGAAGAGGGAAAAAGAAGAGAAAGACGGGAAAAAAAAAAAAAAAAATATATATATATATATATATATATATATATATATATATATATATATATATATATATATACGCTTTCTGACAGTTGAAAAAAGGATTAATCTCACACTGCTGAAGGCGTGTGAGGTCAGACAGTTCATTTGCCAAAGTAAACACAGTAAATGTGCTAACGCAGTGCCATAAATGCTCTCTCATTTAAATTTAAGTGTACCTCTTTGAAAGTGCGCGTCACTTGCATGGATTTGTTCTGAGAAAACAGGTACCATTTGCGTTTCATCAACCGTTCCCAGTTAGTCGGCCTCCTGAGTCAGACATCCTGCCCAGCTGTGATATGGCTCAGCTGTACAGCCATCTTCTCCGGCCGTCTGAAGCACCGGCTGGCCCTGGCGATGCTGCTGATGCATTCCTCCTCCACCCTTCCCCTCCAGTCTGAGTTTCACCATGTGTTGTGGCCATAAACTGGGCTTATTACAGTTAATGATACCGTGGTTTAACAAGAGAACTATCAGTTGTTGAGGAAGTAAACAAAACTGCCGGTGACAGTGGCTAGACACATAAAACGAGATTGTCCAGTCAAAACAACCTGCAGAGACATACCAACTGCTGAGACACAACGCAGGAAATCAGCACCGGAGAAAACAAACTGTTTATGCTTCCACACATGCTTTGTGGTTTTCAGGTTGTTTGTCCCTCTCAGCAAACCTGTCCTCGCCGTCAGAAAAAAGCAAGAAACACATGGAGCATTATAAAAACACTCCACACCCCCTGGTTAGTCCTTCCCCTCCTGCTTAGCTGCATAAATACTCAAAGCTCTTCTGGGATTTAGGCATCGACCTGCACTGATAGGGATACACAGACAGAAATCTGACTGAGCGGGTGAAAGACAGCCACAGGAGAAGAAAGAGCGGTACATCTGCCATTAGGACTTCCAGAATGTTGCTCCAAATGTCCGTCCTCTGTTTGCTCTGCTTAGCTGTGTTCTCCCAAAGCAGAGCCCAAGACCAATCCTCTTTCAGCCGTTCCAATGACCTTACAGGACGCTGCGTCTACACCTTCGCTGTGGTCAGTCCACAGGAGTCCAGTTGCCCCGGGAACATCACCAAATCAGAGACGCATGAGGTCCTGAGGAGACTCACTCTGCTTGAAGGTCTGGTCAGTCGGCTGATAGCAGGGGGGGCGAGTGGAACCGGCTCTAGCGGGCTGAAGCACAGTGATGGGGATCTTCAAGAGGCTTATGCCCAGGTTACAAGAGAACGAAACCAGCTAAAACTGGACCAGGAACGACTGAACGGCCAGGTCCAGAAGATGCAGAGCGCATTGGCCAAGCTGAGCCAGGAGACAGAGATGCTCCGGCAGAGACCCTGTGAGCAGACAAACACCTCAGGTGGAACCCTGCATGAAATCACACCTCTGAAAGGTATGTGCGCACATTATTTGTTAATGAAAACTACCCATGGCTATTTAAGAAAAGGGCTTTTAGAACTCACCGTAATGTTTTTGTGGTTGAGTGAGGCAATGAAGAGCACTAGGTGCAGCAGGTCAAGGACTCAGGAAGTACCTTGGATTCCTCCTGAAGTTTAGAAGTGTTATATTTTCATGTTGCTCAAGATAAAACTAATTACCTGACATAATCCTTTAAAACTAATCGCCTTGTACTCTGTTTCTTCCAGGCCTGGTGGATCACTTTGAAAATAACTCCTTTCAGGAGATGAAGGCTGAGTTAAAAGAGGTTCCAGCATCCCACCTCATTCCTGAGGGAAACCGCAGCCATTCAGGTTAGCAGTTCCTGCATATAAATGCATCTGACAGCACTGTAAATGTAAACAAATTGAAAAAAGCTCAAATCAAGTATCTCCTTAGGTTGTGGAGAGCTGCTGTCAGTAGGAGACCCTGTGTTGCACAGGAAAGCTGATGCCATCACAGGGAAGTATGGAGTGTGGCTGCAGGATCCAGACCCTCTGGGCCCCTATTACACCGAAAAGACAGTGTGGCGAATCGACGCAGTTGGAAAAGATGTCCGTCAGCTCTTCATGTATGAAGATATGGATCAGTTTTCCAAAGGCTTCCCTATGAAGGTCCTGGTTCTGCCTGAGCCTGTGGAGAGCACAGGGGCCACCGTGTACCGAGGCTCCCTGTACTACCAGCGCAGACGCAGCCGGACCCTGCTTCGGTACAACCTCACCTCCGAGGGTATTGCATCACGCCGGGACTTGCCTCATGCCAGCTATCACGGCCAGCACCCTTACTCCTGGGGTGGCTACACGGACATCGACCTAGCCGTGGACGAGCAGGGACTTTGGGCCATCTACAGCACGGGCGAAGCAAAGGGGGCGATCATCATTTCCCAGCTGGACCCCAAGAGCCTGGAAGCAAGGAGGAGCTGGGAGACCAGAATCAGGAAGAACTCCGTTGGCAATGCTTTCATGATGTGTGGACGCTTATACACGGTGGCCAGCTACACCACACACAACACCACCATAAATTACATGTTTGACACAGCCACAAATGAGGGCCAGGCCATTGCTGTGCCCTTCAAGAACAAGTACCGCTACAACAGCATGGTGGACTACAACCATGCCCAGAGGAAGCTGTACGCCTGGGACAACTTCCACATGGTCACCTACGACGTTAGATCAGGATGGGCTGGTCAAGCCAGTGGCTAAACAGGACTCAAAGAGACCCATGTTCACTTGACAATGCCTTAAGAAAACATGTATCATTAGACATGATTTTGTAAGACTTTGGCACATTTTCTTTTAAACATTCAGTGGTATTTCTAACATTCATTTTGTTGTAAATAATGTATTTCTGACAAGAGATGCAGTGCTCATATAAGATATATTTATATGAGCATTTTGATTTAATTTCCCTTTGGCATAAATAAAGTATTTTTGGAATTTGAATTGAATTTGACTGTGTTCATAATAACAATAATCTTTACACCTAGCATTCATTATATATATATATATATATATATATATATATATATATATATATATATATATATATATATATATATATATATATATATATTCAATTAGCTGTTGAAACAACATATCCCACTGGCAAACTTTCGCTCAGTTCTTTCTGTCAACGTTTCAACACCTATCCAAGTTGCTCAAGTGTGAGCCACCAGAATTGACAATTGACTGTTTAATGTGCTTTACATATTTTGCCAAGCACTGTTCAATCCATCAGTTTCAATGGAAAGAGTATGGCATAACAGCAAATCTGTCAAGACAGCTGACAGGTTGAGCAAGGAGAAGCAGCCAAGAGATCCAGGGAAACTCTGCAGAGGCTGCGAGATCCACAGATTTGGTGGCGAAATCTGTGTCTTCTGTGGATCACGCTGGTTCCCAGGAACCACCCTCTCTCAGGACCTGAGATGGTCCTTACACATCGACAGCATCTGTAAGAAAGCCCCGCAGAGACTGCACTTCCTGCAGCGACTAAATTATTACCACCTACCCCAGGAACTGTCATCTTCTATGCTGCCATTATCCAGTCTGTCTTGTGCTCATCCATCCATCTCTGTGTGGTTCTGTTCATCCACAACACTTGACAGGTCCAAAATGCAACGAACAATTAGGGCTGTGGAGAGAATAATCACAACTGACCTTCCATCCATTTAGGGCCTGTACAGGTCCAGGGCGAGTAAGAGGGCAGCTAAAATAGTTGTTGACCCAACTCATCCTAGTCACAGGTCATTCAGACTTTTACCTTCAGGTCGGAGCTACAGAGCGCTGGTGGCTAAAACGAGCCGACTCAGAGCTAGTTTCTATCCCCAGGTGGTGACTCTGATGAGCACTCTAGTCAGAGTAGCCAGATATTCCGCTGGGATAAAAACCTCTCCTGTACATATCGCCCTGTTCTTACTTTTTTCCTCTGAATAATGTATTTTCTGTTATAGATTGTAGTTGCTGTTCTGCTTGCTGTTACTTGTTTTTCACACGACACAAGCATTGGAATCCAAAGTCAAATTCCTTGTTTGTACCCACAAACTTGGTGAATGAAGTTGATTCTGATTCTGTATAGTCAAAAATATAGACACTATTGTATGCTGCATAGGGCTACTTTGTTTTCAGTCCTGAGTCGATATACTGAGTCAGGCTACAGAAAAAATCCACAATTTTTAGATTTTGGATTTATAAAAGCCTTTTACAAATACTTTTATGACTACTACTTTGTGCTTGTCTTTTCACATAAACTGAAATTTAGAGATAAAATATGATAAAGTTCAAGATGTGTGAAAACCTTTGCTAAGTACAGTGAGTCCACGGAATAACTGTAACAAAAACCCTTTTATGTATCAATTAAGTCTAAATGTAGGCTAACCACGATGAATCTAGGTCCCTTTGTTTTTGGTACCAAATGAAAACTTACACTCGAAACTGTGGACTGTGTAATGTGAGCATTCGCCTGCGTCAGTTATGCCGTTGTGGCTTCACACTTCAATTTTTACTGTCATGTGTGGTTTGTGTAGGTGACTTTTCCTGCAAGAGCTGCCTCTCACCTAGCAGAGTATAACGAAGAGGAAAACAGTTTATAAAGAGGCAAGAAATTATCAACTGCAATCCTTTGCAACTTTTGTTTGGACACACTGGCCCAGAGAAGTACAAGAAAAATAAAACTGTAGCTTTTAGAGGAGAAATAAAAAAAACATCATAAAAATACCCGGGAATACAAGGGAGTGTTGAAATAAATATAGGCCTGCTCCTGTTTATTTCTGAAGGCCCGTCTTACCCCGGTTTAAGATTTGGCAGTAAAGGAGAAACAATTTATCAGAGGCAAACATTTAAAATATGCATATTTATTTCATTTGGAATTCCAGAGACTAAGAAAAACTTACAAGCTTATTCTACCCACGTCCTTCTCCCAGGCATTGCAGCTTCTTTGTCTAATGTCTTCTTCGCAAACCCATCTTTTTATCAGGATCATAGCCCCTCCCGATTAGTTTGGGGGTTTTGGGCCCAGACACTGTGGCTCCAGGCTCTATCTGCTCTCAAAACAAGGAAGCTCTTCTCTCAAGGTTTCCATGCAGTACGGCTGATTTAGTACCCAAAATGTCCTATTAAGGGTCAAGCCAGATGACCTCAAGAACCATAAAATAGCTCTCAGACCTTAAAACAAACACCCTGTGAAGCTGTGCATGTTTTTTGCCTCAGAGGGGAGACACAGTTTAGAGGCCAGAAGTACCTCTTATATGTTCCATATAAATGCCTGATTAATATAACAACTAATGATATTTTCCACAACAGGAGACATCTCCAGAGGTCAATATTTTTATGCAGTTTTCTGCACAAAACAGGAGTTCTTTATATGTGTGTGGAATTGTTAACTAAAACAGATTAACTTTACCGTTAATATGAATGAGCCAATAAATTCTCCACCTACACTAAACTGCTAACTACGCTACTGAATGGATAAAGTAAGAAGGGTAAAATGAAAAAAAAAATCAATCAATTGATAAGTAATGAGCAGACTGAGAAATGATGAATTGTGAAACCAGAAAGCATGGATAATTAGGCAAATATCATGAACTAACGGAGATAAATCAACTAATGACCAGTTTATAAAACCAGACACTGAGGAATAACAGCAGCTTCAGGATCGGATAATAACATGAGCCAAAGGGAGGAACATCAATGCAGAAATGACACAGAGATGTGTTTGTGTGTCTACACTGAGTGGCAGCTAACCAGGGTAAGCTAATTAGTAGCTAAGTAGCAAGCTAACTAGCTTAGCCACAATGGTTTAGCCAATAGCAGAGACCCGCTAGCTGGCTAATCATCAACGCCACAGAGGCCATGTGAGCTCATGGCTTGCAAATGCTGCCAAATTGGAATAAAAAGTCCTAAAAGAAGATGGAGCTGCCTGTGTGTGTAAGAAAAGAGATAGAGAAAAGAGAAATTAAAGATAAACACAAAGCTTAATAAAACAGCTTCAGCTAGTAAAAACTCCCTGATCAGCTCTCTTAAAGCTGATCAGCATAATTTAAGCTTAAAGGCACACTATGCAACATTTTTCAGTTAATTAATGTGTTCCATACCGTTTTGGATGATTAAATGAGTCATTTCAGGTTGAACTAAGGTTTTCTTGGCCGCCCTGGTGGTCTGTGGGGGAAATACCGCACTTGCAACTGCAGGAGCCCTCGGTCCGCGCCCACAGGCTCAGAATCTCGTGCAAGATCGCGAGAGTCGGTCTTGCTTTACGGCGAGAACATGTTTGTTACTAGCGCAGTGGCGATATCTGTACAGTTATCATGGCGGAACCAGCGATAAAACAGCGAAAGCCCATGTCGGAGCAGGCAAGAAAGAGGAAAAGGGCTCTGGACAGAGAGAGGAGTCGTACACGGGTGAACATCGGGCAAGCTTTTTCCGAATGGCGAGAGCTAAAAGAAAGAGAAGGCTGCAAGGCTGACGCGGACCTCGCGTTTCTGCTGATGCGATTGTAAGTAACATTGTAGGGTTTCCCTCACGCTACCGCCTCCCAACATTCCAAAAAAAAAACTAACTCGATATGCGCGCAAAGCTTGTCTCCCCCGCTCCGCCTCCACCGGTCGCTCCGCCGGTCGCGCAAAGCTTGTCTCTTTCCCCCGCCCTCCCGCCCGCCCGCCCGCTCGCCCGCCCGCCCGCCCGCCCGCCCGCTCGCTCGCTCGCTCCGCCGGTCGCTCGCGGTCGCTCCGCCGGTCGCGCAAAGCTTGTCTCTACACCCCCCCCCCCCCACCGCCGGTCGTCCGGTAAGCAAATTCCTAGGGGAAACACTGCATTGGAATGGTTTCTCTCTCTCTCTCTGTGCATGTTCATACTTTCACTTTCACTTTCACTGTGCGTTCGCCTGTCTGCTCAAAACAACCGCGCCTGGCTTCACTGAGAAACCAGGAGAACAGCTGAGCATATTTACGACAGTGCACTTTTACTTTCGCCCTCTGGGGGGAGCCTCGCTGGAAAATCAATCCCAGTTGCATAGTATACCTTTAAAACAGCCTGATCTCTAGCATGGGCTGTGCAGCAGACATTTCGCTCAACATCTGCCGCAGCTGTTTGAGAAAACACACACAAACAACCTTGGATTGTTTTTCTAAATCTAGCCTTAAGTTATTGTTGGTAATCTTGTTCAGAGAGACTTTTTGTTACAACCCTTGGCGCGTAACGATGCTCCATGCAGGCTGCCCTTCTAAAAAACTCACCTATGTAAGAAGAGAGCATTGGTTCTGTTGCTGAATGGTAAATGGCTTGTACTTGTATAGCGCTTTATCAAGTTAAACTGTTTACTGAACCATCATTAGTTTAAGTTTGTAGTCCAACTGTTTTAAAAATCATTAATACTTGTTTTTATTCTGTGTTTATTTTCCTGTTTTAATCATGTAAAGCACTTTGCATTGTCCTTGTACTGAAATGTGCTATACAAATAAACTTACCTTGCCTTACCTTATCAAGTCTGATGACCCCAAAGCACTTCACACTACAGTCATCCACCCATTCACACACATTCACACCCTGACGGTGGTGAGCTATGTTAGAAGCCACAGCTGCTCTGGGGCAGACTGACAGAGACGAGGCTGCCATACATCGTCGCCACCGGTCCCTCTGATCACCGCCAGCAGGCAATGCGGGTGAAGTGTCTTGCCCAAGGACACAACGACTGAGACAGTCAGAGCGGGGGGTAAAACCCACCGGGTACATGACTCATTACAGTTTACAGGACTCAAGCCGCTGGTTGCAGGGGTCATGCCCCTAGAATGAGTCTGAGCTCAAACTGCCGTAACAACAAAACAAAAAAGTGACACTTGCCTGATCTGACACATTTTTGCTGATGTAGGATTAAATCTTGAGGGGCCGCCTGTAGTCTTGTCTTTACAAATAACTCAATGACTTCTCAGGCCGCTGGTCTGCTATCAGATTCCAAAATACAGAAGAAGACTACTTTGTGACAGTGCAGTGTTGCCGGTGGCCTTCAGGTGCACTAAACCTGGAAGTTATAGGTCTTGCACCCCTTGTGGCTAAAAGTTACTTTGAGGCACATGGGTAAGTAATGGCTTCTTTACAGCTCGGTCGTAGAAATAGAAAGGGATGAAATTGCAATGTGTCTGTACCAAATGTGGATAGGAATTTACCCCAAGCCCACACTGCCATTTGCTGCCAAATCAGATTTTGTTTTTGTTTTTTTAGAATCCTTTCACTAGATTTTAGCCAGTTCACCACAAATACCATATCTTAGTGTAATACAAAGAGAGAAAAAAATCAAGGCCCATTCAATTACAGTAAAAACACAGTACATTTAGAAAAAAATTTAATCTTCAACAACTCACACCATATTCAGTTTTTTCTATGTACATCACTCATTATTAATAATGCTTATTTATACACTATATTTCTAAAATGTTAAAATAAATGTTAATAAATGTTAAAATAAAAGCTGTGGAATTATTACTAAGTAATCTTGTCTTTGAGTCAATAAAGGTATTACGGCATGCTGCCTCCTATGGACCAAAAATCTCAGTTCTGTATTGTCTGCTTATCCTGTTTCAATCTATTCCCGGCACAAGTAAGGAAACTTATTTTCACCTCCTAGGAATCAAGGCCTTAAGCGTTTGCACGGTGTAGCGAGGGCACGTTAAAAAGAAGTAGCCGGCACCTCAGTTCATCACGGTTGAAACGAGAGTAGTGTGCAGTACAATGACAGTCAGGAGACTCAACAGCAGCTGATGGAAACTTGGGTGAGTGGGAGCTGACTTTCCTACCCAGCAGGGATCACACAAATATAGTTCCTGCTAGAGATTCTGACAGCTCACGTGTAAACCCAAACGGACCTGATCAGGAAGCATGTGTGTGATTGTTACCGGGCTAAAAACTCACCTATAGATCTTTCCAAGTTTTCTTTGATGGGGTTTCAGTGTTGAAGAAGAGACTTTGGCTTCCAAGGTATAAAGATGCAGCGTCTGTCTTTTAGGGTTAGAAGTTCCCAAACCCGGAAAAGAAAACAGAACACCGATCCAGAACAGCACATATGTGACTTTATTTGAAAAATAACTAAAGTTCAGCAGGATTTTTGTGTTTAAGTACAAACAGGCTGCACATTTTCCCAACACAAAGGCTAAAACACACAAACACACGTGTCCACATACACACACACATCTGACCTAATGTTTCCAATCTACCATCCACAGTCCATAAGCCCTGTCCAGGCTCTCTCTCAGTTTAATGAACAGTTGGTCCTGCAGACAGTCCCAAGTCACCCACAGCCTCTCCATCACGCTGTACTGGCAGTATCCCATGGCCAAACCAAAGCCTACATCCGTCACATAATGCCTGGCCAGCAGCAGCCGGGACAGACTCACCAGGACAGCCCAGCCCACCACCAGAACCCTCATAGAGGCCGTGTCTGCCAGCTGGGCGAGGAAGAAGCGGGCGCACATGGCAGCCCTCGAGGCGTGGCCTGAGGGAAAGGAGTAGCGCTCCACAAAGAAGGCTGAGAAGATATCAGAGCGGTTCTGGGCAGGTGTTCGGCGTCTCACCAGCGTCTTCACAGCTCTGACCACCAGCAGGTCCAGAATTAGAGCTTTGAAGATGAGAAGGACACAAAAAACGTTGGATTACACTTGTAATACGGACCAGTTCTGACAATAAATGTTTTTAGTTTTTTTTAGGTTTACATAGAGAACAGATTTCTGTGGTATTGCAAGAGTATGTAGTGGCTTTGAGATGATTACATTGAATTGGAAAGTTTGTTGACCCTAGTTAGAGTTCATTCATACATTGAACATGTGTGTGTCAACAGACCATACAACCCATTACAAGGTGGTACCATACACACAGTCCATAAAAATAAACAAGTTATATCAAGAGCAGAAGAAGAAATATACAGGTACATAAAAAACTGTAACATTGTGGAAAAAATTTTTTTTTAAAAAGAGCTTCACAAGGAGCCCATCAAGAGCCACATTCCTCGTTTTACACCACCCCTGAACCAGAAACAGCGTCAGAGGCATCTTATCTGGCTGGGGAGAAAAAGAAGCTCAGTGATATTAAGTCCTCTTTATACCATTCAGAGCTCCTGGGGCCATGCATAAATACTTTATTTCCTCAGTTAGTTCTTTAATGAAAAACAATAGAAAGATGTACAACAATTAGTAACACTGTGGATCCAGCACCTTTGCGCATAGTACACATCCGTTATTCAGAATAGGAATGCAGCAAAACTAAAACATTCCTCCATGATCTGAAAATCTGCATCATCTCCGCATGTTTAGATCTGCTTAAAATGTTTTTTTTTTTATTTAGCAATCTACATGACTAAATAGGAAATTATGTGAAATCAGCTTAATTTTAAATAACCACTTTTCAAATCAATGCTTGTGGACTCACATTTAATATGATGCAAAATGTCAAGTTAAGACTTAAAAATATTAAGAGAAGGTTTTACATTAGAAAAAAGGTTTAGGTTATGTATAGGTATATCTCAGAGAAACTCGAAAAACACATATTCACCAGAATTGTATCATCTGAGGGAGAACATTCAAATAAATATTATTTGAATTTCAAATTAGATGTTTTTGTTCAACTTTCAAAGCCATTATTTAGCTCATTTAGCTTAATGGGTCGTTTTGTATCTATTATTTGTAATTTTAATGTTGTTGGGCCTTCATGGTTAATTAACGTAATTATTAATTAATTGCATTATTAATTAACCTATCTGTGGTTAGCTAAAGCAGACTGAAATAAATAGGATTTTTTTTTTAAATAAGACCAACTCTTTATGGGTCAAAAAGTTCACTTCTCACCCATTAACCCATGTTACTGTAGTTATTGCAATGGATTTTTTTGCCTGCATTTATCATCATCATCATCATCATTATTATAGGCCTTTGATGCATAACCATCGTGCTTTATGAGCCATATAAAGCATAATGGGCTTTGTGAGTAAAACTGATTTGGACAACAAAAAAGTGCATCAACAAAATTTGGCCCTGTGTTCCATAGGTGTGGTATTTCACTAAAGCGCAACACCTTTTTGAAAAGGGTATAAATCAATCAGCCATTAACTATAACCCCCCTCATGCATGTGCGTCTTACACCACGCACAACTGTGGGTTTTAAAAACTGGTGTTTCAACCGGTGCTGCCATACACCCTGTTGCTTTTGTTCGGCGGTCCAAGCCCTTTTGTACTGTACGTTATGTGACTCATGGGGGGGGGGGGGGGGGGGAGACTAATTTAGCTCGTTGCGCTATTCCAACAGCCATTATCAGTACAGCTTTGGTCAGACAGCAGCGGAGCGAGACAATGACTGCCAAAGGTCTTATTTTGTCTTTGGCACATTCGTGCGTAAAAGCGCGCGTCGGCGTTGTTTCAACTTTGGTGACAAATATATAAAGGAAGATCAACAACACGAACCTAAATGAAATCTAGCAGAAAGGTCAGTGGTGTTAGACCAGGGAGGGACTATTTAGAAAAGAGCAGTTAGTTGGAATAAATATTCAACCCAGAACAAGTCCAACACTATCCACTTCAAACAGTTTCCTCACCCAGCGTCAAATTCAGCATGAGCTCCTGCTCCGCCACGCTCTCCCCGCGGAGCAGAGAGTACACGGTCCCGATGAGCCACGGGATGACATGCCCGGAAAACTCCACCAGCCGCACCAGGGGCCGTATGCTGCCCCACGGCGACTCCTCGCAGGCGCAAACTCCGAGCCGCTTGGACAGCCACAGGTCCACTGCCAGTAGGAACCGCAGCGTTATTGCAAACATGGGCTGACTCAGACTGACGGGGAAGTCTTCGGACTGCGCTCCGGGGGAGAAGTAAGGGCAGCTGGAGGCTCGGCGGCGGCCAGGGTGGCTCTCCGCTCTGCTTCCAGCAGCGGCTCCTCGGCAGCTGTTCCGTCTGCTCGCCGGGGAGGACATGCTTCCTCTGACAATGTGGTCAGAGATCCGGTGGGGGGCTTTGGCTCAGTGGAAAAACCAGTCGTCTTGTAATCGGAAATCCATTACACACTTACCGAGTTGCCTACCGATCTGCGTATCCCTGAAAGTGTGTGTGTGTGTGTCTCTAGTGTAAACCGCTCTGAGTGGAAAAGCGCTAAAGAAAATTCTGATCATTTCTCCGTGCGCCTCTCAGAGTCCAGACACGGCTTAATCTGTCGTCAGATTAAAACAGGACCCCTTTGATCACGTGGGCTCACAGCAGGATCCCAATCAAAAACTGGAGGAGAATGTACTCATTCTGTTCCTTGAATCCTTTATTTCCAGGGGAAAGTATTTGGAGTCAAATTTAAGTTAATCATATTGTTTTACGAAAGATAAAAAGGTTAAATAATTTGCTGGGACACTCTAAAAACGTCTGAGTCAAAAACAATTATTTTGGGTTTCAAAAACAAATTTTGCTAGCCAAGTCATAGACTGATCCGGCCCTGATTAACTGTTCTACCCCCAAAAATGGGTTAATGTGACTAATATCTAGTCTACCAGAGAGTAGGTTAGTACAAGCCATAACAACTGGGATTACTAAATAAATTATATTTGGGCTAAAATGAATTATCAATTAATTTTCTATAGGCACGTAATCATTGCTGGAAGAACTGGTACCTGTCTCAAACAGTCAGTGATTTAGAGGTGGGATACACCCAGCATGGGCTATATCAGCATCCATGCCAGGGCACAGATACAAACTGAAAGAATTTGAAATCCACCATTCTACTGTAAGGAAAATAGTTTATAAGTACAGAACGTTTAGAACAACTGCCAGGCGGCCTAGGAGTGCAGGAGTTTTATTTCTATGGAAGGTGTGCAAGGAGGAAACCTTTGCTTTCCAAGAAAAACACGAGGACAAGACTAAAGTTTGCAAATAACTGGATAGCGGAACAAAAGGCATGTATCCTTCCAGGAACAGTAGCAAATACTAACTGTGAAGCATGGAGGTGGAAGTGTTGTGGTGTCGTAGGATCTGGCCAATTCACCGTCATATACCCCGTTTACACTACCCCTTTTTAACCGTGCCGAGACCAGTCCGAGCTCGGTAACCGAGATAACTATCGAGTGTAAATGGAACGCAAACTGAACTGAACCGAGCCAGACACAACCGGACTGCGCTAAATGCAGCCCAGTTCCAGGGGTGAGCTCGGCCTGGTTTTTTTCTGGCCCGGTTCTCAGATAACAAAGAGCGCACGAGCAGACCGCGTCATCTCCTTACAGCCAGCTGACATTTCAGACATTCATAAAAATACTAGCTTCCCTACCGTGACACACGATTTCCAGTGATGATTCTGCTTAGCAGTGTGATGAACCTCAGCGTCTGTCGTTGTTTCCTGCGTCTGTAAATCCTTATTAGACGTTCGTTTGTCTTATCCACTTCCCAAAAGCTGACTCTGTCAAGTTGCCGTCTTCGCCTGACTCTCCGCAAACAACGAAATATAACCAAACATAACTTCCTGAATGTTATGGGCGCCGCCATTTTATTTGCTTGATTTCCTCCTTCAATCCTAGAGAGCAGTAGTACCGCAGATCGTCACTAGGAGGCGAGGAACCAAGGAACGAGATAGCGTGATGTGTAAACGGTCGTCAGAACCAAGCTCGGCTTGGTTAACTGATCCAAGCTCGGACCGAGCTCGGCACGGATCGGTTTAACAAGGGTAGTGTAAATGGGGCTATATATAAATGGGGCTATATATAAATATATATAAATATTAGGGCTGGGCAAGTTAACGCGTTAATTTCGCGTTAATTCATTAGACTATTAACGGCGATATTTATTTTATCGCGCATTAACGCATGTTGCTCACATGCTTTCAGTCAGTGCGTGCTGTGTCCCGGCAGCACTCTGCTGCTCCCCCTCCCCTCTCGTACATGACTCAGCGGCGCCAGCCAATCAGCACGCAGGCTCAGCCTGGCTCGCCCACTCAGCTTTCACACAAACTCAACACACAAACAGCTGAGAGAGACCGCAGCAGCGGAAAAACATGAACAGGGGAAGTAGCACCGTTTGGCTTTATTTTAATACCATAAATGAAATCAAGCTGTATGTTTTGTAAAAAGCCGGTTAATTTCAGTGGAAACACAACAAATTTATCTAAGCACGTGAAAAAACATGAGCAAGAAAACGTCGAGCCACAGAAACGGAGAGAGGAGACGAAACTTCTGTCATTGCCCCGACAGACCCACAGACTGACGTCTCTGACTGAGGCGTTTCAGTCCTCCAGGGAACATCCAGGTAGATCAGTGGTCATCTTCAGCAGCAGTTCATGTTAACTCTCAAAGTAGATATTATCTATCATATGTTACTGGAGCCCACACAGAAAATGTAATTAAGACCTTGAAAGAACCCAGTACATATATTAAAAAGTGTTATTTAAGATAAGATAACATTAGCTAATCCTTTTTTTATCCCACGACGGGGAAATTTATAGGATTAAAGCAACAGGCAGGTGCACACAACACAGACAAAATTACATAAGGATTGAAAGATATAAGAGGTGGATTAGCGAAAAAACACTGAACATAACATTATTGTTATTATTATTATTATTATTTAATTGTAATAATAAAATAAAAACCACAAAACCCAAAAGGTCAACAGTTTCATGATACATCAAGCTTAGGGACTGGCTAATATGCAGCAGGTCAAAAAAGCCATATTTTGGCTGCAGTGCTTGTTGTTCTCTTATGAAGAAAAGATCAACTAGTGCAGAGGTCACGGATTAGCGGACCACGGTCCGGATCCGGACCCAGCTGCTACCTAATCCGGACCCAACCTCATTTAAAACATTTATATATTACTGCATGTTGTCCAACGACAGTGTCTAACTCAGGGGTTAAAGTTCTCCGTCGCTGCGACGGATTTCCGTCATTTGGAAATTGAGCGCAAAATGTCCCGTTTAGACTTTTTATTCAAGGTTATAATCTGAAGATGCTCTCAACCAATCAAACCTGGCAGAGCCGGGACATTAGCCAATCAGAATGAGAGCAGGGCGGGTCTTTCCAAAGCGGACATGGCCAGTCTGTGGTTTATCGGTGTTCATCATTTTAACCTTTGGGAGAGCATTTTAAACTGGCCACAGATGATATGAATGAAAGTAGCGGTGGTCAAAGGTTTTCTTTGGATTTATGCAAACCAGCAGGTCAGAAAGTTCAGCAGCTGACAACAACTTCCCTCGGTAAGCGTCAATCTGCTCCGGCAGTTAATTAATGAATTATTTCCACCTGTGGCCAAGTCGTCTGTCAGCGTTTATTCCCTCGCTGATAAACGCGGCGACCAACCAGGGATCTCCTCGTGATTCGCTGTTATGTTTTATTTAAACACAAAGAAGAGTAATGCGCTAGCTCAGGCTAATTTAGCATGACCCTTGAAGAAGAGTCGGAATGTGAAATAATGTCCCGCATTTGACTGGGTTCGATTCGGAAAAAGTAAAAAAAAAAAAAAACCTGAGCTGTTCTGAAGCAAAGAAGGCAGAGCTGTATCTGCTGTCGGTATGCAGCAGTGTTCACCTGATGAGCAGCTGCGCTCCAGGACACTAAATAAAATGACAAGGATTTTGATGCTTACAGATTGTTAAGAAAACTACATCAAAAAGATAAAACAAATAAACTGCAGCTACAACATGGACTGGAGAACGGGTTCTACCTGGGTGAGGCCAGAGAAAGGTGATTCTCAGTGAGTTTTTTTATGAAGTTAAAGTGGAGCGCGGACACAGGGTTCATCCTGGACAGGTCTCCAGAGTCACTGGGCTAAAATATAACCATTTTATTAAACTTCAAAAAAGTTAAATCATGCCTTTTTATAAACTGTAATGATTAATTGGTGAACAATTACGGGCAAAGCAGAGACTGAATTATTGTAATGTGCAATCTGTGTCAAATTAAAATGTATTATGTCATGATAGTGTTGGTGATGTGTCCTGCATTTCCAAGGCTGTGTTTGGCCTTGTATGATCATAAAATTGGTTTATATTGAATGTGACAGGGAGCCAGTGGAGTTGATGTACAGGTGTGAAGTAGATGATGTAATGATGAAGCTGCTTGAGGGTTTCTGGAGGACAGAGAGGAAAGGGAGCTGGGATTATAAAGTGGACTGTGGACCAGTTTGTCAACAGTGTGAAGGAAGAACTTGATGCTGCAGAGATGAAAGTAACCCAGATGATGATGTGGATGTGGAAAGTGATGGAGAGGCTGTCCAGGATGACACAAAGGCTCTAAAGCTGAAAGGTGGCAGAGATACAGAAATTTTCAATGGATATTTTAAAAGTATCAGATTTAGTTGACTTTGCACACTAAGCAAGTGAGCCAACTAATGCGGCATGATGTCCACGGCCTGGGAATATATGGGCTGGCGAGAAAATGTTTTCAGTCAAACATTATTTTTGCTTCAACCCCTGTGCTAACTTCACTTGCGCCGCTTCTCTTGTTAATATGGCAAAGCCCCCCGGAGCGTTCCCAAACATATCCGCTTGCTCATACATACGAAGAGAATAGCTGATTTAAAGGCGCAGAACGAATGAGCACCTCGATATGTGCTTGAGGTTGGCTTTGTTGCCAATCAAACCCAGGTGTAAAATCCTTGCAGGGCAGCCTAAAGCTCACTTCTATCATTAAGCCATAAAAAACAAATTAAAAAAAAGTTCAGGTGTTTTATAAAAGATGTGAAAGTCAAGAAATTGTCTATATACCAAACTGTGAACGATTGTGGTTCTCTATTTCAAAAAGCACTTTGGATTTTAAAATAGAAAAACGTTCTATTTTGATGTTATTTTTTTGTTTAAAAAGTCAATGTATAAGGTGGATGCATAAACATTTTATTTCAGTGTTAAATACTGTTTAAAGTAACGGATTGTAATAAAAAATGTGTCCGGAACTTTACTGGTTGTTGATTTTCTTTATTCGGACCCCGCTGATTTTTAATTAGTGACCCCTGAACTAGTGCATTAAATTCAATAGATGGGTTGAAAATATCCAGTATAAAATACAGAGATTCCCAGGGCATGAAGTATACAGTTAAGTTGACACTAAATATGTGTTACTGATAAGTGCTACAAATGTTACAACACTTTTGTTCATATGGCAGCAGAACATTAAAATAAAAGTGCTCTTTACACTACTTTTGAATTCATTCTTGGAGTTTCGAGTTCGCGATTAATCGCAAATTATGCGATTAATCGCGATTAAAGATTTTAATCGTCGCCCAGCCCTAATAAATATATTTATATATATATATATATATATATATATATATATATATAAATATATATATATATATATAAATATATATAAATGGGCCTATATATACCATCAATTCTATCGTGTTTCAGAGGGTTGTTGAGAAAAATTAGTGGCCAAACGAAAGCTGAAGCTGAACTGGATCTTACAACATCATAATGATCAGAAACATACCTGCACCAACCGAGCCAGATCAAACTCTGGATCTTGTTCTCGTTGAGAGGCAGTGAGGTGACCTGAAATGGGTTGTAGATGCAAGAAACTCCTGAATCATCTCAGAGCTGAAAGTCAAACTTTTCTCAGACTGTTTTGTTTTCACTCAAGTTATTTATTTAGGCATAGGGGTTAAGGGTAGCCATTAAGGGGTAGGATGTATTCATTTGTTTTACTGAATTTGAATACAGGTTGTTAATGTAATGAATAAAAGGTTATAAAGTTATAAAGGTTATATTTTGCTGGTATTTACTTTATTGCCCACCTGCTATTTATTCACTAGAGATGAAAAGTTTAGATTTGATAATCTAAATAAATAGATTATCTTAATAAAGAACTGGGGTATACCAACTCTTTGACGTAACTGTACTGTATGTTGACTAAATAATTCATTCTTTGAAAATAACCAGGGTCAACTGTGGCTCAGTATGTGTACTAGTGATCTTGCAATCTCAAGATTGTGGGTTTGATTTCAGTTTCCCTGTTACATGGGAAAGGCAGTTAACTCCAAGTTCCCTACCAATATGCATATGTATGGGTGTGTGTTAGAGAGTGTGACTGAGTGAATGTGACTATAGTGTAAAGTGCTCTGAGTGGTCAGTATGACTAGACAGGCGCTATATAAATTCAATCCATTCAGCCAGCATTGTGCTAACTACTTAGCAGGTGAAAGGCCAATGATATCTGAAGTGAACAAACTCCTCATGTAGAGTCTAGTCTAGTTCAAAATGTCAGCTCTCCATTTCTGATAAATTTGTACTATAGGAAATTTGTAATTCTTTAAAGAATCCCCATTTTATTGTGATTTTGGCTTTTTAAATAAAGAAAAACGCAACGCTTTTCAAAAGGAGGATGGAGACAGGTGGAAAATGATGTAAAATAAAAAAGGACAGTTAACCTAATGACAAAAAAATTATGATACTGTTCATCTCATTCAATTGGGGAAATTCAATGCAATCATTCATTGGGGGAAAGAACCTGTCAAAAACCTGCAGTAGTTATAGCAAACATTAGTTGGTTCTTTATCATTTTAGCCAAAGGCATTGACAGTCATTGTGCAAAGTTCACAGAGGCCACCTGCAGCTCTGGAGGTACCACACCCTTGTTCTAGTCCCTTTTCTAACCCTTTGCTCAGTTTGCTTAAATTGCTCATCATTACCTCAAAAATGCATCTCTGCAGAAACCCCCAGTTATAACTCAACACTTTAGACCAGAAAGTCTAAATCTGTCGGTCTGACAACTCTGTTCTTTACAACTTGTGGTCCCTGAATGCATCCTCATCATAGCTACATCATACTACCACATCCACCCCCCCCCCACCCACCCCCCCCCCCCCACCCCTCCACACACGCTAACACACACCATCTGCGGCTGCGCGCTGTGTGTGTTTCAGAGGGAACTTTCTGCTTTCAGTTTCATTCACACCGACTCTCGCAGCCTGACCCACGGCCACATCCACGCTTCCAACATGCCAGGGATGCTCCTCGGAGACGTGTTTCCCAATTTTGAGGCAGAGACTACCGCTGGGAGAGTAAAGCTCTACGAATATCTTGGTGATTCGTAAGTAAAGACCTGCTGACTATTGACAGTGTACAGGTTTTGCAGAGCTGGTAAGAATTCAATCAGCATAATGAGGAGGGGGAAGCTTTACTGTGTGTAATTCCTGTTAACAGCTTTATAACTTCTGCTTTATGAGAATCCAGTTTAGATACTTGTGAGAGGGGATTATTTGTGACACAGATGTAACTACAGCATGTATAGGACCAAATGTGTCGAACGTCTGTGATTCATGTCAGAGATGCTTCACAGTCACATCGCTGACCACCTGAAAAAAGCTGCTGTGTTATCAATTTTGTCTTCAAATCAGGTCACATCCTGTCAGTTTTCCGTCAGCTATAGAAACCATCAGGCTGCACATCTCAACAAGAGGCCACCATTTAGTTCACCAACTACTTTAATTATTTAACAAAAGAAAGGTCAGAAGCCCTTCAGAAGGATTTGAGTCCATCCAGTGTTTCAAAATTTTCAACTGTTCCTTGACCTGAAGTAACTTTGTAACCATTTCCGTTTCTTGCATTCTGTTTGAGGTTTATCACACATCGCTAGGAACTTCCTAATCACCCACATTTTAGTTATGCAACACCAATTAGTTGCCATCCTGTTTCATGGCCCAATTTTGGCTAAGCTAGAGCTGTCAGACGTACGGCCTCATTTTTGACTCAACAGGACTTTGTTATACAGCGAAGACCACGTCAACTCAATGAGTGCAAACTGACCAGATGTTTTAGTGGCCTGAGCTAAAACCATCATCCTTCCACTGCTGTGCTTGACAGTGATGATGAGGTGTACATCACAGCCAAACGTTTCTACGTTGGCGTCACCTTTCCAAAGAAGAAATGTTATGGTTTCCATAATCAATTAAGAAAGAAGAGACTTTCTGATAGCAGCCCTTCCAGACGAGACATGTTTTTTCAGCATTTCTCTGTTCTTGCATGGAATCTAACATTCAGAGGCCTGTACAGTTTGTGATGGAGATCTTGTGTGCTTCTATTCCGGCAAGAAACCAGGTCACATCCTGTCATTCAAATGTTAGATTCTTATCATCCTCCAACAGACTTTTAAACTAATTTAAAGCCCCGCCTGACTGGTTTCTAAAATATTCATGCCGTCTGTGTCCACAGATGGGGAATCTTGTTCACCCACCCCAGAGATTACACCCCTGTATGCACCACGGAGCTGGGTCGAATCGCCAGGCTGGACAGCGAGTTCAGGAAACGCAGCATCAAACTGATCGGTCTGTCCCTCGACAGCCTGGAGGATCACTGTGGCTGGAGCAAGGTGATATACAGCGCCCCGTAGAACACCTTGAACTTTCCTATATTCTGTCACATTATTGTAAAGTGGAATAAAGCCAAAACCTGAAAAGTCTGGCATGCATTTGTATTCAGCCCCCTTTAGTCTGATATCCCTAAAAAACTCATTGCAACCAATTGCCTTTAGAAGTCATCTAATTACAAAAGAGTCCAGTTGTGTGTGTTTTAATCTCAGTAAATTACACGCTGTTCTGTGAAGGCCTCAGAGGTCTGTTCAATAATTCATCCAAAGATGGAAAGAATATAGTTTATCTGCAAGCCTGCCTCAACGTGGCCAAACGTCCACCCAAACTGACAGGCCGGGTTAGAAGGAGGGCATTAATTATTGAGGGAGCCGAGAGGCCCATGGTAGTTCTGGAGGAGCTGCAGAGATCCATTGCTCAGGGGAAGGGGATTGTCATCAAGGCAGATATTATTTGTGCACGACACAAAGCTGGCCCTTATAGAACAGTGACAGGAAGAAAGGCATTATTGGAAGAAAACTATAAGATGCACTGTCTGCAGTTTGACAGAAAAGCAAACACGGGATAAGAAAAAAAAAAAAACTTTTGGCCTTGATGCAAAAGGCATTGTGTAGTAGAACACAAACACTGTATATCCTCCTGAAGACACCGTATTCTTTATGACCCATGGTGGTGACAGCATCATGATGTGGGGTTGCATTTCTTTCATGGGGACAGGGAAGCTGGAAAATACTAAACACAGGGCAATCCTGGAGGAAAACCTATTAGAGCCAGCAAACGACTTGATGAGACAGAGGTTTGCCTTTCAACAGAACAAGCACAAATATGGCACCAGAGCTATACTTGAAGGAGTTTAGAGCAGCAAGGTATGCTTATTTGTCAGAATGGCCTAGTCAAAGTACAGACCAAAGTTTATTTTAGAATGGCAATCATTGAAAATAGCTCTTCACAGATCACTCTTCATCTAATCCGACTAAACCTGAGCTGTTTTACAAAGAAAGCGAAAAAAAGGTGTCTGCAGATGTGCGAATCACTACCTTGTATTGGTCTATTGCATAAATTTCAAGCAAAATACATTGAATTTTATGATTTAACGTCACAAAATTGCTCTGAAAACATGATATCTCTTAACAACAGAATTCAGTGTTTAAAAAGGGAGAAATATTTGCTTTTAGATGTCAAAGTATGTGGTTCGTAAATAATTAGATCAACATACTGCATATTTCCTCCTCGTTCTATGACTATGTTGAAAACTGTCCTAATAATGTAGTTTGGTTTGACGTTACTGTAAAGGACGTGTCATTTTTTTGGGATCATCTTATTTTAGGACTAAAATGTTGTATTTGGCACCAGCTCTGTTTAAATAACTCACTTAGGCCTCGCTTGTCTTCTGACTAGGACATCCTGGCTTACAACTGTGAGGAGTCTGAGTGCTGCAAGCTGCCCTTTCCCATCATCGCAGACAGCAAGCGCGAGCTGGCAGTCGCTCTGGGCATGTTGGATCCCGACGAGAAGGACAAAGACGGCCTGCCGCTCACTGCTCGCTGTGTGAGCTTCCCGGCCCCGCTCACAATCTCTTGTGCTTCATTTCTAAAGCCTGAAGCAGCAGCCTGAGTTGAGGATTTTAAACCCACTTACCTTCCCCTCTCCTTTCCATTTTTGCACAGGTTTTTGTTATTGGACCAGACAAAAGGCTGAAACTGTCCCTGCTGTACCCAGCAACCACTGGACGCAACTTTGATGAGATCCTGCGCGTGGTCGACAGCCTCCAGCTCACAGCTAAGAGAAGAGTGGCCACGCCCGCCGACTGGCAGGTATATAGTGAGCACTGCTCTCTTCATATTTTGTAATGTTAAAGCCAAAACCTCTGTGTGCTTTATATGTTAGACCAACACAAAATAGTGCATTATCGTAAAAAGGAGAGACAATCTAGAGATCATCATCCATAGCATGAGTCTGCCCCCACTATGTATTACCAGGGTGATGCTGCGGTGTTAGCAAACACGCACGTATCTTTTTGTATGTAGACCAGGGGTGTCAAACTCATTTTGGTCTAGGGGCCGCATTCAGCTTAATCTGATCTCAAGGGGGCCACACATGTAAACTCATTGCAAGATTAAATAGAACTAATAAAAGTGGACTTGCTGTTGATTTTTATACTAAACGAATTTCCCTTTTACAAAATATATTAAGAATAACCTCAGAGTTTAAGAAAAGTTCTCCACAATCACTATCGAACTATTTCCTTCTGGATAAATTTTCACCAAAACTAGTGCACTCTCACAAACTCCCACAGGTGCCGGGTCCCAGGTATTAAATGTTCACTTATATACAGAAAGGCTATAATTCATTTATTTACTTTCTTTTACTTTCTTTTTTAGGTATCACATTACACATGTCAGCTTAAATAATAATACATATGATTTAGCAATGGTATCAAGGTGTTACACGATTGTATCTGTTGCTTTATGTCTGTTGGTTGTGCTGTTCTTTCTGTATCTCTTTCCAGGTGATGGAGCAGACAGAGGACGTTTTATCATTCTCTTCCTTTTATCTCTTCTTTCTTTCACCTCTTCTTTCTTATTTTTTCTTCTTCTCTTCTTGTTTTTCTTTTACTCTCCTACTTTCCCATTGTAGTGTCCACATAATCTGAAATTCTCCCTGCAGGAATCACAATAAAGCTATTTACACGCACAAATCAAGCGGAGCATTATGGCGAAAGCTGTTTGCTCCACTTGTGAAAGTAAAATCTGTCGAGCTCTATTTGGCATTAAGATATCAATTCTTATTGCCACATTGCTAGACAGGACACTGGAGAAAAAAAAAAAAAAGAAAAAAAAAAAAAAAAAGAAAAGTATTTGCAATTTCAGCAATACTTTTACTCAGTTAAACATTTATTTAAGTGCATTATGCAAAGGAACTGGTCACAGTTGTTGTAAGATGTTGAAAAACATTTCTTCACAGTTTTTGGGACTTAAAAACACCGTCCTGCATGACAAAATACATCAAACAGATAAGAAATTAAGAAATTATTTAAAATCAATGTTCCACATCTGAAGCTCAGTGCTGCTGTTAGTTCCGATTGTAACGCTTATTAAAGCTTGGCGCCTGACTTCAGCCATATATGGTAAGAGGCGGTCAGAAAGGTTCGGCTGAGGAGCCTGTGTGTGAATAACAGACAAGTACTTATTGTATTCTAACTTAAATTTTTACATACATTTAGGGAGGTATTCAATAATAGTATTATGATTTTCCTATGAATATAAACAAACAACAGGAAAACAAAAAATAACCCTAATAACACCCAAGAGTTTCTTTCTCTTATTTAAAGGTATACTATGCAACCGGGATTGTTTTTCCAGCGAGGCACCCCCCAGAGGGCGAAAGTAAAAGTGCACTGTCGTAAATATGCTCAGCTGTTCTACTGGTTTCTCCGTCAAGCAAGGCGCGGTTGTTTTGAGCTTAGCAGACAGGCGAACGCAACGAATACAAAAGTCGAAAAAACGGCAGTACAAACAATGACTAACACAGTGAAAGTATGAACATGCACACACAGAGAGAGAGAAACCATTCCAATGCAGTGTTTCCCCTAGGAATTTGCTTACCAGATGAGCGGGGATGACCCGCGGAGCGGAGCGGGGGGGGGGGGGGGGGGGGGGGGGGAGAGAGACAAGCTTTGCGCGCTTATCGAGTTAGTTTTTTTTTTTTTTTTTTTTTTTTGGAATGTTGGGAGGCGGTAGCGTGAGGGAAACCCTACAATGTTACTTACAATCGCATCAGCAGAAACGCGAGGTCCGCGTCAGCCTTGCAGCCTTCTCTTTCTTTTAGCTCTCGCCATTCGGAAAAAACTTGCCCGATGTTCACCCGTGTACGACTCCTCTTTCTGTCCAGAGCCCTTTTCCTCTTTCTTGCCTGCTCCGACATGGGCTTTCGCTGTTTTGTCGCTGGTTCCGCCATGATAACTGCACAGATATCGCCACTGCGCTAGCAACAAACATGTTCTCGCCGTAAAGCAAGACCGACTCTCGCAATCTTGCACGAGATTCTGAGCCTGTGGGCGCGGGCCGACGGCTCCTGCAGTTGCAAGTGCGGTATTTCCCCCACAGACCACCAGGGCGGCCAAGAAAACCTTTGTTCAACCTGAAATGACTCATTTAATCATCCAAAACGGTATGGAACACATTAATTAACTGAAAAATGTTGCATAGTATGCCTTTAAGTCTGTCCTTTTGTTTGCAGGATGATTAATGGTCCATCAATAAATGATTCTTTTTTTTTTTTTTTAGTCTATGATCCACGGCAATAGGTCCGGGAAAATGAAATAGCCCGGTTCAATTAAATCCTACCGCACAGCTGCGGTCATCAGCTAGCTCCCATCCTGGGTTGGAACAGGGGGAAAAAACCCTGACCTAAACAAGGTCATAAATAAAAACAAAAATTAGCACTTAAAGACGGTTAAACTGCCATCCATCCAGAGTTCCATAGGCAAATGACAAATTTAATGAAAAGTAACTTAAAATTAACCTTCAAAGACAAAATTTAGAAAAATCAAAGGGCTTATTTAACGCTTTGAGAACATCTCTCCTATTCGGCCACAAAATGAACAAAAATAGAATGATCTTTTAAGCGATAAGACCATTTTTAAGATGCCAATACATACATTTTAAGCGGGCGTGTAGCCAACCGCATTTATACTATAATATAAAAGCGACATTAAAATAAACAACTCACCGTCGAGTGGTTGCCAGAAAACACCCAATGGAATCCTTCGTCTGGGTTAATTGGACTTGATTCAACAATATCCTTCAGTAATTTAGGAAAAACGGCAGCACTAGCACTGCTAGCATTAGCAGCAACAAGACGGAGGAGTTCACCTCTGACCCGGAACTCAAAGAGTACTGCTTGTTGTCTGCTCTGAATAATATAGCGCCACTCGTGGACAATATAGGAACTGCAGGTTTTCAACTAAACAAACTAAGTTTTTTTCGGCAATCATTGTTGAATAATGATAATGCATTTGGCCGCCGGGCCGGACTAAATGGTTCCACAGGCCGGTTCCGGCCCGCGGGCCGTACGTTTGACACCCCTGATGTAGACCAAGATCAATGTTGCTGTAATCTGACCTGCTTGCTGTGTCTCCTATGCGACTTGTGGTACATTTTAGGGCTTCTGGGCTGCTTCTGCTCTCTGTTCCAGGCCTGCCAGTTTAGACAGACAGTCTGGTCTTGTCAGGTCTGTTGTTGTGCCATGTGCTTTTCATTTTCACATGGTGGTTTGTTGGGAAGTCGTGGAGCTACTTGTAAAGGCAAGGCCTCATTGAGCCGTCTAGATTAAATCCACCAGAGAAACAAAAATATGTCGGATCTGGTGTCATAGCTGATTTGTTTTGTGGTAACGGCATTCTGCGCACAGACTGCCGTAACAACAAAACCTAGAATGTTTTCTAGGTCACACGACACATTCGTGTCATGTGACCTAGAAAACTCTAGGTCACACGACACATTCAGCGATGGAAAAGACCCTCTAGTAACATAGGTAGGTTTTTAATACTAATACTTGGGTCAAAACTTAGATGGTGCTGCTCTAAGCTTTTCTGGGGCACAGGATTTTATTTAGGGGTATCGTTTGAAAGGGTGTTGAATGCATATGCATTTCACACTCGTCAGCTCTCCACTATTTTAAGGGCTTTATTTTCCTTCTTCTTGAGATATATGCTACTTTGTGTTGGTCTGTCACCTAAAATCCCTTAAAATAACTCAAAGGTTGTGGTTGTTAAAGGAGAATTGCATCTTTTCCTCCAGCCTGGAGACTGCGTGATGGTGCCTCCGAACATGCCAGAGGAGGAGGCCGCCGCTTTGTTCCCAGCCTTCACCAAAGACCTGCCGTCTGGGAAGAAGTACCTGCGCTACACTCCAGACCCACAAGATCAGGGGGAGTGTGTGGATACTGAACGCTCACAGACTGAACCAAAACCATGCACGTCTCTTACAATGAGCTTTAGGTTCTGAAGCATACAAATGAGAGCCGTCGTCAGATATCTCACTGTGAATCACACAAAGTGATAACAATGAATGCAAGCGTCTTAATGTAGAAGCAGGATTATTCTTATCAAACATGTTTAGAATAGGCTGATTATAAAGTGGTGGAAATTAAACCTAAATAAATGTACACCGATCATTAAAACACAGCTGGACAATAAAGTATAGATTTCTACTTGATAATTCCCCAAATATGCTTTTAGCCAGCTTTCTGTATATGTTGGTCAGTGACATCACAAGAGGCACAAGAATCATGCTGTTCTGCTAGAATCAGAAAATATTGTAGCAGACCAGCACCTTCTGACAAACTTTGAAGGAATTCTAGCTACATCTGGGTTGCAACAGATTTTGCCTTTTGTGCTAGACTAAGAGTTAGACTTTAATGACCCCAAAGCCATGATGGATTTCACCATAGTTGATGAAGCTGAAGCAGATGATGGTCATGATTGTCTTCAGAAAAACGTCTTTCCTTCTGCTTGGCTTAAAAGCAAACAAAAGACTTCTACACTCTTTATCTGTGCAAGTTTTCCCTTTCTGACTGTAAAGAATACACATGGAGGCCTAGGCTCAATCCTAATACCCTTATATAGCAAGTACTATTTATCCGAAGCGGAAGTGCGTCAGCAGTCACCATTATAAGTGCTGTCTGAATAGTGCAGTCAGCAAGGAAAGAGGTAGGAGAAGGAGCCTGTATGCTCCCTCCTGCAGCTAGTTTTGCCTAGGAACCCCACAACGTTCCTTACCGACAGTAAGAACCCTTAAGGTATACCACAGTCCTTTGCGTGACATGACGTATCAGTACAGCCCTCTAACAGACATCAATGAAAATGCCTGGAGAGAAGAGCGCATGCACTTTGTAGTTCATTTTCGGAAGGTTGTAGGTCTGGATTTAACTCGCATCATCCATGTGCATTTTCGTCACGAATGACATCGGAGTTAAAGGCTGTCCGAATACAGCACAGCAGTCCGAAGCTCCTTTCGTCTCCATGATAAGAGTTCTTACTGTTGACCCCATGAAAGGTCAAGAAACAGGAGCAAGGAGTTAAGGGTATTTGGATGAAGCTTGAGTCTTTACAGCCAGAGCTGTTCTTCCGTAGTGTTAAAATGAAAACCATTCACAGGACTCCATTTATGCCTTTGGCAGATTTAGGGTTGAGGTAACTTTTTAATCTGGAAATAATATTAATATTTCTTGAAAGGCCTAGCTGTAGCCTTTACTTGAATATGATTTAGAATCTGTGTAGGACGTTCAATATTAGGGTGATGGAAACAGCCCATCCAATCTCAAAGAAGGATGGAGCTGATACTGCCCCAAGATGAGTTCAAAATAAAAGAAGACAGAGCACTCTCTTCAGTAGCCCCCAGACTCGGGATTTCTTACTTTGGACTTGAGATATATTCCAGTGAACATGCCTGGTCAAATTCTCAGTTATCCGGGTCATTGCAACAACAAACAGGCTTAAATGGGAGGCAACCGGACTTTCGCTCAGTTCTTTCTGAAAACGTTTCGACACCTATCCAGGAGTCTTAGTCGGGAGGATTGTGCCTCCAACTCCCCAGTGTTTACAGCTTGGTCCTCCAACTCATTCCAGATAGATTACATCAGCAGTATCATCATCATTCAGGTGACCAAGTACTCCACTCACACCAAGCAATAGCTTCTAACCAAGGACAGTGGTGGGTGCAGTGGCGTCTCTGGCATGATAACTTAAGTGGGGCACAAAAACTCAACACATATTAGCAGCAACTTCTTTTTTTTGTGACGCATACAACCTGACTGATCAATGGTAAATTAAACAGATAAACTAGCATAAACCAAGACACTAGAAAATACATTTTATATAAGCTAAATGTAATTATTTTTTTATACATAACATAATAAATAAAGGCTCACTCATAGTGTGTTGAACAGAAAAGATTCACATCAATCCTTCAATAAGCTAGCAAGGACAACCAACATTAGATTAATATTTGCTTTTAGTTCACATTTTCCTATGTTTTATTTTGTTTAAATTTTCCTATATTTCATTCCAACTGTTTTATTACTTGCTTTTATTCTGTTTTTATTTTCCAATGTTTTAATCATATAAAGCACTTTGTCCATAAACTGAAATGTGCTATACAAATACATTTGCCTTGCCTAGATGGTCGCACACTATCCAGCAGAACGTAAACGCAACGTGTGCATTTCCAGTATTTTGATTGGACGATCCGAATTTGGGGCCAGAGGATTTGTGCCCCACAGCTGTCTAATGAGAGCGTGTTGGGTATGCGCACTGCAATTTCAGGTGTTGATTATTTAAAAAAAACGTTGGTGGGTCGACCCCAATATCAAGGGGCCTCAAGAGGATTTAAGCTACTAAGCTTGTCAGTACTCTGGCAGACTTAGATATATAGACACAAATGTAGAATTGTATTGGTAAGGGAATCTGTCTTTTTTTTACAATATTACTCTATATAGAACGATCATGATTATTGCAAACATAGAGCTCCACAGCGACGTCTGGTGGGGCCTGGCCCCACTGGCCCCAAACGCAGACACTGATTTGCATCGGACTTAGAATGCGTCTAGGAGGATTGGCCTCCATGTCCTTTAAAAACAGCAGAGCACCAACTGCAGGTTGTTCAAGTGCGAGCCACCAGAATTGACAGACTCCTGGATAGGTGTCGAAATGTTTTCAGAAAGAACCGAGCAAAAGTCTGGTTGCCTCCAAATTAAGCCTGTTTTCCATTCCAATGAAATGTGTCCCCTGTATTTAGGGAGCAGTGGGATGCCACCAGGGAGCATTCTGGGTCTAATGGTCTTGCTCAGGGACCCAGAGTGGCAGTATGTAGGATTCAAACTGAGGAATATGCATTCTTCCCCTAACGCAAGCACCCTGCTCCAACTACTAGGCTACCAGTCCACTTCCCAAGAAATAAAATATGGCCATATCTACCAATCAGGAGAGAGCATTGGGGGAAAGGGCCCATAGGTCGACATTTCCCTTTACCGGGCATGCCCAATGAAACCCCTAATCACAGATTATTTTCATCTTAACTGTATTCTTTTCCTTCCGTTTAAAAATAATAAATTACTTTGTGTTGGTCTGTCACATTAAAACCCATTGAAGCTTGTGTTTGTAATGTAACAGCATGTAGAAATGCTCAAGAGGAATGAAGATTTGGTCAGTTTCTGACTTTCTGACTCAGGCACCACTGACCATGATCACTTTAATGTTTGTTAGCGTTAGCCCCCCCACCCCACCCCACTAAAGAAGCATTAAGTCAGCTGCTTAGGATTTGCCGTTGCTCTTCATCAGGTCAGCCGGCAGCATTAGCGAACAGCTTATCAGTTTTGATCTTAGGAATGCAGGCAGCAGCCTCCTCTGCTCTGATCAGCAGACAGGACAGAGGAAGGACAGCCGAGGTGATCCGACCAGGAAAAAGGAAGGAGGAGAATATACAAGCAGATCCACTCCCTGCTGATCTGAAGGACATTAGCTCTGACATACCAGTAAACTGGCTGGGAATGCAAATATGAGCAGATTCATTTTTAATTTGTCAATATTTATTAGAAAATAATTTCAAGTTTCCACCAAATCATGATGTGTGTCTTTTGCAAGACATACTGATATATCTGGCATTGCTGAATTTAGGCAGAATCTAAAAGCCAGACGGCCCTGTCGAACGTGAGCTTTAACTGCCTGCTAAGTGGTTTTATATCCTGTATACAAAAGCCATATGATGAATGCTCAGCCTGAGCCTCAGGAAGTGGGTTTTCTGTGAGCGGAATAAAAAAAAAAGTGTGAAATTATTGACATTGTGAAGAGTTGCTGGGTTAAGACATGTTCCAGTTTCCACATGTTTACTTGTCTCATTTGTGCTTCATGAGGGCCTGGTACTCCCTCTGGTGGGAGAACAGCTGCAGGAACACCTTGTACTTTTTCTCATAGAAGCTGTGAAAGAAGAGAAAAAAAAAACACAAATGTGATGAAGCTGTGTTAGCAAGTCAATAATGTATTTTGTTTGCTGATCAATTAGATTTTTTTAACCAAAAAAAGAAATTACATTTTTGGTAAGCCAACTAAAAAAACAAACATTGAGCATCTACTTTTAAACAACAGCATATGTACATACAGTAGACAACTAAATAATTAACTAAAAGCCCCCTCAAATGTTCTTCACATTTTTTCACCTTTCCTTTTATTGGGGTTTTATTTGATAGACCAACACAAAGTGTTGCTTATTATGAAAGGACAGAAAAATGATACATGGTTTTCAGAAGGTTTTTGAAACACCCTACACATACACAGTTACATATTTTTCATTAGCAGGAAGCATGGAAGCATAATAAAGTCATTCCTCACTAGATGATTTATATCAACTGAGGTGGATCGGGCCTTCTGCAGGTCCTTGCAACTTCTTCACTCACATTTACCACCTTGAAGGGGATTTTTCTGTTTGACATTAAGTGATCTGTGCCAGCAAGCAGAAGAAAATGTAAATCTATACTATCTTTGCACATCCAGAGTCTGAAAAATGGCTAATTTTCTGTATGCACAATAGCTTAACCTCAGTCAGATTGGATAGGGAATATCTTTGAGCATCAATTTTGAACTTTTGCCACACATTTTCAATTGGATTTAGGTCTGGACTTTGATTGAACCGCACTTACATGTAAAAAGGTTTCCATCTTTCCTGAATAAAAGCCCCCTCCTCCAGCATAGTGCTGCCACCCTGTTCCACTCTAGAAATGGCAGGCTCAGGGTGATATGTAGCTTCCTTCCACACATGATGCTTTGTGTGTCTGCCAGAAAGGTTAATTTTAGTCTTATCAGACCAGAGCAGCTTCTCCCACATGTTTGCTGCATCCCCTACATGGCTTGATGCAAATTGCAAACAGGACTTGTTTTGGATTTCTGTCAACACTGGCTTTTTTCTTCAAATCTCACATACAGATCAGATTTGTGGAGGACACAACTAATTGTCGTCCTCTGAACAGCTTTGTCCACCTGAGATGTGGGTCTTTGCAGTATCTTCCTTGGCTTCATGGGTGATTATGATAAATAATCTTTATCCGCTATAACTTGGCAGGCTTGCTTTTTCCTATCATGGATTGAACAGATCTCTCTGAGATGTTCAAAGCTGGGGATATTGTTTTCTTACCTAAAGCAGCTCTAAATTTCACCACCTCACTGACTTCCATGTGTTAAAATGGCCATGTCCAAGTCCAGACACAAATCTAATTTAGAATCAGCAAGAATTAAAAGCTGATCTCCAACTTCAGGGCAATACCGAATATAGATCATCATCTATACCCGCTTATCCATACAGGAATATTTCTGATTTTCCATTTAGAAACATTGTTGAAAATCATGTATCATTTTAAATCCACTTTACAACTATGTGCTGCTTTGAGTTGGTTGCAGACAAAACAAAAAATTAAAGTTGTACTGTGACACAATGTGTGTGTAAATACTTTTGCAGGGTATTGTATATTGTCCCTATTTCCCACTACTTGAAAATCTTTTCCTCACCTCTGGAGCTCCTGGTCAGGCTGAACAACCTTCCCCACTTTAGCCATTTTCTCCATGGCCTCCTGAGACACAAATTGCAAAGACAAACAGCGCTCCATAAATGAAGATCTGGAGACACATTTAATTTCAAATCGGCTGTGACCTACATATCTTCCAAACACAATCCGACTGCTGAGGTTCTCGTGTGCCACGGCTCATGATTAATGCACGGAGGGCCTTCTCTGCTGTCTATACCTACAAAATCCAGGCAGTGGAGTGCGTGCAGCTGAAGGGGATCAGACACAACAACTGCTGGCTGTATTTATGGCAGAAAACAAGCTGACAGCTGCAGCCTAGTCCAAACACTAGCGTCTTATTTTTAGTCTATATGGATCCAACGTTGCAGTGAATTTTAGCACCGTGGCTCTTTCCCTATAAAAAATTTGAAACTTTAAATCTTAATCCATATCTGTGCACCAATCTGGTTCCTCTCTGTAAGTAGAGCCAGTAGCACTGAGGGTTTATGTTCTCTGGTTCCCTCCAGTAGGTGGAGACAATGAGTCACACTTTAAGAATATCTTTTAAAGGGGTACCCCAAATGCTTTCCAGATCTGGGTCCCTCTATAAGCCCGTTTTTTGTGAATTCCCAGCATGCACCTCTGTATGCCATGTTAAACTCTTGACAAATGAAGTCTGAACAAAGTATTGACATCAGGGATAGTAATAATTGTGTCACTGGGGATTTGGTTCAAGCTACGATTTGAAAACATCGTTTTTCCCCTACTAAATGAATGTTCTTAACTTAAAGGATGGATTTCTGTTTTGTTTTTTTCCCCAGCACTGCCATTTACCACTGGATGCTGATAAACGTGACCAGCACTGCATATAACAATCTGTGTTATTCAAAACACAAATGTTCACAGGGGCCTTATGTTTTCTTTTACTCTCCAATGTTTCGGGTCTACCTGCATCAATATAATGAGTGGTAGAAATATTGGAGTCATAGTAGAAACTGCAGTAAAGGTTATGTCTGGAAGTAGATTATGTATGCTGCCTTTAATTTCTTTTATCCCAAGGCATAAAACCACATTTCAGACATGAGCAGAAACATTAGAACTGCAGTTAGTAACTGAAGCTGTGTAATCTTTCCCTTCAACTTGTCACGATGACACAAATATTACTATATATTTCATTCAGAATATTCTAGTTGCAATTTTTATGTTATTTCTGTTGGAGTGCACACCTAAATAGAAAGACTAAAAACAATATTTTTCTTAAATAAGGTATGCTGGAGACCAGAATTTAAACAAAGTTGAAGGAAACGTCCACTGCAGCTCCAGTATATACTGATTTGTTTTCTTTTTCAGACATTAAGAAAATAACTAATTGCAGAGCGTTACTGTTGTCTGATGAATAAATCTGTTATAAACCAATAAAAAGGCTCAATCAATATTACCCTAAATGTTGCTGTATGTGTCCTCCTACAGGTTAAAACTATTATTAGGGTCACTTTGTAATTGAAACACAATTTAAGCCTCAAACTTCTTGAAAAAAAATCAACCTTTTCCTTAATCATTTACTGTAATGATTTGGGAAAAAAGCAAGTAAGCCATCAAATAATACGAGCCGACCAACCCAAGCATCAGTCAGAGATACCCTTTTATGAGATGTTTTGATTCTTGTATGCTATGTTCAGTACAACCCTGTTATGAATACCCAGGAACCTAAGAAGTGTATAAAAAGTTCAATAAATCCTTTAATGTTGGGAAATGAAAGTCATTTTCCACTGAATGATTAATTATTCCATATAAGACTTGAGTTATGTCAACAATATTTGCGTAAGATTTGCAATCTTTTTATTTTACTCATCAAGTCACTCAAATTATTGAAAGGATAATAGGTTAGGAAATTCAAATAACATGATTGTAATAAAATTAGATGATAACAGGGTAGAAATTAGACTAAGAGGGTAGGATGGATGCCTTACTTTTGAGTACAGGAAAATAAAAGTGCTCGCTCATTTAATTTTCCAAAGCAAACCATTGTTGACAAAAATCTGGTCTTCACCAGGATCTAAAATGACTGAAATCTAACTCCAGGTCTATCAAAGGCTGAAACCCTTCCATTAGTTACTAAGCATAGATGAAAAGTAGAAAAGTTGTGTAATAGAGCTGTGTGTGACAGTACCTGTATGGTTCTGCAGTCCCGGGATGCGCAGGCGCCCAGGACTGCTGCTCCCACTAAAACAGCCTCGGCCTGATTGGGCAACACCACAGGCAGTCCTGAGAATGAAAATAAACTCATGGGCTTAGATGAGATTCTGTCCTGGCTCCAGTACTGTGTAGTGAATGCACATGTGGCTCTGCTTCCTCTCAGAAGTCATTTATCTTCTGTTGCATGTACATCTGTTTTTAAATCAGAGTTCACCTTCTACTAAATCAATCATTTGTCTTGTAAACGTGAACTTTCGGCTTTGATCAGCGTCTATTTATAAGTAAGACTACTAACAACAACTTCCCAAACGAGATGCTAAAAAACCCGTCGTGATTACATTGATTACTTTTATGCAGCACTTTTGAAATGGTCATTTTGGAAAAAGGATACCAGCGCAAGATGTGTTATCCATAAATGTCCATTAACTTCAACTTGATTGTGCTGTACAAGCTTTATCTTAGATGAACTGAGGGTCTGATCCATGTTATATCTTTGCACAAATAAACTTCCAGTATCTCTTGTCTCATTAGCAACTTTTCAAGCTTTTTACTTTTAGGCCATGGGCCAGAATCTGTAGGATGACTTTACGTATGAACTGTCAGGGGCCAACTTTCTTGCACTTGGATCAGTTGCTACAGATAGCAGTGATCTCAAAACACCAATGTTCCCGCGTTTTCACTTGCACATTAATAAGTTATAGCTGACAAAAAATATAAACCGTTGCGCTTCGGTCCAAGAGGTCACGTGATTCGAGTTTTGCTGCTCAGCCAATCAGATCGGCGTATTGTCAGCTGTGCGAGTTCAACCAGTTCATCATGGCTGTGCCCGTAAGGTGTTGTTTGCATCTGTTTCCAGACAAAGAAAGGCCGCTCGTTTGCGGGCTCTCCCAGTTTGGCTTTGTCCATGTATTTCATGTAGCACGTCCTGTGCTATCCTAGCGCAGCAGGTCTTGGTGATATCACAGTAAATTGGGCAAAAGTCTGGGCTATTTCTGCCCTGCGATGGACTGGTGACCTGTCCAGCGTGTACCCGGCCTCTCGCCCATTGACAGCTGGAGATTGGCACGGGCACCCCTCACGATCCCAGCGGGGATAAGCGTGTAGGAAAATGGATGGATGGATGGACTGGGCTATTTCTTTTTCCTTGCCATCAAGATCTCTGCCAACTGGCACCAGAAAATGGTATTATTGGGCTTTCTTCGTCTGGAAACAGACCCTAACACTAACACTGACCAGCCTGTTGCTGTGTTCCTTGGTCTTCATGATGCTGTTTGTTCATGGATGTTCTCTGACAAACCACTGAGGCCCTCACAGAACATCTGGATTTACACTGAGATTACATTACAAACAGCTGGACTCTTCTGGTAACTTCTGCAGATAGCTGGTTGCACTGGATTTTATTTAGGTTTATCACAATAAGGAGCCTAAATAAAAATTAATCTAAAAACTCACTGCAGGTCCAGTGGGTTTAACAAGCTACCAGTGGACTACACTCTGGTTGCAGCTAACGGATCAACTCAGGGTCGGGTGTCATACAAAAGGGTTGCAAAATGTGTGAAAGTCTGATATTTGAATTGCAAAAACCAGTTTCAAGTATAGCTGTATGTATATAAACCTTCACTCTGTGGCTTACCTGTAGCATTGGCCTGGATCTGTACAAACAAAAGGTTTTTGCTCAAGCCGCCACACAAGAAGAGGGTTCTGATGTCATGTCCCGCTTCTCTCATGGCGTCCAGAATGTGCCGCGTACCGAGCTGAAATCAGAGAGAAGGTTTTGACACAAGGATTTGTTTGCACACAGCCAAAACTGAAAGAGTTATTTGAAACATGTGGCTTACAGCAAGAGCTTGAACTGTTGTTAAATACAGCAGGGCCAAGTCATCCAAGGTTTGGGAAAGAGACAGCCCAATCACCTGCAAAACAGTCATGGGACACTAAAAGAGAAGGTCTGGGGAGTAACAGGAAGGGCTGAATCGCCAACTTAGCCCTAAAATTAATCAAATTAAACTAGGTGACTTTGGGTCTCAGAGGATTTCAAAAGGCAACCATTTTATTTCAAGATTTCTGATATTCATCCATTATATCAAACAGTAGGACCTCTTAAGGCTGGTTTTACAGAAATGAAGCATTAGGGTAACTAAAAGTTACACACTCTGTGACTTGAAAAACTGAGATCATGACATAACTGTAAAACCTTTCCCACCTGTAATGCAACATAAATCCTGCAAAACTTTGAGTGAAAAATAAACAAATCTGTAAGAAAGAAAAAAGTGCAACAACAGTTGCATAAGTGTGCAGAACATTGGTAAAAGCACCTTTATATTTTGTCTGTCAGTATCCCAAATCTTGGTCCGACGATAATTGTCCTTTCCATCTAGCAAAAATGCTCTCAGATTATAGGCAAATTTCACAGACCTTTGGTTACATTTAGTTCTTGATTCTGGATGGGACATTCCAAAACCTTCCTTTCCACTCATGAAGTTATTTTCAGTTCTGATCCTAATTTGGATTTACTTTGAGGCTGAAAAATAAAAATCCTGCAGCATCTTCAGGTTTAGAACAGACACCTGAATGTTTTGGGCCAGAACTGATTGGTATTAGGAACTACTGTTCTCGTCCACTGGTTTCAACCAACTTGACAAAAACATCACATCCATCAGAAAGAAAAGAGTAATCTCAGAGCATGGTGTGACCACCAGCATGTTTTACAAAGCCTACAGTGCACTTTTAGTGATGACCAGTATTGTTTTTGTGGTAAACATCCTTTATAGAATGATGGACCAAAGGTTTAGCTTCATCAGGCTCTAACACATTCTTCCACAAAGACAATAGAGTCAGGCCTATAGCTTTTCTTTGCAAGAAAAGATTTATGTCCTGTAAACCCTCCACCTAAGTCCAGACTTATGAGGAATACAGCAGATTGTTAATTGCAGAAGACAACCAGTACTTGTTGGAACCTCCCTCAGCTCCTGTTGTATGCTTTTCGAGAAATGTCCAGTTGTTGAAATGTCCTATCGTCCCATATTTGTTTGTCGAGTCCAAATGTCCTTCAGATTAAAACGAATTACAGTCTGTAGGAAATGATGTTATGCTCCAGAAAGGTGCTGTATTTCATCTTCCCATTGCCAGAATATCATCCACCTATTTTCTATACCTGCTTTATCGTTCCTGGGTCATGGTTGTCAATCTGTAAAGGTCCGTTGGCAAGAATTGGGTTACCATTACAGCATAACAAATCCATATAACAAGAACCATATATAAATATTCTTCTGCAGTCTTAAATCCAAGAATAAAGAAAGCTCTCTTGTCTGATGTGTCTTCAGATTAGTTGTTAAACAGCATTTTACAGAGAAATCTTTCCTTGTTTTAGGAAATCCCTGCAAACGTAGCTTTTTGCATTTCATTTGTATTTACTAACTATAAATAATATATTTAACTACCATCACTCCCAAGATAGGCCAAACATTTTGGTAGCAGAGTAATAAAGTTCGATTTTCCATAACTTTTACTTTTGAGGGTTATTTGACCCCAGCCAAAAGGATAAAGCCTTAAACAAAGAACAATTGTCAGGTTGAGCAGATCTGTGTGGTTGTGCTGGTGTTTTCCAAGGAGAGAGAGGGTTTTTGGGTTACTTAGAGGACATGCTCGTCACTGGGCAGAGTCCATTATAGATGATATTGATATGTTCACATTTTCACAGTTTCTGGAGCTGTTTAAACACAACCTGACAAAAGCCAGCTGTATGTCGCTCCGCCTAGCTCCACTCACATACATCTGGGACACCGCCATAGGAATTGCCTTTACAGAAGGCTGGGCCTTATCAAAAATTCTTGCATATGATTGGATAAGCCACATGTCTGTCATCTTTATTGACGTGCTATTTCAACCACTCACACCGAAGCTAACCCGTGACGCTGATGATAGTGACGCAGGAAAAAAAAAAAATAATAATAATAATAATGTGTTTGCGGCTCTAGTGGCATGTGTTTTATTGACAGTGAGCTGACAGGAAGAGGGGGGAAGACAGGCGGCAAAGCGCCACGGGTCGGAGTCGATCCCGGGCCGACCGCGTTGAGGACTAAAGGCCTCCTAATATAGTTAGCGCTAACCGCTAACCGCTCCGGGGCGCGTCCGCGTCTGCACGTCCGCTGGCCCCGGAAAACAAAACTTGCCAAATCCGGTCGGGAGAAGGGCGAAAACATCGTTTCCACCAACAAAAGCCTTCAGAGGCGTTCTCTGATGTTCTTTTAATGAAACAATATTAGGTAGATTGGACAACACGAAAGAAATAGCAGCATCAATGTTAACGCTTGCTTCCTCGACGAGCCGCCATTGCTATCAAAACAGTCTCACGTCATGGTCGCGTCTCCACTACGTCACATCTATGAAACTCCAGCCCTGCGTCCTGATTGGCCAGACCATAAATTTGGTTGGAGAAATCACTCTCTACCGGCGGTGTCCCAGATGTATGTGAGTGGAGCTAGGCGGAGCGACATACAGCTGGCTTTTGTCAGGTTAGTTTAAACATACCTTTGCTCCCAAAGTGAGCGAGGAGTCCACCATCAGAATGTGATCCCTTAAACTAGGCCGGTGGCTGATTTAGCTACAGAGTTCCGAGCACTAGCGACTGAGTCTGGGTGAAATTCACCCGCACTCAAAGGTGCGTTCCTGCATGCACTAACTGGCAAAAACAAAGACAAGTTAGCTAGTAGGGATGAACCTTAGAGAATCTCATTGATTTAGCTATCTGCGTAGACAACCAAAAGTTTTCAGTAAAGATCTAGTCCTGTCCCTTCCTACCAGATAACTGTCAGAAGCAAGTATTCCCCACCTCTGTGAGCTTCAGCCTTTGAATCAGTTCAGGGATCATCCATTTTCTCCAAACTTGATCTCCATAACACATATTTAGTTAAGATCAGGGAGGGGGATGAATGGAAAATCACCTTCAAAACCCCCATAGCTAATTTTGGAGTATCTGACAATGCCTTTTTGTCTCACTAATGTCCCTGCTGTTTTTAAGGCTCTGGTCAATGGCCAAGGCAAGTCAAGTGTATTTGTAAAGCACATTTCAGAAACAAGACAATTCAAAGTGCTCTACATGAACAGAACACAAGAAAAGAAAACATTACAGAGGAAAGCACGTTGTGGTGGAATAGTAGCAGCAGGTCAAAATTTAAGACAAGTTGGACTACAAACTTCAACATTAAAGGTTAAAAAACTCTAAACAAATAGTTTTTTAACCAAATAGTTTTTTAACAAATAGTTTTTTAACCTTGATTTAAAGGAACCCAGGGTTTCAGCACTTTTACAGTCTACTGGGACGTTGATAAGTCCCAATAGACTGTAAAAGAACTAAATGCTGCTTCTTCATGTTTTGTTCTGGGTATGCAGAGTAGATTTGAGCTAGAAGACCCGAGTGGTCTGGATAGTTGATACACTGATAACAAGTCTGTGATGTATTTAGGTGCTAAGCCATTCAGGGATTTATAGACTATCAGAAGTATTTTAAAGTCTATTCTCTGAGATACAGGGAGCCAGTGTAAGGACTTTAGAACTGGGGTTATGTGCTCTACTTTCTTAGTCTTAGTGAGGACGCGGGCAGCAGCGTTCTGGATCAGCTGCAGCTGTCTGATCCACTTTTTAGGCAGACCTGTGAAAACACCGTTGCAGTAATCAATTCGACTAAAGATAAACGCATGAAATATTTTTTCCAGATCCTGCTGAGAGATTAATCCTTTAATCCTGGAAATGTTCTTCAGGTGATAGAAAGCCGACTTTGTATTTGTGTTTAGATGCTTTTGGAGGTTCAGGTCAGAGTCCATCACTACTCCCAGATTTCGGGCCTGATCAGTGGTTCCTAGCCGAAGCAGCTGAAGCTGTGCACCAACCTCTGATTACTAATCTATTGGTGCAAAAATTATTAGTCCAGTTTTGTTTTTACTTCAATTGAAGAAAACGTTGCCACATCCATGCATTGATTTCTTTGAGCATTTACTCAGCACTTGAAAGGGTTCAAAGTCACCTGGTGACATGGTGATGTAGAGCTGTGTGTCGTCTGTATAGTTATGGTAGCTGATGTTTCATGACCGACATTTCATGTGTCCCAGATCAAGCCAGTTCTGTCCATTCATTTGTGTTCTTGCATCCAGCCAGTTATATCTGGAACTTACCTTATGTTCTCTGGACTCATTGCATCGGTCAGCAGTTCTTCAGTTCTCTTCAGCCCCAGTCCAGTGTCTGCTGGAAGTACCAAACAAGTTGCCTAACCCACATTCCTCAGACTCTTCAGTTCACTTCCGAGCTCAAGGAGGAACTCCCCGAAGCCAGCCGTGTCGAAGTCTTCCCAGAAACCCTGCATTCCTACCCGGGTACAAATCCATCCCAAGCCCTCATTGCAACGGCGTCTGCCTTTTCACCCACCGACACCCCCACGTCGGCATAAACCATCCCCGGAACTACACACCAGTCACCACGCAGACTGTTAAACTCAGCTCTCTGTGTACCTGCTCAACTGTGAGTGTTTGCCACCGAACACTCACAGTATGCCTGCTACATCACAGCCGAACTATTTCCCCTGTCCCCTGTATGTTTTCCGTTTTCAGTCCATGACCAGAGCCTTCCCAGTTTCCACTACTCACTTATTTCAATAAATCTCCAAAAACAACTCTCTGCCTTTGTGGTTTTTGTCCCATTGAGAGTCTATTAGAAAACCCAGTTATGACATAGCTAGTGACGTTTTGTCTATATACAAAACTACTTTTAGTTAGCGTTTGACAGAGACTTGAATAAAAATTACATATACACAAGCAGTCAAAAGTTTGGACACACCTTCTCATCCAATGTTCTGTCTTTAGTTTTAGCCCTAGCTCTAGGAACTTCTTCAAGACCGTAGGAAATCCGTTTCAGGTGACTAACCTTATGAAGCTCACCAACAGAATGCTGAGTAGCAATAATGAAATGGGCTGTTTTGAAAAATCTAAAATGTAAAAGATCTTTTGAGTTATATCACAATTTTTTGTTTGCGTCATAGTTTTGATGTTGCCAGGGGACCCAGACTGAGGACCCGACATTCCAGCCAGACATAGAGTTGTGTTTTCAAAGGTTTATTGAAAACAGAAATTTGGATGCAGACAGGAACAACCTGGTTACAACCTGGCAGTGTTGAGAGCAGGCTTTACACAAAGAATCAAACTCCAGAAATCAGAAGATTAGTGGACGTCAGACTAGAGCAATGCAAGGCAGGAAAATCCAGGAGACAGAACATGGTCATAGCATGAAGAAGAAGCAAGGAAAAACTGCTGGACACCTACTAACCAGAGCTTTGTTTTGTCTGGCAGTGAGTCCGTGGCTATGAAACGCTTGGACCGTGCAGGAACCAGGTGCAACACATGAAGCTGATTGCACAAGTGTGAGCCATGAGGCTGATTATAGCGGAGGAGATGGACGTGGTAGAATGCAGAAGATAGGCACAAATGCTGACAAATGTCTTCAATATGTATCAACATTGTAGAAAGGAGAAGAAGGAAAGTCTATTGAATGACAAAGATGTGTCCAAATATTTGACTGGTAGCATACATTATAGACACCTGAAAACACACCATATTAATGGTCTGATTTATTTCTCATATGTTTGCCCCTTTATATAGACCTCTTCTTTCATATACAACCTAGGGTACTTTGGGTATTTAGAATAGAAAAGTTTGAGAAAAAACAGGGGCTCCAAAGTTCGGTGGAGAAACAGGAACTTTGTGTTCTAAGTGACAACCTCTCAGAGGTGTGGAGTCGTTTTCAGCCCTCACCATGCCCTTCAAGGCCGGGTCAGCAAGTGGCGATCTGTTCCCGTGGAAGTCCGGCCACATGTGAAGGTTAGATCCCAGCAGGTCTACAGCAGAATGCGAGTTGGCCATCAGAGCCAAGTGGCTGTTCAGATACGTGTAGATATTCGCGCCAGTGAAGGGAACTCTGAAATGAGAAGTTAGAAACATTTTAAGGACACATACTGGGCACTTTAGAGACGATAAATATAATAATGTAACTAACTCTCTTAACATGAAAAAAGTTTTCATGATTGTTAATACAGTCCAGGAAAGAACTGAGTGCACCTAATCACTCAACAGCTTGTAGAACCACATTTAGCAGCATTAACTAATTTTCTTCTGCGTGACCTCATCAGTTTCTCATATTGTTGTGCTGAAACTGCACAATATGTATCTTCATACATGAGTTTGCATGCACTTATTTTAGCACAGTTCTCTTTTGATCCCACCAGAGCATTTCGATCACATCATCTGCCATTCTCTACCGTGTCAGCCACTTACAAGGAGTTTATGTCAATATGCTCTGTTTGGTGTTAGGTTTTCTCTAAACAGTGCCCAATGACTGTACTGCGGTCTCATCTGTCCAAAGGACATTGGTCCAGACGTGTTGTGGTCCACTTGCATGCAATGTTGCACACCTAAGCCATACTGTCGTTGTCTTTCACAAGAAAACAAACTCATGGTAACCCCTTCAATCAGACAAGTTCAGTCTTTTCTAATTGCACTGTTATGAAGTTGATGGAGCTTTTGGTTTTTTTGCCATTTCTTTTCTTGAGGTGAAGTTGAGAGAAGGCCCACTCCTGTGAAGAATATCAACTTTCAGAAGCCTTTTGAACAATCATTTTGAATGTAAAATGACAGCCAACAAATGGTTTTGAAATAACAAGTCTTCCCAGACTGATGGGCTGAAACTACTACTTTTGAAAGGTCATTTATCGTGGCAACACACATCTCATCTGTATGCTCCGGGCTTTAAAAGAGGTGGACACACCTGGGAAAGAAAATGTTTATCAATTAGCAACATCTGGCCACTACTTTCACCTCCTACAGCGTCTGGAAGCAGAAAGGGTGGACTTAGGTTTTTCCTATGACCGTATTAGCCCAGTTGCACAGAATCCACTACATCAGCGCCTCTCTGCTTTTACTGAAATGTGGTAAATACAATACGCTTCATCCAGCCGGCTGTGTGGAAGCATTTGTGGGAAAAGCAGCACTGCATGAATCATGTGAGCTGACCTCTGGTTGACCTGTTCTTGTAGATGGGTGTAGGCAACATGGCCCTTCACGATGTGGTCAATCTGAGGGAGGAGAGGAACAACAGAGAAAGAGGTGACACAGAAGATAAGAAGACGGCTCACGAGGACGCGAGATTCAAGTTTGCTGAGTAATAAATGAATTAACCCAGAATTGGCTGTTTTTCTAAGTAAATGGGTGTGTGATTGTTGTTGTTTTTTTTCTACAGTTTTCGGTCAATCTGCAGCACTTGATGCATGTGTGGATATACAGCTGTGCGGAAAAAAATACACATCCAAATACATATTTAATTCTTAATAAAGAAATATTAAAATATTAAAGGGGATATATCTAGAGTGACCAGAAGTCCTGATTTGTGTGGGAATTTGTCAAATTTTTCACTCGTCCCAATGTCCCACAAACTTAAATAATGTCCCGCATTTGACTGGGTCAGATTCAGAAAAGTAAAAAAATAATTCAACATGCACGTTCCTGAAAAAGACGGCAGGGCTGCAGTCATCGTCAACGAGCGCTGCGTCGGCTGTCAATCTAAATAATCAACAGCTTCCCACCTCATGGCCAGCTGCACACCAGGATGCTCGTAAAATAAAATGAAAAGGATTTTGATGCACACAGAAATACATCCGTCAAAGTAAAGACAATGCTGCTACAGAGAATGGGGAACGGGTGCTAACTGAGTGAGGTCAGAGAAAGGTCATTCTCAGAGAGCTTTTTGTGATGTTTGCCAAACTTATTATTCAGCTTCACACAGAATGGAGCACGATGTGAAGCAACACTGTAGAAGCGAGTCGCACAAGAAACAGCTGAAAAAGCCTCCTGCCGATCTATGGGCTCATTTTTACTCAAACCCAAAAATACCTGCCAGACAGGCAAGCTACAGCAGCCAAGATTATCTGAAACAATATTTAACTTTAAGCAAAAGTTTCATACCGTTTTTCTAATAAGCTTTAAAAACGTGTTAATCTTTGAAAGCTAGTAAGTAAGATTTTTTTCTGATAAACAATTTTATAAAATTTTCTTAAAGCTTAATATCCCATCCATCCATCCATATTCTATGGGCCTTTTCCATGCAGGGTTGCGGGAGGGGCTGGTGACTGTCTCCAGCGGTCAATGGGCGAGATACGGAGACACGGGGTCCATGCTGGAAGGGTTGGCAGTCACAGGGCTAACGTTTAACAGTGTTATTAAACTTCAAGAAAGTTAAATAATGCTTTTTATAAACTCACGAGTCACGATAATTCACTGTTGTGCACAAAACAGGCTAAGCAGAGTGCAACTAATGTAATGTGCGCTCCGCGTTAACTTAAAATGTATGACGTTATAATAGTCTTGGTTATGTGTCCCGGATTGTCCCTCACAAGCACCATGTTGTCCCACATTTTATCATTTGAGATCTGGTCATTCTAGATATATTGTGCAAAATCCAAATTTTTAGCCCTTAAATACATTTTATACGTTGTATACTTGGAGTTTCTAGGGGTGTAGAAAATTTTTATTTTGTCTATCCAGGAGCTGCGTAGATACCTTTAGATTCTCTTTGGGTAATATTTTTCAAGCCGTTCAGTTTTCTATATTCTCTATTGCATTTTTTAAACAATTACATCACAGTATTTACTGTGGAGCTGCTAAAGGAAGGACGTGGACTTCTTGTTTATCAGTTTTGCAAAGCTGCCATTTTTATTTTCCGCTGTAATTTTGTTTTCCAAGTTGAAGGATGCTGAAGCTACAAGTGGATAAGTGAAAATGTTCGGTTGTTCATTACGCCGTCCCCCAGCATAATACATAAATGGGTGGACGGTCGCTCTGAGACCTGGAGGAGGGCGGGATGTGAAGTGCCTCATATGCATTCAAAGGGGACAGGTCATGAAAAATCCACCTTTTTTATAAAAATACATTTGGTTGTGTTCTTGGACTTGAAAGTAGTCTGTCCAGGTACTGGATAGATATCTCTATATTATGTTTAGGCCATATTTTTCAAGCCGTTCAGTTTACTTTGTGGGCAGAGAGTGAAATGCCTCCTTTTGATTTAAAGTAAACGCACCAAAAAGAGTTGCTCTCAGACGCATCACAGAACAGGGGTAAAAGAGTGAACATGGGGGTAAATAAACAAGGTAAAGCATTGCAATTCCACTTTATATAGACCACAACTGAATGATTTTAATCTGATATGGAAGAACTGAAAGGCATGATATGGCCCCTTTGATGGGCCTGCCTTTGCCACACATGACATTTTAGGGTTTTCAGATACCTTTTTAGCATCTTGCTGACGGCGTTAAGGGTTAACTTGTCTGGGCCACCACTCCTGTGCAGGTTTACTGTTGTCTTGCATGTCCTCCACAGAATAATTCCATACAGTAGAAGTAGTAGACAGTAATAGACCTCTTTATTTACTAACCACGGTCATGAGCAGCTACAGGTCTTTTTGTGGACCTCAGAAAGCTCTTTTGATCTCACTATGGCATTTACACCAGCTTCAACAGTCAAATGCACACCAATGTGTCTGAGGTCTAATTAGGACAAACAATGTTCTCATTGTGTTCACCTGATCTGATATGTCTGCATGTAATATAGTCTTCACTTTTTATGACATTTTACAAAAACCTTTTAACGGTCTTTCTGCTCCTATGATAAATTTACAGTGCTTAAACCTCCCACACTAGGGAGTCCTTATTTGTTCACATGACTTGTCAAAATGGTCTGACCAGCCTTCCTGTAGCACTCTGTCCTCCCTCGTTGAGCCACAAGCCTGGCACCATGGCAGACGGGTATGGTCCCCACACTCCTGGCACAAAGAGAGGCTGCTCGCTGATCTGGTAACAAACAACATACATAAAAACTTGGAATAAAGCAATCAAGCTCTGATTATAGTGAATTCATGCAGCCCTGAAACCACTAACCGCCATGTGACAAGTGGACGTCCCGCAGATCATGGCCATGCGTGATGTGATTGGCAGACCCTTACAGGGTAAGTCGAAGCCTTGCACATTAGCACCTATAACACCTGGAAGGAGGTCAGCAGCTATAAGTAAAGCTTTACTTGGCACAAAATCATAGATTATTTTAGGGGGTAGAAATGTTGTAAACACAAATTTGCAGCATTAAATCTTTATAAAATAGCTCTCCTGCATTCACATGGGATTCAGCAGTGACACTAACTGCTGGAATAATGTTTGCAGAGCTGGTTTGAGTTTTAGGGAAGAAGGTTAGCCTACGTGCAGAGTGACAGGAACAACAACTTGTGGATGGGAGCGATTCGACCTCTGAACGACAACAATATGTGACTGGCAGAGGTCCCGACCGCAGGTCAGAGGGTAGGGTTCACTAGCAGTGTACCACACAGAGCTAAACCAGATGGTTGGGATTCCCCAAGTTGCAGGAGCGTTTCCCACACACCCTGAAGGCAACGAACGCAGTGGAGACGGAACCTGCTCCTCTTCAAACTGCCGAGATAACAAATTGTCTCCTGTCAAGGTCTAATGCCAGAAAACATGCAACTATATAACCCTAATGGAAAATATTTTGCTTTTGCTGACCATGAAAACTAGTTGTCAGTTGCTTTGTCATTTTGCTTACAGCACATGTTTGTTTATGTATATGTTGTTACTTTATATTCTGAAAGGTTCTTTTATTTCCCATATTCACACATTGTTCACCCAGCAGGAGTTCCCACAGAAACACTGTCTTGTCTTAGGCAGGGGCTGGCTTTAAACATGAACTTAATTACCAATGTTTCAAAAAGACATAATCAAAACAGCAAAAGTTTTCCATCAAATGAGTTGCGAGATAAAGTGTCAGAGTGACCCGAGTTTTCCCCAGCTGTATGGAGCAGAGAGGAATGCACCTCCCCCACATATTGCTATGCGCTGCCAGCCGGCTACTACAGTTTTCCATCAGTAACAAGAAAGAGAAAGTAAGCCAAGACACAAGAACAGTCCTGGTGTGGATACTAAAGGACAGCCACCATGCCTGCCAATCCTGCTTTAAAACTACGGTTAAAAGGTGTAATATTCTGCACAATAAGAACATTTACTCGAAAGCACTAAATTTACACACAGAGGAGGGGGTGCAGGTTGGAGCACCATCAGTATATGAAGACTGTAATTTCCCTCTGGGATATTTCTGATTCTGATTGTGAGCTCTTCCTACGGCTTGAGCACCAAAGGCCTCGTTGTGACTCAAAGCTCACAGGGCCCCGTCGTGATGCCAAGGTTATAGGGTCCCTCTGTGACTACAAGCTCCCAGGGCCCAAGTTTCCAGAGCTTCTGCATTGATTCCCTTGTTCAGAACTTCTGCAGGGATTTCCTGTTCCCGAGCTTCTTCAGGGGTTCCCACCTGCCAAGTTCCAGTCTGTCAAGCTCCAGGTCTCGTCTGACACCAAGCCTCAGGCAGCAGTGGTCCTCCAGATGCCTTCACTTCAGGCATCGTCAGCCTCCAAGCGGAGGCATCTGCCGTCCTCCAAGCGGAGGCATCTGCCGTCCTCCAGAAAGCCTTGATCTGATGGCACGGGCCTCCAAGAGCCCTGAACGTGTACTGCGGGCCTCCAGACCTCCACGTCTTCCTGGGATGACCTCCGGGTTGCCTGCCTGAAGTGTTTTCTTTTTGTTTTGCCCTTGTTCCAAGGCCCCCTCCACCCACCTTGTCTGGGTTGATTTTGGTTTTCATTTTTTTAGCATCTGGAATCCGCCCTTGAGAAGGGGGTACTGTTAAGGTTCTGGCCTTGCTGCCTGTGTATCTCCCTCTGCACCCAGTAATTATGATTATCAGCTGCCACTGCCTAATTCAGCCTCATTCAGTTCACCTGGTCACCTGCCGTTACATACTGCGCCTGACTATTGAAAACTATCCAGTAAGTAGATGTCCAGCGTTCAAGCCTCAGACTAGGTTCTTGTTATCGAATTTCCCTGTTCTTACCTTTCCTTCATCGGATACTTAATTCAGGTATTCTGAACATTGACCTGGACTACCCCAACCATGAACCTTGCCAAGCCCTCTGTCAGCCATCACGCCACAGATCCTGCCCAGAGTAGAAGCACACTTCCTGCACCGGGGTTTGCTTGTTTTAAAAATAAACCTTCTAAAATGCAACATGTCTGGCCCAAATATTGGCTTCTCTGTTTTGTCAGCGCATAACAGATATGTGTACTATACTGGTGGAAGGAAATATGCAGTTTTGTCTCATTGTTGTTAAACATTTGCGCTGTAGCCTATAGCAGTGTTTCCCAACACTGCTCCTCAAAACACAATGCCTTATATGTTCTTCTTCATGGAATTTTATTGCCGGTTGGCACGCAACGAAATGGTGCATTACTGACACCAACTAGTATGGAGTGTAGATCTGAATGGCTACTATTTATTTATACTCAACAAAACAAGTCACAACAAAATCAACAAAACCAAAATAAGATTAAAATCCTCTCAATTACATTAAATTAATCTAAGATAATGAAAAACAATTACATAGCACGTATCTCGAGTTCTTTCTAAGGATTTCTATTAAATCAAAGTGTATTCTTTCCATTTTAAGATTTTGGACCATTTCCCTCCTTTTTCTTTTATACTACTTGTCACGGCTGTTGCCGTCACATTTGTGTTTCCCCCTTTTTCTTTCTCATTTCTACTAAGTAGGCTGCATGTTCCTGTGAAAAGACCCGCCTACTTCCTGGTTTCTGGGGTGCTGACCTCAGTCTCATCCATTGGTTCCCTCGGTTCCACCTCAACCAATGGTTCATCACCACCTACAATCACCTCCTCCTCATAAGGAGAGCCAACCCGTTGATTGAGGCAGCTTGTCACAGCCAGTTGACTTGTGTGCCTCGTGTGAATGAGAAATTGTTAGTTACCTTATGCATTTGTGCTTAGTGGAGTGGCTCGTTTAGGTTTATGGTTATCCATTTTGGTTTGTGTTTAGTAGCCTGTGCCAGTGTCTTTTGTTGTGTTTGGTTGATGTGCCTTTATTAACTTGAGGCCAGAAAGAGGGTGGAATTAGGGCCAGAGTTCTCACTAACTGCCACACTGAGTTTTCCTATGTTAGTTTCATTAGGTGTAGTGGGTGCTGTGCTCTCTGTGTTTTTTAGTAAGAATCACCTCTGTTTAAATGTAGAGTTAGGCACAATCCTCCTTTTGAGGATCTCTTTTATTTAACTTGGTTTGTTATTTTCACAGCACCCTCATCCACCCTTCTTTTTGTTTGTGTATTGCCTGAAACTCTTGTTACCAAATAAATTATCATTTTATAAGAACTTACCGGTTTTTGCCTATATGTTTATGACCCCACTCCCCTAGACCAACAGGGGGTCGTAACATATATGGGGGCTCGTCCGGGAGCGCTCTTTCTAGAGGAATCCCGATTGGCATTAACTGGTTCTTGGTAACAGTTGCCTGACTAGCTTGACGGCAACGAGGTACAGCTTGCCTGATTCAGGGAATCATGGCCACTGCACGGTTTGACTTAGAGGTCTTTCTGAAACAGCCCTCAGTTGAGCAATTTAATATGTGTTGGAAAGATGAGCTACTCCAGTTAGCATCCCACTTTGGCATCTCGATTCCCAAAACAATTCTTAAGAAAGAATTGAAATCTATGCTATTGTTAGCATTAGTTGAGAGAGGAATACTTGTAGTACCAGAACCACCTGAGAAAGTGCTCATGTCCCCAGTTGCTGGTCCAGCTGCCAAAGGGGAGGTTACGCCTACCCCTGACCCTGCTACGCACGTAGTGGACTCAGACAAAGTAGGTAGATGGCCGGCGACGCCATTCACGCTGCCCAAGTTTGATCCCACCTCTGTTAGCAGTGCTCATTCGCTAGGAGAAGCACGGCTCAAGGTACGCCTTGCCCGTCTCCATTATGAGGCACAAGACAGAGAACGTCAGAGGCAACTCCAGCTCGAAGTAAGGAGAATGGAGATTGAGGCTGACCAGGTGGTGAGACTGCGGAAGTTGGAGCTAGAAAGCGCCAACACAGCTATGGCTGGTGTGGCTGCGGGTTCTGGTGGTACAACTTCTCTCCTCTACTCATCCAAATTGGACTCGGTAAGTCCCCGATTTGATGTTGGCAAAAATATTGTTTTGGTACCAGTGTTCCGAGAGGCTGAAGTGGACTCTTACTTTCAAGTTTTTGAGCGCATAGCCTTAGCATTAAAATGGCCACCGGAGGTCTGGTCATTATTATTGCAGTGCAAGTTACAGGGAAAAGCTCAGGAGGCTATAGCTGCTCTTTCTGTTGAGGACAGTGCAGACTATGAAAAAGTTAAGTCTGCAATTTTAAGAATTTACGAGTTAGTGCCCGAAGCTTATAGGCAAAAGTTTCGGTCACATAAAAAGCCGGCAACGCAAAGCTACACAGAGTTTGCTAGAGAGAAAGCCATTCTCTTCGATCGGTGGCTTGCGTCATCTAGTGTAGCTGAGTTCAGTTCACTTAGAGAACTATGTCTGGTAGAGGAGTTTAAATGCTGCCTATCTGAACGCATAGTGATGTACTTAAATGAACAAAAAGTGTTAACATTGTCTGCTGCAGCTATGTTAGCAGATGAGTACATGCTAATTCACAAACCAGTAGCATTTGGCCAGGTTGTAGGAAGTTCTCATGTAAACCTAACTCAGTCTAGTCCCCCTAGGAATCTCAATCCGAAGGAAGAAGAGCGCCGTTGTTATTATTGTCATAACAGTGGACATGTTATCGCCGATTGCTTAATTTTAAAATGTAAAACCACTGTTTCAAAAGAAAGTCAGTTATGTTTCTATTGTCACAAACCTGGACATGTCATTGCTGATTGTTTAGCTCTAAAACGCAAAACACAGCAAAATTCACAACAGACTAAAGGTGGTGGTTTTGTGAAAAAGGAACCCCTTAATAAGAGCCACACGGAAATGGCAAAGTCAATGAGCCAGCTGGAAACTTTGAACCGTGAGCTGCAGGAGTGCAGCAGGGCAGCAGGTGGAGAGATGGCCCAGCTGGAGAAGGAGCTCCTGCTTCTTCAGAGCGCGCTGGAGACAGAGCGCCGAAACTACAGTCAGGAAACAGAGGAGATGAGGGAACTGAAAGCAAGATTGGCTGGACTGCAGGAGGACAACAAAAGCCTGAAGATCAGTCTGTCTAAAGTGGAAGGACAGCATAAGCAAGCCCAAGAAAGGAGCTGGTGCTGTGACTTTGCAGGAAGATGTAGAGGGTATAGACCACCCTAAAACATTGTTGCATATGCCTTATCTAGACTGCATTCATGGATAAAAAAAGGGGTGGTTATGTCTAGACTGTTAAATTTACAAACTGGGGAGTTTGTTTTTATGGGGGGGAGTGTCACGGCTGTTGCCGTCACATTTGTGTTTCCCCCTTTTTCTTTCTCATTTCTACTAAGTAGGCTGCATGTTCCTGTGAAAAGACCCGCCTACTTCCTGGTTTCTGGGGTGCTGACCTCAGTCTCATCCATTGGTTCCCTCGGTTCCACCTCAACCAATGGTTCATCACCACCTACAATCACCTCCTCCTCATAAGGAGAGCCAACCCGTTGATTGAGGCAGCTTGTCACAGCCAGTTGACTTGTGTGCCTCGTGTGAATGAGAAATTGTTAGTTACCTTATGCATTTGTGCTTAGTGGAGTGGCTCGTTTAGGTTTATGGTTATCCATTTTGGTTTGTGTTTAGTAGCCTGTGCCAGTGTCTTTTGTTGTGTTTGGTTGATGTGCCTTTATTAACTTGAGGCCAGAAAGAGGGTGGAATTAGGGCCAGAGTTCTCACTAACTGCCACACTGAGTTTTCCTATGTTAGTTTCATTAGGTGTAGTGGGTGCTGTGCTCTCTGTGTTTTTTAGTAAGAATCACCTCTGTTTAAATGTAGAGTTAGGCACAATCCTCCTTTTGAGGATCTCTTTTATTTAACTTGGTTTGTTATTTTCACAGCACCCTCATCCACCCTTCTTTTTGTTTGTGTATTGCCTGAAACTCTTGTTACCAAATAAATTATCATTTTATAAGAACTTACCGGTTTTTGCCTATATGTTTATGACCCCACTCCCCTAGACCAACAGGGGGTCGTAACATACTTACAGTGTACCATAACGTGTTCAATTGTCTCTTGTTGCTCACAGTATTCACACCTACCGGTTTTATGTTTACCTATTTTGAATAAAGTACTGTTTAATCCTGTGTGCCCAAATTTAAGTCTTGATATAATTGTTTCTTCTCTTCTGTTCCTTCCTGTACTTCTCATTTCTCCGACTCGCCTCTGAATCATGTAAAACCATTGTCCTTTCCTCTCTTCTTCCCATTGCTTTTACCACCTTTCCTTCAGCTTCTGTTTAATAATGCTCTTTACTTCCATTTTACTAATTTTAACTGACACATCAATGTCTTCTCTTGTTGTAGCCTCCTCTGCAGCCTTATCTGACATTTCATTTCCTTTAACTCCACTATGTGCTGGTACCCACAAAAATATGACTGTAATGCCCATCATTTGAATTCTGTATAATGTTTGAAGTTGAATCTGAACAAATAATCGCTCTCAGTGTTCTTATTTCCTCTACCCATTGCACTGCAAACAGAATTGCTAGCATTTCTCCTGTGTATACTGATATTATCACTGGTCCTCTCTCCTATTATAACATGAAACTCTGGAACAATAAAATATATTCCTATCTTGTTAACTAAACTCTTTGATGCATCTGTGTAGATCTGGATGAAACTGTAGTAACTATTAATATATGCCTGTATTGTATGTGAATTCAAAATACACCCCCTGTCCTTGTTTTTCTTTTCTAATAGTGTAAGATCTACTTTCGCTTCAGGTAGTATCCAAGGTGGTACTGCTGGTAGTGTTACTGTTGGACTGAACATTAAATCACTTAATTCTAACTCCATTGCTTTTTGTTTAACTGTCCACCCAAAGCTTTTTCTCTCCCTCTTCTCCATTTCCCATCAAGATTTTAAAGTGATTTGTGCTGGATGATCTTCACTATGGCCCTGTAAATTAACCCAATAGTTCAGAGATGACTGAATTCTTCTCAACTCAAGTGGCATTTCTCACATTTCCACCTGTAGTGCTGCCGTTGGAGTTGTTGCTTTATATGTTTTAGATGTCCCTCTGCTTAAGAACACGTGATTTCAATTGATGGCTGATTAAGAGGCTTTCGCTGAACTGTAATCATCTGAATCAGGTGTGTTAAAGCAGGGGCACACCTAAAACCTGCAGGGCAGTGTGCCTTGAGGACCAGTGTGGGGAAACACTGGCCTATAGGCTGTGCAGTCACAAAAGATGCCTTCCTGGTATCATCAGGGAGCAATGGTTAGTTTATTTGAATCATAATTTCCTAACAAAACTGAACTATATTACAACAGCGACACTTTAACAAATCAGCTTATCTTCCTGAATTTGCATGGCAACACAGAAATGCAGCAGAGCTAACTGAAAGATTTTGAGGCATATGAGGTGTAGAGTTTTATTATTTTATTAATATTTGTTTAAAATATGTTTTAAAAAGGGTAATTAATTTAACAGCAATTACAATAGCAGTGTTATTCATTAACTATTCAGAACTTTATATTATTTGCACATAGTGAGGTGTCTCATCTAATAAAGACTAGAGTAACTAGGAGGCACTGACTTTAAACTCTAAGACAGCTATAAAAACACACCAAAAAAAAAAAGTTCCCTCTTAGACCAGGTATGTACCAATTGTGGCCTTGAAATTTAGGGAACAATAACATATTTTAACAATATTTTAAACATAACCCTGCTAACTGTTCATACTGTACACCACTGTACAATCATACTGTGGAGATTTCATACCAACCACCTTGTTTTGCTGCATGCTATTTAATCATACAAAGCAATGACAAGAATTTGAGTTGATATGCTTTTGCAGTTGCTAATCTAGAAATAGTTCTTACATGGGGAAACATTGTCTGTGACTTAAATGAAGGGAAATCATCAACGCCTGCATTTGTGAGTGCCATGCAAAGAACATTGGTTTCTGTTGGCGAACACCGTTTTCTTTCCATTGGCTGCGCAGAAATGCATCTTGGTAAAGGGAGTTTTCCACTTTCTGGTACTACAGGTCTTCTCTGTTTTTCTTTGCTTGTGCAGAGTTTTGGCCAAGTGGGTTAGGTAAACAAATTAACACTACAAAAGCTGCAGAAACCCATCCAGGAGGTTTACAACTAGAACAAGAACTGTAAGAATTTTTCCAGAGTTTTACTGAGTATAGTTTTGCTTTGTGGAGCATGACGCTTTCTTATGTAGTTGCTAAAATATCAACCTTGCAGATGCAGCTCCTCTTCAGAGACACTTCATTAAGCTGCTATAGCTAAAGTATGTGGCTCTCATTAGGAAATGATGTGATGTCAGTTGACTAAGGGAAACACAAGACCTTTGTCTCTTAACTACCCTCCTGTGTTCGGTGTTACCTAAGCCTCCAGCATGAGCATCAATGAGGGAAGCACCAACCGCTGTAGCTGGATTCAAACCCAAATCTCCTGCGGCCTCTGGAGTCAGGCCTTCTGCCAGCGGACTTCCAGGAGAACACGTCGCACTACCTGGGTGGCAAATTATGAAAAAGGAAGAAGACAATGATCAAAAAGAGCAACCCTTTTTTGTGAGAATAATTTTTTTTTGTGTGTGTGTTCTTGCCTATTTTGGAGAAATTATTTTCCAGAAGATCCTCCAGTCCAATGCTAGTCCAAAAGCTGGGGTCCCATCCATCTGGAGGGCAGTATGTCCATTTACAAACTAGAGTACATAAAGATCTGAGGGACAGCACGAAACATGATACCAGTTTACATCACATGAGTTCTGATAACTGTCCAGCTGCCTTTATTATTTCCTGTCACAGGACCAAAAACTCTTTGGCCACGATAAAACCCAGATAGATCTGGCTATTCTCTGTTTTTACTTGAAAAAAATCTCTGATATGAGGTCAGTGTCCCTAAAACAAAGCACAGCACCTTATCAGAGAAAAAAAAAAAACATACATTTTGGTATCTATGACAAAGAAAGCCGTTAGAAGTCCCGTTTGCAACAAGCAATATAGAGAACAAGTGATCTAGTCATGCCATCATGCTGTGGGTACGCTTTTCTTCCACAGGGACACAGAAGTTGACCAAAATCTAATCCTAGAAAAATACTTGGTAGGGAATGGAAAAGGCTTGAGATTGGCTTACGTTCACGACACATCCAGGACAGCAACAGTAAACCTGCCTCCAGAGGTACAATGGAGTGGTCTGATCGAAGTATTTGCTTAGGTTAAAATGGTCAATGCAAAGTCAAGACCAAAATCCAATTGAAAATCTATTACTTGAAAATGAACGTTCACATATGCCCCAGATCGTATCTGACTGAGCTCGAGCTCTTCTGCAAACAACAATGCGCAAAAACACCATTCCCCACATGTGTCAAAGTATTGGTTCAGGGAGCAGAATAATAACGCACTCCAGACTTTCAGATTTATTTTCCACTGGATAATTACACACTACTTTGAGTTGGTCTTCTCATAAAATTCCAATAAAATATGGTAAAAAGTGTGAATGTAATATGACAAAATGTGAAAAGGTTAACGAGGTTTGTTTACTTTTGTACACGTATAAAATAAAAAAGGAAAAAAAACAGATTGCATCAGCCAACAGAGCTGACCTTGTGATGGAGCCTGTAGCTTTCCAGGACAAAAAGTCTGGCAGATCAAAAAAGTGAGCAGCTTTGTTCCAACAACTTTCCTTTAGATTCTGTAAAGGGACAAGAAGAATCTGTAGTTATTAACTACTTATTTACAAAAAAAAACATATATGCGCAGTAATAGCAGAGTATAAAACTTTCAGGTAATCAATTAACTGGATGCCCACCAACAAATTTGGAAGGGGGGTAGAAAAAAAAAATGAACATGACCATACAGATAACCAGCCGGTTCAAAGAGCAACAATAAAACATACGGAGCGCAGTGGAGGGGTCGATGACCTCCCTCACCTCTTTTAGCCAGAGAAGCTTGGGGGGTTGCATTTCTTGCGACATGACCCCTCCTACCCTGCTCAGGACCCTGTGTCCGGTGTTTGTTATCCGAGCTGCCTGCTCTGCAGCCCGATGGTCCATCCACATCACCACATTCTTCTGTGGGTCGCCTAAAAAACACAATTATACAGACAGCCTCAAGCAAACAGAAACTTCATTTCATTTACCTGAAAACAGTTAGAATGGATAAAACACTAATCCAGTTTTAATCATTACTATTTTAATAGGCTTGCTATTAAGAAGAGCTGTATTACGTTTTTATAAGCTGCTATTTTAGTTGTTTCAAGGCTGAGATGGTTGTCTTCTGAGTGAAGGTCAAAGCCGTTTCATATGACACAAGAACTATTCCAGCTCAATGCGTACAAGACAGTCAACAGACGACAAATGAAATGAAGGAAACTAACACATGACACTCACCCTCCAGAGTGACGGGCACGGGATGAAAGCTTTCATCCAAAACCACAAGAGAGCAGGTCGCATCAAAACCAATGCCCCTAACCTGGCTGCTCTGCACTCCACTGGTTACTCTCTGCAACCAAACGCAGCAATAAGAGCACTGCATATAATCATATAATTAATCACTGTATAGCAGCAAATGATCAGGCATTGCACCATAATTTTACATATGCTGTATACAGAAAATGGCAACATAAAATATGCATTATATTTCTCAATCATTCACAACTTTGAAGGAGACAATATATTTTCCCTCTTAACCAGGTGTTTTTTAACACTAGCAGATGTACACTTAACTGAAAATGAAAAGATACAAAGTTTTTCACCTCATCAACCCCACAATCCAGAATTGGCACTTTCCCACTATACAACTGCTGTTTTCTAATAATGTGTGGCACAAAACAGATGTTAAAAATGTCAAAATTAGCTAATCGCTAACAAACGCGTTATGATACGTTCTAAATAAATCACTGACAAGATAAATACTAAAGCATAAGATAAAGCAAGCTGATAAGGAATATTAAAAAAAACTACGCTGAATGAGTAAATGTTAGCTTAAAACAAAAACAAAATTCTAGATACGGGTCCATCTCAAAATATTAGCATATTGTGATAAAGTTAATTATTTTCCATAATGTAATAAAACTTGAACATTCATATATTTTAGATTCATTGCACACTAACTGAAATATTTCAGATCTTTTATTGTCTTAATACGGATGATTTTGGCATACAGCTCATGAAAACCCAAAATCCCTATCTCACAAAATTAGCATATTTCATCCGACCAATAAAAGAAAAGTGTTCTTAATACAAAAAAAGTCAACCTTCAAATAATTATGTACAGTTATGCACTCAATACTTGGTCAGGAATCCTTTTGCAGAAATGACTGCATCAATGCGGCGTGGCATGGAGGCAATCAGCCTGTGGCACTGCTGAGGTGTTATGGAGGCCCAGGATGCTTCCATAGCGGCCTTTAGCTCATCCACAGTGTTGGCTCTTGCGTCTCTCAACTTTCTCTTCACAATATCCCACAGATTCTCTATGGGGTTCAGGTCAGGAGAGTTGGCAGGCCAATTGAGCACAGTGATACCATGGTCAGTACACCATTTACCAGTGGTTTTGGCAATGTGAGCAGGTGCCAGGTCGTGCTGAAAAATGAAATCTTCATCTCCATAAAGCTTTTCAGCAGATGGAAGCATGAAGTGCTCCAAAATCTCCTGATAGCTAGCTGCATTGACCCTGCCCTTGATAAAACACAATGGACCAACACCAGCAGCTGACATGGCACCCCAGACCATCACTGACTGTGGGTACTTGTCACTGGACTTCTGGCATTTTGGCATTTCCTTCTCCCCAGTCTTCCTCCAGACTCTGGCACCTTGATTTCCAAATGACATGCAAAATTTGCTTTCATCCGAAAAATATACTTTGGACCACTGAGCAACAGTCCAGTGCTGCTTCTCTGTAGCCCTGGTCAGGCGCCTCTGCCGCTGTTTCTGGTTCAAAAGTGGCTTGACCTGGGGAACGCGGCACCTGTAGCCCATTTCCTGCACATGCCTGTGCACGGTGGCTATGGATGTTTCTGCTCCAGACTCAGTCCACTGCTTTCGCAGGTCCCCCAAGGTCTGGAATCGGCCCTTCTCCACAATCTTCCTCAGGGTCCGGTCACCAGTGTGGCAGTGTTCAGTGTCCAGATCTGGGATCTCCTCCCAGATCTGGACTAACACATCCACCAACTCCTGGACAGTCTGTGTTGCAACGTGCCGTTGGTGGATGGAGCGAGACATGATGTCCCAGATGTGCTCAGTTGGATTCAGGTCTGGGGAACAGGCGGGCCGGTCCATAGCATCAATGCTTTGAGTGTCTTGTGTGTCTTGCAGGAACTGCTGACACACTCCAGCCACATGAGGTCTAGCATTGTCTTGCATCAGGAGGAACCCAGGGCCAACCGTACCAGCATATGGTCTCACAATGGGTCTGAGGATCTCATCTCTGTACCTAATGGCAGTCAGATTACCTCTGGTAGTCTGTCTGCCATTAGGTTGGGGGGGGGGGGGGGCACTCAGATGTACTGGCCCCTCACCCCCCCAAAGAAATGCCACCCCATACCATTACTGACCCACTACCAAATCAGTCATGCTGGAGGATGTTGCAGGCAGCAGAACGTTCTCCACAGCGTCTCCACTCTGTCACATGTGCTCAGTGTCAACCTGCTTTCATCTGTGAAGAACACAGGGCGCCAGTGGTGGATTTGTCAATCTTGGTGTTCTCTAGCAAATGCCAAACGTCCTGCACAGTGTTGGGCTGTAAGCATAACCCTCACTTGTGGACATCAGGCCCTCATACCACCCTCATCGAGTCTGTTTCTGATCGTTTCAGCAGACATGTGCTGGAGGTCATGTTGCAGGGCTCTGGCAGTGCTCCTCGGTTCCTCCTTGCACAAAGGCAGATGTACCGGTCCTGCTGCAGGGTTGTTGCAGCAGGACCGGTACGGCCTACGGCCTCCTCCATGTCTCCTGATGTACTGGCCTGTCTCCTGGTAGTACCTCCATGCTCTTGACACTACGCTGACAGACACAGCAAACTTTCTTGCCATAGCTCTCATTGATGTGCCATCCTGGATGAGCCGCACTACCTGAGCCACTTGTGTGGGTTGTAGACTCCGTCTCATGCTACCACTAGAGTGAAAACACCGGCAGCATTCAAAAGTGACCAAAACATCAGGCAGAAAACAGAGGAACTGAGAAGTGGTCTGTGGTCACCACCTGCAGAACCTCTCCTTTATTGGGGGGTCTTGCTAACTGCCTCTAGTTTCCACCTGGTGTCTATTCCATCTGTACAACAGCAGGTGAAACTGATTGTCAGTCAGTGTTGCTTCTTAAGGGGACAGTTTGATTTCACAGAAGTGTGATTGACTTGGAGTTACATTGTGTTGGTTAAGTGTTCCCTTTATTGTTTTGAGCAGTATATATTAGTTTAAGGGTGCACAAACTCATTGCCCAAGGTTATTGAATTTTTTTCCAGCATTAAAATCTGTTTTTATTTCCATTGTACGAGATGTACAGTATGTCACATTAAAGATAGAAAAAAGTTTTGAAATAACTTATTATGGTCTTTTTTTGCCATGGTATGTGCACCTCTGAGATGCACTGTGTATTTATAACTTATTTTAACAGCACCTTTATTTGCAGTCCATTAAAAAATATTGCCTTCCCAAACATTGCCGATAAAGAGTTGCATTAAACAGTAGGCTAAGACAGTACAACTCAGTGCCATGTCATTTGGGATAGAGCTCTTTAATATTAATTTTATATAAATATATGTTTTTTTAATCTTTTTTGGGACCATCTCTTGCTCTGAGGTCTTCCTACCTTGACCACCGTACAGCATTTCTGCCATATCTCAGTGGAGGACTGGACATAGTGCTCAGGCTGGGGCTTCCAGATGCTGATGGCTTCCTCTGCGGTGGTCTTCAGGAGTCCATCTCGGGTAACCAGTGCAGCCCTCACACTGGCAGTGCCCACGTCCACGCCAACATAAAAAACCTCTGCCATGAGGAGGGGCAGCTGAGAATCCTCCAGTCAAGTATTAACCCGGGTACCCTGTCAGCGTCAAAACGTAGAAGAGTAAATAAAATGTTCATAAAAGAATGAATGAAATGCATGTTTTCTTTCTACTCTTATTGTTTTTCTATCCGTTAATTATAGTAAATAAATGAAGACTAAAATTATAGTTTGCAGCATTTTAATCTGGCCCGCTGTTATCATTAAGGACACTTGTGTCCTCGGTTTGAAGATAACAGCGCTGCAGATTTACAACTATCAACAGCGCAGACTGTCCTTCGAATAACGCGAGAACAAAACACCAAACAAACAACGCGTTTGTTCTCACACTTCGCAACACGTTGGAACCTACCCAGAGGTCAAAACCTCATATGTGAGCAGAGAAAAAAAAACAAGTTTCCCACCGTGAACTTTGATATGGTCAGGACTCTGGATAAGACGGCGCGCGAAAGCGGCCAAAAAGGATATAGTCGCGTTTCTCCGTCGAACCAAAACGAACGCAGGATTCCATAATTTCAGGAAAGCCTTTAGAATAAGTAGATTAAAACGCGGTAATAAGACCTTTTCATGCGTATATGTTAAATATTTTTCAAATAAAAAATACATTACAGTAATAATTATATTTATTTGATTATGTCCCTTAGATAGGCTTTCATTGGGACACCTATATGACAGATAAAAATTATGTATTGATTGAACTTTAGCCTTTTTTGTGCTAAAAATACATATTGACCATTGTGTATGCAGCTATTGTTACAGTTCGGAAGCAGACAGGTGAGAAGACTGAACTGTTACTTCAGACAGAGCAGAGATTCTAAATAATCACTTAGCCAACCTTATGATTATGCGATCCAAACCATGTCACAGATTTATAAGCAAACTATAGTTTTAACAATACCAACACGAGCAGTACATAATCAGTGAAATGCCACAGTTTTCTGCCATACATCAGAAGCCTATAAAGTCACGGTGCATTACAGAGCTATTTTCAACAACCATAATCAGTCTGATTAACTAGAACAAAGAATACAAGTGATTTTTTTTAAATATATTTTATGCTTAGCGGCATACTATTGTGAACGTTTACCAAAATCCCTAATAACTTGATTCCATGAGTCCAACCTTTTTGTAATCCTTTAAACTTGTCTGTGATTATTGGTTGTTCGGGTTTCATGAAGCTCAAAGGTTTTCTTTAGATCTGTCAAATGCTTGTTTTGTTGTGACAAAATGAGATTCACAGCAGCATCTTGTAAAACATATCACAGCATTGCTGTATTGACAGAATAAAACGGATGACGTAATCTAATTACTTTTCTGTTTATTAAATGTGGTAATTGTTTGTTGCTTGTTGTCATTTAAATTTGTTTTTGTTGTTGTCATTTCAACATTTATTTTTTTTGTTCTCTCTGTCTTTTTTTCTCTTCATAGTAGGTAAACCTGGTCTGCCGTTCTGTTAGCTGAGACATCGGCAGGGGAGACAGATCATCTGCCATTACCATATAACATAGAAAGGATTCCTGGATCAATGTGCGCTTCTGTGCTTTTTGTGTCTCTGCTCTGTCTTCTTTAACCCCCAGTCGGTCGAGGCAGATGGCCGTTCACACTGAGCCTGGTTCTGCTGGAGGTTTTCCTTCCTGTTAAAGGGGAGTTTTCCTCTCTACCATTGCTACATCCATGCTCAGTATGAGGGATTGCTGCAAAGCCATTAACAATGCAGACGACTGTCCACTGTGGCTCTACACTCTTTCAGGAGTGAATGCTGCTTGTCAAGACTTGGTGCAATCTGCTGGGTTTCCTTAGAGAGGAAACTTTTTGACCAATCTGTATAATCTGATTGAATTTGACTTTGTAAAGGGCCTTGAGATGACGTGTTGTGAATAGGTGCTATATAGATAAAATTGAATTGAATTAATAATATTATCTATGTCTTATTTATTGTTCTGATTTTGACACAACCCTCTTGGAGTTTGGACTTTTTTCAAACAGTGTTACCGTAAAAATATTTGGTGGTCTTTATTAAAATAACTTTAAACCATTAAAGCAATATGACAGAATTGTAATTTTGAAGCTGTAACATTAAAACCCTCCACTTTAGAGCTGTTATGCTTGAATGATTTATAGATCAGAGCTAAGTGGCCTGATAGATTAAAAGTTTTTTCTCTAAAAATCGCCATGTACAAAGAATAGACTAAAAATGGATGGCAGAAGCAGTTGATGCCCAGTCGAAAATTGCCATACCAAGTCCTGAAGAAATGTTGTTGAAGAATGTTTTTGAAAATCAAGTCATTGGTAGCAAAATTTGAGTGAGTGAGAAAACACTCAAGATGTTCGCACTGCGCTCAACTTCCTCTGGAGGAACATTACAGAAACGCTTAATGTGAAGAACACAAAGTACTGGAGTTGCCCTGAGTTTCAAGTGTTTTTATTTACAAATACAAACCATTATGAACAAGTTTACACATTTAAAATTACACAAGTGTGTTGAATACATATGTACATATTTTACAGTTCCAGTCAGAGTTCTTAGACACTTTGGGGCATGAATGTTATATTAGGTTTTAGTCTTAGACTGAAAGGGTGCAGACCAAGAAAGAATGACCAACTGAAATTTGCAGCTTTAAATTTAATGGTTGAAAGAGACAAAAATTGATCCATTAGATCAGACTAACAAAATGTATGTTTTGAGGAGTCAGTGAAAGAGTTTTAAACCTTACAACATCGTTAAAACTATCAAGGATAATATTGGCAGCATCATGCTAGTGGTCTGTTTCAATGCTGCTGCTGATACGTGGAATAATACAGCTGCTGATACGTGGAATAATACAGACTACCTTCAATTATTTTCAACTTTGCCTTAAATCATCATCTAGCTGAGAGGATTTGGCCACAAATTTAGGTGTTCTTAAAGGACAATGGTCCCAAAAACACATCAAAACTGGTTAAGGAATGAATAAAAGCTGCCATATTGGCTTTCCCAAAGACCTCAACCATACTGGGTCGGTAAAGGTAACCAATTTAAATGAGCTCCAAAAATTCAGCCAGGAAGAGTTGAGAGATATCAGGACACAATTAGGCCAGAAGAAGGTTGATTGCTGGTGGTCAGGGTGAAACTTCCTGAGAGATATTTAATAAACTATTGGTCAGGCTGCATCGATATATTTGAGTCTGCATGTGTAAGTTGGACGTTGTGTCACAGATGTTCACAGGTCATTTTTTCCATTTTAAAGTGAAGCCTCAAATCTTTGACGGGCAAGTCCAAGTCAATGCTCAAGTCTTATGTCCCAATTTTCCCATCAAATTGACAACACCTAGGGTTAGCTTTGGTGTTAGCCATTCATTGTAGCTCCGCTGCTCTCACAGCATACTTTCAACATGGCTGAGAGTCGCAAAAAGCAAACTGCGTACAAGTGTGTGATAAGAGGAGGAAGGCCTCAGTAGAGAGAAATAAGACCAGAGTGGATTTGGGAGATTTTTTTTCATGCAATCTCCTGAGGAGCGGAAGAGCAGGTAAGATGGTCTTGGGCCTGCGCAGTTATTCAAAAAGGAACTTCGCCGTTTCTTACTTACATTTCTGGAAAAATAGCTGACTCTGCCTTTGAGTGAAATTCGAGGCAGAGTCTAAAAGTGGAGTGGCACTCTCTGCCTTATACTGCACAGCAGATTGCTGAAAAGGGCAGAAACTATATCGTCCATCGATGAAAAACATCTAATAACTTCTTTGTCCTCTCTGTTATTGTGTTCTGTTCTTGAAGCAGCTGTCTAAAGGAAGTGGCGTGGGTTGTGAGCTGTGTGTTTGGGCCTTTAATGGTCAGCAGAGATGGAGGCACAGAGGGAAACCTAAGCAGCAGGACAGGAAGAAACAGCTGCTCTTCAACAAACACAGCACAGACAGTGTTTGAAATCTCATCCGTCTCTCTCTTTCCCTCTCTCTCTCTGTGCCTTGGTTTGTATCAACCTCAAGTAGACGCGTGAAGGTAAGCAACACAGTGCTCTGTTGATACATCAGCACAAGCACTTATGACCCGTATCTCTGTGTTTTGCTGGAGTGAAGGCGTGGGGGAGTTTTGGTGGATCGCGGACCATCCCACCGCTGTACAACAACACCAACAGGGTCTGTTGGGAAGCTGATAGCTTCAGCTTCCGACTGGAAAAGAGCCTGCAGTGGAAACAGCTGGCCTAGGCAGGGAGGGTGTGGGGAAAAACACTATTCTCTAAAGGTAAAAGCCGGCAGGGAAACAGGAAGCATGGCTGGGGCACAGTGGTAGATAGATGGGAAAATACTGTTCTGTGGGCCTGACACAGGTGCACAGGGAGAGTGAGAGAGACATTCACAAATGGTGTCTTTCTTAAAGCCTTTAACTTGTGATGAAAGACTTGAGAAGAGAGTCATACTCAACAAATTAGATTATGCATTTCTAAGAAGCATGTTTGTCAGATTAGAAGTATCTTTTGAAGAAGAAACAACCTTAAAGCCAGTATTAAACATAATTTTCACTAACTTAGTGAAAAGTATTTCCACATGCGAAATGTTGCTTTTTTATTGGTCTGATCTAAAATGTTGTGTATTTATTAGCTGGAGGTGGGAACCATTTTTTAATTTACAGAAACCAAGGTTTTAAAACATTATCAATCTGGGTCTCCCTTAGTGAATTGAGTTGCTAAAACAAATGAACTTGTCAATATTACTCTAATTAATTGAAAGGGACCGTATAGTGAGAAGAACAGAAGCAGAACGAGAACACAAAAATGTGGGGGGAAAACCTTTTTCTCCACCATCAATGGGCAAAACAGGTTTCCAACAGACGTTTCTGTGTCCTAAATTAAGGTTTTAGACTAATTTTAACAAACAGGTTTTGCATACGCTGGGTGGTGAAGACAACCCTCAGGGCTGACCCGAGGCAGCTCTGGTTAGCCCTGTTTAACAGGGGCTGCTAACTTATTTAGTTGGCTGGAGGAGAACACGTTGAATAATACAAAAAGGGAAACCAGACAGACTGGACTGCAGCTACGGAGGTTTCAGGGACCAGTGCAGCTTCATTTTTACCCACAGGGCCTGCATGTGTGATTCATAAAACAGACCTGTGTCACATTTCGAAATAGTCGAACTAGTTCTGGTTGTGTCTGTGGGCTCTAGTCTTTTTGTAAGCGCTGTGGCCTTTGGTTATTTGCAAAACATACACAATATTATTTGATCTTCCTCCATGTGGAATTAACACCTTGTTAATGCACCTTGATAAACTTTATGACTGGCTGGAAATTCATTAGAGAGAAAAAATCAATTACAGTATGGATAGGAACTTTTGTAATGAAATTTATTGTGAATTGACACTATGTAAATAAATTGAAACTCGTTGGCCTAGAGGCCCTGTTACAATGGCTCGTATTAGCGGTGCACTACACAGCTCCCGCTGCCTTTTGAGGGTTCCAAAAGCAGTTTTTTCAGGGCCAGCCCGGGTTCCTGCGGCTCTGCTGAAGACCAGGGTCAAACCGTGCTGACTCAAGAGGAGTTTTGAGTGAACATCCCTCTTTTCAGTGATTGGCAACGAGAAACAAGAAGGTTTTTCTCTGAGGAAGTCCAGCAAAACTGAAGAGCAACGGCATTAAATTTGAGGACTACTACGAACAGAATGGGTCAAATGGAAATACAATTGTTTCATTTTAAAACTATGAACCACGCCTGAAGGGTTAAAAAAAAAGAAAAGAAAAAGGACAGCTTTCTAAACCCAGACGAGCTGTATCAGATCCGTGGATTTATCAAAGCGTTCTTTGAAAGCTGTTACGTTTTGTGTCTGAACTGTCCATCCATCCACCTCTTACGGTACAAGGCAGCACCTGTCTGCCTTTCCCTGGTGGAGGCTCATCTTTCTGTAAAAAGCACCCGGTAGGAGCAGCGGCCTGCTTTCACAGAGGTGCCCCGCTGAAAGGAGCTCGAGCACGGTTAAGCTTCGATAAAGCTTTAAATTTTAACTATGTGTCTGAAATCCCCCGGGCAAGGCAGCGGTTTTCTTTGGCAACTCTTGCCGCTCTACAGAAGCTCGATCTTGGTCAATGCTCTCACCGCGGGCCGCGGCCTGGGAGTCCGTGCCTAATCAAACCGCTAAAAATTATTTCACAGTGGTTAAAATCGTTTTTTTAATCAACGTGTTCTCTTCACTCCTGCCATGGCTGAGGCGAAAGATCTAATATAAAGCTTTAAATTTTACGTGTCTGAAATCCCCCTGGTGAGGCAGCAGTTTGCTTCAGGAGCGTCGGCTGCTCCAGGGAGGCTCAACCTGGGCAAGGTTCGACAGCTCGCTCTGCTGAGACAGGCGTGGAGTGGGCCTGAAATAAAAATTATTTCACTGCGGTTAAAATCTTTTTCATTAACGTGTCCTTGCCCTGCCATGGCTGAGGCAAACGATCTCATATAAAGGTGTAAATATTAACTCCATCACTGAAAACAGCCTGAAGGAGGAGCGGTTTGCCCCGAGAACCCGTAGCAACGCTCTCCAACACGCAGTTCAGACGGGCTCTGCCTTATTTTAGTATTAGATGTGTGATCCAGGTATTTATCCTGGAGGATTACTCCTTAAAAATACCGAGACAATCTTGCATGTGAAGTTATAGAAGCATTATTCATAAATTTTCTTTAATTTATAATGATGTATTTTGTTCATTATTTACCATTTCTTGCAAGTGTAACAGGGATTGGAGGTAATGTGGACTGGGGCTAAACCAACGCCCAGGAGTTTCCCTCTTCCAGTTCTTTCTAGGCTCTGGAATCACTAAACCAGGCGAAGATAATGAGAGAGGGGAGGAGCTGAGTGGGGCAGGCTAAACAGGCAGGCCAGTGGAACTGTGTCTCTAAACTACATTTGTGGAAATCATTAAATGATAAAGAGAGTGACAGCATTTAAAGTGGTACTTCATTTCTAACAACCAGTCTGGCCAAAGGGGATTGTTTGCAGTCACAAGACATAAGAAACCAGTTTACATCGATGCAACATAAAATGCTCAAAACACTCACTGATGAATGCACTGTGGCTTAAAAAGTATTCACGCCCCTCACAGCTTTCACATGCTGTCAGGTTACAACCACAAGCTATCGTCCTTTTGTTCTATTGAGATTTTATGAAACAAAGCGGTAACAAGCAGCACATTATTTGTGAAATGCAGGAAAATGGATTCATAATTCTTTTTTCTTCCTTGTTCTTTTTTTTTTATTGTAAATTCCTGCAATGGTAATACACGCGTCATAACCAAAGCTGTGATTTAATAGGGACATTAACTCGTCAATTAAAACCCATCTGGATCCGTGCGGTCAGCAGGGACCAGTTTATACTTGGTTCCTCAGGACCAGAACTAATCAGCGGGGGCCAGGTTCAGGTTCTGCGCTCCTCGGCTGTGTTGGCTCCTTTAACAGGTTAGGAAACAACATTTACAAGAGTCTTTTCAGCAAAGGGAAACGTTTCTTTTATCCGCCTTTACTTTTTATTAGCATTTTACAACTTATTCGTGCACATGTCTTTATGCATGCATTTGCCTTTTTCCTGCATATGCACTTCAGTGTCTATTGTCGTTCTTGTGTTGTCCATCATAGCCTTGGATAACATTTCTATCTGCGGGTAGCTCACTCCACGGTGCCCAAACTGTAAAACTGGTACTTTAAACGCGTCTTCCGTAGAACAAAGGGACTGTTGATCTGGGTCAGCCTCATAGTGTCTAATCTCTTTCTTTAAACACACTTTCACGGACGAACAGCGCTCACTTCCCGGACCGCTTTATCTGGCCCTTCCTGGCCAAGAGGAGAACGTATCTACTCCCAAACCTTTTGCGCTTCGGTACTTAAATGAGATCCCGTGCAACGTGAGCTGTGTTTTCGTGTCGCATTGCAAAAAAAAAATGATCGGGATGGACAAGTAGAAATTGAGCGGGTAACTAAATATTCAAAAACAATACGTAATCCCAGAGTACATTGCTGCTGTGCCTTGCATTACCTAATCCCATAAACCATCGCGAGGAGAGGCGGGGACACTGGTTGTCGGAGCAACACATATGTCATTAGACGATCCCCGCCCACTCTCCCGTCCCCCGGCCAATCGCGGGGCGTAGAAATGACATCATTGTTATTTTCAGTGGGGCTGCAGCTTAGAGGTGGATAAAGTTCGTCTCCACGTTGGAAGTGATTGAAAGTATTACTCGATTTCGGAGTCTTTTTTAGTTATTAGATCGAGGGGACAATCCAAGCGGGGGGTCCGACGGTTAAACCCCAGAAGCTCGGCGGAGAAAGAAGCGTTTTTGTTTGTCGATGACCGCGCGGTTCACAAAGGAAAACTTTTCCTGGGACGCAAAGTTGTCAAGTGAGTTGAACTCCAACAATAGGCAGCCTCTGCCTCGGGACAGCGGACAGGTTGTCACACAACATATGTATACAGTCGAAATCGGACTCTCTATTTAAACACAGATAGTCGGAGACGTAAGAATAAAAGGTTTATGTCTAGGAAAATTAGTAAAATGGAAGCGACCTTCTACGACGAAGCCGTAAACGCCTCCAACTCCCAGCATGACGGGACGGCTGTGTACGGGTTCAACCCCAAAACACTGAAACAAACCATGACCCTCAACCTAAACGACCCGAAAAACTTCAAGCCCCACCTGGGGGCAAAGGCCCTGGACATTCTGACTTCGCCCGACGTCGGTCTGCTGAAGCTGGCCTCGCCGGAGTTGGAGAGACTGATCATCCAGTCGTGCAGCGGGCTGACGACCCCCACCCCGACCCAGTTCGTCTGCCCCAAGAACGTCAGCGACGAGCAGGAAGGCTTCGCTGAAGGGTTCGTCCGGGCCCTGGCGGAGCTGCACTACCAGCAGATACCCGCCGCCGCCCACCCCGACGCTCAGACCGGGGGGAGCAGCGGCGTGGCGCCCGGCGCCCCGCCGTGCGAGGGCGGCGGCATTCCCTACAGCTGCACGGTGCGCACGGAGCCACCCGAATACACCAACCTGGCCGCTTTCAGTCGAACCGTGGGCTCCGCGCCTGTGGCGGAGAGGCACCCGCCTGCGGGTTACCCAGGAGCCCCGCAGCCGCACCACGGCCACCCGGACCACCAGCTGGCGGCGGCGCAGCACCCGCGGCTGCAGGCGCTCAAAGAGGAGCCGCAAACGGTGCCCGAGATGTCCGGCGAGACGCCTCCGCTCTCCCCGATTGACATGGAGAACCAGGAGCGCATCAAGGCGGAGAGGAAGCGCATGAGGAACAGGGTGGCCGCGTCCAAGTGCCGGAAAAGGAAATTGGAGAGGATCTCCCGGCTGGAGGAGAGGGTGAAGAACCTGAAAACCCAGAACACGGAGCTGGTTTCCTCCGCCAACGTCCTTCGAGACGAGCTGGCTCTGCTCAAGCAAAAGGTCATGGACCACGTTAACAGCGGCTGTCAGCTCATCCTGACGCAGCAGCTCCAAGCCTACTAGGCTGCGAGGACAGAAGGAGCCAATAAGGGACCAAACGCAACGGGCTGCTTGAGACCTTTCACCAACTTTCCCACTCCGGCCGTGTGGACGTGAACGGTTGTTGGCTTGTGATTGGTCAATGTAAACGAAGCCATCACTTCAAGTTGCAGACGGGCAGAGAGCAACTTTTGCGCCATAGTCTGCCACTTTTTGTCTTTCACTACATTTAACATCTACAAAAAAAAACTTGTAGATATCACGCGTGGACAATGTGCACCTCATCACGTGACTTGGGGGGGAATCCAGCTGCACACGGTGAAACACACCTTGTCTTGCAAATGTCAAAAAAGCAATAGAAATAAAGTTTAGCACTGCAGCTCGTGCACCGGTGAGCGCATGTACAGGAAGAGACCAACAGGACTTCTCCTTCTCGGTGTGCGCAGCGTTTACTGACGGCTGCCTTGCTTTCACACTTTTTTTCCTTCCTACGACTTTATAATACGTGTGTAACTGATTAGCCCTGAGAATAACCCTTTGTAATATTTGTACGCAGCATTTTGAGCACTTAACTGTAAATAAGGCTAAACGAATAAAAGCAAAAAGCTGGACACACCTGCGAGAATCTTTTGTCTAATTTATTAGGTGATAGCGGCGGGCAGGCTTTGTTATTGCAGAGCCGGGACAGACGGGACACTGAGTCACTCTGTGGCGTGTGAGGCGCCGACGCTCATTGGACAGCCGGCCTTCCGGAAGTAAGCATGCGGGCCATATATGGGAGGATGACCGAAGCGCGCATCGGGGAAGGCTGTGCGTGGCTGAATCACCGTCCTCTCCCTGCTGCTGGTTGACTCCTACAACTCCTGAAGCAACTGCAGATTTGTTTACCCAGTTCAGTGGTGTGTAGTAAGAAAAAAAACAATGATTTACCTTAAACACATTTATTATTTATGAACATGTGTGACTTGTATATGTATAAAAAACACTAACAAAAAATGTGTGAACTATATATATATATATATATATATATATATATATATATATATATATATATATATATATATATATATATATATATATATATATATACACACATACATACATACACACACACACACACACACAGGGCAATAAAAATTCTGTAGGAACAGTGAGGACCACCAACAGGGTCACCAGGAGCCATCTGGACACGTTTCAGGAGTTCAACGAGCAGCTGTAGAGACATGCAGGTGTTTGAACTTGAGCTCTTCTCCAGACCCTGGTGTACTCTAAACATCTCGTATGTTCAGATTATTTGAGCATTTTCTTATAAACAGTGCTTTGCAGAAACATTTTTAGCCCTTCCAACATTTTGTCATCCTACAACCACAAACATCATTGCATTTTACTGGAGATGTCGGTGATATAACAACACAAAGCTGTGCTCCTTTGACAACTGAGGATAGAACTAACGGAGAGCTTTTATTAGTTTCATTTGACACAAATCTGAAAACTGTGGTGGAAATCTGTATCGAAATTAGTCACTACTTTTGCCTTGTGGGACAAATTCCAAAATTGGATTTTTTTTTTTTTCTTATTTGCACAGCCATTAGCTCCTGGAGTTTAAACAGGCTATATTCTAGATATTATAACCAGCCAAATTTCTATTGTGTGGTAAACAATGAATTTGAGTGGGACAGGGATAGCTTTGTGTCTGGGAAAATGACTCATGCAGCAGACGACTTGTTTTCCAGTTTTCCAGCGTTATGGTTTCCTCTTGCTCCGTCTTCTGTAAGCCACAGGCATTATCCACATCTTACAGAGCCTTTTACTCTGAACACACAGTTTTCCCAGGGCTGTTCAGATTTCCAAGGATCAGATCAGTCCTACAGTCCTGTGAGAACCTCTCAGCTGACCAGCATGCCCTCCTTACCAGCCAGCCTCTGTCTGTGTATGTGGTCCTGCTCCAGTTCTTCATGGCTGGGGTGCCAGAGCTGAGCCAGGATGCGCTCCATGTTGAGGGCATACATTGTGTGGGACGGCATCACACCACGATGAACCTACATCACAGATATTACAAGAAGCATTTAAAGTGTGAAAACTAAAAGCACAGTTTTCTTTATAAAGATAGTTCTAAGGAAACATCTAGAGGCTCCGTTATTTCACTTTGCAGATTATATCATGTTAAACTTACACAAACTGTGACAAAAAAGAGATTTAAACAATTCCAATATAGCAAGTTTACTATTCAGAATGATAAACATTAGCCTGTAGAGGTTTTAGAGAATGGCGGTTTTACTGCTGAAACAGCCATTTCCTTTTCAATCGGCAACTGTGGAAAACTTTTGTCTCAATCTATTAGCGTGTGTAGACAGAGCAGACAGGAACTAAGCCCTGATGTCAACTTCATGGCGCTATGGAGATGTTAAATGCAGCACTGGACGTAATCCAGACTGATAATTCCCTAAACACCCGCTAGATTTTAGAAAACAATCATTGTTCTTAATGACCCCTTAATGTGGCGTTTCCAGTTAGCTGGAAACATCGTCTACAACACTTACAAGTCTGCTGACCTGGAGACTCAGAAAGAGTGAAAACAGACCCTGTTACATTATGATGCAACAAGAAAACCCAAGGCGTTCCAACTGCAGGGTGGTGTGACTGATTAGAGAAGACTTCCTTTCTCACCTGCAGGATTTCCCCCAGAAACCTGGCTCAGTTTGCCAGGGGGGCACGGGTGATGGATGGAGCGGACTGGTGTGTTGTGTCACTATTCATTATTCCACTAAGCTGATGAACATTTATCTGCTAAATACAGGTCAGTCCTGGATGAAAACCAGCTAGAGCCTGTGAAAGACTGGGAAGGGACAATAAAGCTGGTAGTTGTAACTGCAGCAAAAGGTGGTTTTATGTATTATTGCCTGACGAGAGCTGAATACAAATAAACTCAACCCTTTCCAGATTTTCATTTGGTAAAACGTTATTTCTTCAGTGTTTCTTTTTTGTTACACTTCACGCTAATGCAATACTTTGTGAGGATGTAATGTGACAAAATGTGATCATGTTTTAGAGGCACTGTGAAGCTAATCTTTGTTCATTCAAATGCACGCTGGCTGAAAATGCTTTTGAAAAGCTTAGCATCTGATTTACATAATAATCCAATTCAATAAAAATAGATGCAGTGGCTTTTGGTGCAACCAAGCCGGTACATGACAAACCCAATCACTGTAAAGTCTGCTTTCATGTGACTGCTTTAGTTATTTCAGAGCAGCCTTCGTAATGGCTCTAGCGCTGGTTGTACAATACATATTAGTAAATTTAAGCTCCTTGTTGTCAGCTTATGACCACTGACCACAGACATATTAGCTGAACTTCATACCTTTAAAGCTTCCAGGAGGTCAAACATGCTGATTGGAGGGAGCGGTGCAGGGAGAGTGTCAGAAGAGCAAGCCAGCAGGTGAACAGCTTTTTGTTCGGCATCATCAGGGGACACCTGAGGTGGCGGGCATGCAGGAAGAGAAGCACTTGGAGGGGGACTTTAAAAGGAAAAAATAAAAGCAGAGATGAAACATTTATGTGTCTGACGCCTCCCGTCTCCAACTATAAGTGTGCCCATTCCCTACCATTCACTGATGCCGTGGTATGCGGAGAGGCTGTTCTTGAGATAAGGCCGAGGCGTGACGTCGGTGCCAAAGGCGTAAGGGAAGCGTCCGTCGCGTAGCCGGTAAGCCTTCCTCCGAGTGATTACGGCAGTCAGGACATCCTTCAAGTGATGCTGAAATAACAGCTCAGAATTGATGCACAAGCAGGCAAGAAATTGCTTCAATTCACTGATTTACGGTAAGCGTCTTGAGAGACACGGCTCCTGTAACTCTGGAAAACTTGAAGACGGACGTAATTATTATGCAACGCTTGTGACCAGGCATAGGGATGATGACAGCCCACCTCCACAGCACAGATTGTGGTGCTGATGGCATCTTCTGTGACGTTATCCAGACCCATCTCAAAGGCAGCGACCATCATGCGGGCCTCCAGCTGGCCCCGCGTCGGCAGCAGCAGCGTGTGGGAACTCAGGCGCGGCTCCTCCTCTTCGCTCCCCGCCTCCCGCGGACTGAACGGCTGCGCGCCACAGAGAGGGTTCTGTGGCTGGAAGCGATGCTGCGGGCACGAAACGCAACACCAGAAAGAGGCGGTGAGTCAACTGTTAAAACATGCAGTGAATCATTACCTGCCCCAGACATCAAAAAAACACTCATGATATGAACAATTGGCTTATCTCAACTGTTGCCATTAACTTCCCCTGCAGTAAGAAAAGAGAATAAGGATTTACGTCAAATTTCTGTCTGGAGGAACACTTCTTCTTTCCTTTTGGCTTGCCAGGCTTTGATGCACAGCTTCCTGGCCACTGCAAAGGACCTGTGCCATCTAGAGGACGGAGAAGGAAGCACAAGAGGCACTGAGGACACACCAGAGGGACTAAACAGTAGGAATCACTCTTAAAACTGGTTCTAACCGATGGAACTGACAAAGTAATACAATCGTGCAATGGAAAGCATCTTGTAGTGGCGTCACACAAGCCGTGACAAATGTCAACTGTCATCACTGCACTTGGATTTAGTTTTTATTATCTGCTACAAACTAAAAGTACAGAAAAAGTCGTACTAGGAACAGAGACCAACAGAAACCCCAGACAGACGTATATAAACATGTCAAGTAGCAAAACGGCTTTGTGTGCAACGGCATTCTGAGTGGGGGTGCAATGCAGGTTTAATATATGGACGGCAGTTCCTAGTTCTCTCCCTGGAATAACCTCAGCGAACAAGATTTAACAAACCCCACTACGATACAGGTTATAAACCTATTCACAGGTTCCAGGTTCTGCATATAAGGATAAAGATGGAGTTTAGATGACTAATCCCACCATAAATCTAAGGGAGACGTATAACCCCAAGATCTCAGAGTTTGATCATTTATAGCAAACTGAAAACGACACGCCTGAAGTGGCAAATGCAAGAAGGAAAGCATACAACGAACATTTTAACTCTATCTTTCCCATCATCCGACCATCGTTATTGACCAACAATAACGATGGTCAAAAATCACATATCATGAAAAGAATTTGGGGTTTTTCTTGACAACAATAAATTCCAATTAGTAATGTCTGACACACACAAAACTGCCAGTATTGTCAGCTTTGTCATTTTAGCTATGTTTGCCACTGTAGCTTTCTTCAGAGCATCAATAAATGTCAGCAAATTCAAAAACACAATTAAATGTCATTAGTGTGTGCAGTTTAATGATAAAAATCTAATTTCTTTATGTAGCGTGTGTCCTTATGAAACATACTTTGAATTTTGTTTTAATATACATTACATTACCAAATGTGTTTAAGGACAGCATTTTTATTTATGGGGCTATAATGAAGTCACAGCCACAAAGTACCAAGAATATGATAATAGTCTTATACCATCACTTTTATTGTTATCACAATATATTGTGATAAAATTTAAAGTATATATCGCCCACCCCTACAACAAACAGATCAACATCTTGGAAGGGTGTCATTTCTTAAACTCAACAATATCAGAGACGCGTTCCATTTAAAGTACAAGCAGAGCTGAGATTACCATGAGTGGACTTCATAAAACCACTTCATTCAAGACATGTCGGAAAGTGTCGTCCTTTTCCTGTTCAGAGTATCAAGGAGGAAACACACAAGACGCGTTCCAGCGTTTGAGCGCAGCTAAACGTCCTACGCTTAGGTTAGCCTTTCATTTTAATCAGTCAATTAATTTACACCACAAGATAACACGTGCGTACAACACGCACATTTACGCTACGCCTAAATTAGATTAAAGTTCTAATTTGAGACGTGTATATGAGTTCACTTCCGAAAGTATGCCAAAATAAAAGTCGAGTCTCGGTTCGACAACAAGGTGGTAGACGGTAGACGCTGCTGACTGATGGGATGCACCCATTGTTCCTGAGCACTCTGCCTTTCCTCTCACAACACGTCAACTAGCAGAAAGAAGGTCAAGGTGCTCCTTCCATGTGGCGAACGTTCTTCTCTGCGCAGAAACACGCAGCTGTGGAGCGTACCTTGCAGCTTTTAAGAGCACGGCTGTGAGCTGTGCCGCTTCCGTTACGTGCCCAGTGCATGTCCCGCTGTAGCCTGCAGCCTGACTGGGTTTTCTCCCTTCAGCTCAATTGGAAGGAGTGAGAATGGTGAGGAAAAAAATAAGCGAGTTAAAAAGCACAATTTGAGGTTCGTCCTTATGTATAATTACTGGCCTTTTCTTCAGCGACTAACTTTGTAGACAAAAACAGATCAATTTTAAAACAGGAGACGGGTACGTTGGGTCAATTTGCAAAACCCTTTTAGTACTTTGTAGAACCGGGTCACTTTTTGTACTGGACAGGCTAAAAAATACGTGCTGGAACAAAGTGTGGCGACTACTTCCTGAATGACAATGTTACTGTTGTCTCTGTGAGAAGAGGAGAGTATGGTCACACAGGATGGTACATTTATTTTGCCGCTCACTCTATACAAAACCAGTTATCCAATTTCCTTTTTGGTTAAATATACCCCAGTTTTACACTCATGATACCAGCAAACTAAGCTCCCGATCCTATGCCAATAACAATGATCAAAATTATATGATTTCAGCCAGGTCACTAAAATTAAATGAATACCAGCTATAAATCAAACTATTTCTCTCTCTTTAGACACTTTGATATTTGCCCTTCATTTAGTGGATATAAAGTTAAGCCCAAAATTATTCATACCCCTGTTCCAAAAGCTTATGTTAGGAAATGAGACAGACATCTCCTACAGCCAATAATACCATGTGAAAATGGTATTAATTTCTGAAACAACAATTTTACCTGCCTTGCACACTAAAATATCCAGATTTGTTAATCATTTTTAAAACCTGGCCACACAAAATGCGGGCACAAAGCAGGCAGCAGACGTCACGCTTCTGCAGGATTCATATCCGGAGTCTGAATAAGTTTCAAAAAAAGATCCTATAAGATCAAAGTTAATAGAAGAATGGCGGTGCAAACACAACTCGCCATTAACGTATTAAATAAGATGAGCTTCATGGTAACGTGTTGCCCTGGACTAGGATTTCAGCAGAAGACCTCATGACCCTTGATGACCTAAACTATGAAACCATAAAATCTGCTAGTCCGGGACCACGGTTCTTCTTGGTGACCCACCTGGTGCGGAAACGATGATCTGGCATCGTGTGAGGATGGCCAGCAGGAAGTCGTTGTGAAAGTGGACTAGGACAGAAAAAAGGGAGACATGTGATCAGCCGCAGTCTTGTCCGCCAACAACAGCGAAGACAGCAGCTTCTCTGCCACACTAACCGTTTTCCTGAGGCAACAGACGGCGAGCCTCGACGTCAAACTCTTCTTTGCTGATCTTCTGTTTGAACCACAGCTTCAGGTTTGCCCAATAACTGCAAATAAAAGACAGAGAGAGCCACATTACGTCACCTTTAAACAGCTACACTCAACTTCACTGCTTCCTCTAGGTTGCTTTAGTCTTTGTTTGCGCGGAAGTTTAGAGACCCCGCTGCATTTATTTAAATACACATTTGCTTCCACTCGTCAGTAAACGGCTCTCACAAGATGAATGATGACCAGAAAAACTTCAAACACCTTAAAAGATAACGTTTATCTATATACACATATAAAACTGTAAGAATAGACGGTTATTGCGCGTCGCGGCACTCGGAACAGCAGAACATGCTCATGAAATGTCCATGAGACGCTGACTGAGCCGCTAAAAACATTAGCTAGCTACCTGCTAGCTAAATGCTAACATGCACAGCTGAGAAGCCTCGGACTAATTATGCGGCTCAGCTGCGACACATGGATGGTGTGCACACCAACCCCGCTCAGAGGAGCCTCAATCACAACGCGTTGCGCTTACTGTTTGATATTATCGCCGATTGCATCCGTTAAATTCTTCTTCGCAACCTCCAGCTCGCTAGCGTGACCCGCCATTGCGTCAAAGCAACGTCATCAAACGATCCCGCGAGTTTTTTTTTTTGTAAACTTCTTTCTTCTTCTACGGTGTTTTGTGGCGGTAAGTATGCAGACCAACAACGAAGGTCCGTTACTGCCTTTATTTACTGGACTGGAGTTTGGACAGAAAATAAACCGAAAGAAGGAAACAAAAGAATGAGTCAGAATTGCTTCAAGAGTGTTTTTACTCATATGCTTTAACATATCAACACATGTTGCCTTTTCCAGGGGTTGATTGTTTGGTATTATTAAGAGCTCTTTTTCATTCGATCAAGGTAAAGTGTAGGTCTAACTGGCCTACAGTGGAGCTTTTTTCTCTATTATGTTTGGATGTTGTGTTGGAGTAGTTTTCCCTTAAGTCCCTAACATCCTGTGGAATAGTAACAGAACTATGTGTTTTAACCAATGGTTGAGCTAACAACTGCTTTATTGATTGAATGTTTTCATTTTCCATCCATCCATTTTCCAACACGCTTATCCCTGCTGGGGTTTTGAGGGGTGCTGGTGCCTATCTCCAGCTGTAAATGGGCGAGAGGCGGGGTACACCCTGGACAGGTCATCTATCGCAGGGCAACACAGAACAACCATTCACGCACATTCAAATTTCCTACTAATGCCATTTATCTTCCTTATCATTCCCAAAACATCTATTATTTTGTTTCCCTACCTATGATTAAACATAGTGTATGAGCCTTTCTCTTATGTAATGAGTTTTAACTTGCTTTAATAGCTATTTTTACAGGGAATAGTTTTCTTATTTCAACTTCCTGTGATTTCAGAAAATATTTTGTTTGCTGCCTGTATCATTATTGATGGTATTTATTAAATATCTCAATTAAGATAAGATAAGATAGTCTTTATTGATCTCACAATGGAGAAATTCACTCGTCACATCGGCTCATACATGAAGGTGCAGAGTAGGGGAGGTGCATTCAGTTATATACAGTGAATCTTCATATATACAATGGATCAAAAAGATACAAAAAGAAATAGGGATGGGCATATGCTGTCTTATTTACATACATAGTGATCTATATGTATATAAACATATATGCATACTTATCTATATATATATATATATATATATATATATATATATATATATATACCTACATACATACGTACCTGCACGTATATATGTGCATATACATTCGTGTATACATTTGTACATACATACATACATGTGTACTGGCATATGTTCAGGTGGTAATAGCAGCAGAAGTCACTACATCAGGATTATTGCACGGGTTGTAGTACAGTGTATTAGGTAGATTATTGCACATTAGTTATTGCACATTAATTATTACAGTTATGGTTACAGTTATAGTGCAGCATTGTATAATCTGATAGCAGCAGGAATGAATGACCTGCGGTAGCGCTCCTTTTTACAGACTGGATGTCTAAGTCTGGCACTAAAGGAGCTGCTCAGCTCCTCTACAGTCTGGTGCATGGGGTGGAAGGTATTGTCCATGATGGATGTGAGCTTGGACAACACTCTCCTCTCAGCCACTTCCTCCACTGAGTCCAGAGCGCAGCCCAGGACAGAGGTGGCCTTCCTCACCAACTTATTCAGCCTCTTTCTGTCCCGTTCTGCGCTGCCAGGGGCCCAGCAGACGACAGCGTAGAGGAGGGCTGAGGCCACCACAGAGTCATAGAAGGTCTTAAGCAGAGGCCGGCTCACTCCAAAGGACCTCAGCCTCCTCAGGAGGTGGAGGCGGCTCTGGCCCTTCTTATACAGGGCGTCTGTGTTATGAGTCCAGTCCAGTTTATTGTTGACGTGAACACCCAGGTATTTGAAACTCTCCACAGTTTCTATGTCCTGCCCCTGGATGTTCACGGGGGAGTGAGGTGGGGGTCTTCTCCTGAAGGCGATCACCATCTCCTTGGTCTTACTGGTGTTTAAACACAGATGGTTTTTCTCACACCAGTCCACAAAGTCCATGATGACCGACCGGTACTCCAGCTCGTTCCCCTCAGACACACAGCCCACAATGGCCGAGTTATCAGAGAACTTCTGAAGGTGGCAGCTGTCCGTGTTGTAAGTAAAGTCCGAGGTGTAAAGGGTGAAAAGAAACGGAGACAGAACGGTGCCCTGGGGGGCCCCGGTGCTGCAGAGGGCCACCTCTGACCAACAGCCGTGCAGCCACACGTACTGAGGGCGGTTAGTGAGGTAGTCCATGGTCCAGTGAGCTAGATGTTTGTCCACCCCAGCTTCCTCCAGCTTCCCCCTCAGCAGCACCGGTCTGATGGTGTTGAAAGCGCTGGAGAAGTCAAAGAACATGACTCTCACAGCGCTCCCGGTGGTCTCCAGGTGGGTGAGCGCCCGCTGCAGCAGGTAGATGATGGCGTCCTCTACTCCGATGTTGGGCCGGTAGGCTAACTGCAGCGGGTTCAGGGTGGGGCTCACCACGGTGCGCAGGTGAGCTAGGATGAGGCGCTCCATGGTCTTCATCAGGTGGGAGGTCAGGGTGACTGGTCTGAAGTGGGCCGGTTCCCTGGTGTGCGGTGTTTTGGGAACCAGTACCACACAGGAGGTCTTCCACAGGGTGGGCACCACCCCCGGGCTGAGGCTCAGGTTGTAGATGTAGCTGAGGACCTCACAGAGCTCATCTGCACATCTAATTCCCTTAGCATCTTCTCTTATACCTTATATATGCTTTTTTACATGGCCCTTTAGGTAACCTCGACAATTCTTCTTGAAGGACCTCCACCTTTATTTCAATGATCATTGTATAACGTTCACTTCCAAGTTAAGCTTTGTTTATCCCTCTGCATTTCCTGACATTTAACTCATGTTATAAATTGTCACCTCTCTGGTGGGAAAGGAGCCTGAGCTAGTGCGAGAGGTTGAGAGGTTCTGACTAGAGATAGTTGGGCTCACCTCGACGCATGGCTCTGGCTCGGGAACCAGTCTCCTTGAGAGGGGTTGGACATTCTTCCACTCTGGAGTTGCCCCTGGTGAGAGGCGCCGAGCTGGGGTGGGCATACTTGTTGCCCCTCATCTCGGTGCCTGCACGTTGGGGTTCACCCCGGTGAACAAGAGGATTGCCTCCCTCCGCATTCGTGTGGGGGGACGAGTTCTGACTGTTGTTTGACGAGTTCTGACTGTTGTTTGTGCTTATGCCCCAAACAGCAGTTCAGATTACCCACCCTTTTTGGAGTCCTTGGAGGGGGTACTGGAGAGTGCCCCTCCTGGGGACTCCCTCGTTTTGCTGGGGGACTTCAACGCTCACGTGGGCAATGACAGTGGGACCTGGAGGGGCGTGGTCGGGAGGAATGGCCCACCTGATCTGAACTCGAGTGGTGTTCTGTTGTTGGACTTCTGTGCTCGTCATGGATTGTCCATCACGAACACCATGTTCAAGCATAAGGGTGTCCACATGTGCTCTTAGCACCAGGACACCCTAGGCCGTAGTTCAATGATTGACTTTGTTGTCATTTCATCTGACCTGCGGCCGCATGTCTTGGACACTCGGGTGAAGAGAGGGGCGGAGCTCTCCACCGACCACTACCTGGTGGTGAGTTGGCTCCGATGGTGGGGGAGGAAGCCGGTCAGACCTGGCAGGCCCAAACGTATTGTGAGGGTTTGCTGGGAACGTCTGGCAGAGTCCCCCGTGAGACGGAGCTTTAACTCCCACCTACGGGAGAGCTTTGAACACTTCCCGAGGGAGGCGGGGGACATTGAGTCTGAATGGACCATGTTCTGCGCCTCTATTGTTGAGGCGGCAAGTCGGTTACCTGACTCCGCCAGATGGATTTGCTCCGCATATCCATCTGGAAACCTTCCGTTGAAGTAATTTTGGGAAGGGGCGAAAATACTGGTTAGCTGATTGGCCTATGTTGGTGATAGACGGGCCAAATAAACCAATCAGATCAACGAAGCATATAACGTACTCGTCAACATGCTTCGTCGTCGCTCTGTTACGAGCGACGACACAACCACAAGCCAAGCTACTCTTGCTGCTGCAGGTAAAGGCTCGTTAGCTCAGCAAAGAAATACTCTGTAATTCCGATAAAACTTGCTCGATAGCCACGCTAACGCTAGTTTCATCGGCTGAAGCCGCCATGTTCTTTAGACTGAACTGTCGCGCTTCTCGTTGCGTCACACCTCAACCCGCCTCAAAGCCAACGCTGATTGGACGTTCATTTGGTGAACGGCTCCAAATTTTCTTTAACGGAGAGTAGCCAGACTGATCTGCGAGTGAAACCTTGAAAGCTCGCGAGATCAGGATGGTCTCACGAGGCTAGCAAGTCGGAGCTGTGGCCGCAAAGTTGTTGGTGCATGTCGCGGCGGCAACCCTCGAACACGCTGGTGGACACCGGCGGTGAGGGAAGCCGTCAAGCTGAAGAAGGATTCCTGCCGGCCTTTATTGGCCTGTGGGACTCCGGAAGCAGCTGATGTGTACCGGCAGTCGAAGCGGCAGGCGGCTCAGCTGGTCGCCGAGGCAAAAACTCGGGCGTGGGAAGAGTTCGGACAGGCCATGGAGAAAGACTTCCGTACGGCTTTGAAGCGATTCTGGTCCACTATCCGGCGTCTCAGGAGGGGGAAGCGGTGCAGTACCAACACTGTTTATAGTGGGGGTGGTGTGCTGCTGACCTCGACTTGGGACGTCGTGCGTCGGTGGGCGGAATACTTCGAAGATCTCCTTAATCCCACCAACACGTCTTCCATTGCGGAAGCAGAGCCTGAGGACTCTGGGTCGGGTTCTCCCATCTCTGGTGCTGAGGTTGCCGAGGTTGTTAAAAAGCTCCTCGGTGGCAAGGCCCCGGGGGTGGATGAGATTCGCCCTGAGTACCTTAAGGCTCTGGATGTTGTGGGGCTGTGTTGGTTAACGCGGCTCTGCAGCATTGCGTGGACATCGGGGATGTTCCCCTGGATTGGCAAACTGGGGTGGTGGTCCCCCCATTTAAAATGGGGGACTGGAGGGTGTGTTTCAACTACAGAGGAATCACACTCTTAAGCGTCCCCGGTAAGGTCTATTCCGGGGTTCTGGAAAGGAGGGTCTGTCGGATAGTCGAATCTCGGATTCAGGAAGAGCAGTGTGGTTTTCGTCCTGGCCGTGGAACACTGGATCAGCTCTACACCCTCAGCATGATCCTGGAGGGTTCATGGGAGTTTGCCCAACCAGTCTACATGTGCTTTATGGATCTGGAGAAGGCATTTGACCGTATCCCTCGAGGGATCCTGTGGGGGGTACTCCAGGAGTATGGAGTACCGGGCCCTTTAATAAGGGCTGTCAGGTCTCTGTATGACCGGTGTCAGAGTCTGGTCTGCATTGCCGGCAGTAAGTCGGACTCGTTTCTGGTGAGAGTTGGACTCCGCCAAGGTTGCCCTTTGTCACAGATTCTGTTCATAACTTTTATGGACAGAATTTCTAGGTGCAGCCAAGGTGTTGAGGGGATCCATTTTGGTGGCCTTAGGATTGCGTCTCTGCTATTTGTGGATGATGTGGTCCTATTGGCTTCATCAGGGCGTGATCTACAGCTCTCACTAGAGCGGTTCGCAGCCGAGTGGGAAGCGGCCGGGATGAAAATCAGTGCCTCCAAATCCGAGACCATGTACTTGAACCGGAAAAGGGTAGACTGCCTCCTCCGGGTTGGGGACGATGTGCTGCCCCTAGTGGAGGAGTTCAAGTATCTTGGGGTCTTGTTCACGAATGAGGGGAAGATGGAGCGGGAGATCGACAAGCGGATTGGTGCGGCTTCTGCTGTGAAGCAGGTGCTGTACCGATCCGTTGTGGTGAAGAGAGAGCTGAGCCAAAAGGCAAAGCTCTCGATTTACCGGTCGATCTACGTTCCTACCCTCATCTATGGTCACGAGCTTTGGGTCGTGACCGAAAGAACGAGATCCCGGATACAAGCGGCCGAAATGAGTTTTCTCCGTAGTGTGTCTGGGCTCTCTCTTAGAGATAGGATGAGGAGCTCAGTCATCCGGGGAGGACTCAGAGTAGAGCCGCTGCTCCGCCACGTCGAGAGGAGCCAGTTGAGGTGGCTCGGGCATCTGGTTAGGATGCCTCCTGGACGCCTCCCTGGTGAGGTGTTCCGGGCACGTCCCACTGGGAGGAGGCCCAGGGGAAGACGCAGGACACGCTGGAGGGACTATGTCTCTCGGCTGGCCTGGGAACGCCTTGGGATTCCCCCGGAGGAGCTGGCCCAAGTGGCTGGGGAGAGGGACGTCTGGGCCTCCCTACTGAAGCTGCTACACCCGCGACCCGACCCCAGATAAGCGGAAGACAACAGACGGCCGGACGGAAGTAAATTATTTTTGAAAATCCCTTATGGATCATGAATCTTTTTAACCAGTACATCATCATTAGTCAGTTGGTAGATGACAGCTGTGTTTTATTGTGTGTGTGTGTGTGTGTGTGTTTGTTTAAATAAAGGCAAAAACCCTCATATTAAAAAATAGATGAAGCCTCACCCACTCGTTCTGCCATCTTGTGGCAGAATATGGTATTCCAAGTAAATCCTCATCAAAATTATTAGTTGATGTGTAGACAGTCCCTGCCAAAAGTGGCAAAAGTATCCCTTGACCCCATTTCATATTCTGTCATGATTCAACCTCAAGGTTTAGTGCATTTGCTCTTAATTTCATCTGATACAGTGCATAGTTGTAAAGCAGAGGTCACGGATTAGCGGACCACGGTCCGGATCCGGACCCACCTGCTGGCTAATCCGGACCCAACCTGATTTAAAACATTTATATATTACTGCATGTTGTCTGACGACAGTGTCTAACTCAGGGTTTAAAGTTCTCCGTCGCTGCGACGGATTTCTGTCATTTGGAAATTGAGCGCAAAAAGTCCCGTCTAGACTTTTGTTTCAAGGTTTTACACTGAAGCTGCTCTCAACCAATCAAACCTGGCAGAGCCGGGACATTAGCTAATCAGAAAGAGAGCAGGGCGGGTCTTTGCAAAGCGGACATTAACAGTGTGAGGTTTATCGGTGTTTAATCATTTTAACCTTTGGAAGAGCATCTCAAACTGACCACAGATGACATGAATGAAAGTGGCGATGGTCAAAGGTTTTCTTTGGATTTATGACCTGCTAGCATTTAGCTAGCAGGTAGCTCTTTGGATTTATGACAACGCTGACAACGACTTCGCTGACAACGCGTAAGCGTTTCTGTCGCTGCTCCAGCAGTTAATTAATGAATTATTTCCACCTGTTGCCATGTCGTCTGTCAGCGTTTATTCCCTCCCTGATAAACGCGGCGACCAACCAGGGATCTCCTCGTGATTCGCTATTATGTTTCATTTAAAACACAAAGAAGAGTAACGCGCTAGCTCAGGCTAATTTAGCATGACCCTTGAAGAAGAGTCGGAATGTGAAATAATGTCCCGCATTTGACTGGGTCCGATTCGGAAAAAGTAAAAAAAAAAAAAAAAAAACCTGCACTGTTCTGAAACAAAGAAGGCAGAGCTTCATCGGCTGTCAGTCAGTATGCAGCAGTGATCACCTGATGAGCAGCTGCGCCCCAGGACACTAAATAAAATGACAAGGATTTTGATGCTTAGAGATTCTTAAGAAAACTACATCAAAAAGATAAAACAAATAAACTGCAGCTACAACATGGACTGGAGAACGGGTTCTAACTGGGTGAGGCCAGAGAAAGGCGATTCTCAGTGAGTTTTTAATGAAGTTAAAGTGGAGCGCGGACACAGGGTTCATCCTGGACAGGTCTCCAGTCACTGGGCTAAAATATTAACCTGACAACAGCCAGACGCATGTCGCTCCGCCTAGCTCCACTCACATACATCTGGGACACCTCCATAGGAATTGCCTTTATTGAAAGCTGGGCCTTATCAAAAATCCTTGCATATGATTGGATAAGCCACTTGTCTGTCATCTTTATCGACGTGCTATTTCAACCACTCACACCGAAGCCAACCCGTGACGCTGATGAGAGCGATGCAGGAAAAAATTTTTTTTTTTTTTTTACGTGTTTGCGGCTCTAGTGGCATGCATTTTATTGACAGTGAGCTAACAGGAAGAGGGGGGAAGACAGGCGGCAAAGCGCCGCGGGTCGGAGTCGATCCCGGGCCGACCGCGTTGAGGACTAAAGGCCTCCTAATATGGTTTGCGCTAACTGCTAACCGCTCCGGGGCGCTTCCTCGTCCGCCGCGGACGCGCCCTGGAAAACAAAACTTGCCAAATCCGGTCGGGAGAAGGGCGAAAACATGGTTTCCACCAACAAAAGCCTTCAGAGCCGTTCTCTGATGTTCTTTTAATGAAACAATATTAGGTAGATTGGACAACACGGAAGAAATAGCAGCATCAATGTTAACGCTTGCTTCCTCGACGAGCCGCCATTGCTATCAAAACAGTCTTACGTCATGGTCGCGTCTCCACTACGTCACATCTATGAAACTCCAGCCCTGCGTCCTGATTGGCCAGGACCATAAAATTGGTTGGAGAAATCACTCTCTATGGGCGATGTCCCAGATGTATGTGAGTGGAGCTAGGCGGAGCGAGACATGCATCTGGCTGTTGTCAGGTTACTAAAATATAACAATATTATTAAACTTCAAAAAAGTTAAATCATGCCTTTTTATAAACTGTAATGATTAATTGGTGAACAATAACAGGCAAAGCAGAGACTGATTATTGTCATGTGCAATCTGTGTCAAATTAAAATGTATTATGTCATGATAGTGTTGGTGATGCGTCTGCATTTCCAAGGCTGTGTTTGGCCTTGTATGATCATAGGATTAATTTATATTGAATGTGACAGGGAGCCAGTGGAGTTAATGTACAGGTGTGAAGTAGATGATGTAATGATGCAAGCTGCTGTCTTTTGAACTAGCTGCAGTTTCTGGAGGTTTCTGGAGGACAGGGAGGGAAGGGAGCGGGGATTGTAAAGTGGACTGTGGACCAGTTTGTCAACAGTGTGAAGGAAGAACTTGATGCTGCATAGATGAAAGTAACCCAGATGATGATGTGGATGTGGAAAGTGATGGAGAGGCTGTCCAGGATGACACAAAGGCTCTAAAGCTGAAAGGTGGCAGAGATACAGGAATTTTCAATGGATATTTTAAAAGTACCAGATTTGGTTGACTTTGCACAATAAGCAACTAATGCGGCATGATGTCCACGGCTCCGGGAAAATATGGGCTGCGCGTGATCCAAATTAGCCAATGAGCTGTGTCAGTCAGGTTTGCTGCTGCTGGCTACTTTTTAGAAAAAAAAAAGCAAAATCGAAAAGCACTTTGGATTTTAAAATAGAAAAACGTTCTATTTTTATGTCATTTTTTTGTTTAAAAAGTCAATGTATAAGGTGTATGCATAAACATTTTATTTCAGTGTTAAATACTATGTGAAGTAACGGATTGTAATTAAAAATGTGTTTGGACCTTTACTGGTTGTTGATTTTTGTTATTCGGACCCCGCTGATTTTTAATTAGTGACCCCTGTTGTAAAGTAAAACAATAAGTTACATGATTAACATTTCCCCCATCCGTCTAGAGAGGTGGGGCACAAGTGGAGGAATCACAGGGCAATAAAAACAAAAAAATAAGTCAATTGAAAAAGTATGTTGTGCATTTGTAGTTTTTACCCTTTACTCCAACCCCCTGAATAAAACCCAGTGCAACAAATTGAGAGGTTATCTAATTACTAAACATACATAGTAATTTAATCTCAGTATAAATCCAGCTGTTCTGTGAAGACCTCAGAATTTTCTTAGAGAACATTAGAGAACAAACAGCATCATGGATACACAACAGGTTTAAAGCAGGTTTAGGTTGAAAACAACATCCCAATCTTTGATAATTTCAAGCCATTATTTAACTATGGAAACAGTATAGCGGTAAGGCTGTATGATGTAGAAATGAATGTCACTGAGAAATAATGTAATGCAGATGTCTCTTGCCAGGAATCCACATTTTATGCTCTCCTCTGGTTCTCATCTGTGCTTCCAGGATCTTTCTGATAGTTAGCATCTTGGGTATAGTGTCTGTGGGAGATATGAGTCTCTACTGCAGAGCGACTTAATCCAAAAGGCAGTCAATTGTCTTTGTGGGGCCAAAAAGATTGTGATGTGAATTTAACTACTTTTTCATATTCACTTTTGCTGCCATTGCTGTAAAAAAAACAAAAAACACAACAAATACTGATAAGAATCAGTCCGTGCAGCCCATCCGTAACTCAGAATACATTAGTAATAATAATAATACTAGTAATATCATCTTTATTGTCATTGAAACATACATTGAAACATACATTACAACGAAATTTGTTCTCTAGGGGAGCAGTGGGCTGCCATGTGCGGCGCCTGGGGAGCAATCTGGGGTTAAGGGTATTGCTCAGGGACCCAGAGTGCAGGCACTGGGGATCGAACCGGGTACTTGCATCCTTCTCTGAGTGCAAGCACACTGCTCTAACCACTAGGCCAACAATAGTATAACAAGTACGAATTGTTTCGTTCTAAACCATTCTCTGCATTATTGATACGGAATACCATTAAGTAGTGACATATTTAAAGTATATTGTATTAGGACTGGACGATAATTCAATAACAATACATATCGATCAATAGACGTAAATCATATTTTTTTTGCATGATAGAAAAAAGGCTAATCGAAAACTTCAGTAGAATAATAGTTTTCATTGTTTATGCATTCTAGCCATGTAGGTTAATATTACATCCTCCTAACCACAAACATGGTCCTAGGAAGGCTCCCCCCCCTTCAAAAAGTTCAGAGAGCGCACATTCTTTTTTTCTTTTTTAAAAACTTGCAGTTTTGGTAAAAAGTTGGTTGAATAAAGGGTTGAGTTTAAATTAGGTTTTTGTGTGTTCTGTATCCAAAAATAGGTTGCTAAGCAACAGCATAAAATGTCCAGGGCTGCACTTAAAATATGTTTGAATTTGTTGATAATTATCGATATCGATTAATATGATTTCTATTTTATTGATACTCTCTTTGTCTATATCATACCAGCCCCATATTATACAGCCCATGTAGCACAACTGCACACCTACCGTGACCATGCTCCTAAACTGACAGAGTGAGCAACAAGAGCATTAATCAGAGAAGCAGCCACAATCACCATGGTAACTCTGGAGGAGCTGCAGAGAAACACACAGCTTAGGTGGGCCAATCTGTTGACATGGAAACTATTGGTTGTGCATTCCACAAATCCGGCCTTTTTTTTGGAAGAATGGCAGGAAAAGGAATTAAGAAATCCTGTTTGCAGTTTATCAAAATCCATATGTAGGGACCAGAGCAGATAAGGATTTCTGGACATGGGCGGTTCTAGACAGGAGCCAACAGGGGCCAGTGCTGGCCTCTGTTATGGCCCCTGAACTAAAGACATTATACTAAACCAGTTTCTTATGATGGTATGAGCTGACACAGAAACTGTAACTGATTGGTCCCTTGGACCAATTTCATGTTATCCCTTTTAACGTTTTTACTAGAACAATTAATATAGGAATTAAGTTAGTCTCAGCTTTGTTGAGATAGGTTCACATTTTTCATCTGCTAGATCAGGGGTCTGCAACCTGCAGTTTCTGAGCCACAATCGGGTCTGTAGCTCCCTTAATATATTAAATGATTAAATATTGCCCTGTTTTTTTAATTATTATTATTCCTTTTTTCAGTGCCTCCATGAATAAACACTGGTCCCACACTGGCCCCCGTGGTGGATTTGATTCTTCTGTGGGGGATGCTTTTGCTCACCTGGGATAAGAAAGCTGGTCAGATGATGGGAAAGATAGATGGAGCTAAATACTGGACAATCCTGAGCAACTCCTTTTAGATACTTGATACTGATGGGAAAGATCCCCATCCAACAACCCTGGGCATACTGCCAAAGGGACAGTAACATTGTTTAGATCAAACCATGCATCAGAACGATACAGTCAAAGCCCAGCCCTAAAACTAAGATCCCAAGAAAGTCGGTGTTCACAGAGGCTCTCCATGCAGTCTGACTAAGCAAAGAAGAAATGGCAAAAATATCTGTCACTGTATGTGTAGAGCTAACAGAAACATATTTCAAATATATATACCCATGCTGTGATTATAGCAAAAGTAGACCCACAAAGCATTGACTCATAGGTTTTAAATACTCTTTAAATTTGAGGTAATTAGGTAAAAAAGACAACAGGAAAAAATAAAGTGGAATCAGTCTAGAGCAAGTCTTTAAAATGCTTTGAGTGCCTAAAAAATATGCTTTGTAATCACTGGACGTCTGTGGAAACATTTCAATCATCTGAAGATGTCTGCCCAACATGTAATATTTAATGTGATTCAACTTATTGTAACGAGGTTATTAATGGTATTCAGTTTTCTTTTTTCTGATCCCCAAACATGAATCCTAAGTTAGCTATTTCCTGCTCCACAGAGACATGATTATGATTACAACCATAAAGTGATATAGAGTGTAGAATGGCTTTTTTCTTATTTCTGCATAAATATACATAATGACAAGAGCTAAAAACACATATCCCCGAAAAAAGCACATATAAGGATTCACTTATTTAACTGACAATGAATGATTTTTCAAATGCTTATTCTTTTTATGATTTGAAATTAGAACAATATGCGATGGCCGCATTTCCTTTTGCAGTAAGAATCCTCGACCACTAGATGGCGGCATTTCCTTTCATTAGGCACGGCGTCCAGGCGACGTTTTCAGTAGACGCTCAAATTCCCATGCCATGAATCAAAAAAGTTGTGAGAGTTGGGTGACAGGCTGATGAATGAAAGGCACTCTTCTCCCTAGCAGTGATCTCCAGCTCCTTCTGGGAGATCCCAAGGCTCACCCAGACCAGAAGAGGCAAAACCCACAGTCCTTGTGCCCTGGGGTCTCCTCCCAGTGGGATGTGACTGGAATGCTGCCAAGGGGTTAAAGGTATCCTGATCAGATATCTGAACCATCTCAACTACAGCAGCTCTACTTTGAGCCCCAGGATGAGAGGCAAAGTGCAGGCCTAGCAGAGTCTAACCCATTGTGGGAACAAGTTTGACTCTGTACCACGTGGAGATGGACCTCTTGTTTGGCTTAAACAAGGAGGCGGATTACCTTCTAAAGCAGGGGTTCCCTAACTTTTCAGTCTGCGACCCCCAAGATAACAGTGCCAGAGACTGGCAACCCCCTTTGATACATCATTTTATGAGAACTCTTAAAAAGCACAGTTTTAAGATGTTGAGCATCTTATAAAGTTATGTTTTCGAATCGGTTTTCCAAGTAAGAAAATACAATTTTTTTTACACATCATCATCAAATTATTATTAGTACCAGGACTTTGAAACGGTTGTAGAAATGACTGTGTGACTTCATTCTCATAATAGTATGATTTTGTTCTCGGAATATTATAATTTTATTTTTGTAATGTTTATTCTTGTGCACCTAATATTATGAGTTTATTCTCATCATAATTTACACTTACAAAAAAAATCGTATCCACACAAAACTCAAACATTTTAAGATTAATTTGATATATTTCCGAGAACAAACATTGGATGTCCTCTGATATCGAAATGTTGTAAATATTCAAGAAAAAAAACATATAATTTTCCACAATGAAAGGCATAGATCTGCTATATTAAAACTAGGATATTCTCTGACATCTCATCGCGTGACCCCCACATGGTCACGCGATGACTCCCCTGGGAGTCCCGACCCCCACCCCAGATTTTTTCCCCTTTCAGAATTTTGCTGCTGCTAAAGTTAATCAAACAGGAAATATGCCCTTTTGGTCCCCTGAGTACCATTATTTTTTATTTCATAACTTTCTTATTACATAAAATCCAAGCATCTGTCAGTAATTGTAATAGAATTAAAGTAACTGTCTGCTGGAATATTTGAACAACGTCCCACTCTAACCACTCTGAATTCCTGCCCTGTACGATTGTCAGTCACATCTACTGCTAACGTGGAATGCAGCAGCAAAAATATACTTCTCTAGGAAGAAATGAAATGCTATTTTTCTTCCAGCGCAGTCAGGGGCTGTATTTGGAATCTCATTGCTCTTCTATACTGGATATAAAGTATTTCTGTGGTTCCTTCTGTGGCCCTCTGTGGCCCCTCGGGTTCATAGCCCTCTCAGGCAGCTTAGGTCTGGTTGGGAGGCCCGTTTGTTTTTCTCTGTTTTAGCCATGGTACAAAAACAGTGGAGTAGTCGGGGTGATGGCTTCTTTGGCTCTGTCTCCCCAGGCGGTCATGAAGTCTTAAACAGAGCGCCATGACTCACGCCATTCATCACAATGAGCGGGATCATAAAGCCAGAACACATACAGTTAACAGTCTTACTGTGGACTGTTTGTGGGTTTCGCACTTCAGTGGGTAGAGCTGACTCCACAGTGTTTTGAGGTGAAATGTCTTGACAGAGGGGATCCCTTAGATCGTGTGGAGGGTTTCAAGTTTTGGGTCTAGAATAAACAAGCATACAGATCTGACCACATTAACAATGAGAACCATCTGACTTCTTAGGTCATTAATGGCCATAGTTCAACACTGAACGTCTGTTAATGAGCAGCACGGAGCATACTCTAATTTGAGCCACAACGTATCCTGGCAAAATAAAGAAATAATATGAATCCAACTTTCACAAAGAATATGTAACTCACAGTTCCAGCGCCTTGCAAAGGTATTCACACCCCTTGCTTTCTATTGCCACATTACGACCTACAAGCTTCAATTAATCTGATATTTAATCTCAAAAACCCATCCAAATTAGTTCATAATGGTGAAATTGAAGGAAAAATGATTCATGGCTTGTTTGCCATACACTGGTGTTCACTTCCCCAGTACTCTGATGCCCCTAAATACAATCCAGTGTAACCAAATACCTTTAGACGTTACCCATGGAGTTGCTCTGTGAAGGCCGGAGACAGGTCAGGGAGAAACGTATGGAGGCGTTATAGCAGAGTTAGGTTATGAAACAATAGTGCAAGTTTAAAGCCCCAGTGTGTTAGATTGACACCCATCTAGTCGTGCGCCAAATGAATTAAAAACGGCATCGCCGTTAAGCGCATAATAACAACAACAGAAGCTGCAGAGTCTGGTAAATGTGACCATATCAACAAGTATGTCCTCCATGTATTTGGTACCAAGCTACTACTAATAGCTAATAGCTACGATCATCGCGTGAAATGGTTTCTGGTGGCAAGCAGACTCGGAGATCATCTGATGAAGGGAGAGGGAGACGAAGACGAACAGGCTAGCCGACTCTGCCGGGAGGACAGAGTAGTTGCTGCTTTACACTGCCCTGTTTCTAACATAATGGCAAAATAAACTTCACTGTTATATTGAATTAACTTACCAGTCCAGCAAAATGCCTGCAACCTCGGCATCCGTTTTGAATCCTCACTCCTTCATGAATTATCTCCACCTGGTAATGATAGCTACACCCATATAGACTCTCATTTTCTCCCAGTTATTACTTCTTTTTCTTCTCTTGATTTTTTTTCTCTTCCCTCTTGCTTGGCAAAAAGTATATATGGTCCTCCATTTCAAGAGAAAACAGCAAGTAGAATGATCTACGGTCGTCTTTGCTGGTATTACATTCCTTCTCCACCAACAGCACGTCTTCATACACAGGCAAAACGCACAAGGCTAACAAGTCCCCTTTCAGCTACTGCAATCAAAAATGGGGATGCAACATGGCGTCTCCCAATGGTGCACCGCCAGTTATGTATTTATAAACAACTCAGTCTAAGCTATGAGAGCGCGTTCATTTTTGATGTGATTGTTATTAGACTTTAGCAGATGTGTTTGTCAGAGAAATATTTGATTTTTGTAATAAAAAGCCAAATTAGTTACACACTGTCCCTTCTCTCTTTTATAATGTGTCCTTTATAAAATGGCACCAAAATAAAAGCAAGAAGCGCCCCATTTAAATTTCGCCACAAGCCCTCCAAGGGACATGGTAAACCCATGGAAGAAGCTCATCTGGTCAGATGAGACCAAAATTAAATTTTACTGCCTACATTCAAAACACTGCATGAAAGAAGCTCTCCTTGAACCCACCATATGTCCACTATAACACATGGTGGTAGCTGCATCATGCTGCAGGACTGCTTTTGTCCAGTAGGGACAGGGAAGCCTGTCAGGGTTGGTGGGAAAATGGATGGAGCTAAATCCAGCAAAGGAGTTAAGATAGAGTTCAGATAGTGGTGCAAGGGCTAGGGCTTTGCCCTGTGACCGGTAGTTTGCTGTGTTGAATCCCCACTTCATCTATCTCAGTTGTTGTTGTTTGAATGACTGCATGTAGTGTAAATCACTTTGGGGTCATCAGACTTGATAAAGCTCTACCCAAGTCCAGGCCCTTTACCATTCCAGCAGGACGACCACCCTGAACACACAGTCAGAGCTACAACGTAATGGACCAAAGAGTACTTGTTTGTTAGAATGGTCCAATGGCTCTGTGGTGGGACTTATAGAGGCCCTTTCCATATGCTTTCCATCCAGTCTGAGAGAGCTTGAGCTTTTTTAACAATGGGCCAAAATGTCAAAGCTGGTAGAGACCTTCTCCCAAAAGCCCTGCGGTTGTAATTGTAGTGATAAACGGTTCTACACTGGCTCAGGTTGGATTACATATGCAGGCCACACTTTTCAGATTTGGATTTGCACAACTTTTGAAAACTTTACAAATGACACACTACTGTGTGTCTGCATGGTAAAATGACAAAATGCGAAGAACTTCAGAGGATGGGATTACTTTGCATAGCATTCTCATTCAGAGCTAGATAAATGGCGCTCTATTGTAGAAAGTACTGAGGGGAAACTGCGGCTATCTGCTGTAAAGCGAGCCTTTTTCAGAACCTGCCACGTGATCATCCTTCTTGCTTAAGTTTCTGTTAGTGTCTAAACTCTTAGGCAGACCTACTGCTGTAGTTTTTTTTTTTTTTTGACCATGCCCATCAGGGTAGAAATTTGTCATGTAGCTTATTTTTAAAGAAAACATCTCCACATCCTGTCTGTTGATTTGCTGTTTGACTCTCCACTGCGTTTTGGAGAGCTAATGACTTTCTCTCACGGACATTTATTCACTACAACAGCAGATCTTTTTCTTGCAGAGAAGCGTCCCAACATCTTCCGAGCCCTGCGGTAAAGTCTGTAGACGCGAAGCTCCTCTGGGTGACAAGGAGGGCTTTCAGCTCAGAAACCTGCAGTGTTTCTCAGAGGACCACACTGCAGCGGCGCTCGGCCATCCTCAGTCTGTCGGCCAGGTATCGGAGGTGGTGAGTGTGGTCCTTTCAGTGGAGCCAAGGATGTCACCCTCACTGTTCCAGGGTCTGATTGCCCAGGAGCTTGGTTTTCGGGGTCTAACCGTGCATTTCCATGTCCCTGTGAGGTTGTTTCAAATGCCAAGGTTCAGCCTGTGGTGGGTGAAGTTAGTGGAAAAATGAACTGACAGCTCCAGTGCTTATGGAGCAATCTCCAGCTTGGCGCTGCATGTACATTATTAATCTAAGATGGGTAGAAGGTGCCGGACACATAAGACAATTTACGCAGAATGTTAAACTTGTTTAATTTCACAAAGGAGCGATATAAAGAACGGGTTCCTCGTGTCTGTGTGGAGCAATTCAACAGCAGCTCTTCTTGGGCCTGTAAATAACGCAGAAACCATCAGAGTAGAAGATGTTTTCCAGTCTTTTTGACCAAAAGTGTGATTGTGTTGTATGAAAGCAATCCATAAGCTTGAAATATTATCAGCGCTATTATATCAAATGTATTAATTACAACTATGTCTTAGTACTTTGCTGAAGTACTTTTGCCAGCAGTGACAACCTCTAGTCATCTTATTACACCATGTTGGGTATTTTCTATCATTCTGCTCTGCAGATCCTCTCAAACTCAGCCACAGTGGATGGGCAATTAGTAGACAGCCATTTGTTACCTGTTCCCTATTTGGATCTGGCTGCCAGATCTAGCTTTGGTCCTGGTGGTTCTAAACCTCTGCCGTTTCCAAATGATTGAGACCACAGGGCTTGTCGGGATGTTCAATACTGCCAAAAGTGTCGGTACCCTTTCCCAGATTTGTACTATAAACAATTCATTTGACTTCATAACTTGGTTTCTACTCTGAAGAGCACTGTTAACTGAGAGACATTATATAGAGTCCTGACCTCTGTTCCAAATCATGTTCGATCAGGGGAATTTAGCAAAGGTGGGCTCCAATCAAGTTGCAGAAGCATCTTAGACCACTGATTCTGACCAGAATAGTTTATAAGCACTTATACATGGACTGTATCAAGGAGCTTCACTGTTGGCACCCAACAGGACTTATGGTCGGTTCAGCTTTTCTTCTTTGAACAAATTGTTTCCCAGATGTTACAAACAATTGAAACTAGGATCCATCATAGGAAGTAACTGTGCTCCAGTCTTCTGCTGCACATTAATGTGTTTTCTGCAGAATGTCAGTCTGTCTTTGATGTGACTTTTTTGCTTCTCCCCTTCCTTCAACCTGCTCTCGTCCAAATGTTTTTGACTCACTTTGCCTGCAGAGTGATTCAAACCCACCTGCAGCCGGCGTTGATCAAACTCAAGTTGAAAAACCAACTTGGTACAAACTTCTAATTCAAATTCTATTTTATGATAACTATGATTGATGGTTTACTAATAAGAAGCAGACAACTATTTGATCAAGAAACCCACACAACTTTGAGTTTTCAAAAATAAAGCCAGCAGTGCTGGAGCGACATGACGTGTTGTGCGCCATCGATGTCAACACTGCATGTAAAATCTGAGTCGTAAGCCTCTCTGTCGCCTTCTTTTTAAAACTGTAATGATGGATGAACTCAGCTTGATGCATCGTCTTTTAACAAAACACAAGAAGGCAAAAAGACGCCTCAAAACCGCCTTGAAGTGTTTGTAAAAATGGCTCGTTTAGTTTTGATGAAGACTGGGCAATAGTTTTACTGGGATGACTCACAGCCATGCAGAGTAACTCAGACAGCAGTGTACGCCGGCGTGTATGTATGTGTGTGTGTGTGTGTGTACTTATAGCTCAGTGAGAAATGTTTTTGCTCATTTTACTAGTAAAGTGAGGTCCTCACTTTTTTAAGATAGGGGTTAGGTTTAGGGCTAAGGTGTCAATTAGGTTTAGGGTTAGGCTTAAGTATATACTGGTAGATTAGGTTTAGGTTTAGGCCATAGAAAGGGAAATGGAAGTCAGTGCAAGGTCGCCAGTAAATATTTAAAACATGGATGAGTGTGTACTTGTACTTACATCTAAGTAAAAACATTTTTGTGCGTATTTTACTAGTAAAATGAGGACATTGATGTAAAGTGAGGACCTTTCTTCAGTCCTCACTTTTTTCTGGGCTAGGGGTTAGGTTTAGGACTAGGGTGTCAATTAGGGTTAGGTTAGGGTTAGGCTATAGAAAGCGTTGAAAATGAATTGAAGTCAAGGCAAGGTCCTCAGTAAGTATTTAAAACAAGGATAAGTGTGTGTGTGTCTGTGTGTGTTTCTGTGTGTTTGAGAGAGACACGTCATGTGCTAAGAGCAGAGGTCAGTCAGGCGTGATTGTATTTTGTGTCGGTTTCTTGTGTGAGGTTGTTTTTCAAGGCACAGTGAGTCACCGCGTCCAGCCTTTAATGTGCTTCAGTTTGAGGGGAATGATGCAGCTTGTACTGCACATTGTGTTTTTGTGTTTTTTCCGTGAACATGAACGTGTTTGCGTGACCAAGTGAATCTGGCCAGAGTTTCTATTATGTGTTTTGTTGCTTTGTTAGAGAGTCTGACATAGCTGGGTGTGAGATCCTTTGTGGTCGGCGTGGAGGCCTGTTCCAAAATCTGCTGGATTTCTTGTCATTAATGGGTTTTATGCTGTGCTGCTGTTCTGCATGGTTTGTCTCTTCTGTCTGCTGACATGATTTCCCTGAATTCTTCCATGGGATTTTTCTTCCACTCCACTGAGTGAAAGAATGTAGATATCCCTCTGTTTAAAGGCAGGATTGGGGGTATTAGGCTAATATGAAAAAAACAAACAAACATGGAAATTTGGACTGGTTCCACCCCCCCCCCCTTCCTTTCTGTATCCCGTCTGGTTTTTCAGAAATGTGTTTCTCGTTGTCTGTCCCAGCGCTTAAAACGCTCAATGTGCCTGGTAGGCATATTTTTCCTTCTCCAAAACCACGCAAAGCAAGACTTAATTCCACCTCCTTTTCCTCCCAACAATGCTTGCGTTTCCCAGAGTCATACTGAACTTTAATCGAGTCCAAATGAGAAAAACACACAAGAGCAATTTCCATGTGAGTATGCACACTTTGAGGATGATTGTCCTATTTACAGCAGCAGGAAACAGCTCCTGTTTTTCTATAGGATCATTTCCTGCTCTCAAAGGACACCTGGCCCTTTTCACTGTTATGATAACTTAATTACACGCATAAATTATACTTTCTGGTCATTTGCACACAGGCAAAGTGTTTTAGCATGCAGTATAAAGGTTGTTTTAAGGTTAGGGATTTAAATTAAAACACTGTGCAAATAAATGTGGTGCCTTGCATCTGGAAATGTGTGTGTAGTTTACATACATCTATGCAGGTATTAACACAGTGTATTTTCCAGCTCCATGCACCTAAAGCAAAGTAATATCAAATATAAGTGTTTGCACCAGATGTCTATCTTGGTGAGGTAGGTGAAGCTGCATTCGGATCATGTGATGTCAATACTGGTAAAGTTGTCAATTTGAATATTTTTTAAATTTCTTCTGCCTTATAACAGACAGGGCCTTGGAAGAGTAGTCCTGCTCCTTGAACCTTTTCACATTTTTTCATGTAAGAACCACAAACCATGTATTTTTGCATGGTTTCCAAATACTTTTACTAATAAATATCTGTTCATCCTTCGTTGCAATATAGCACTAACTCAGTTAAGGTAGAAAGAGAGTATAGATGCTAAAAATGCTTAAATGCCAACTTGCATGTCTTGCCACAGATTCCTTATTGTATTTAGGTCTGACTTTGACTGAGCTATTCTAACACATTCCATTGTGGCTTTGGCTGGGTATTTAGCTTTGTTCTACCAGAAGATGATCAAGTCGTATGCAGCCGCAAACAGGCTTTCCACCCATCAACTCTGACCAGCTTCCTTGGTCCTGCCAAAGGACATCACCTTGCAGCATGATGCAGCCAACATTGTGCTGCCTTGTAGGGTTGGTGTGTTTAAGATGTGTTCTGCCCCACACGAAGGCCAAAAAGCCCCTTCTTCCGCGTGTCTGGATTTTCTATAGGGATGGATAAAAAGGGGTTCAATCCAAACGTTTGCCACACTTTTCAGTTTTTCCTTTGTTAAGTAATTTGAAAACAAAGTAATTCTTTTCATCTACATCACAATTATGAGATGCGTATTTCGGTCCATAACATAAAATGCATTAAAGTTTGTGGTTCTACCATCACACTGTGTAAAAGTTCAAGGACTATGAATACTTTGGCAAGGCACTGTGTTGGTGCTTCACAGAGCTATATGTGATACAGATTTGTGTTGCGTAAGTCCCCATGTATGCAGAGTTTGTGTCTGTTCCTGCAAAATGATGCTCGGCCTGGTTCCATCGGTTGAGTTTTTTCCATCTAGGATCGACCTCTCACTGCAAATGTGCTGTGTGAAGCAACGGCTTAAGAACGAGTCTGGTATTTGCCAGCCCTGCCGTTGGGCGGTACTTCTTGCAGCCTCAGTCTATGGGTCGGATCAGCATGCGAACAGACTTCATGGAGTAGAAACCTCCGCCGTAGTCGGCCCAGAAGATCCCGTCCTGGAATTTGCTGCGGTACACTCCTCCGGTGTACCAGACACCGTTAAGGTTGGCTTGGCCACAAGCGTTGTACCACCAGCCTCCTTTATGGAAATGGGCACAGTTACCTGTTAATGGGAAACGGAAGGGTTAAGAAATTAATGAGCAAGTGGGGTTTGTAAAGATTTTACAGAAAGTGAGCCCATGTGCTCCTTTACTGATGTAGCCTGGGTTTGTGGAGCTTCTGGGGATCAAGACCGTGTTGACTGAGGTCAAGCATGATTGATTCCCAGAGAGTCAGACACAATTTGGAAAAAGTCATAAAGTGCTTATTTGCTTTACACCTACAACAAATAATCTCCTTGTCACCTTGTGAGCTTTGGCATGTTTTCAACACTGGATGAAAAATCACGAGCAGTCATGGATCTGAGTGAGAGATCATTGTTTGTTTTCTAAAGGAAGTGAACGCTTTGCTTAAGGCTTCCTGGGATTCCAGGGGCCGACCCACTGCATTCATGGCCTGTCTGAAAAACACGAGCAGAACTTCACTGCTTCTTTGCCGTTTTCCATAACAAACAACCCGGTCTCCATGTTACATTACTAAAATACAAATTACGACTGAATACTGTGATTTGCACAGCATTTTTAATCGGTATGCATTCAGACTGATTTGAGTTTCAAACATAAATAGTTAACTGGAATTTATGCTGGAATTTGTTAAAAAGTTTTTGGGAGTGTTTTTGCTGTCATTTTCCCCACATACTCTATCCACTTCTATTTATGATCTGCATTTCTACCAAAGGCTTATGACTCATTTGGGCCCATGATGAGGAGCAGAACTGTTGCAGTAGTGTTTAACAGGGTAGGAAATGCCATTTTCTTTTACTTTTTAAATACCCATGCGCTTTGGGATACTGCCTGACCTTTTTAGTTCATACAGAGATTTTTTACAACAGTTTTTAAGGGTCTAAGCACACAGCTATTTTTCTGATCCATTTTTTTCTTGACTCTTCTTTTGAAACTTAAGCACAGGTGGTGCTTTGGCTAAGGTTTTTAACATTTAATTAGTAATTCAAACAGTGAAAAACCTCATTTATTGAACCCATTGAGGAGTCAGTATCAGTAAAATTACTCATGGCTATTATCTTTTCTTTCTTTTTTTTTGCTATATTAGTGAAGTTTGAATCTACCTTATTATTTAGAAATGAAGCCAAACAGAGCAAAGATGGCCAACTTTTAAATTTGTGTATAATGAGAAAGTTATATGCACAAAGTTTTAGAACTGGCTATCTTACCAGTTAGCGGGATAAATGTCACAGATGACTACATTTCATACGGCATCCTGTTTAAGTCAGAAACATGATGCCTAATTTGGCAAATATCCAGCCATAGGGGCACTACAGTCTTACGAATAACACAGAATTTGGATGAAACTTGTACATATGCCTTAATTAATGCCTTAATTGTCACTATGGTAATAAATTGCCAAATCGAGTGTGGCTTGTGAACACAAGTGCCTCTCATTTCCCACTATGAACCCAGATTCTCTGAATATTTGCTGTAAATTAACAATGGATGAACCTGAACATTTAATTTTTAACAACTTATGGTCTATTTTGAAGTCACTCTATTTTCCTCCACTCTCCTTAGAAATCCATAACTGACGATAACCCTTGAAACTCTGAATCTCTCTGGAATAGAGCAATTAAACTGTGCATACTTTTTAATCATAGCTTATCCAGGAAAACGTCTTGATGAAAATAACAGTTAAAGCTATAGTTGGTAATCCTGTTCAGAAACACTTTTTGTAATACTGGGCATAATCATTCATCCATCCTGAAAGTAGTAAATACAAAAAGGAGGTTTAAAAAGTCGTTTTCTGTGGGAGCTGCAGGCCTGTAAAAACTCTGTCAAATCCATGCCCCTCAGTCCGAAGGGCATGGATTTGACAGAGTTTTGTTCCTGCTTTCATTCCCCTCTGTCCCTCAAGTTCCTGGGATATCACCTCAAATAGTGGTTGTCTTACATGCCAATCATTCTGACGCGCTCACGTAACGCCAGTGTCCGTGCTCGTTCCTTCATAGTTTCCAATTGCTTGGTGCGTATGCGCACTTCTGGTGTTTATGTAGCCGGTTAGGTTAGAGGCTAGCCGTTCATTGTAGCTCCACTGCTCTTGCCGTAGACTTTGAACATGGTTGAGAGTCACATTAAGCAAACCGCGTTCATGTTTATGAGAAGAAGAGGAAGGCCTGAGAAGAAAGAAATAAGAGCAGAGTGGATTTAGGAGATGCTTTAGACGCGATCCCCCTGAAGAGCAGAAGAGCGAGGTAAGACGGTCTTGCGCATGCGCAGTTAATCAAAAGGGGATTTGGGGAAACTTTTGGAAAAATCGCCGACCCTAGGTTTAACACATTATTTGATCATGAGCCATGACAAGATAGAAACCCATACGTTGATTTATACAGGCTGCACAGCGGTGCAGGTGGTAGCACTGTTGCCGGGCCTGCATGTTCTCCCTGGGCATGTGTGGGTTCTCTCTGGGTACTCTGGCTTCCTCCCACAGTTAGGTTAATTGGTCTCTCTAAATTGCTCTTTGGCAATGTGAGTGTATATGTGCATGGTTGTGTCTCTGTGTTGCCCTGTGATGGACTGACAACCTGTTGAGGGGATCCCCTGTCTCTCGTCCAATGACTGCTGGAGCTAAGCACCAACCCCCTCCGCATGGATGAGCAAGTATATACAATGGATGTATGGATTCATAAAGCAATACAAAACTTGTGTTTACTAAGTCAGAAGAAACTTCTTAGCACAGAAGAAATTCTTTTATCTACCTTCATTTTACTGTTTCCTCAAATACATGGTGTTTAAAAAGTTTACTGTTTAATTCACACTGCCAGCTCAGCCCTGGACGTTTTAGCTATTTCTAAATGTCAAACTAAATAAAACAACAAATTATTTAACTGAGGTTAACAAAATATACTTCTATGCTAACATGTTTCAACTTAAGTCCTGAAAAACATGCCATGGTTGTCTTATGAGAAGATAAAAAAAAAACCTAGACTACAGTTTTCATTGTTATGTAACATTATTACAAAATAAGAGGTTGTATTTCAAAATGTTGTCTTTCCTTTTAAAGAAGACATTCTAGAGTGACCCACCTGAGAAGGCGTCCTTATCTCGATCCAGCGTGGTGAACTGTTTGCCGTTGTGGCTGCTGAGGGAATCCCCTGCGTTGCCCTGGTAGGTGCCCAGCCGCAGGCGGTAGCCCTCGCTCTCGGGCTCCAGGTGAAAGCTGTTGTACTGCGCGTAGACCTTCTTGTCCATCCAGTCCTCCATCTCTACCAGGAGCTTGTAGTCTCCCTGCCTCCCTAACTTGTAGATAGCTTCCAGGCCGAGCCAGTACTCCCCGTCTATGTTGCCAAAGCCGCTCTGGATCAAAGGAAAATTACAGGGCAGGTTACGATAAGATCACAGGAAATAATGCATGTTGTGCTTGAGGAGTTTGGAAACACGGTGGTTATTTGGGAACCTAAAACCTGTTGTGCAAGGGTTTGTGGGGTTGCTAGCAGAAATAATTAGAAATTTCTGTTTGATGGTGTTTTTGTCATGCTTCTGTAATTCAGAAGAACTTCAAAGAACGAAACATACACAGTGTCAAAAGACTACCACCTTAGCTATAAAATCTACAAGAAAGCCATGCTGTAAAAAAGCACCTAAATGTCTCCAGAATGTTGACACTGGATCATGAAGACCCAGGAACCCACCAAACAGGCAATAACCCTAAACATAGCTCCAGACCAACAATGGAATGATTTATATCAAAGCATCCTTTTCCTTCCACTTCATAATATTGCATGACTTTATGTAATTAAGTTTATGTTTTCTGTCTATCACATTAAATTTCCATTGATTTCCATGTGTTAAATGTTGTGGTTGTGATGTGACAAAATGTGACAAAGGTCAAAATAACAACACATTGCGTCCATGTCTGGGTCCCAGCCTCAAAAACACTCCGCTTGGAAGAAGAGGTTGAGGTTTATGAATGTAGATGAATTGGGAGCCAGCAGATGATGAATGAAATAGGATTTCAGTATGGTTCAGTGTGTGTGTGTGTGTGTGTGTGTGTGTGTGTGTGTGTGTGTGTGTGTGTGTGTGTGTGTGTGTGTGTGTGTGTGTGTGTGTGTGTGTGTGTGTGTGTGTGTGTGTGTGTGAGATGGATATGGACTTGTGGTGGAGTGCCGAGACAATTCAGCGTTGAGGAGAGCAATTTAGCTGCCAGTTACCCATGCGTGATTCTGGCCAGACTGAATGGAACACTGGGCTTTTGCAGCTCTCAGCAGTACTATACTCCTCACTTTCACTGGGTTTCATGAGGGACCTCTATATGGTATGCTGCATTGGGCCAAGCAGCCATCTATTTAGGAAGGCTCCATAGTAGAAGTGGTTTTTGACAGAAATGCTTGCAAACCGAACGGTGGAACATACCTTTCTCATTGGACATCTACTGTTTCATGATGGGACTCTCAAAGCATGATAGTTTAACAGTAACAAAAAGAATTAGTCCTTAGACCTCAAGATAATTACCTTAAGATTCCAGGTGGTTCCCTTAGAAAGGTCATATAACGCCATTACTATCATATTTTTGTAACAGCCGAGTCTTCTAACAAAGAAAGGAAGAGAAAAGGAGGGAAGCAAAGTGGAGGAAGTCTCACTGTCATCACCTTATAGTTATCCCAGTTCCTGAAGAAGTTAACTGATCCATCTCTCCGGCGCTGGATCACTGTCCAACCCCCGTTGTCTATATCCTGTTCACACCAGGCTTGCACCGGCCTTTCTGCTTCATCTGGTTTGATGAGATACATGCCGCTGGTGCTGTGGCCGGCCTCCTGGGCCTCCTGGCAGTCTCTGAACGGGCCTGTAGAAAAGCATGATAAGAGACAGGGGAGAAGGCAGTGAAGGACCGGATCCAGCTGGAAACTGGACAACAGGACAAACAATCTGACTTTGTGAACTGTAGAGTCATCAGTCTTGTGTAGTAACTTTGTAAATGTTTACATAAAGGCCAAGAGAAAGAACAAAGTAGAGAGGAAAGAAAGTTTTCGAGTTTGAAACCCACTTTTAAAAAAACTACATCTAAGGGAATAGATGCAAGGTTAATTAGCCTTGAACAGGAATATTCTAGCTTAATTAGCTGTTTCCTTCATACTACAACCAAATAACTAAAGTAATTTAGAAAGTGGGGCTTTAACATAAACTTTCTATAGGAAAAAGAAAAGAACTACCACAAAGTGCCAAATAATTAACAATTCATTGCTAACTTCACAGCAATTCTCCTGCTACCTTGACTTGGCTAAAATGTAGCCCCCCACTGCAGTTTCTTTTTTTTTCAGCATTTTTTAAAACTCTACATCTTCTTACAACCTAAAATAACACACTCTGCTTTGTTTAGGTTTAAGACAAGAGAAAGTGCTCAGGGTTTGCAGCTCTCACTCTAATTTACAGACCTTTTCTCTATTTCTCACTCTGCCCAGATAACACTCACTCCATGTCAGCATGCAAAGCAAAACAGTTTTTCCACAGTGCTGTTTGGAATTGGTCACCCAGAACAAAGTGGATATTTACATACACTGTATAAAAACACGCATAGCTTTTTTCCCTCTCTGACATTAATTCACACTAAGCTTTATTTTTTAGGTCTGTTAGGATGAAAACTATTTTTATTTTCCAAATGCCAGAATAATGAGAATTTTCAGTTTCAGAACTCTACATATTTCTTTTAAAATAAATAACTTAGGTCAAATGTTTTAACTACCTTCAACAAGCTCCTATGAATTTTTTACTGGAATTTTGGCCCATCCTTCCTGCTGTTACTGAGTCAGGGTTGTAGGCTCCCTTGCTTACATCCGCCTTTTCAGCTCTGTCCAAAATCTTTCTATGGGACAAGAGTAATTTACCATTTGGAAGACAACATTTTCTTTAACATCCTAGCTGATGTCTTCGGACTTTCTTTCCTGATGATGCCATCTATTTTGTGGGGTGCAGTGTGGGTGCATCCTATGGTAAGGATAGTTAGACCTCCTGTTTCCCTCCAAATGTAACAATGTTTTTGATGGACGCTGCACCTGTACTACTTAAAAATGTATTGAAACATTAACTTATAGACAACAAAGACTGAACACAATGTTGTGTCACAGTTTCAGTATGCATTCATGCAGCGGAGAATTGTGTGGTGCAGCTCGAAGGGGGAGCCCATCACTGGGCTGTTCGTGAGGCTGATAACAGCTAGCGTTAGCTTATGTTGTCCAGGTGGTTTTCAACTCCGCTAATGTACATTCAAGATCTTTCCTGACTTTTCTTTGTTGCTCTCAAAAATCTGTGTTGTACTGCTGGCTTATCACGTAGCATTGTTACGCTCACGGTCTAATTTCAGCATAATTTTGAAAACTTTCAGTGTGACGCACTGATGAATTAATGGCTTGTTAGTCTAATTCAACCTCCCAGGTATGTTCCATAATATTCAGCCTGTTGTGGATGCAATTGTGTTGCCTTATCAGATTAAATGTCAGTTTTTAGTCTTAGATTTTGTGAAATAAAATTCTATATAATTGCGATTTATAACCCTGTGCGACAAACATAAAAATGTATCCACCTCTGACTGTATTGATTTGAAGGGTTCAATCTCCGTTCAGTATCTGTTAATAATATACTATCTATTAATATACTCGGTGTCTGCTGTGGCTGCTGTGTGTTTTTTAAATATAGTGGGTCTGATTGTAGTTTTGGAGTCGCTGTTGTTACACAAACATTGACTCCACCCCTTAGCCAATCAGAGACAGATAGCCTTCTGAGGTGATGTCGTCAAGTCGACTTGCTGCGGTTGGAACCCAGGGAAGCAGGTAGTAGAAATGGTGACGCTTCCACGTAACCGTTTCTAGTGGGAAGGCCTACAAAGTGACATGTACCATGGCAAACTGCTTTAAGTTGGTACTACTGGAAAGGGGCATTATATGTTTTTTCCCTCTTTAACACACATTTTTTGACTGATGCGACTTATATTCCAGAGTGACTTATAGAAAAATATGGCTTATTAGTAGAATTCTTTCCATAGTCCTCATCACTCTGTAGATGGATGACATTTTGGTGTTGCTGCCTCAGTACTACACTATGAATCCACCTTGTCAAGCTGTATGAATAAAATAAAGATATTTTATGGCAGCAAAGTCTTGTTTTAACTTTGGTCGAAGGACATCTTGCACTTCAAGACATTTTAGGAAGACCTCCAGTGTTGGAGATCAAATTAATATCTGCACCCTTGACAAAACCATGAGTCTCCTAATATAAATCACTAAGCATTATACAATTTTTTCAGTTTTTTGTGACAAAGTTTTTAAGGGAAATATTTTATTTTGCTTATTTTTTTTAAATAAATTGGCATTACTAACATTTGACTTTTTTACTATGCACCCACTCAAACCCCAACCTCACCCAAACTAATCCAAGCTGGCACCTCTGAAGCACTACAGTGTATGTGTGAAGGAGCCATTGTGGATTGTACTGTAAAGTTATTTGAGAATGCAACAAGACTCAGAGTAGTCCATTTACCATTTACATGCGCCTGCTGTAGATCTACAAAATTGTACTCGAGTTTTTTCTCACTTAAGGTCAAACAACTACAAGCAGATGGATTCATAAAGCTGTGTGCAGTGAGTTTATTTAAGGAAATAGTAACTCCTATGTAATTATTTATTTGTATTACTATACAGCTCTAATATGCCCTCTTGCATATCCTCAACATATCACTATTTTGTTGTGAGCAGGACTCCCATCATGCCTCTCTGGGATTTGTCTCGGTCCCACGCAATGGAAAAGTGTTGCAAACGCATGATTTGCCAGCGTAGCTGTCCTGAAATCCTTCACACTTTATTTTCCTTGGGAAACGCCAGTGCAAGTGCATCAAAAATGGCCTGTTGATGAGCAAAATCAAACTAGTCCAGCCTGTCTTTGCCTTGGTGAAGGCTTCCTGTTTCAGCTCAAATTGTACAGCACTTGTGTTTCCATTCTGGTCTGCGTGTTTTCTGTTGAGCATGAAGCAGAGTTCCAGCTGATCCTGCACATTTCTAACCTTTGAAATGAGCCCTCTGGCCCATCTACAGCTGCAGCCTGGGAATGTGAAAGAACTGTTATTGTTGGCCTTTCAAAGTCACGACTGTCCTACATTTTACCATGACACCATTGCCTTGCCTCTGACTGTGAGACTATGTCTAGGAATAGATAAGTTGAAACAGATCGCTTACTCACCCTCTGTGCTGAAGTTTCTCTCAGATTTCTGGACCTCAGGCGTACTGCTCGTGGGAGATGACCCAGAGCGAGCGCCCCTTTCCGGGCCATACCCTCTGGCGTTGCGACTCTGGATCTCATTGGTGAACCGTGGCACGCTGACCGGAATGTTCTCCGGCACCACCTGTACCAACGGAGGTCCCATGGGTGGCTGTTCATGTCTACGACTATACATCTGCATACAGTGCTCTTCTAACGCTCCAATCAGGACTGACTGATTGTTCACAATTGCAGACAGTGCTGCATATTTGGCTTCAAGCTCCTTATACCGAGAGGTCAACCGCAGCGACTCAGTTGTGGCATTGAGGATGCGTGTCTCCAGCTGAGCCAGCTCCAGTGAGTTGTCCCTCTTCCTTATGATCTCGTGCAGCAGCTGCATGTAAAGCTGGGTCACTCTGGAGTTCATGTTTCTGCTCTCCTTCCTCAATAGCTTCATCTCATTCACCAGGTTACCGTCCACATCCACCACAAGCTTCAAAGTTTCCATCTCCCGACGCTGTTTGGACAGAAGGTCTCGCACCGCAGCAACATCCAGGCGCGTCACTCGGTCTTTGTCAGTGGAATAGCCGCGGGCAGCGCAAATGGGACCAGTTATCTTTTGCTCTGGAACTAAGAAGGTGTAGGAGCATTTCTTGTTTTCTTGAGCAGCCTCTGGAGCTCTTCGAATCCTGGACAGGATGGGGTTCCTGGCCAAGGCTTGAGTGTTGCTCCAGAGAGACAAACCCAACAGGAGAGAAAAGCTCCACATGTCAAGTCCCATGATTGCTCCTCTTGCTATCACCAAACAGCCAAAAGATCTATAAAATGAAAAATGATTTACAAGGAATAAGAAATGTGTTTTCTGTATTTCAGCAAATACCCAAACACCAACAACATGCCTGTTATTGCCAATTTTACAGCCTCTGACTCTTTTTCCAGATTAATTTCTACAATATATGTCAAAAACAAATTTGATCCATCTATTTCCTTTGCCAAAATAAAGTTGTGGGGGACGGTACCTATCTCGTTTGGCTAACCGAGACGTACAAGATAAACAACCCTTCATGCACTTATTTATGCCTAAGGGCAATTCAATAACTCGAAATTACTTAAAGCATGTTTGAACCATCAGAGAACACAGAATCCTGAGACAAACGCTAAACTTACGGAGGGAGAGCTTGCAAACTCCAGGGAAACTGTTTATTGTTGTTGAAATTTCTGCAGATACTGAGACCTCTGCTGAATCTGTAACCTGCTACTGCAAAATGAAAGACACACACCTTTCTTAATTAAATCATCTTTTGCCGACATGTCACTGACCAGATTCCCTAAAATTGCAGGTTTCTTCTGCCCATATCGAGAAGTCAACAGCCAAGAGATGGGATAGACCATGGACAGACCATCACAGGGGAATAGAGAGACACAGACAGCCATGAATATGGATTACAGCTAAGGGCAAGGTTTAAGGTGGCCAATTATTCTAAGATGCATGTTTCAGGATTCTGAGAGAAAAATTTGAATATAACCAGGGAAAACCACTGTGCGAACAGCCTGTGTGCTGGAAGACTTTAAATTTAATATGTTTTAATTATATTTATGTAGCCTTTACAGCCATGTATAATATCCTAACATATCAGCCATGCTATAACACAGAACCCAGTTTAGAACTGGTGCTAAACTGATGGTCAAGTATAATTTTTTTTAACTGTACTAACTCCTCAGAAAAACAAAAACAGGTTTTCACCAATTTGAATTCAACTGTTTCATAACTGCAGCTCACAGATTAGACTTAAAGGAGCTCTCAGGGTCACACAAGATTACATTTATCAAAAAAATACAACTAAAGGTTTTATATACCACAGATATACCACATACTTCTGAATGCTGCACATCAGCCATTTTTCTTTCTTGTTACACTCATCCCTCAATGAATGCACAAGCACACTCAATATAAAAGTTTTTTCAACTTTAAAGTGCCCAAAAAGAACCTTTATGAGAAGAAACACATGAAACTAATGGATCTTTGACAACTGCTGACATAAAAAGTATACATTTAATAGTGTCATTAATAACAATAGTAAATGTTTCTTCTGCATTTAGGTATTGAGCATTTAATACTGTAGCTGGTGCGTGCATGAACCAGCAGTTCTGTTATGCTCTAAGAGGCCAGTTTTACTGCATCATTCGGGTTCAGTTCCCATCACAGAAAGAAATAAAGTTGTCCCAGATGTTCGGATTTCTGAGGTAATCATTTTTTATGGGAGTTTATTCCTCTATTATTATCATCTTCCATGGGTGCCAGCCATTTCCCCCCTTGCTCTATAATGCTTTTGAAGTTTTTGTTGTTTTATACCTGACTTTTCTGGATATGAATGGAGCTGTCTGTCGCAAACGCCTTATTGCAAACCAGTCTGAGGAAGGTTTCCTACCAACATTGACAACTGTTGCATTTTCTGCTTGCTTATGGCCTCCTATAAGGAAATGTGGTTTAATGAGTCCAATGTACTGTTATCTATCAGTAGGATGTCACACTGTCATTATTTTTGGTATAATCAGGGGCCCCATTTTGCCATATGTCATAAGTCAACTGGCCCAAAATAATAGAAAGAGGGAGCACATGTTCAGAGAATATGCATCCATCCATCCATCCATTTTCTAACACGTCTATCCCTTGTGGGGTCACGAGGGGTGCTGGTGCCTATCTCCAGCTGTCAATAGGCGAGAGGCGGGGTACACCCTGGACAGGTCGCCAGTCTATCGCAGAGCGAATATGCAAATAAAATTAATTATGAGGTCTCCTTTGTTTGAGAAAAATACCTAACAACAAGAAAATAGAATGAGAAAAGTTAAGGATTTGTCAGTACAAAATAGTTGATTTAAAAGAACAAAGTGGAGATAAGTAGGGATTATAGTTAAAGTTAATTTTTCTTTTGATTTGAAAATCAATGTCTCAGAGTCTGAAGGAAGAGTGGAGAGGCATAGAATCCACGCTGCTTGAAGTCCAGTGTGAAATTTAAAGCGGTCAGTGATGATTTAGGGAGCTACGTCATCTGCTGGTGTGGGTCCACTGGGTTTTATCAATCCCAAAGTGAGAGCAGCCATCTACTAGGACACCTGGGAGCTCTTCATGCTTCCTCCTGCTGAGAAGCTTGATGGAGATCCTGACTTAATTTTCCATCAAGACTTGGTACCTGGCCACACTGCCAAGGGTAGCAATACCTGCTTTAATGACCAAGTGTCACAGAGCTGATGGGCCAGCAGGTTGGACTGAGCTAAAGGTCACAGAAAACCTATGGAGTATTGTCAAAATAAAGATGAGAGACAGCAGACCCAGCTATGCAGACAGGCTGAAGTCTGTTATCAAAGCAACCTGGGCTTTCATTACACCTCAGCAGCAACGGAGGAGGATCCCCTCCATGATACACTGCATTGATGCAGTAATTCATGTAAAAGGAACCCTGACTAAGAACTGTAAATAATAAAACTTTTCAGTAGGCCCACATTTCTGTACTGAAATGTTTTTATCAAGTTACCGTTAAAACATATACAGTATAATGACTTTCCCCTTAAAGGTAAAGCGGACAATCTTTTTTTCAGCTTCAAGTTCCGGTGCTATCACCTTATCTATCCCACATGCCAATTATTGTGACGTGCTCACGTAATGCCAGTGTATGTTCTCGTTCCTTTTTGTGTCCTCTGGCTGCGCATGCGCACTTCTCGTGTTTATGTATCCAGTTAGCGTCGGCTTCAGACGTTCATTGCAGCTCCACTGCTCTCACCGTATACTTTGAAAATGGCTGAGAGTCAAAAGAAACAAACTGTCATTCATGTTTATGAGAAGAAGAGGAAGACCTTAGAAGAAAGAAATAAGACCAGAGTGGATTAGGGAGATTTTTTTCATGTGATCACCCCTGAGGAGCGGAAGAGCAGGTAGGATGGTCTCGCGCATGCGCAGTTATTCAAAAAGTGACGGGCGTTTCTTACACACATTTCCAGAAAAATTGTCCTCACTCCCTTTTAATTATTTGGTGTTGTTAGAAAACTGCAGTTTTGTTGATGTTTTGCTTTTTGCTTTAAATTCACTCACTATAATCCTTCTGCAGAAGGAAAGTTGAAGTTCAGAAAGGGCTGTTTGACATGAATCAGACAGGGCTAAAGCCTGAAGATCCTGCTTATTAATGACGCAAAAGAGCATTGAAATAAAAATGTGAAGAGAAGCAGACCTTGACAGATGTCCAGCTAGTCTCACACATTGCGTACTCCAGACAGTTCTGCCTCTGGCAGGAGCTGCCTTCCTCATCCTGCTTGTGGTGGACCAGTCATTCCACCTAACTCCCACCAATGTGTTATCCTAACTCATATTTTCAATACGTTCCCCGATGGCTCTTGTTTCATAATGGCCCTGACTACTTCGATATCAGGTGTCCCAGTCTGCGTAAGTGTTGATGTCTGTTTTTAATATTCCTGTAGAGCTCAGCGCTCAGACCTTTCACAAAATTCCATCACCGCCTTTCAGCGTACCTGCACTGGCTTATGTGGAGCATTATGGAAAGTAATCCTCTGACAGCTTGGAAAAAAGATTTCACTTAAACTAAAATATTCCACAGAAGGTTGAATCAACGTGTCAACTATAGAGGGATCTAAAATGTCTTTTATTGAGCATCAGCTGACAGCCTTTGACAAATTTACGTGGTGTGGAAATGTGTCAGCAGAAGGAATAAACCATTCTGATTGGGCTTAAACAGGCTGATTTTCACCATTTTTCCCTGAGAAAACACACGAGAAGGACTTGGTGTGTCAGTAGTGTCGATAGAATCAGGAGAAAAGGATTTAATTCACTGTCCCTTTCCAAAATGATCATTAAATAGTACAACAGCATGCTGTAGAGTAGGGGAAGAGCACATATTATGTAAAAGAAAAATAGGAAAGAGAAGGAAATTTAACAATAACTGAAGAGAACTGGGAGCACTTAGGAAAAAATCCAATGGGTCTCAACTTAGCCGTGAATTCTGCTGGAAAAACATTACGCGTTTTTTTCATTACACCAACTCAAAAACATCACAGAGGAGCTGGAGATGCCTGTTGGAGATGGGGCACTGAAGGAGTCATCCATTTTTCATGTTTTTTGGAATTGCCCAATTATTCGAGAGTATTAGGTAGGGATCCATAAACACGTACAAAATGTATTCTCAACTGTTTTTCCCTTCTCTTTTGCAACTGTATATCTTTTCAACACAGTACTAGATGGCCTTACTTATAGAGGCAAAAAATACTTTACATTTTACAAACAGCAAGCCAGAAGGCCATCACCAGAAAATGGCTCAAGAACGAACAACAACGAACCAACAACTGAGGACTGGATCAACATTATGTAAGAAATACAAAAAATGGAAAAGGTGTCATCTCAACTAAAATTACAAATGTCCTCATTTGATAGAACTTGGGCAAAACTGAAAATGTCTGACAATGCTTTGTTAAAAAAGTGCCCCCCCCCCCCCCCCACACACACACACACACAGACACACACACACACACACCCACTCCCATAGTTTAACTGTCTTTTTTTGTTCTAATCTGCAAAAACTGAAGAGCGAAACCATATGTAATTTTATTTGCATTTACCTGTGCTTCTTCAATAAAAAAAAAGTATGTTTAAAAAAGAAAAAGGGATCTAGAGGTTTTAATTCATCTTTCTGTGAAGTCTTTGTAAAGAAAGCTTAACTTCTAAAGGTTTTCAAACAAACCAGAACAAAGACAGAAGGGTGTGAGATCCCTCTGTCCGTGATCTGGAGCTCCACATGGGTGGCTCCCTAATGATGACTCAAACTCAGGCTGAGCCAAATATAACCAGAAAGCAGTGTGATGGACATGGATGTTGTCATAACACTGTGTGAGCCAACTGAGGCTGATGCTCCATGAGAAAAATCCACACTGGATATTAACCTGAATACCATAGAACCATGACTTCAAATCCTGAGTACAAGTGATGGTATTGGCCCTCAAAAGAAACCTTGATGTCAGTTTTTTTGCTGCTTAAATATGACCTTTCCATCCATCCATCGTTGTAGGGTTAGGGAAGGCTGGTACCTAACCCCAGCAGTCATTGGACAAGAGAAGGGGTCAACCCTGGACAGGTCAGCAGTCCATCACAGAGACACTCAGGACAGACAATGGTGCACACACACCTAAGGGCAATTTAGCCAGACAAAATTAGCCCAACCGTCAAGTTTAAGGACTGTGGGAGGACGCTGGAGCACCCAGAGAAAGCTCATGTACGTACTTGGAGAACATGTAAAATCCATGAAGGGGAGCCCAAGCTAGGATTCAAACCTGGGACCCTCTTGCCACGGTACTGGCTCCACCCCCAACGTACAGCCAGAATATGAACTAATTCACTGTGATATAGAGCTAATAAGCACCCAGGCTAAAAAAAGATTAACTGTTTTATCTCACATCTGTGTCTCATAAGAAACTTGTCAGGAACTCTCAGTATGAACCGAAGAGGATTAGAGGGAACCTCGATGTACCGCTTTTTAATACTTATGTTATGTACCATTTACAACTTAAGTTAATATTTGGATCTCAGTTGAGCTAAATTTAGCCAGCTTCTTTTCCAAGTTTCTAAGACCAACATCATTTGCTCTTTGACCTGCTCGGTGACCAGGCTGACTACTATAGGCAACACAAGCTAACATGTTCAATCAAGGGGGTTTTAAAGTGTTGTTTATTGAAAGAAAGGGATGGAAAAATACAATTGAACTATGTTTTAAAATGGGTTTAATTAAATTTTATCTGCAAAGCAGCCATGTTAGATTTTGAGATTGGGGTTGCTCAGAATCCTCCAGCTTTCCCACTTGGAGTTCTGACTTTTCTGGACCCTTCTGAGTAAAACCTTAAGGCATAACAACACTGTAGCCTTCAATCGATCACAAGTAAATTTAATATAATTTTGTATGACATTAAACAGCAAAAAAAACATACTCTTGTTTTTAAATCTTTGTCAAAAAGTATCAGTGGGAGGACAGACCTCTTTGCAAGGCTATAGGTGGAAAACGATTTACTGAGTTAGTGAAACCACAACCATAGAAGAAGCCTAAATAAATCATTCCAAGGCAGACAGAGCAGGGGCTTTAATTCTTTTCTGTGGTCTTATTTTGACATCAAACTGAAGAGAGTCCTGTCCACAGTCAAAGAAACATATCCTGGTGGATTATCTCAAACTGCTGGTCTTGCAGATCGCTATGTTTGTGTCATTTGTCACAGAAATAATATGTTTGACTGAATGGAAATCTATTTTTTGTGTGTTTTCTGAAGTTCACTGCTTTGTTGATCTCAAGCCTCTGAGCCAACATAAGTTTTTAATAACAGTTTTTTTTTGCAACAACACTGTTCCTCTCCTGAAGCCAGAGTCTCAGCTCTGCCATGTGGAACAGGCTGTAGTTTGAATTAACCATGAATCATAAACAAAATTAGCACAAACAAAAGGGTGCTCGAAGGAAAATGAGCCATATGTTAGAACTCTGCGACACTCTGCCATTGTCAGACCACTATTATTTGTAGCAAAGGCCTTTTCGTTTTCCAGTTTTTCTCGCTTTAAAAGTCAAAGCAAAAGTCTGAGAGCCTGGCACGTCTGCACGACCCCAGCCGCTCAGTATGAATCTCACAGGCCCCGGTCTGACAGCGGTGACAGTGTTTACATAGAGGCTCCTCAGCCAGGGCTGTAAATCTCATCTGCGGTTATTACCCCCAAGCTTCTCTCGTTCACAACCTGTGAGACTTCATCAAGTGTAGCACAAAGCAGACGGTCTTTAATTACTTATTTAAAGGTTAATTTCCTGCTTTTTTTCCCATTCACTGTTCTCTGGGCTGGACACCACCTGCTGACACTCAGAGTGCCTGACAAAAGTATTCACACGCCTCTGTGATCATTTACAACTGAAAACTTTAACCTATTTTGCTGATGTTTTTTGTGATGGAGAATCTGATGCAGAAAATGATCCATGGGTTTCCAAATTGTTTTATATACAAAAGTGTCATTCATTTGAATTTAACCCCCTTTGCACTGGTGCCCCAAAATAAAATCCAAGGCGACCAGTTGCCTTCAGAAGTCACTTAATTAGTAAATAGTATCAAGTTTGATCTCAGTATAAATCCAGCTGTTCTGGGAAGGCCTTAGAAGTTTGCTGAGCGCATTACTCAACAAACAGCATCACGAAGACCAAGGAACACAGCTGACAGCTCAAGGACAAAGAGGTGGGACAGTTTAAAGCTGAGTTGTGTTAGAAAACTATATCCCAAGCGATGAACACGTCACAGAGCATTGTTCTGTCCATCATATGAAAATGGAAAGATTGGCACGACCTCAACCCCAAGACATGGCTGTCCACCTAAACTGAAAGCCATGCTGAGGAAAGCATTAATCAGAAGCAACCAAGAGACGCAAGGTGACTTTGGAGGAGCTGCAGAGATCGACATCGCAGATGGCTAAGATAACTGCACCTTAAAGTTTACCATGTAGAGGGCAATACTCATTGTTTGGAGTGTGAAAGACTCTAAACATAGAGTTGGCAGCAGGAGACAGGGAAGCGACTCAGAGTCAACGGGACGATGGATGGCGTTACATACAGGGTCATGTTGAAAGAAAACCTGGCTGCAGGAGGCTTGGATGGCCTATTCAAAGTCCAAACATAAATACATTTCATAATCAGTGACCAAATTTAAGTATCGGTGTTCACAGATGCTCTCCATTCAGTCTAACTTTAATCTTGCAACAAAAAAAGCCATTTGCATCTGCAAAGTTGGTAGAGACAAACTTTCAGCTCTAATTGCAGTGAATTGGGCTTCCAAACGTCTTGACTCAGGGAAGCTGAAAACAAATGCACGCCTCACTTTTCAGAGTTTCATTTGTAAGAGTTTTAAACAGTGTATTGTTTTCGTCACAATTTTGAGCCACTTTGTTTTAGTCTATCGCATAAAATTCAAAAAGATGCATTGGGGTTTGTCGTTATGATGTGACAAAATGTGAAAAGGTTCAAGTGGAGTGAATACTTTTGCAACCTAATTCAGAATCCACTACCAGTCCTGCTTTGTTGCGACAGCTTTTCCAAGAGCCGATTACTAAAGAGCCAGTGTGCCGAGATGACACCACCTTCTGCTGGGAACCAAGCATAACGTAAACATATTGTTAATTAAAAATCCGCATTTTTCCAGTCTAGTTGTTTTGTGGCTTTTTCTAGGGGCCTGTAGATTTCACAGCACTGTGCCAACCAGCCCACAAGCGCTGGTGCCACTGATTAGGCCCGTCTGCTGAGGAGGCAACATGATACACAAGCTTTCTACGTGCTGAATGTGATTAAGGGCTTCGTGTAAGACCTACATTAGAAAAAAAAGAAAAAAGAAAACCTGACCCATGGCACCTAAAGAACGGCCCAAATATCCAAAGAGTCCGGCTCTTTGGAAATTTCTCAATAACTTCCCACAAAGTAAATAAAAAAATGAAAATCTTACAGTGATTATATCTTTTGTCTACATAAAATAACTCATATGACACTGTAAAACTGTCAGTCATAAACTGAAGGGTTAAAATTGGTAAAACTATGTACAATAAACCTGAAAAAGAAAACAGCGAAAAGGTTATTTTCCAACAGCTTTTTATTGATTTAACCTCCAAGATCTTACTGTTATTGCTGGCTGAGGTAAAGTTCAGTTTGAGTAGTTTTCAGTCATAAGTTGAATTTTTTTGGGGAGAAATTCCCAATTGCTTCAAGCTGAATAAACACTCCACTAATTCTAGCAGCGCTGTTAGAAACGGTGTCTGGATAAAACGTCAGATTTAACACATTCTTTAGACTAATAAGTCGTTCTTTCCACCAGTCAGAGTGATGTGGTGAACTACAGATACAACACAACACAGCTGAGTTGCAAAGAAGAGCCAGAAAGTGACATAAAAAGCCTTTCTATAAACATAAAAAAAAAATAACCAGAGGCAAGATCCCACCTGTGTCAGTGAGTTCAGTCTGCGGTGTCTCAGTTGAGTGCCTCCGTCAGGTTCATTCTGCGCCTCCTCGCCCTCGGTGCTCCGTTTGCCTTCTGCTCCCACTGAGACTGAGGGCCTGCACTGACTTACGACAGCGGCAGGCGCAGTCCACTGGTACGGAGCAGTGGAGGGTGGTCCATGTACAGAAAGCAAGAGGATGATGGAGTGATTTTCCTTGAAGCTTGAGCCGAGCCAGTAGTCTTGGCCCTCCCCTTCTCCTCTGATGTCATGCAAAGTTTAGGAGTTGATGATGGGATGGATGTTTTCACAGCAAATGAAAGCGGGATGAATCCAACTTGGCCGGTGGAAAGTGCGTGGCAAGGACACAGGCACTTCACATCAGTGTCACACTTTGTTACAGTCTATCCACACACTTTAATTTATTGGACTGGGATTTTAAGGTAGGTAGGTAGGTAGATGAAAACAGGGGATTGCCTGTTCAAAAATCAACACGTTGTACTCATGCCCCATTACTCTGATATCACTAAATACATTCCAGTGCAACCAAAAAGGGCCGTTGTAATTATTACAGTTTACTACTTTTCATTGTGTGATATAATCACAGTACAAATCCAGCTGTTCACCGAGGAACAGACAACATCATGAAGACCAGGGAACACAGCGGACAGGTCAGAAGTGACGTTGTGGAGAAGTTTAAAATATAGGTAAGCAATATAACAACATTTCAAGCTCGGCGATCTCACAGAGCTCTGTTCAATCCACCATCTGGATATGGAAAGATGGCACGACCACAGACCTAACTAGACATGGCTGCCCAACTAAACTAACAGGCTGGTCAAGGAGAGCATTCATTAGAGAACCAGCTAAGAATCCCATTATGACTCTGGATGAGCTGCAGATATCCAGAGTTCAGAGCAGGGAACCTCTGGAACGGGCAATTTTTAGTTGTAAACAGTGGTAATAACCAGTAACATTTACTTAAGTAACTTTTTCAACAAAATGTACTTTTAGGAGTCCGTTTACTGCACTTTACTTTTTACTTTTACTTAAGTAATAGTATTAAGAAGTATTGCTACTCTTACTTGGGTAAAATTGAACACGCCATCTTTGCCCTGGAGCACTGTGGTGGCAGCATCATGCTGTGGGGATGCCTCTCTTCAGCAGGGACAGAGAAGCTGGTCAGAGGTGATGGAAATATCGACAGAGCTAAATACATGGAAACCCTGGAAGAATACCTGTCAGAGGCTTCAAAAGACTTCAGAGTGTGACGGTGGTCTCACCCAAACACACAGCAGACCTACAAAGGAATGGTTTAGACCGGTCCTCAGTTCCAGTCCTCAAGGTCCGCTGTGCTGGAACCTTTAGATGATGAACCTTTCTGAATAAAATAATCAGGTCATTAGGAGGACTCTGGGATTTAGGTGGGTTGGATCAGCGACACATCTAAAAGTTCCAGGACACCTGACCTCCAGGACCGGATTGAGGACCACTGTTTTAGACCATGGCATTTTGGTGTATTAAAATGACCTAATCAAGGTCCAGACATAAACTTTTTCTCATATTGGTGGCAAGGCTTGACATTTGACGTTAACAGATGCTCTCCTTCCAATCAGACTGAGCTTGAGCTATTTCACAGAGAAGAATGGGCAACAATTTCAGCCTGTAGGTGTGCAGAGCTGGTAGAGAACGTAAAAAAGGTTTTACAAAGTACTGGCTGGCACTTTCTTTAGTCATTAAAAGAACTGTTTCAAACTATGCATCATTTCCCTTCCTTGTCACAGTTATGATCTAGTTGTTGTTGGTCAATCACATAAACACCAACTAAAACACACTGAAGTTTGTGGTTTTAATGTGATAAAACCTGAAAAGGTTTAAGGCGTTTGAACACTTGTACATGAGATCTGGGGAGGTCAGCGTTCTCTTTCCGTCTTCCACACACATACACACACTCCTCTGTCAGCTTCATTCATACGACTTTCTCACAGTCTTCTCACTCCTCCATACAAATCTGTTTCCTATCAGCTCTAATCTAATTCCAGCGTTATTCCGGGGATCCAGTAGCTTCGGCACACTGTTGGGAGGGGGGTGCATGTTGGATGGGAACGGTTCCCTTTGTGTTTACTGATTGTGAGGGAAGTCTGTGTGTCTCTTGCAGCAGTCCAAGAACAGTTGACAGCTGTGTTTGTTTGGTTGTGGAGACAATATGCACAGTGCTCTGCTGAAGAAAACGAACACCCCTCAGCTAAATGTTGCAGATGGAGGAGGAAGGCGCAGGCTTTGAAGTTGTGTGGGGGATTCTCTGTGTGTGTGGTGGTGTTGGGGTGGGGGGAATTTTCCTGCATGCGGGATGATGAGCACATTCATAATGCCGAGAGGAGTGCAGTCATGTATATATTTTGTTTGTGTGAGGGCATGTGTGCTGCACAGAAAGCATTTAAACAATGCGCTAATAAAAGGAATTATTCTGGCTTTTCTGTTCCAAAAACATTTGTTATCATCCCCAAACGATGACTTGTCTTTCTTTGCAAATCGCCTTCCCCTTATTTTGTGTTACTTTGGATTTCCAGTTGGATCCTTAATTTCTGACTTAGTACTGTAATAAAAAAGGAAGCACAAATAACACTGGTGGAATAAGACTACATCAGTGTATGCCACTGAGGGAACATGGGTCCTGATTTTTGCACGAATGGAGTTTAAATTTGTGAATTATCTGTTCACTACAAGAGCAACTCAACTGTTACACTGATAAAGAAGGAAACCTCTTTCTATGAGCTCCTCCTTGTGGTTGAATAACTTTACTACCTAAATGTGGAAAATAGATTGAAGGGAACATTTTGTGTCTTTCAATTCTTCTTTTTACATTGAAATCATTCACTTGTGGTCTAAATAAAGTGGAACTGCAATGCTTTGGTCTGAATTCTTCGTTAATTTACCCCCACGTTCCCCCATTTTGCCCCAGTTCTGAGATTTGTCTGAGAGCAACTTGTTTTGGTGCTGTCTCTTTAAATCTAAGTAGGCACTCCGTCCACCTCACAAAGAAAACTGAACGGTGAGAAAAATATGAACTCAAAAGAATCTAAATATATCTATGTAGCTCCTGGACAGACTACATTCAAATTTTACGCACTTCTGGAGACTTCAAGTACACAACAAAATGTATTTAAGGGCTAAAACAGTAGACTTTGCATGATATGTCCCTTTTAAATAAACAGACATGTTATTATAAAGTCAACTTTTAAGCTAATAAAACTGTATTTCCCAAAGATTTACAACTTATTACCTACCCTTTAAACTACTGCGAATCAAGAGGATAAACCTTAACGTCATGAGATACCTTGTTTTTCTTTGGTCTTCAAATTTCTTTCAGAATTGCAAGAATGTAATTCATATGTCAACAGATTGACCCTGGAACTATATACAATGCAATAATGCATTTTCATGCATGCATTACATTTAGGCAGTGTCCACAGCTGCAATTATCTGTTATTGATTGAATGGAACATCCAAACTCTGCCATCAAGGTCAGGTTGTGGAAGACAATTTCAGGTCACAGGTCAAACCGTATGGTAAGATTGACCACAGTAACCAGGCAGAAGGCAGTTTTACTGCATCAAGGAAAGTCTTTCCCAGGCACATATTTCATGTTTCAAGATATGCTGTTCAAACTCTTTTGAAGAAATAAATAAAACAGGCAATGTTGAGGACCATGGACACGGTGGTCGGCTAAGGAGACTTGGTGCAGCAGATGAAAAACACATCAGGCTTATTTCCCTTTGAAACCAGAAGATGTCTAGCAGTGTCAACAACTGGCAGAAATCAGTGGGGCCCAAGTACACCCATCTACTGTCTGGAGAAATCTGGCCAGAAGTGGTTTTGTGGAAGAATTGCAGCCAAAAAGCCTTGCCCCCAACATGGGAACAAGGCCAAGCAACTCAACTATGCATAGGGGTGCAGGAAAATGTCAGCGGGTACTCTGAACTGATGAGAAAAAATGGGAAAGGTTTGGGTGTAGCAGAAGACAGTTTCTTTGGCAAAGCGCTGGAGAATGGTACAATAATGAGTGTATGCAGGCAACAGTGAAGCATGGGGGAGGTTCCTTGTAAGTTTGGGGCTGCATTTCTGCAAATTGGACATTTGGTCAGGATTGTCATCCTCAATATTGACAAATACAAACAGATACCTATCAATCTTTCATAACCATGAGGGAAGAATATGACTGCCCACATTCTGTATAAAGACAAGGACCCCCAAAGCCAGAAAGAACAATGTTCAACAAAAAGAAGAGCAAGAAGTCCTGGATGGCATGCCCCCCAGAGAGCCTGTCTGGGATCACATGAAGAAACAGAAGGATTTGAGGAAGCCTGCATCCACAGAAGATCTGTGGTTAGTTCTCCAAGATGTTTAGAACAACCCACCAGCCGAGTTCATTGAAAAACTGTGCAAGTGAACCTAGAAGAACAGATGCTGTCTTGAAGGCCAGTGACAGTCAGTCCTAGCAAATATTGATATGATCTATGCTTCTCTTCTGCACTTTGTTAAAGCTGCAGTAGGGAGTTTTGAAAAATCCATGGATTTAGCTGGAAAATGTGACGAATAAGGGCGGACCCAAAGACAACCCGAGACAGGTCAGTGGCTCTTGAGCCGATTTTATTGAAAAAACAGGGAAGCGGAGGCTTTCGGGACGTGCTGCTCGTGCTTACGGGCCGACAACTCCTGATGGGGTGATGACTTCTTTAGGAGTCCTTGCTCCAAAGCGTGTCGGAAGCCGAGCGACAGGGAAATCCGGGGGGCGTCGTCCAGGGGCAGTCTGAGTTCGGTCACGGGGAAGGCCAATACGTCCAGGCGACAAATCCAAGGGGAAATCCAAAGAAGGGTCCGGGTCCAGTTCCAAGATCCAGTTTCCAGAGAGCACAGATTGATTAAGGGACAGGCAGGTTCCAGTACTCACGGGCTAGCGGGGTCAAAACACAGGAGGGCAATCCGGGGTCCAGAGGCTGACACAGCAGGGCTCAGGCGGGCAGACAGAATCCAGGAGAGGGCTAGGCTGGCTCAGAAATGAAGGCAAAGACAGGTCGGGCAACAGACAGGCAGGCAGTTTGATAATAATTGCTGGAAGTTCTCACCGGTTGGCTCGAGACGTTCTGGCACTGGAGGCTGCGAGGCGCAGGGCTTATAAGCCGGTAGAGGTGGAGGCAGCGCAGGTGCGTTGATTGCAATTAGCAGCTCCAGTGCCAGAAACGTTACAGAGCCCCCCCCTCAAGGGCGGATTCCAGACGCCCTAGGCTGGTCCGGGTGGGCTCTGTGGAAATCCCTAATGAGGGACTTGTCCAGAATGAATCGGGAGGGGACCCACTGACGCTCCTCTGGCCCATAGCCCTCCCAGTCAATTAGGTACTGGGTACCCCTGCCCCTCTTTCGAGACCTCAGGATGCGCTTAACAGTGTAGGCTGGGGAGCCATCCACAAACCGGGTAGGCGGTGGGGATGTGGCGGCAGGAGCAAGGTCCGAGGTCTTGACAGGTTTAACCTGAGAGACATGGAACGTGGGGTGGACCTTCATCGATGAGGGCAAGTGGAGACGAACCGCCACCGGGTTCACCACGTTGGAGACCGAGAACGGCCCAATAAACCGAGGTGCCAGTTTCTTGTTCTCAACCTTGAGCGGCAGGTTCCTTGTGGAGAGCCACACTCTATCTCCCACCCGGTAGTTGGGTGCTGGGACTCGATGGCGATTGGCAGCCCGGGCCTGTTTCTGGGTGGAGGTGAGAATTGCTCTTCTAGCTCTTCTCCAGGCCCGCTGACACCTGAGGGCTGACAGACGGGCAGACGGAACCCTGGACTCCACCTGCTCAATGGAGAACACGGGTGGCTGGTAACCATAAACCACATAAAAAGGGGACAGACCAGTGGAGTTGGAAGGGGTAGCATTGATGGCATGCTCAACCCAGGGAAGGTTCTGGGACCACTTGGAAGGGTCGGACTGGCAAAAGAGGCGGAGCTTAGTCTCGACCTCTTGGTTAACCCTTTCCGTCTGGCCATCTGTTTGGGGATGGAAACCAGAGGACAGACTAACAGAAATGCCCAACATGGCACAGAACTCCCGCCAGTAGCGGGCCACAAACTGGGGGCCCCTGTCTGACACTATGTCAGTGGGCAGGCCATGTAGCCTGAAAACCTCCTTTGCTAAGATTATCCCCATCTCCTTGGCGGAGGGGAGCTTGGGCAAAGGAACTAGATGGACCATTTTTGAGAACCGGTCTACGATAGTGAGGATTACTGAGTTGCCCTCGGAAGGTGGTAGACCAGAGACAAAGTCCATAGAGAGGCAGGACCAGGGCCGAGAGGGAACAGGCAGCGGGTGAAGCAGACCAGAGGGAGGCCGCCTAGAAACCTTTGCCTGGTTGCAGAGGGAGCAGGCAGCGACATACGCCTTGACGTCCTTGGCCAAGGTGGGCCACCAAAACTGGGAACGGACCAGAAGGAGGGATTTAGTGAAGCCAGGGTGGCAGTAAAGGCGAGAAGCGTGGCAGAAATCCAGAACCTTCTGCCTGAGGGGGTCAGGGACAAAGAGTCTGTCTTTGGGGCAGGCTTCGGGGACGTGTGTGGTCTCCAGAGCAGCCCTGACCTCCTTCTCCAGACCAAGCCGGGTGATAGCGCACCTTACGGATTCAGGAAGGATATACTCCGATGGCTGGTCACGACTCTCCTCCTCCGCCTCGAACACTCTGGAGAGGGCATCTGGCTTAGTGTTCTTAGATCCTGGTCTGTAGGAGAGGGAAAAGTTAAAGCGATCGAAGAACAGGGCCCACCTGGCTTGTCTAGGGTTTAGCCTTTTGGCGGTCTTGAGGTACTCCAGGTTCTTGTGGTCCGTCCAAACCAGGAAGGGGAGTTTGGCGCCCTCCAGCCAGTGTCTCCATTCCTCAAGCGCCAACTTCACCGCCAAGAGTTCCCGATTTCCCACGTCATAATTGCGCTCTGCAGGGGATAACTTTCTAGAGAAGAAAGCACATGGGTGAATGAGACCATCCAAGGCCTTCTGGCTGAGAACAGCCCCGGCCCCTGAGCTAGAAGCATCCACCTCCACAATGAATTGTCTCTCCGGGTCGGGGGAAACTAGGACCGGGGCAGAAGTAAACAACTCCTTGAGGAGTTTAAAAGCACTCTCTGCCTCTTCATTCCATGCAAACTTAATCTTGCTTGATGTAAGAGCATGGAGCGGGGCCGCAACCTGGCTGAAGTTACGGATGAACCGTCTGTAGAAATTGGCAAACCCCAAAAACCTCTGGAGCTGCTTTCTGTCATTTGGAGCGGGCCATTCTTTGACTGCGCGAACTTTGGTCGGGTCCATGGACACCCGACCGGGGGTTATAATGAAACCCAGGAAGGAAGTGGAGGTTGTGTGAAACTCACACTTCTCTGCCTTGACATAGAGTTGGTTTTGTAACAAACGGAGCAGAACGGAGCGGACATGTTGCTTATGGAGGGTGAGGTTCTTAGAGTAGACGAGAATGTCGTCTAGGTAGACAAACACAAAACGTCCTATCATGTCTCTAAGGACCTCGTTGACTAAGTTTTGGAAGACAGCCGGAGCGTTGGTGAGACCGAAAGGCATTACCAAGTATTCATAATGACCAGTGGGGGTGTTAAAAGCGGTCTTCCACTCATCGCCCTCCCTTATTCGAACCAGATGGTAGGCATTTCTCAGATCCAGCTTGGTGAAAATCTTGGCCTCCTGCACCTGGTCAAACGCCGTGTTCATGAGGGGGATGGGGTAACGGTTCTTTACAGAGATGTCGTTTAGGCCCCTATAGTCTATGCACGGGCGGAGCGAGCCATCTTTCTTCCCCACAAAGAAGAAGCCTGCCCCTGCAGGTGAGGAAGAGGGGCGAATAATGCCTGCTCTTAAGGACTCATTAATGTAGTCCTGCATGGCTTGGGACTCAGGAGGGGACAATGAATAGAGGCGACCTCTGGGTGGGGTGGTCCCAGACAGCAGGTCGATCGCACAGTCAAACGGGCGATGAGGAGGGAGACTCGTGGCCTTAGATTTATTAAAAACCTCCCTTAAATCATGGTATTCAGACGGAACCTTGGACAGATCAGGATAATAATCGTCTGCCTTACCCTCAGATGAAGGGGGATGCTGGGCGGAGAACAGACACGATTCAGAGCAGGACGGGGCCCACCCCATCACTTCGACCCGCCGCCAATCAACCTGGGGGTTGTGTCTCCGGAGCCAAGTGGCACCCAAAATCACTGGAACCTGTGGGGAGTCTATAATCATAAAAGTCAGCCTCTCTCTGTGATTTCCTCCCAATATTAGCTCCACTGGCTCAGAAACAAGACGAGAAATATTTAGCTCATGACCATCCAGGGCAAGAACACTACGGGTAGAAGAGCCAGGGTGGAGTCGGATGTTCAGTCTTTTGGCCAGCCCTTCATCCATAAACTCTGTGTCCGCCCCTGAGTCGATGAAGACGGAGAGTCTGTGGGATTCAGTAGAAGTGGTTAGGGTGGCAGGGAATAACCGGTCTGGGGAGACAGCGAGCTTGGTGTAGCTCAGTAGAGACCTCCCCTCACCTACTGAGCTTGGTCTTTTAACGGGCAAGACCGAACGCGATGACCAGCTCCACCACAATAGAGGCAGAGACCCTGTTGCTGCCTGCGCTGGTGCTCCTCCTTAGACAGACCAGTCTTTCCTAGCTGCATAGGTTCCGGGTCGGGCAACCTCTGAGAGACTGGAGGGGGAACGGAGGGAACAGCTGAAAAACGAGGACGGGGAGAGGAGGTTGAGCGGCGCTCTCTTCGTCGCTCCAGGAGGCGGAGATCCACCCGGGTAGCAAGTTCCTCAAGTTGCTTGAGGGATTTGGGATATTCCCGGGTGGCTAACTCATCCTTGATCCTATCATTTAAACCATGGATAAAAACATCCATGAGCGCATACTCATTCCATAAGCTCTCAGCAGCTAGCAAATGGAAATCAATAATGTAATCGGACACTGATCTCTCCCCCTGTCTCAGAGACAAGAGCCCCCTAGAGGACTCACGGCAGGGCAGCAGGGGACTGAACACTCTTGTTAATTCTCTGGAGAAGTCATAGTACGAGTGGCAAATTGAGGAGTCATTCTGCCACTCGGAAGCTCCCCAAAGTCGGGCCTTTCCCGTCAACAGAGAGATAACATACGCGACCTTAGAACGGTCGGTTGGGAAGGAGGATGGCTGTAGCTCGAATTGTATCTCACACTGTGTGAGAAATGCCCGGCACTGTTCAGGATTGCCACTAAAGAGCTCAGGCGGAGTGAGACGCGGCTCTGGCAGCGATGAGGTCACCGGACGTGACGCCGGGGCCGGGGGAGCTGTTTGCGGAAGTGGAGTCGGGGAAGTGGCTTGGCCGCGGAGGTGCGTAAGAATCTCAGAGACGCCGGCTTCTAACTGGGAAATAGACTTCTCCACTCCCGCGCGCCACTGACCATCGGGTGAAGGATCCAGATGGCCAGAACGTGCTGTGACGAATAAGGGCGGACCCAAAGACAACCCGAGACAGGTCAGTGGCTCTTGAGCCGATTTTATTGAAAAAACAGGGAAGCGGAGGCTTTCGGGACGTGCTGCTCGTGCTTACGGGCCGACAACTCCTGATGGGGTGATGACTTCTTTAGGAGTCCTTGCTCCAAAGCGTGTCGGAAGCCGAGCGACAGGGAAATCCGGGGGGCGTCGTCCAGGGGCAGTCTGAGTTCGGTCACGGGGAAGGCCAATACGTCCAGGCGACAAATCCAAGGGGAAATCCAAAGAAGGGTCCGGGTCCAGTTCCAAGATCCAGTTTCCAGAGAGCACAGATTGATTAAGGGACAGGCAGGTTCCAGTACTCACGGGCTAGCGGGGTCAAAACACAGGAGGGCAATCCGGGGTCCAGAGGCTGACACAGCAGGGCTCAGGCGGGCAGACAGAATCCAGGAGAGGGCTAGGCTGGCTCAGAAATGAAGGCAAAGACAGGTCGGGCAACAGACAGGCAGGCAGTTTGATAATAATTGCTGGAAGTTCTCACCGGTTGGCTCGAGACGTTCTGGCACTGGAGGCTGCGAGGCGCAGGGCTTATAAGCCGGTAGAGGTGGAGGCAGCGCAGGTGCGTTGATTGCAATTAGCAGCTCCAGTGCCAGAAACGTTACAGAAAATTTCAACAAGCTCACTTTACAGGTCTCTCCCGCTTGCTCTCTCCTGTGCTTCAGACCTCCCTCCACAGCTCCTCCCCCAATGAAGAGCCTGCCGTGCTACTCTAGTGTTTACCTGTCTTTGTTTTCTGGTGTCAATCAAGAAATCGGTAGTTTTCCTGTAAAGCAGGTTGTTTCTCCACCATTTCTCCTCACAGCTGCACCAGCAATCTTGAGCTCGAATGATTGTAGTACTGTGTGGGGGAGGGGGTTTGAACAGCGAGTACACAAGAGTGATTGACACTGCTAACAACCAATCAGAGCCAGACATTCTCCCCGGCTCTGATTGGTTGTTTCTGACTGGGAGCGGTGCATTTCTGCAAATGGCAGTAGGAACACTGGGAGGAGCTAGATTTTTTTTCCCACAGGTCAGACCCCGTCAAAATAACTGTTTTTCCACAGCTTCTTGCATATGTTAATTTTGCAATGTGATGCAGCCTAACCTTGAAATACAGAGACAACAAATTAATAGGCATGGTTCATGAGTTGGGTTACCACTTTTAACAAATTAATAGGCATGGTTCATGAGCAGCATTACCACTTTATGTTCAATACCAAAGTTTAACTTGGCAGTGGTTACAACTAACTTGTTTCTGTCATATTCGTTGCTGGAAGAACTTTAAACTGAAATGCTTGCTAACTCGATATGCTTGCATGGTTATTTGACGTTAACACGCGGTTTTTTGTTGTTGCTTTCTCGCGTGCATATAGTGAATGGCAGGGAAAAACAGGCAAAAACACATGGTTACTTTGAAACGAGAAGCGACTTCACCAACGGCGTCGATGCAGACCCCGCTCCGCTCCGCACAAAACTTGTTCCGTTCGCCAACTCACCGCCTCGCCTAAGCAAATTCCTGCGGGAAACACCGCCTTCCCCATGTCGGCTGTTTTTTTCCGGCCAGCACCTTTCTTCCTCTTTGAATCCGAGGCTTGGCTGACAGCGAGGTTATTGGCGCATTATCGCCACCTACTGTTCTGATTCAAAACCCTACACCGCAGCAACAGACCTTCACAAAATAAAAGCATGTGAGCAACATGCGTTAATGCGCGTTAAAGTAAATATCGCCGTTAATAGTCTAATGAATTAACGCGAAATTAACACGTTAACTTGCCCAGCCCTAATATATATATATATATATATATATATATATATATATATATATATATATATATATATATATATATATGTATATATATATATTTTGTATCTTTAATAAGTGTAGTTGTTTATTTGTAGTCCAATACAAAGTGCTTTATTGTTAAGTTAAAGCAACACAGTGGTTTCCATGAGGCTTTGTAAGGAGTATCTGAACATATTAGCATGCATATGCATTCAGCCATTTAGTCTCAAACCCCCACTGCCTGTTAGAGGTGGTTGTTATCTATCTATCTATCTATCTATCTATCTATCTATCTATCTATCTATCTATCTATCTATCTATCGTTTTTTTACCACACACGTCACTTGCTACAGACAGATGAGTATTTTTTTGTATTATTTTAGAAGAAGCCTTGTTGTTCTTTTCTTGCTATTTTGCTGCAAAGGAACCTGAGCTATGCCCGTTAGAATGAGGCTTGTGCCTTTAAATGACAGGCTTCATCACAAGGCGGTGTCTTCAGGCAGGCAGCTGGTGACGTTTATCAGGCTGGCCAATGGGATGCATGTCATTAAAGTGACAGCAGAGACTCGGTAAACAACAGCAGGGACTTTAATAAAAACAGGAGGATCTTTTCCATTTATATATTTATTTTAGACTTATAGTTAAGTTAGCGCATACTTACAACAACCAAGATGTGTTCTTTTCCAAATGCATTGGTATTTTTAAGTTAATATTTTCCTGACGACTATTTTGTAATTTTCAAGAATGGTGAGTTTGATTGCCTTAGTTATCAGATGTAGTTTATTTGTATGTTGGCTTGTTTGTGTGCTCTTTGTCCAGGAAACAAGCCCCTTGTTATGTACTGTGCAGTAGAAACATTGCCTTGGTCCACTTTGCCCCATAGAGATTAGGTGGTTCAGACAGGCTTTGCTTGGTGCTTTGCCTTTTCTCCTGCGGATAAAATTAGCCTCCTGCAGCGTTAGAGATCCTATGTCACTGAACCCTAAGCAGGAAACCTGGAGGGATACAGTCACGGTTGATTTCCAGGCTGTTTCATACTTGTTTTCAGATTAGAGATATTAAAACCCGAGTCAGCTCATTTTATGCCACCAAATTACAGCAAATATCGTCTCTCAAGGCACTTGGCAAGCAAATAAACCAGTAGTTAGTTGACATCCAACAGAAATAAAAGATGTATTATAACAACCTGGATGATTCTCTATTTAGCATAATCACAGCTGACAAGTAAGGATTGGAAAGACTGGGTATTAAGGAATCATCAGTTAAACCATGGTCTCTTCACTAATTTGGAGCAAATTCCTCCTCTAATACAATAGCAGATTGTTTTTTTCAAACATCAACAGTGTCCACAGGTCCAGACTATTCAGAAGTTTAATAATGAGAATAATGATGTCTGATGAAAGTAACCGTGCCTTTCTCTGGTTTGTGTAAACTTTAGGATGTCGTTCTTCCTTTTCTGATTCCATAGAAGTTACTGAAATGTTGTTCCTTTTTCTTTTGCCATTACAAAAGCTCTATTTGAATTGAGGAGGTAGCTTAGATTTTCTTAAGAAAGAATCAAAAAGATATATCCTGTTTATGGTCGATAATGCTGCCATAGATTTGCCTCTGAAGGTCAGAAGCCAGTTCTGTGAAAGATGTCAAGCTCCAGTCGAGTGTTTGGAAATCTTGTGAGATTTGCTTATTGCAATGCAGCTAACTACAGTTATGTGAAAAAGTATTTCTCTTCTTACAGATTTGTTCTGCTTTTTTTCCTTTTTTTTGTTAAACTTAAATGTTTAAGATCATCAAAGCATTTTAATTTTAGACAAAGATAACCTAAGTAAAACTATCCAAAATAGCCTGGCCGTCCTTGAAAAAGATATCAACCCCTTGTTAAATCACAAGATCACTAAAATCAACCACACTATTTGGAAAGCAGGGCTTACTTTTATTTTAGTACCAAACATGTAGAATCAAGAAATCACTGGAAGCGTCCTATGCAAGTCAGGGGTCCCGTTCAAGTTATACACATACTTTCAATATGTCTCAAATAGCAGCAACATATGTGGCAAGACGGTGTGCAGCATTTATCTTCTTCATTTATTTCATGAATTTATCTACAACCTACAATGTATCCAGCAGGAAGCCTCCTCTGATTACTCTGTGATGTGTGCTGCAGGATGGCGAGGGCCCCCAGACACTGTGTGACCTCTGCTTGGCTCAGGTGTGCTGCAGATTAGATGCTTTGTGCAGGAAGCGAGCAGACGGTTCAATGAGCCTCATCTGGGCCCCCCTGTTCCCACAGGAACTGGCCGACCAACTGCTTCAAAAGATGGCAACTCAAGGTATGGAGGGGAGCTCTAAAACTCCCCGAACCGACCCCATCAGGTCAGGAAATTAGGAAAACAGCTGCCAAGCGAGAGCAGCGTTATAGAACAGTTACAAAAAAGTAAATAATTATTTTAGGACTTGACCAGAAGTTAAGGCTTCAGTCCTTGTAAAGTAAAGCTAATGAAGTTATCAGACGGCAATATCCTTTTCTGCGCTCATGATGAGAAGTATTCTGGCTTTTCAGCCCACCAGGAGGTCGGGGGTATCCAGGCTGAAGTTGTTGGAAAAAGTTAATTCCGCAAACAGAGAGGTTGAGCTGAGGCTTCTTTTTCCTACAATGTCTCCCTGTGCTCCTCTCTCCTCTAGGAACGCTGAATGACACAACTGTTGGGATTTTCCGAAACAGCAAGAAGCTCCGCCTGCGCAGAGCCTCCATCCGCTGCTGTAAGGTGTCCGCTGAGGCTTTCCGCCTGGCCCTCTGCCCTCACCGACTCCTGGAGTTAGACGCCTCCTGGGTCTCTGGGGGTCTAACGGGCCCTGATGTCATCTCAGGCCTGGCCTCTAACCCTGAGTGCAGGGCCAGTCTGCAGAAGTTGGCCCTTGATGGCTTGAATCTGAATTGGGGGTCTCTGGAGGAGGACGGCGGGGTGTCTGTTGGCTTTGGCTCCCTGCAGGGCCTTAGGACCATCCAGCTCGTGAACACAGATCTAACTGATGATATTCTTGAGGATATCTGTTCTCTCCCACTGCTGGAGACTCTGGATATCTCCCGTAGCACAGTGTCCAAACTCAACGCGCTCCTTCAATGTAAAAGAACCATTAGGTCCCTGATTGCCCACAGGCTGCATCGGCTGGACATGTCTCCCGTCAGGCTGCTCTCCATCTTTACCCAACTTCACGCTCTCAGACATTTGGACTTTTCAGATGACCACCTCGCTGGTGATGACAATGAAAGGAGAGACGCGGACGAGTCAGTGAGACAGCTTCTGGAGGGGAGTCATCAGGGTCTCCCTTCGCTGGTTTCTTTAGACATTTCGGGGAGGAAGACAATCGGCGACTCTGCACTCAGAGCCTTTGTGGAGTCCAGAAGTGAGCTGGTCTTTCTAGGACTGCTTGCCACTGGACTTAGCTCCTGTCCTGTTCTTTCTTCTCAGAAAAACCTGAAAGTAGGTGACCCCTTCTGGAATCATGTATTTGGTTTTAGAGATGAGAAAAAAAAAAAATCATAAGGTTCCCTTAGAAGAAAGTTGATTCATGCATGAGCTTCTGGTCTATTTTTGACCTGAGGCTCTGTTTGTATACTCCCTGAATATGACCGTTGTATTTCCGGTCTCTGCTGATCTGCTGTGTGTGCTCAGGTAACTGGAGAAGCTAATGAGAACCAGCTCTGCGAGGCACTCAGAAGGTACAGAGAGAGGGAGTGTTTCGTACGAGAGGCCCTTGTCCATCTCTACGGTCTGACCACTGACACTGACAAACCGCAGCCAGACACGCTGAAGGTGTGGAGGTCTCGTTTCTTCACTTACTGTGTTTTATTCCTACAGCTCACTTAATATCAGCCATCTTTTAATACATTTTTATTAAATTGGATTTCTCAGCCTCTTCATTTATTATGAATCTTTATTATTTGGTCCTGGAGGCTGAAGCTAACGGGGAGGAGATGAGAGGATCGCAGAACAAAAGTAGACCTCTATAGTCTACTCTAATCTGTAAAACACCACCGCGGTTTATGCAAACACTGCTTTATGAACCTTTGAATTGACATCACAATTGCATATGACAGTAATTTACAAAGAAACCAGGGATTATTTCCACAAGTGCAGATAATTTGTACAATTAAATGCAGTAATGGATAAGGCTAGCTAAACGTCTATTAGTATTAAAAATTATTTTCACTTTCACAAACTTGATCGGTTTTAAAAATATCAATAACCAATCTAAAGGGTGAGTTCTTGGACAAATCTGGATTCAAAACCAAATAAAATATCATAGATTGTCAAGATGTGTTCAGCTATCCCTATGAGCATCTCCTAACTCGATATGATCACAGCTATAATGTATTTCTGGTGTTGCACACAGCAGTAGCAACCTTCCAAGGTTTTCAAAAGGTTTACAGTACGCATTCTTGTTATGTTTTACTGTCCAAAAATTGAGTTTTGGACCTTTGTTAGTTCTTTTTGAAAGAAGCAAAGCTTTAATACTGAGCCCTTAAAGAGACATTGAAGGGAAATAAAAAAAAAAAAAAAGAAAAAGAACTTTCTGGTCTGCACGAGAAAGTATCTGGTTAATCAAATGTCTGAATAAAGCCAGATTGCTAAAGGGAAAGTTCTTCTCAAGCCTTGACTTTAAAATCCAACATATAGATGATAGATGCAGTGATAAAATGTTTGTTTGCTTTTCTGACGGTGTGTATCTAGCATCAGTTCTGTTAGGGGATGTATTGCTAGCGTCTGAATACATTAAGTACACAGTGTTATAAGTTGGACAGCGAATAGCAGGCAGGCTGCACAACAAAAGCCAAGTTGTTTTCTATGTTTTATTTGAATACCGTGTAACTTGGGTGCGACTTAAGCCTCAAATCTAACTTTACACAAGCGCAACATAAAGATAATATAGTGTATCTGTCAGCTGTGGCCTTTTGACCAGGTGCTGTTGATGGGGAGTTAGCACCCCCTGCTTGTTGCTGAGAACAGAGAGACAAGGTCAGCTGCTTTGTCTGGGACTGCGCAGTATTTTAACCCACTCCAGGGTCTCACAGGATTTCTAGCATTTTGATTGGTTGAGGAGCAGTAAAAGAAAGGGCCTTACCCAAGACACCATTCATGCAAGAACGGTTTACTCTGACAATCTTTTACAGAAGAAGTAGCTTTTTAAGACATGTTTTCTACAGCAATAATGTGGAAAAACTTAACATTCAGTGACCAAAAGTTCAATCTGCTGGAGGAGGAAAAGCACACGCATGAGATGTTTTATTTTCCACACTTCTGGAAACCATCTCCTTCTGAACAGATGCTGGCACGGTTCAGTGTTGAGGGACCCGATGTTCTAATTACTGCGCTTAGCAGTGATTGCAGAGAGGAGGTGCTGCGATAAGCAGCACAGACCAGCTGCACAGCTGGCTTGGTGAGGAGCTCTCTGCTTCGGGAAGGTTACACGCTAATTCCTAGCTTCAGGCTGTTCCAGACAGTTTCCAGTCTAACAAGCTTGCAACAGCAATGGCAGACTGTCTGATGCATGTATGAACACCTCGTGGTCCTCTTGGATCCTGCAGCTAGTGGTGGAGGCGATGCTGAGCCACCCTGAGTCCCCGCATGTCCACCTGGTGGCCACGGCGTGTGTGTTCAACCTGACCACTCAGGACCTGGCAGAGGCCATGCCTGTCAGCCTGATGAGCCGCACGGTCACCCAGCTGCTGCACGCCATGAGGACCTTCCCCAACCACCAGCAGGTGAGGGTCAGCACTCACTGTTCTGCTGTTAGATATGTGGCACGTGGTTACATAAGGATTATAGAAAGTTCAGTCAGTGGTTTAATTGTGTTTTACTTAACAGTAGCTGTTTTTTTTACTTTATAACATGCTTCTTTGTACAGGTTTTTCTTACATTGCAATGTTTCATCATTTCATTTGTCCAGGTGCAGAAGAACTGTCTGATGGCTCTCTGCAGTGATTACATCCTGCAGGATGTTCCTTTTGACAAGTTAGTTTCCTCTCCTCAGTGGTAGTAAGACTGACCAGACGGGACATTGAACTACCTGTACTAGAATTTCAAGGAAAAGTGTTTGTCACACTGAAAGGCTGCAGATCATCAAACAAAAGTTTATATCAGACAACAATAACGTGAGTGGATAGAAAAAGCAGTTTTCATTTATATGGGAGGGGGAAGCTGTTCAAACCAATCTGGCCTTATATAAAACTATATTTGCCCACCTTTTTAAATTATATATATATAAATTAGGGCTGGGCAACGATTAAAATATTTAATCGCGATTAATCGCATAATTTGCCTGATTAATCATGATTAATCGCATTGTATTTACAAACTCCAAGAATGAATTCAAAAGTAGTGTAAAGAGCACTTTTATTTTAATGTTCTGCTGCCATATGAACAAAAGTGTTGTAACATTTGTAGCACTTATCAGTAACAGTATTTAGTGTAAAGCTCAACTTAAACATGTAAAACAAAAAATAGCAATAATAATAAATTAAAGCTTATTGCCACTGACAGGGAATTCTCTTTATGGGGAAAAAATCTACCAAAAACAGGCAATTTCTGAGGTAACAGCAGGGAGCAGCATTACCATTTTATGTTCAATACCAAAGTTTAACTTGGCAGTGGTTACAACTAACTTGTTTCTGTCATATTCTATGCTGGAAGAACTTTAAACTGAAATGCTTGCTAACTCGATATGCTTGCATGGTTATTTGACGTTAACACGCGGTTTTTTGTTGTTGCTTTCTCGCGTGCATATAGTGAATGGCAGGGAAAAAACAGGCAAAAACACATGGATACTTTGAAACGAGAAGCGACTTCACCGACAGCGTCGATGCAGACTCCGCTCCGCACAAAACTTGTTCCATTCGCCAACTCACCGCCTCGCCTAAGCAAATTCCTGCGGGAAACACCGCCTTCCCCATGTCGGCTGTTTTTTTCCGGCCAGCACCTTTCTTCCTCTTTGAATCCGAGGCTTGGCTGACAGCGAGGTTATTGGCGCATTATCGCCACCTACTGTTCTGATTCAAACCCCTACACCACAGCAACAGACCTTCACAAAACAAAAGAATGTGAGCAACATGCGTTAACCCGCGTTAAAGTAAACATCGCCGTTAATAGTCTAATGAATTAACGCGAAATTAACGCGTTAACTTGCCCAGCCCTAATATAAATATATAAAAACCTATAATTGACTTTTTTTTTGGGGTCAGTTTCACCAGCCACAACCCGCCCTGATTCCTGCCTGTCCTGTAGAATCAAGAACTCGAATAGATCCCATCTGAAGTACCACAGAAAAGCAACATGCATGCTGCAATCTAAAAAAAATATATATACTTTTATCAAAGTTGAAAGACTCGCGAAGCCATTCCTAAAGCATTGGCACTCCAGAAAACCACAGTAAGAGCCATTATTAATATATGATTAATTATTTAGTATTTTAAACATTGTGGCACTGTATTTTAGTAAGTCTTATATTGTTGTACTGTATGAGATCTAGAACGGGTCTCTCTTGTCTCAGCGACACTACTTGCTTAAATTAAGGTTTGATAATGACAATAATAACACCTAACAGTGGTGAACCTTGGTAGGAGAGATCCGTTTACCAAAGTTACTCCAAGAGCACACCGATGACTTATTCAGGAGGTTACAACAGAAGCCAAAACGACATGACAGGAACTGCGGCCTCACTCGCCCTAGTTAATGTCAGTGTACAGCATTCAATAATGACAGAGACAGGACAAAAATGGCACTCAGGGTAGAGATTCAAACAGAAACCAAAGGCCAGCCTCACATTTCATATTCCCAAAGACTTAGGGGAAAATATTATGCAGGCTGACAAGACAGAAAGTTAACCCTTTGAAGGGTCTATGTTCTGTTACATCTGTGAAACTGACAGGAGTTTGGAACAAAACCCCATCACACGTACAGTCAAATATGGTGCTGGCAGAGTGATAAACCGGGGCTGCTTTGCTGCTTCAGAGCCTGGACAGCTTGCCATGTTAGGTGGGGCCAAAATTCTGCTCTCCTCCAGAAAATCCTACAGGAAAAGGTCCAGCCACAGTTTATGACCCTAAGTTCAAGTGCACTGGAGCAATAGAGAATCAAAAGTACAAGGATTCAAAGCACACAAGCAAGTTTGGCTCTGAATGGTTTTAAAAAAAAAAAAACATTGCCCATGCTAAAAAAGGTTTTATAGTTGCCTGGTCAAAGGCTTGTCTTTCGCCCAATCGTGATACTGTGGCGTGACCTTAAACGTGCGGTGTATTTTCACACCTCCGGTGTGGCTTAAGAGTGATCCAATGCTCCTCCACAGCGATGGTAAAGACCGATTGTCAGTTATTGCAAACGTTTCATGGCAGCTGTTGCCGCTAAGAGTTGCACAACCAGTTCCTAAGTTTACTTTTTCACACAGGGCCAGGGTGACTTAGCTAGATTTTTCTTCCCTTAATAAATTAAATCATAGTTTGAAAACTGCATCTTGCATCCATCCAGGCCATCTTTGTCTGAAAAATAAACATTGTTTCATTATCTGAAACATTCAAAGTGCAACAGAAGACTACAATCAGATGAAGAGGGTGAATACCTTTTCACCACACTGTGATTTGTAAAAGAAAAAAAAAGTGTAAAACCAAACTCTGGTTTCCTTCCTGAACTGGACTTTCTGTGGAACTGCTTTGCTTTCATCACATTGATAGCACTGAGTCCCTCATCCATGCTGTGATCACCACTCAGGTATTTAGCGGCCATGCTGGTGATTAAATGGCTGAGCGACCACGAGGAGCCAGCCCTGCAGAGAATGGCGGTGGCTGTCATCTCCATTCTGGTGGCGAAGGTTGTTAACTCACTGTGCACAAGTAGCGTAGCACCTGAACATGAACAGTTTTCTGACTGATTTAAAGAACATTTATTATCTAGTCTGACATTCAGTAGAAGTGACCATAACAGCTCATACCTTTGCTTTTCATGTGCAGCTGTCCAAAGAGGAGACGGCTCAGCTCAGCAAGGACGTCTCATTTATGAAGGTGGGTGTGTGTTACCATTTCTACATTTTTTTTTGCCTTGATAAAACCTGCAGCCTGCTGTAAGCAACTTTTTTCTTCCCGTTTTCACAATCCTATAATTTCTCTTGAGTCTGTTCATGTCTGAAACCTCGCTCCGATTCCTCCGCTCTCCTCCAACAGCAGCTGCTGGCTGTCGTGCAGCAGAAAGCCATGCTGGGAGTCATAGACTCCACTCTGAAGTTCGCCCTGAGCGCTCTGTGGAACCTGACCGATGAGACGCCCACAGCCGCCCGCAACTTCATCGTGTGCCAGGGCCTGGAGCTCTACGAGGAGGTTCTGGAGGTCACAAAGCACAGAATAACTCGCTGATGGACACGTTTGGATAAAAATGTCCTTTAAAACAGTAATTTAGCATTTTTCTGTTTACTTTTTTTCTCATTGCAGTCCTACTACGGTGAACCGTCTATTCAACAGAAGATCCTCGGCCTTTTGGTGGGTACAGAAAGTATGAATGAGTTTTATTTGCATAATAAAAAATCCTCCAGGGGTTTGGGACAATCAGAATCCACAACATCCGTTTGAATGGTTAAATGACACTCATATTACAAGAACTGTGTTCAGATTCAGCACTAAATCCCGCCTTCTGTAACTACTACAGACTCAGACATATCTCAGCTGCCCTGATTAGAATACTACATAACACACAGACATTTGCTAATTAGCTGCATGAATGAACTTCAACTGAACCAGCGCTGATGAACAGGGGGGCAAAACATGTCCACATAATAAAAGAGGATGAAAAAAAAATAATAATAATTGTTACTGCTGAAGCCATTGCTCGGGGGTTGTTGTTTGCACCAAGTCTGTATTTTGCTAAGATCAGTGGTGTCCAAAGCGGTATTAAAACTGCAGAAGCAATTTTAAGTGTGAAATATTTTCCTCTTTTATGTACTGTAAAATAAACAGAATTTGTTTTTTTAAATATTTTAGTAAAACCAACATAACACTAAAGAAAAGCCAAGTTTTGTGGGTAGACTATTTTCAATTTTCTTGATCTAGAAAGTTTTTTTTCGATTATTTTAAAAACATCAAGAGCAGCATAATGGGTCTGTCTGTCATGGAAAATGCTTTATTAACCCAAATTTAATAAAAGGGTTCCTCGGAGTCTGCTCGTTGTTCTGTATACTATCAAGTAAAAATGTGAATTAAGGATAGATACTTTGTATTATATCTAACATATGTTCATTTGTTCACATCGGTTTTGCAAGCCATGACATTAATGAAGAGTTTACTACAAAAAAAACAAAAAACAACTAGCAACTGTCTATGTTAACTGACTGTGCTAGGGGGCCAGGTTTGTATCCTTCATAAACTGTGGTGGTAGGACGCATAAAGTCATTTCGAGGGCCACAGATGGCTCCTGGGTCTCACTTTGAACACCCCTGGCTTACACCATTTTAAATTATTAAATCCACTGTTGCACACTTATTCTGGTTACATTATAAATATATTTCAAACCTTCCGATTTCTGTGCTCTTGTTTTTCATCATGACTGGATATTTAGCTTTCATTATGGTGGATGTTGGTTGTATAACACTAAAAGTATAAATTTCTTTGTTTTTTAAATTTATTTTTAGAACAATATAGCAGAGGTGGAGGAGCTCCAGTCTGACCTGATGGATGAGGAGCTGCTGGAACACATCCTCGGTCTCCTGCAGGACTCCCAGCTGGAGGTGGGGGTCCGTTACTTTGCAGGAGGGATTCTGGCCCAGCTGGCCTCCAGGGCAGAGGCCTGGACTCTGGACCATGAGCTCCGTAGCACCATTCTGGAGCAGCTGGTGTGTGTTATGGAAGCTCCGACTCACAGAAAACAGCCTGTTAAGGTTGTTTCTTTCAAGGTGTCTCTTTTCTTTTCCTGCAGCATGAATCAATAGTGGCATGGCCCCATCTGGAGCAAGAGATGGTGTCTTACAGGTGAGGCTAAGGCACAGAGCCGAAAGGAGGCTTTGTTACAAGGTTAGAGCTCCTTTGTGTGATAACTTCAGCTTTAAATAAAACCCACTTGTGTTGCCAAATTAAAACTGTTGAACTATTTCTTTGTATTTGTCACTTTAAAACAACCACATCTCCTCTGATTCTACAACCACCTGGGCCTTTTGCTGTGCGTCTCTACTAGCTTTGCACATATTCCATTATTCTTTGAAACAGCTTAAAAACAGCTTAAGTTCAGTCAGAATGGATGGAAAGTATCTTTGAACTTGAATTTTCAAGTTTTGCCAAGAATTTAGGTCTGGACTTCCTCTGGACCATTCTGAAACTATAGGATGTTTTGCTCTAAGGCAATCCATTGAAGCTCTGCCTGTATGCTTAGGTTCTTGTTGTGTTGGCAGGTGACATGTGTTCCTCCATGTCCTGTATGTCGCTGTAGGTTCTTCTATCCACTTGTGTTTTCAGGGGGAGGCACTGGGTTAGTTTTGGTCCATACAAACTGTTTTATATGTCGACCAAAAGGTTCAACCTGGGTTGCATCTAACCAGAGCTTTGCTTTCATTTTACCACTCTGCCCCAAAAACTCATTTGTGGGGTGCACGACCAATCATCATCCAAACCACAGGATCTCCCACCTGAGCTGTGCATCCGTAGCTCTGCTGCTTTTTTTATTTTATTTTTTTTTTTTTTGGGGGGGGGGGGGGGTAAGACTCAGGGGAAGGGGGCTAATTAATTTCCTGGTAGTTTTATTTGTAAAAAAAGAAATAAAAAAAATGTGAAACCCACATTTTCATTTCAATTCACATCCAACGTCACTTTTCTTTGTATGTTACATAACGTCCCGTTAAATTACTGAGAAGTTTGTGGGTGTAACATGACAAAATGTGAAAGGGATAAAAGGTTATGGAAACCTTTGCAAAGCACTTTCCGTGCCTTTATGAAATGCCCTCAGATCAATTATGCATCCTGCAGACTCCGCTGCTCTTATGTAGCACTTGATGCTGCGTATCAAAAATATCTCTCATGAAACACCCCTGTACTTTAATGTAACTGTCTAACCAATTTTCTACTGCTGGGTATAGCCAGAGTGCTATCACCAGCGCCTGAAGCGGACTATAAATGAAAAGCTTTTAGAGTCTATTCAGAATAATTTAACGTTAGAGAAACAGAAAGTGAAAACCTGGTGGGGGAAAAAAAGAGGCTTGAATATAAAGCTTTTATTTCTCTCTGTACTGAATCAGTGTCCTGATGATTTCTTTCTTGTGATTCTAATGATTTACTTCTGTCTTCAGGTCATTCCGTCCATTTTATCCTCTGCTTCAGACTTGCCAGCCCTCGGGAGTCCAGCTGTGGGCAGTGTGGGCTATACACCTTGTCTGCAGTCAAAACGGTAAGACAAAAAAAAAAAACACTTCTTTGGACACCCAGAGGAAGTTACAGTTTGAGGAGTTAAACCTTGGATGATGTTCTTCACTTGGTCCGCCTGGTTATCTCTGTGCTGATGTGTGTGGGCTGTGCTTTACTCTTCTCCCTTCTCTGATCTCTTTGTCTTTTCCAACGTGCAGCTTCACATTACAGCGGCATGCTGGACAAGGAGGGCCTGGCTGAGCTTCTGAAAGCTTTGGACGCACATCCTGACACACACAGCGATGTTAAAAGGGTTTCCCAGCACATCATGCTCATGGTACAGGAACATCAGGGTCACCCAGAGGTGACGAACGTCAAGACAGAGCCTGGAAAGTCTTAACCAAAGTAGATTAAAAATACTTTTTATTGGATTTAATGTGTGGTGGCCGAGATGTTACAAAGAAAACAAAAGCTGTAGTTCAGAACAGTAGTGATGACTTGTTAAAGAAACTGTCTTGAAAAAAAATAGCTTGTATTTAATTGAGATTCTATGTGACAGATCTGTGCTAATTGAGACGTAATTATGGAAAAGCATATAAAAAATATTAAAAAAAAATCAACCAAGATTGTTAAAAATAAAAAAGAATGGAAATTGGGGTGTCTACGGGGTCCAAGTGTGTGTATTCTAATATAAACAACGACAACAGTTGTATGCAGACCTTAAAGCAAGAGGTACAAGAAGAACCTCAGTGTTAGAAGAAAGTCCTCTGCGTTACACAGTCGACATGTGGATGAAGAAGCTCTGGTCTGACCAGAACAAAATTCAACTTTCTGTTATTTGCGTGTGTGTTTCCTGTCTTGAAATGTAGCATCAAGAATTGTTGTCTTAACGGTATGTAGCCATGTAATGTGCCTATAAAAAAAAAAGACCAAAAACCGTTTGATCATGATAAAATAAGGTTATATACACCAAGCCTCCATCCTGATATTGTTTTGATGGTCCTTTCAGAGCTGAAAAATAATACCCTCTCAGGCACGATTAGCAGAAATAAACAGAAGTGGTGCCATCTAGCGGCAATATCACAGAACTATCATAATGCCGGTTTGCTTAATTAATAAATCAAAATACCTCACAATAAAGTGACAGCCAGTGTTGATCGAAGACCAACAATCTACAACAACTTTAAGAGCCTCATCTCAGGACATTTACTCACATCAGTCAACTCTGCCTCCACATCTGAGCCTCGGCAGGTTTTATGTCCGCTTCAGTGAACACCAACCTTCATACTGTATTCCCAGCAACATTCCTGTCTTTTCCCTCTTGGAATCTTTTTTTTCCCTTTAGTTCATTGGATCTTGGACCATTCTTCATTGTTTCACTGGGAGATGATAATAGTTGTTAACCACTTCCTTGTTTTAACCCCTGCTGCGCATGCGTAGTACGTACTTCCATTAAAATTGTAAATAAACACAGAAGGCTTTATTTTCGAACAAACTGAGCAAAAACAAAGCATAAAACACCAAAATAGCAACTAATACGGCAGCAGGACGTGATGATCTTTCATAAAAACGTTGTATGCAGCCAGAGTGAGCTACTGACAGATAAATAAAAAAAGTTAAATAATGTGGCTATGCACCTTTAGAGCCCAACAGATTTTATTTTCACAAGTGGAGCATTACTCCTTTCGCCATAGTGCTCCGCTTGATTTATATATGCAAGAAGCTTTATTAGATTTTATGCTGGGATCATTTCATGTTCAACTTTCTGGTCTAAACGCAAAACGCTACATGCAAGGGAAAAGTAACTCCACGCATGACCATGAATGCTCCATCCCCACAGTTAAACTGAGAGGCAGGGGTGTACAGTTGATAGAAAGACAGACATGGAGCTAAACAAAGAGTAAGGTAGGATGAAAATATGTTTGAGGCTGCAAATATAAACAAAAAACCTGAGACTGGTGCGAAGGTTCACCTTTCAGCCGACCAGCAACCAAACAGCTGGAGCTATGAAATAGTTCAGACCAAAGCAAACTTGATGTGAGCAGCTGGTAGAGACGTACCTCAAAATACTTGCAGTGGTAATTACAGTGAACGGTGGCTGTAAAAAGCACAATCTCAGGGAGGCTGAATGCAAATGCTTGCTGATCATTTCAGATAAATTGTGCACCTTTCCTTCCACTTAACAGGCAGCTGCATCGCTTGGAGAGATGTGAGAATGATAAGGATACATTTCTCTATGCTGATGTTAGATATGTCTGCCAGACTGAACAGCTCCAAACCAAACTGAAGTTAAAAGCTGGAGCTTGTCTGTTGATTGATAAACAGCGTCAAAACCTGCCGCTAGATGGCGCTTCTGTACTTCTGCTGTTTATGCCCAAATATCGGGCATATGTAAAAAAAATGAAATTAAATAAAAAAAAAAGTGTTAGCTAAATGTGTAGGTCCAAATCACATGCTCCTATTGATATGTCACTAAGTCATCATGAAGCTGGTTGTATCTGTGCCAGAGCACTGGGTAATAAGCCCCCCCTCCTGTCCTCGCTCCCCCCCCACCCCCGCTCACATGCTCTAACACTCTCTGCTAGATGCTGAATTCATTATATTTTATGTAATGCAGCTGGAAGAAGGAGCTGCTCTACGGTGTCTGTTATAAGTTGGCCTATTTATGATTCCTTTTGAAAAGCAGATTAAACAAGCTGGAAAGAGGTGTTTGAGCCCTGCTGCTGTCTTTAACTTTTACGTTTCAGATTAAAAGGAGTCTGACAAGTAGACTGAGGCTTTGCATGCTGGTAATTTAGCTGAGGTAGTTGTTTGATGTATCATGTCCTAAAAGGGGAACAGCGCTTCATCCAATAAACATCAGACTAACAGTGGCAGTCCCTTGGCGCAAAAGGTCAAGCTTTCTCTAGTGAACTTGGATTAAGGTTACGGTGAGACGTTGAGTCACGAGACACGTGGTGAAAACAGCTTCTGCTCCCAAGGGCCTCTGTTGATGTTGGGGGATTTCTGAACTTTAACATGCTGCTTTTATCAGAAAAAATAATGTGTCTTTTTCCCTGCTTTATTTGTTGATTTCTTTATGGTGAACTGATGGGGCCATATATTTATTTATTAGTTTAGGTATTTTGTGTTTTTGTACTCAAATTCTTTTAGAATGAAATGACAACAGAATCCTTTCGATGCAAAGAAGCAACGGCTTTATTTTGTGCTCCCCACAGATAACAGAGCTCCTCACCCTATCTCTTAGGCTGAGCCTGGCCACCCTCTGGAAGAATTTCACTTTGGCCGCTTCGTGATCCTGACTCTTATGACCATAGATGATCAGAAGGTTTGCCTTCTGGCTCAGCTCTTTCATGACCACAACAGACCCCCATTACTGCGGCCACTTTCATTCAGCTTCTGTATACTTCCTGAAGTTTAAATAATGGTGCACTAAGGTCTTCTGATGACACTTAACTATATTTTACCACATGGCAGAACTCCACTACAGCCTCTGAGTCAATCTGTTCTCAATATTCATGTGTGGAATGGGCCAAAATCTTCTTTCAGTGCAATGCAGAAAGGATAGAAATAATAGTGGATGGATGGATGAACAGATGGATTTATATGAAGCTCAGAGAGCCAATACACTCTTTGTTGACTAAATATATTTTATTAACATAAGTGACAAGAAAAAGCTCATTCTCATCACACCCTTCGTTGTAGAGTTCTCCTACCTTTAATGCTAGGTAATTATAAAAGTACAAATAAAGGCTTGTTCCTCAAGCTGCATGGGAGTTTTTCATAGCATGAGAGCTTTCATTGTCCACCTGTCCAAAACCATTGCCATCAGGAAGCTGCTGTGAAATTGTGTTGTTGATCAGCAACAATGCTTGTGTGACAAAATTAGTCGGGCATCGACAGTCTTTAAATGAAAATTAGCCACCGTTTTCTACTTCTGAGAGACATATCTACAGGACACAGAAAAAAAAAGCGCCTACTGTGTTTGTGTAGATCAATGCAGTCATGCGAGTCGACTCTCAGTGACTGGCTTCTGTGACAATCCTGTGTTTTTTTATGTTAGACAGTCAGCGTCTGTTCAGGTTGAATGGAAATCTGTTTGCGCCGGGAAACACAAACCAGCCTGGTACAGATAGAGTCATCTGCTACAGTTAGAAACTACATAATCAAATTCCTCAGAATGTCACTGAACATTTTTTTGTTTTGACAGACAAAAGGAACAGCTAAAGCCTGAAGGAATATGGCAGGTGCAAAAATAGGACGCGTGTCCAAAAATAAAAAAGGGAAGAGCTAAATAAAGAAAGGCAAAAGCAAAAAAAGGAGGCATGAGTTAAGAGTAGCAGGCTGAATCAAAGGAAATTAAAATCCCCTGTCATGTTTCACAACTGTTTGTGCAAAACTCCTGCCACCAATTTTGCAGACTCCCTTTCGGGCTCCAAAATATCATCATGCTGCTTTCGAGTCTTAGCGTGAATTAGCATCTCGTTATCTCACATGTGCAGCCATCTTTATTGGATTAACACAGTGGTGAACTGGTCTGGCCGCCCGGACTGCACAACGGCTCACATCTGAAGCTCTGAATGGGAATGCACACTGCGAGCAGCACACGAGCTGTGCGTCGGTGTCGCTGGGTTTTTCAGCTGGAGGCCCATTAGACACCAGCTAACCTCCTGAGCAGTGAAAGCACAGTGAAAGAGCAGAGGAGCAGGAAGAGAAACTGAGCAGCAAGAAAATAAAAGACATACACAAGCACTTCTCCAGGCGTTGTGATGCACTAAAGGACACAGCCTCTCCTCTGCCATGACCTTTTATTGCTGGGAAGGATACAGAAACAGCAGGCCTCTGAGTATGAATGCAGATATATTACAATAACAGCAGCATCACTCTGCTGGGTAAAAGCATTGGTCAACACCTCACAATCAATCAGTACCTGTAATGTTCTGTTGTGGTTTTGGTTATTTTCAGTTAGTCGACTTTTCTGTTTTCGGATTTATTTCTGTGTTGTGTCGTTTTGTATTGGATTTATTCTTAACCGGTATTAGTCTTTATTTCAGCTAGTGTTTGTCCAGTCTTTGTCTTGCTTTTTACCTTAGGTTTAGTCAGTGTGCTCCGTTTATTATTTCCACCTGTGTTGGTTAGTTAGTCCCGCCCTGCTCTTTTGTTCCGGTCATCTATTTAAGCCCGCTTTAGTTTTTGGTTTGTTGTCAGGACGTCTCGTGTTACCCCATGTCTAAGTTTCCCGGTAAGAGTACTTCTCCTTGTCTGTTTTTGTTTTGCCTGCCTGTCCGTTTGCCCGTTTAACCTTCGGTTCGTCTGCTTTTGGAGTCTGCCTTGTTTTGTTGCCTGAAGCCACTTCTTTTGTCCCCTGAACCTTTTTGTTAATAAACCCCTTTTTCAAGCTACAGCTCTGTGTCCGGCTAACATTTGGGTTCTCCTTATACAATTCATTACATTACGTCCTGACCAACATGAACCCAAAGCCGACACGTTATCTCCTTTCTGGAGGAGCTAAGCTAACTCAGCCCGGCGCATCACTAACCTCCCACTCTCAAAGCTGTTCTTCACTGGACTTACCCTGTCAGTCCGTCTCATCGCCGTTCATCCCGGATCCGAACCTTTTTCTGGAGGTCGACGCCGAGATGATCTGGGAGCTCCGTCCCGACTTATCCCCTGAGTCGGTCCCGTTTCCTCCTCCTGACGCGGAGGCGAATGAATCTTCGCGGGCAGTTCTGTCCCGTCGGGAGGAACCGGCATCCCCGCTAGGCCCGCCGTCTCGCCGCCGAAGGAGGAAGCGCTCGTCTGCCGGCCCCCCATCCAGCAATGGCGGGCAGCCGCCCGATGAGTCAGTCCGGCCTCACCCGGCTGCCGAGTCCCTGGCTCGACCCACTTCCGGTCCAGCAGACAGGAGTTGCTCGCTTCCCGGAGTTGAGAGGCCTACAGCTCCCCCTGCTGGCGTCCGTGACTCGGAGTATCTGACACTGGAAAATAAAATAAGAACTTTCGCCCCCATCATCAAACGTCTCAGGGAGGCTCTACTAATTCATTATTCACAGGAGTTGGAGAAAAAATTAAAGGAGGTTGAGGGACATTACAGGTCAGCCCTCCGGTCATTTTACAGCCGACCAAAGTCTGTCCCCGAGGGTCTGGAAGACGCCTCGGTCCCTGAGTCTGTCCCCGAGGGTCTGGAAGACGCCTCGGCCCCTGAGACTGTCCCCGAGGGTCTGGAAGACGCCTCGGCCCCTGAGACTGTCCCCGAGGGTCTGGAAGACGCCTCGGCCCCTGAGACTGTCCCCGAGGGTCTGGAAGACGCCTCGGCCCCTGAGTCTGTCCCCGAGGGTCTGGAAGACGCCTCGGCCCCTGAGTCTGTCCCCGAGGGTCTGGAAGACGCCTCGGCCCCTGAGTCTGTCCCCGAGGGTCTGGAAGACGCCTCGGCCCCTGACTCAGCCCCCGAGGGTCTGGAAGACGCCTCGGCCCCTGACTCAGCCCCCGAGGGTCTGGAAGACGCCTCGGCCCCTGACTCAGCCCCCGAGGGTCCGGCGGACGTCTCGGTCCCTGAACCTGTTCCCCAGGGCCAGGACGGGGCTCTGGAGGATCTGCCTCTGCCCAAGTTTCCAGAGGGGATTCTGGAGGACCCGCCTCTGCTCAAGTCTCGTGACGCGTCGACCCAGGAGGGTCCGTCGCAGACGTCCGACGTGGGAACCCAGAGGGGTCCGTCGCAGACGTCCGACGTGGGAACCCAGGGGGGTCCGTCGCTGACGTCCGACGTGGGAACTCAGGGGGGTTCGTCGTTGACGTCCGACGTGGGAACCCAGGGGGGTCCGTCGTTGACGTCCGACGTGGGAACCCAGGGGGGTCCGGCGCTGACGTGCGACGTTGGAACCCAGAGTGGTCCATCGCGGACCTGCGACGTTGGAACCCAGGGGGATCCTTCGCTCTTCGGTCATCCAGGACCTCAGAAGGGGATGCAACAACCGGGACCCCCTGGAGACCTAGAGCCTCATGGTGTTCTTTACAAGTCCAGACCCCAGATAGCCCTCATGGACAGTCAGCTCTGGGAGAGACTTTATTGGACGTCCCTTTCTGAGACCCTCCAGGAGTTGATTCTGAGACTCCTGGTGGCTAAGGGTCTGACTTTGGTGCCTGAAGCCTGTAGCCCGGGGTCTCCTGGAACCTGCAGCCCAGGGTCTCCTGAAGCCTGTAGTCCTGTGCCCACCTCAGCAGCCTGTAGCCAGGCCCCCACTTTAGCAGCCTGTAGCCAGGCCCCCACGTTAACTGCCTGTAGCCAGGCCCCCACCTTAGCTGCCTGTAGCCAGGCATTCCCTTCAGTCGCCTGTAGCCAGGCATTCCCTTCAGTCGCCTGTAGCCAGGCTTCCCCTTCAGTCGCCTGTAGCCAGGCTTCCCCTTCAGTCGCCTGTAGCCAGGCTTCCCCTTCAGTCGCCTGTAGCCAGGCTTCCCCTTCAGTCGCCTGTAGCCAGGCTTCCCCTTCAGTCGCCTGTAGCCAGGCTTCCCCTCCAGTCGCCTGTAGTCAGGCTCCTTCGTCTGTCGCCTGTAGTCAGGCTCCCCCTTCGGTCGCCTGTAGTCAGGCTCCCCCTTCGTCTGTCGCCTGTAGTCAGGCTCCTTCGTCTGTCGCCTGTAGTCAGGCTCCTTCGTCTGTCGCCTGTAGTCAGGCTCCTTCGTCTGTCGCCTGTAGTCAGGCTCCTTCGTCTGTCGCCTGTAGTCAGGCTCCTTCGTCTGTCGCCTGTAGTCAGGCTCCTTCGTCTGTCGCCTGTAGTCAGGCTCCTTCGTCTGTCGCCTGTAGTCAGGCTCCTTCGTCTGTCGCCTGTAGTCAGGCTCCTTCGTCTGTCGCCTGTAGTCAGGCTCCTTCGTCGGTCGCCTGTAGTCAGGCTCCTTCGTCGGTCGCCTGTAGTCAGGCTCCCCCTTCGGTCGCCTGTAGTCAGGCTCCCCCTTCGGTCGCCTGTAGTCAGGCTCCCCCTTCGGTCGCCTGTAGTCAGGCTCCCCCTTCGGTCGCCTGTAGTCAGGCTCCCCCTTCGGTCGCCTGTAGTCAGGCTCCCCCTTCGGTCGCCTGTAGTCAGGCTCCCCCTTCGGTCGCCTGTAGTCAGGCTCCCCCTTCGGTCGCCTGTAGTCAGGCTCCTTCGTCCGTCGCCTGTAACCAGGCTCCTTCGTTCGTCGCCTGTAACCAGGCTCCTTCGTTCGTCGCCTGTAACCAGGCTCCTTCGTTCGTCGCCTGTAGCCAGGCTCCTTTTTCAGTCGCCTGTAGCCAGGCTCCCGCACCGGGAACCAGTGACCAGGCGCCGCCGCCTGTAGTCGCTAACCAGGCGCCGCCGTCTGTAGCCGCTAACCAGGCGCCGCCGCCTGTAGCCATTAACACGGCGCCGCCGCCTGTAGCCACTAACCAGGCGTCGCCGCCTGTAGCCACTAACCAGACGCCGCCGCCTGCAGCCACTAACACGGCGCCGCCTCCCGTAGTCTTTAGTCTGACGCCTTCCCTACCCTGTAGTCCGGCGCCGGATTCTGTCTTCTCTCTCTCCAGACCTCGCCGCCGGCCTCCTAGATTCCTGCTCCGCCGCCGGCCTCCTAGATTCTTGCTCCGCCGCCGGTCTCCGAGGTTCCTGCTCCGTAGACGGCCTCCTGGACGTCCGCCGGAGAGCCTAGCATGCCGGGGCCGTCCGCCAGAGAACCTGTCACGCCGGGGTCGTCTCCTAGAGAACCTGTCACGCCGGGGCTATTTGCCGGAGAACCTGTCACGTCTGGTCCGTCCGCTAGGACGACCGCCGGAGAACCTGTCACGCCGGGGCAGTCCGCCGGAGAACCTGTCACGTCTGGGCCGTCCGCCGGGACGACCGCCGGAGAACCTGTCACGTCTGGGCCGTCCGCCGGGACGACCGCCGGAGAACCTGTCACGTCTGGGCCGTCCGCCGGGACGACCGCCGGAGAACCTGTCATGTCTGGGCCGTCCGCCGGGACGTCCGCCGGAGAACCTGTCACGCCGGGGCCGTCCGCCGGAGAGCCTCTCACGCAGGGGCCCCCCGCCGGGAAGACCGCCAGACTTCCTGATTCGCTGGGGTCGTCCGCCGGGAAGACCGCCGGACTCTCTGTTGGGGGAACTGTTTTGGAGATTTTCTGTTAGTTTGGATTCGCCCGATGTGGGTTGTTTTCTGTTTTGGACTCTTGTTTTGGTTGTTTTGTTTTTTTTTCCTGACCCTCCTGCCTGTAGCCCCCTCCACCCGCCCGGTCAGACTTTTATTTAGTTTCTTTGTAGAGACGTAAGGGCGTCTAGAATCCGCCCTTGAGGGGGGGGCTCTGTAATGTTCTGTTGTGGTTTTGGTTATTTTCAGTTAGTCGACTTTTCTGTTTTCGGATTTATTTCTGTGTTGTGTCGTTTTGTATTGGATTTATTCTTAACCGGTATTAGTCTTTATTTCAGCTAGTGTTTGTCCAGTCTTTGTCTTGCTTTTTACCTTAGGTTTAGTCAGTGTGCTCCGTTTATTATTTCCACCTGTGTTGGTTAGTTAGTCCCGCCCTGCTCTTTTGTTCCGGTCATCTATTTAAGCCCGCTTTAGTTTTTGGTTTGTTGTCAGGACGTCTCGTGTTACCCCATGTCTAAGTTTCCCGGTAAGAGTACTTCTCCTTGTCTGTTTTTGTTTTGCCTGCCTGTCCGTTTGCCCGTTTAACCTTCGGTTCGTCTGCTTTTGGAGTCTGCCTTGTTTTGTTGCCTGAAGCCACTTCTTTTGTCCCCTGAACCTTTTTGTTAATAAACCCCTTTTTCAAGCTACAGCTCTGTGTCCGGCTAACATTTGGGTTCTCCTTATACAATTCATTACAGTACCCATCCTATCTGTTGTTTGTTTCAAAACATATGGTGTTTGGCAGAAGAGCACTGGATTTTCAGTCATTTATGAGTCACAGTTTCAGATTTCTGATTAGAATGCAGAATCATCACCAGCAGAAACCACCAGGAAAACAAATTGCCCATAATATCAGTATCTAAAAAATAATCAATTTTTGTTAATACCTCTCTTTTTTGTTGCACTTGGGCTTTCATCAGAATCAGAGCAAAAATGCAAAACATTCAAGGGAGTAAGAGTCGAGCGGCACTTCTTACAGGTGGTGACTTGAAAAACTATTCAAGCCCCTTGAACAGTTTCACATTTCTACAAACTAGCCTTTTAATGAGATATTATCTGACAGACCAACACAAACTAGTGCCAAATTGTGACTTGAAAGGAAAATTCTTCATGGCTAAAAAAAACAAAACATTTGTCTTCAGTCCCCTTTAGTCTGAGACCCCTAATTAAATGCAGAGCAACTAATAGCTCAGTCTAAATCCAGTTGGTCTCTGAAGACCTCAGAGGTTTCTTTAAGGAGCATTAATCAATACACAGCACCATGGAAACCAAAGATGTGTCACCTCTCATCCAAAAAACTTTGGTTCTGAGCATGGATTGGGTTTATAAATTCTAGTCAGAATGATCATACAGATGGGGCTGTGAAAGCCACTTGAGTCACTAGTCGCGTTTCCATCAACCTTTTTCAATCTGCATTTTGAAATAGCACATTAGAAAAGGTTGACGGAAACTCTTGAGGTGGTTTTTGACTTTTTCGAAAAATCTAAATGCGCTAAAGAGACAATGGAAACACATTTGTCGAGTGAGTTCTTACTTAGCAAACGCTTACCTCACATGACTGATCAGGTGTTTCTGCTGCCGCATCTTCTCAACTATTCCAAAAACTCTTGAAAACAGGACTGGAAGCAACAACCGATATTTGGACCGACGAAGAAACATAAGCGTTTCTCATCCGTGAAAAAAAACATTTGTTAAAGCCCCACTCCATTATTGATCTGTGGCCTGTGCTAGTTAGCAACATCTACTTCCTGTTTATTACAGCCAACATCAACGTATGACGACATTACGCATGCGTCGCCTGGTTAATTCGCTATAAATCAATAGATGGAAACATGTCTGATGTGCAGTCTCTTTTTTGCAATATTTTAAGTTCGCTCAAAATTCACATGAGAATTGGATGGAAACACAGCTTATGACTCAATCCTCCATCGCCTCCATTGTTTTGATTGTTGTTATGAAATTCTTTCAAAATGTACCCGCATGCGAGTTGTTTTGATTGCATGGCTTAAGGTTTGTGCACTGCTCAATCAATCCTCAGAAAATGGAAAGAGTTTGACAAAATAGCAAACCATTTACCTAAACTGAAATGCCATGAGGAGAAGGTAAGTAGCCGAGTGACCTTTGTAAAAGAGATCCACAACTCAGGTAAAATAATCTGTTGACAGTACAACTATTAGTTGTGGACTTCACAAATCTGGCCTTTATGGAATCAGAAAGAACATGAAGACATGAAGCTGATGCAAGGGAAGCCGGTCAAAGTTGATGGAGGGAGATATTTACAGGACAATATTGGAAGAAAAAAAGTCTAAAGATGTGTGTTACGTCCACCAGGCTCGTTTGGTGACGTAACATTACAAGGAGACCACACAAGGATTTTCTGGTTAAATTAAAACTGAATTTTATTTAATTATACTAAAGAAATAAAAGCCCAAAGAGAGAATACCTGAAATGAGAAACCATAACTAACCAGAAATAGGCAAATGCAAAACAAACCTAACAAAACCCAACCATAAGACAAGCTACAAACCAAACCAAATGGGGATCTGAGGAGGGAGAGCAGGAAGAGAGCCTCCTCCTCTGCTGCATGCAGAGCAGCTTTAAAGCAGCAGAACACCAATCAGGTAAATGCATACCACCTGCAGAAGGCCTGTCTCTTGAACCCTAAAAGGAAAATAAGGCCAGGACTGACTGCAGCCGTAACAATCTGGCACAACTTTTCAAAACCTGATTTCTTCCATACGTACGTCTGTGTATTTCACAGAATCCTATTCAAATACATAGAAGTTTGTTATTGTGATGTCACAAAATGTGTAAATGTTCAAGGCATATGAATACTATTGCACGGTCTGGGCATAGATGATCAATCAAATTCAGTCTGAGCTGCAGCTGCTCCTCAGTGTTCTTGTTTAGTGCAGCTGTATGTTCAGGTTGGACCCAGCTGACAGATATTTTCTCTTCATCCATAAGTGGCACAGATCAATGATGAAATTTCGCTGAAATAACTGAAACAGATGTGTCCAGTTTCCATGCACATCACTAAAATCTATAGCGTCTGTGCATGTCATTCAACCACTCACACAACAGAAGAATTTCCTACTTTGTGTGGGTGAACGCGTGTGAGAGAGCAGGTTTCTAAATAGATTCGTCGGAAGGTTATTATAGGCAATTAGAGACACTTGCTAGATGTCACAATTCTTGACTCCAGGGACTTTTTTTCAACGGTGCAGAAACGGGAATGAAGCATCAGCAGACAGGGAAAGTTGCTGCAGGAACTAACGAACCTAATAACTTATTGCATTTTCTTGCCGAGCGGTGCTAGTGAACTGACTTTTGCCAGTTTAGTATATCTTAGTCCTGAAGCACATACATGACCCCATCTGAAAATATAACCACCATTTGTATGCCATGCATGATGTTTATTATCTCTCAGGCTTTGGTATCTGGATTGGGTGTAATCTTATTTGCAACTTTCTTACTCATGCTTGTATGTCAGAAGTGAACATCTTTGTTTATTCTATGCAGATGACTAAATGTACTCACTGAATTAAAAAGGTTAAGTAAAAGAATGGTCTTATTTAAATGTCATTTGGTGCACATAGAATCCAGTAATGGTTATTGAAATGATAGGATTTGCAAATAGCAGAAACACAAAGAATGGTCCCCAAGAGGCATGAGTGTTAACATGACAGGAACAATATTATGAAGACAGTTGGAAATGCACAACCCTGTGTGGGCGCCCTCATGTTGCTATTCATTCCAGCATTGGTCCGTCGTCACTTCTGAACAGTCATGCTGGTCCACCATTGAAAGAAAAGACCCCACAGACTCATGCAAACTATCTATTAATCAACTGTTTATCTCCAAGGGATCCTCTTTGTGTGGAGACCTTCTCTCTCTGCTCTCCAGCAACTACCTGTAACAATCTGCAGGCGGCTAATAGATGTTTCATTAATCCCTAAATATAATGCATTACAGTAATCCAGTCTGGAAGAAATAAAAGCCTGGATTACTGTTTCAAACAGTTGCCGTGGTAGTAAGGACTTTATTTTGGCTAACTGCCTCAGAGGGAAGACGCTGGATTTCACTGCTGCCCTAATTTGACTGTCAAGTTTCAGGTCTGCATCTATCTTAACTCCTAGGTTTGTGATGATCGGCCTAACGAACAGAGCCACATTTTCAACATTTATAGAGGATGTATCTAATGTATTACTTCTGTTTTTTGTTCATTAAGATGCAGAAAGTTTAGGGAAGGAGATGCCTGCTTGTATCTGAGATCTCATCCTTTCAAGCATGATGCGCAGCTAATAACTACAGGTGAGAGTTGGAACGTAGACAGACAAATCAAGAGTTTCAATTTTTGGCTCAGCTGTTTGTTCACTGAGACAGACCATTGCAACGCCAACATTACTGCAGGCGAGACCCGATTCATGCATCCACTCCTCTCCACCTATCACTTGTGAGCGAGACACCAAAATATCAAAGCTCCTTGATGTAAACCTTTCGTCTTGAAACCACTCGCTGGTTAAGTTTTGTGATTTTTTGTGAAGTTTTTCAGAAGAGCATTAAGAGAACTATTCTTCTTGATAATTCCTTCTAAACACAGTGACTCACTATTTATTATACTGAATTAACAAGTGAGCTTTACAAGTCCTGTTGGGTAGAATTTATTTAGCTTTAACTGAAGATTCTAGCTCTTTATTTGAAATAACACTTTAGCTAGCTTAGCTGCTCTTCATGCTAGCTAACCAGCTGCTGGCCACAGCTGAGGCAGATCAACATGGAAGTGTTTCCAGGTTCAGAAAGGCAGCAGATGATCACATTCACTTTCAATTTTAAAGCTAGATGTTTATCGTGTGGGTTGTGCTGGCTTGTGATAGTTCTTCTAAGCTTTTACACAACGTTCTATCCAGAGGTGATTCACACTGGAGGCAGGACTGATGCTTTTAAGTCTGTGTGTTAAACATTCACACATGTGCCTAAATATGGGGTGAATGAGGGGGAGTTAAAAGTGCATAATGCTGAAATTCAGTTCAGCCACTTAATATAACGGTTTCTAAAATCCTGCATTATACCTGGAGAGCAAATGTTAAAACAGTCCTTGTAGATTATTAAGGAGTTTCCAGTGTACACTAAGCAATATGAGGGCTGTTATTGCACATTATACACTCTAGAAATCCTCCATTACATATTTATTATGGAGGATAGATTTGAGCATTCCCTGTCAAGCCGTATGCCTCACCTAAATTAGGCCACCTGCCAATTTTTATATTTTATGTGTGTGTGTATATATATATATATATATATATATAAAAAATTGGTGCATCATAACCGTCTAGACACCCATGTTAAAGGTACAGATTTCGTAAAGTAATAAAAGAAACCAAAGAACCAATATTTTCCACTCAATATTTTTTGGTACAGTCTGCCAAACATAGAGAGATGCGGTGTGATGTCATACCATAGTCCATCTGAAATATTACCTTTAGTTCTTTCTATTTAAAAATAATGAAATTTTGCTTATTGCTCCTATAAAAGAAAATTGGTCAAGGAGACAGCCAAGAGACCTACAGTAAAATTAAAGTAGGTAAGGACTGTCTATGTATGTGAAGAAAAACTCCAGCATTCTCCAAATGTCAAGGCTTTTGGGTAAGGTGGAAAGATTTTTTGCTTACCAAGTAACAAAAACTTTCCACCCTATTCAATTTTTTGCAAAAACAGGTTTGATTGGTCTTAAAAGCATGGAGGAAATGTGTTATGGTCTAAAAACAAACTGGAACTTTCTGGGCATAATGCCAAAGGATGCAAATACAACACTACATCAGCAAAAAAAAAAAAAAAAAAAAAATACCACAGCAACAGCGAAGCAAAATAGTGGATAAATCATTCTTTGGGGCTGGTTTTCTTCAGCCGGAACTGGGGCCTTAGTCTAGTTGGGGTGAATTATGAACGGTTTCAGAAACCAGCCAGTAGAAAACCTTCAGACTTCTTCTAGAAAGCCAAAGATGAAGAGGAGCATCATCTTTCGCACTGCAGCTCAAAGCGTATCTCTTTATCAAGAAAAGACTGCAAAAAGAAGAATGAGGAATCTGACTGAAAATCTGTGATGGGACTTGAAGAAGGTTTTGCCTGAGATGGACTCACAATCTGAGAGCTTTATAGTAGAGCTGCACATTATATCAAATCAAAATTGTCTGAGTGTGTGCTGTATCTTAATCACAAACGGGTGCTAGGACACATTATTTGTTTTGATGCTATATTTCTGGTGTAATACATTCAGTACAATAGATTTGGCCAATTGGATATAACTACTCTGATTGTCCTTAACGCTTGAAGGTTATAGACTGGAATGTTCGTAGAGAGTGGGGAAGAGATTATATAAAAGTCCTAAAATGTTGGTTGGTCAGAGTCAATGTCTTCGTTGTTCAATTATGTTGCGACTATTTCTTTCCATCTTATTGTGCAGCCCTAATTTATGGCATTTTGCAAAGAAGATTGGGAAAACATTGGCATATCAAGACGTGGCATGCTGAAAGACTGAGTGCAGTAAATAAAATATATTAAATACCTCCAAAAAGATTTAACTTTCAGTGCAGCTGTACAGAATATAGCTCATATTTATAGTGGCAAAACCTTTGGCAATATGTTTGTTTTAAAAGGAGTCCACATAAGTATGGAAGCGCCAGAAGCATTAAGAGCTCTCAGCAAGTTAGGGACTACATTTTCCACAGGCCTCTCTGACCGGTGGTTTTGTAGGCAACATACAGATCTTGGGTTGACATTTTCACATCCGGTTACGTATGCAATGCCTTTATGGTTAAATTGGTGCATGCATAGTTATACAAACTATGATGAGTCAGCATCACCCCTTTACATAAGGAGGAAGGACAACCAAAAAACAAGAGATTTTCATACCGATTCACATTGTTGTTAGCAGAGGATAGAATAAAATACCTACTTATACTTTTCCTTTTTCTTCCTTGGTCAGTGCCTTCAATGTAATCTTGTTTTAGGAGAGATATTCTACTGTGGTTCTCTAAAATTTGTGCCTCTGGAATTCCATCTGCTTTTCAAAGGAGAGAACAGCTTCTGAATTATTGATCAACAGTGCCCACAACAGCTCCTCTTTTACTGTTTGGCTGTAAGGGGAAGAAAAATGGGGGTTTGTGTCTAAGTATTTGCCACCAGACTCCACAGAGAAGGGTGTAATGAGAATTTTTATGTTAATAAAATACATTTACAACGTTACCAGAGAGTGGATTGTCTTTCTCAGCTTCATATCCATCCATCCTTTCATTGTCTTCCACCTATCTAGCATAGGGTAGTGGAGCTGACAGGTGAAGAGGTACACCCACACAGCTGTCTTCCATTGACCTTTTCCAGCTCATTCTGGGCATCCCAAGGCGTTCATCTAGCAAATTCCGGGTCTGTCCTGGGGTTTCCTCCCAATGGGGTGGCCTGGAAAGCCTTCAAAGGGAGGTACCCAGGATGCCTCTTGATTAGACACCTGAACCGCCTCAACTGACTCCTTTTTATGTGGAGGAGCTGCATATGATGGAGCTCCAGACTTCTGAGGCTTAATCAAGACATCTTATGAAGAAAAATCTTGTGAACCAATTGCATCTTTCAGTCAAGAACCTTCTCTCATAGGGATGTCAGGATCGGAACATCGATTGACTGGTTAATGGAGAGCTTTTCTTTCTCATCCAGCTCTTTCTTCACCACAACAGACCGGAGCAGAGCCTGTATCATTGCAGGTGAGGCCCCAATTAATCCGTCCTGTGCCTTCTCCATCCCATCATCCTCACGAACAAGACACCAACATCCGTGAATTTCACTCCTACACTTGAGTCAGAGTTTAAACCCCAACTTGGAGGGAATACTCATCTTTTTTCTGGTTGAGGAACTAAGGTCTCATACTCAGGAAAATTTTGATACCAAGAGACAAGTCACTTTTTATGGTCAGAAAGATTAAAAGCATGTGCATAGATACCCTACAGTATATTGTATTATACATAATTGTTTAATGAAACTGCTCATCGGCGACTGGTAGAGATCTTGAGCTACAGTGGCCAGCTGAAAGAATGGATGAGTTGTTTTATTTGTGCCTATATTGCAAATATCCCTGTGAAAATGATACAGATCGGTTTGAAGATCAGCTCCATGTACATGTTTCCTTGCAAATAATGTGTTCTGTTTGTTCCATGAAGTGGAAATTCTTACGATCCAAACCCTCAAAGTCATGACTCCGATTAGTAAGTCGGGGAGTTTTAACCAACTAAAGCCTCAAATCCATAATATGACAGCAGACGTACTGCTGTTTATTTTCACTTTAGACTGTCCCTATCTTGCTAGATTAATTCACCAGGAGCGATATCCGTTTGTGGACATGTTCCTATATTTGAACATTTCAATGCAAAAAATGCTGAGAAATGCATTATTTTCTTCTTCTGGTAACAGTCGATACCTTGGTCGGTGCTCATTAAATCGGCAGACCCCATTGATCTGACAACTTAGATCTGGAACATAATGTTTAGGACAGCGTGACGTCATTCCTAGAGCCAAGGAAATGAAATGCAGCATAAGTGACAGCAAGACTAAATCCCAGAGAACTAGTTATTTTTCACCACTTGTGAGCATACTCCAGCTTGCAATGATTAGTAAACAAATCATTGAAGCTCTAAAACAGGCCTGCTGGATACATCCATGTTGGAAATAAGGACAGTAACAAAAATGATTTCACGTGCTCTGTTTATGACAAATCCAGCAGTAGAACAACCTCATCTTATTCCTTTCTTATTGCTTACAGGACAAGATAGTCAGCAAGTTGTGAATTATGAGCAGGTAAACATTTAAGTAGACCTTTACTTTTTTTTTTAATTTTAAAGACTCCCCTTTCTAACGAGAATTGCTCCGGTTCTATTGGTGTTATTTTAGAACTGGTATTTTTATTGCTTATTTTATAGATGAGTACAACACTTTGATACTTTGGGTGTGTAAAGAATTGTATACAAAAGCTTGATGGATTTAACTTGTGCTATACTAATCTGAAAGTAAATTTCATGGTATAAATCAAATTATGCAGACAGGCCATAAAATAAGAATTAGTGCATGTTACATTAAGGGGAAATGAACCTTCACAGTGTCTTGCTTTCTCGTTTTTTAATATAAAACGTTACAATGTGCAGAGTTCAAACTATATAAAGTTTCTCGTACAGAAGTAAATACTCAAAGATTTATCAGTACTTCAGGCTTTTCTTCCTGTCCTTAATACATCACCTCAAATAACCTTCATCCTGCCCATCTGCTTTCGCATCCATACACATTAAAATGATAGTTTCTGATTTTTGAAGTGAGGTTCTGATTAAAACTTCTCAGCAATTAACATCTTACCTGCAGCGGGTAGCTCTCTTGGCGTCTTCATTGAACAGAAATCCAGATTAGTTGGTCCAGAGGCTGATGCTAATGTTTAGTTTGAGAAGGGCCAAGACTAAAGCAGGTTTTCATAGTCTTTGAACAGTTTGGATCACAAAACTGTTGTTCTTATGTAAAATCTATTTTATAAGCCTTTACACCAGTGGTCTCAAACTCCAGCCCTGCAACTTTTAGATGTGTCTCTGCTTCAACACACCTGACTCCAATATGAGCTCATTAGTACAGCTCTGCAGGGCTTGACTGCATCTGCCAGTGAGGTAGTTTTGGTGCGTTCCTTTTGCCTCGGAGGTCGGAACTAACGAGTCGCAGATTACATCATCTCCACCTTTTTGCGTTCCAGTTTCCCTTGGTGGACTGTTGGAAAAAACATGGATGCTTGCGCTGTTGTTAAAACAATAGCAATGACAATAATGCTTTTCTAGGTGGTATTTTGTGCAAGTAAACAGAGCTGAAACATGCTGTCTGATGAACACTGAAAGGCAGCACCTGTATGACTCACTAAATGTTACATAAATAACAGAGAGCTCATAAAACAGTCAAAGTATGAGGTTTTACTCAATGTCTTTGCGAGTAGCAGCCATCATGAATAAAGAAGTCAGGGTATCTTGTTACAGCGAGTTTCTGACTCATAATTCCGACTTTAGGGACCGTTCCAATTAAATTTTCCAAACCGGAGGTCGAGAATTCAGACTACCGAGGACAAATGGAACGCACCGTTTATCCATTGGGTATGTAGGGCGAGAGACTTCTCCTGTCCAAAATATTTCATTGCAATTTGACAAATAAAAGTAAAGCTATGTAAATGTAAAACATAATATATCAGTTTGAGTAAATGCTAGTTATGATTTTTTACACTGCATTACTTTCTGCCCTCAAACACTAGATCTATTCTCAGTACGCATTTCACTGAGGAAGGTTCATGGGGGCTGGCTGCCTCCAATCCAAGTTTCCTGTGTAGATGGACATTGTAAAATAGCATTTGAACATAAACTGTTATGATTGTTTTGGGACTGGAGTTGATTTCAGTCTGGGCCTGGGGTCTGCAACCTTTACAATCCATAGTCATTTTTGCACCGAGTCCAGCTAAATAAAACTGGTTTAGAGCAGCAAATGTTACATGACCATTTGAAAAGAAAACAGAGGCAATGCATAGTTTATATATATCTATATCTATATATCTATATCTATATCTATATCTATCTATCTATCTATCTATCTATCTATCTATCTATATATATATATATATATATATATATATATATATATATATATATATATATATATGTACATAAAAGGACATCTGTTTTCTTTTTTATAGAAATAATCTCTATTTTTAGGTTTAAAAATAAAGAAAAACATGAAGCGTTTATAAAAGTTGGGATGTTGATATTATGTGCCAAAAACATCCTTTTTTGCAAATAGTTGCCATTGTGATGACAAGAAAGATAGATCCAAAAATATCACCGGTACTTTCAGTGTCATTCTGTTAAGGAAAGTCAATGGAGTTATTCCATGAAAAACAAAAAAACTACATTTGATATTGTATCTGTTGCTAAAAACATTTGTTGGTCCTTTAGTATTTTTAGCCAAAGTTTTTCAGAGCCATTGTGGAAGATCCAAGGGGTCAGAGCGGCATGCTACTGACCCCTTGTCTGGGTTATCATCAGCATCCAGGACCAACTAAAATGAATTTATACAGAATGAAGATGTTGGGAGAATATCTACTGCAGGTATTAACTGCTTGTAGTTCAGCCTAACCTTAATTAAGAAAATGCTGAACTATCCCTTTAAGTAGATGTTCTACAGTGTATTCGCTGCAAAACATACTGTGCCTTTGAGAAGGAAGAGCTTTGTTATAGATAAAGTAGATTTAATTAAGTGTTTCACACAAAAGATGTTAAAACATTGAACAGCATGAGACATTTTTTTAACCTATTTTAGAGCACTATATAGGCCAAAAATATAATGCATAAAATAGACTAAGTGTGGGTGCTTTACAGAAAAACCGAACTGGTCCCCTTATAGCCGTTTTGCCGACGCAGACTGCATTTCTAGCCAACCAATCCAATTCCCACTCAAACATTAGACAGAACCGAACAACATACAGATTCATGTTTGCATATACCACCCAGCAGTGGGGACCTCAACCACAGAGACTACAAAAACCTCTTTCATCCCCTGAAAGCCCACTACAAATGGTTAGAAAGACATTCCTTATTTCTGTTGAATTCTACTTCGGTTTGAGAGCCAGGCCTGTTAAAAAAGACTCGGTTTTGATTTAATATCAGACTTCGCAGACAGCCGTGGAGGTGTACAAGGAGGCACTGTGGGAACCCATGGTGAACAGAACGGGATTAATTCTTTCAGACAGTATGTGAAGTTTTTAAACTCCTGTTGCCCCGGTCTGTGCTGCCTCTCGGTGCGTTACCCGTCTCGATATCTTCTTCCTCATTTTCCAGTTCGAGCTGATTGTCTTTCTTCTTGATGTAGCGCTCGTATAGCACCATGACGACTCCCATCAACCACGCCGACACTGTCCCGGCAGCAAAGATGACAAAGCCAATGACCACGAAGAAAAGGTAGTCCCAGGAGTCCAGCGTCTGGTGACATAAAGTCCGAAGCTGAATGCCCACCTCGCTCAGACGGCGGCCTTGCATGTCAGCGGGTGAGTCACACACTGTCTGGCCCTCATCTGTCAAAAAACATACAGACAAGAAGTGATGAGGATTAATCATGGGACAGTGCAATATAGCAGCATTATAGGGGCGATAAAAAGCACTGAACTGCTGACAACGGATTTATTTTTCTTCAGTAATTATAAAGCCTAATGACCACCTGTTTTACATCAACTCACACACCAACAACTTAGCAGCTCTCCTGAGGTAACATCGATAAGACGCATTTGATATTTATATTACAATGTACAATGACTGGCAAAGGTATTCACGCACCTTTAGTCACATTACAGCCACAAACATCCATTGTTGAACGGCAAATTAAAAGCTTTGAATTTTAGCCCAGCTCCTTCTTCACAACAGACCTGGGCATGGTTTATCTATCTCCCCCTCCATCCTATCATCACTCATGAGCAAGACACCAAAGTGTCATGATTCGCGGAGGTCGAGGACCAACAGTACAGCACGATGACACAGAGCCATATAAGGGTAAGACAGAACTTCAGGTAAAGTTACAGACCGTATAAACTAACAGATTGACTGTGGTTGGCTAAGGTTAACTAAGTATCCAGCGAAAACTGAAAAGAAACCAGGAAAATATGTTGTGCAATAATCATTGTGATCACAAACAGGTGCGAGATAACCAACAGAAATGAATGCAGCGGGGAAGGCAACTAGGGTGGGAAACAAGAAAGGCGTGAAACACAGGGAAACTATACACAAACCAACCACTAACTGAAAGATGCACTATCCAAGGAACTTCAAAGCTAATGAATAACCAAACACCTTAGGATTGTGACACAAAGATAGTTGAATTTTCCTGCTTGAAGCGGAGACTGACCCCCGACCCGGACGGAGCTCTGAACCAAATGCAGTATATGAACAGTTTTCTGCAGGGGACCAAAAGAGAGGGGAAATACAGTAATCAAGAGGTGATGGTGCCAGGACATGAATTGTCCAGATACTGATGCGTATTTGTAATGATTGAGCGCTGTTTTGGATGAAACCAAGAGCGTTTCTTACCACCCACGATGCTCTACTGTCTGCTCCATCACGAAGCCAGACACAATTTTTTTTTCTGGCTTTTGTATTTGCCAGCTTGGGTCCGCCGGGACTCTCTGGTGACGTCCACGTACGGCCCAGATATTTCTGAGTAAGATGGCAGTGCGCAGCTACAGTGACAACAACAGTTCCCATCAGAGGACGGCACCAAACACCAGGGACGTGCAGAGACCGTTGGAGGGGCAGGTGCTCAAAGTTAAAAGAGGGCACATGGGCCACGGATTTAAAACACGATACAGAAACATACCTTGCTATACATCCGGCTGAAATGTACCAACCTATACTATGAAGAATGTAACATGGAATCAAGGGTGTAGGTTTAATTTAAACTTCAACCCTAGGGACACTTCATTGGTCTGACATCATTGGTCCTACGCAGTATGCATGCTCCTATTTCTTTATGCTTGACTTGAGCGTCAGGACGCGTTTCTTCTGTCTAAAGAAAAAAGCAGTATTTCTTGCTACATTTATACAAATTTTATAAGCACGACACACACCAGATGCTTTTTGTTAATCTGGTGGCCTAGTGGTTAGAGCATTGAGCTTGGGTCCCAGAGGTTCTGAGTTCAACTCCCACAGACTACCACTCTGGGTCCCTGAGCAAGACCCTTAACCCCCCATTGCTCCCCTGGCACCGCACAGGTAACCTGATTCACGCCAGATGTACGTCAGTTCACTCACATATGTGAGTGAAGCTACGCGGAGCGACATACATCTGCCGTGAGTCAGGTTACCGCACAGTGGCAGCCCAGTGCTCCCCCAGGGGATGGGTAAAGATGCATAAGTGAATTTCTCCATTGTGAGATCAATAAAGTTCAATTATTATTATAAATTATAAAGCAGCTTCCGATCTGATGAACGTTGAATTGGGGCTTTTTTCCCACTTTGAAAAAGTTTGCATTTGAACTTACCAGCAACAGAGACAAATGGTAAAAACTTATCAATTAAACCAAATATATTCAAAATATGTCTGTTATCTAGATATATCCTCTATTTTCTTTTGAAGATATGGAAATGTGGAGAGATAAACCCCACCCTTTTTTTTTTAATCTAAGATACTCTGTCTGCATCATAAAACAGCAAAATTATACATTCAAGGGACTGCAAATACATGTACTGTATTTACTCTGCACTGGAAGTAGAAGCGTCACTGACACTGACAGCATTTCAAATACTAAATTCAAACTTCAACAAATGTACAACTGGGTTGTAGATGTTCTCCTTAGCCCATTTTATGTAATTTATCTTAACATTCCAAACACATTTCTTACATCATATATCTGAAGTGTAGACAACAGCTTCTCCTTACATACATCCTCTGAGACAACTAATTATTTCCCTAACAATAGTGAGATTTCAATGTTTAAATGTGCAGTAAACCTTTATACATAAGGAGCATGGAGGACCCAATACAGTACTTTGAGTAAGATTAGTGACACTAAAACTGATCTGTTACATGAGTGGTTGTCCATTTCATCACTCAAATGAGAACAACATACTATTGGTATATACTAGTAAGACTATTAAAGAACAGCAGATTAAACGTTAAGATATGTTAAGGCCTATATTAAATACATTTTACGACAACATCAACAGATTAAATCATTTTTACTTTTTTGGTGTACCAAATTACCCTCGTAATGAAGTAATATTTTTTGGGCTAAGCCCCTGATGATAAGAATGTCTAGCTCTGACCCTGGTTTGTATTAATTTACTAATGGACAGTGTGGAAAGCTTTGTACGATAATTATTTGTCGTAATTCTAATTCTAGAAGTAAAAATAGAGAAATAAATAGCACTATCATTTTGTGAAATCCTAATTATGCTATTATAAATAAGCAAAAGTCTAAACAAAATATAGCAGTTGTTTAGGCAGCATATAGTCTTGTTGTGTTGTATATCATGTAAAAGAAATATCACCTGCTATTTATACCTGAACTGCATCAAAGGGTCAACAAAAAATGAAAGCAATAATGACAACGAAATATTGGTAAAAGGGAAACCCTCACCTTTTCTTTTTCAGGCAGCTGTGGCTAAGAATCTGAATTTTTAATAGTCTAAGCTTACAGTCTTTGCTTTTCCATCTTTCCAGCAGTCTTCAGAACTCCTGCCTGGCACAGAATATTTAGTTTTAGAAAACAGATTAGGTTTCTGTTGATAAATGCATTCTACTTCAGAATTAGATGCTATTTTGAGATGCTAATGTTGGTTACTTACAAGTTCCATAAATCAAAACTCTCCCGCCTGCTTCTTTACAGAACTGCACTCAGCAGCTTTCACCTATTTTACTGCAGATAATATTTAGTTTCTTAAATGGGACTAGTTTCGTAGCCTAGTATTGATTGTGGTAACCGGCCGCGGTATCCCTGTATGAATCAAAACTGAAATCTCCGCTCCAAGCAAGCACCCACACAGACACACTAGAAAACAGCCAATCAGAAAGAGTGAAGGCGGGATTTAAAGCAGTATAACCAATGACAGTGGAGTTAAACAGCACAGAGCACAGTCAAGTGTGCTGCAGATTTAAAGGGGCAGGACAGACCAGGCAGCGCGAGGCAGCGGAGAAGGGAGCTGCGAGAGGAAAAGTAGGGCAGAGTGAGGGCACGTTATGTGGATCATGTAACCAGCCAGGGTAGATCTAAATTATTATTATTTTGGACATGCATCATGCACACACACACACCAACAAACACACACACATAAATAATAATAAATAAATAAATTAATTAAAAAAAAAAAAAAAAAAAAAAAAAAAACACTGACAAAAGGGCACTTTGGGCACCAGGGGGCAAAGGGGCAGGTGCTCAAGCCCCCTCCGCCCCCCCCTCTGCACGTCCCTGCCAAACACACAGCTGGCAAAGAAAATAATCGGGTTTGATCTCAAGTAGAAGAAGGAAAACAGCAACACTTGTAAGAAACAGAGTGTGGAGATCGGCAGGATAATTTGTCTCTGCGGGACAGCGTTCTTTTTTTCTTTTTCCCCTCTGAGTAGACAGCACACAAACCAGCCCATTATCGCATCCTAAGAGGCTGTAGTGTGCCGCGGTTCAGCGGAGCTAAACGGGGTATGAATAGAGACACATGTTTGTCCATGAAGCCCATGCAGCGTGCATTTACAGATCCAGAGAGGCATGTTAAGACCTTTAACTTCTGGTCATCTATACTGCCGTCCTGTGTTCATGCATCACTGTGTGGCTAGGTCTGCAGAGAGAATTATCATAGCTGATCTTCCCTCCATCCAGGACTTGTACAGGTCTAGGGTCAGAAAAAAAAGGCAACTGGCATCTCTGCAGACCCCACACATCCTGCACACAAACTGGTTGGTCTGCATTCAGGTCGGTGCTACAGAGCAGTAAAAACCAGCTGTGGGAGACAAAGTTTCCTCCACTGGTCTGTCACTCTGATGAACACTTACCGGTCAGAGTGCCCAGATCAATAGCATGCTTATTGGCACCAATTCAACCATGTCTTCCTCTTTTGTTGAAAATGTTTAGATTCATATTTACAAGAAATATATTCCTGCTTATCTTTGTTTGTATATCAGTGTACTTGAAAGGTCCTCGTTAAGAGTGAAGAGGAGCCGAAGTCATATTCCTTGTTGGGTAAAGCAATTTGGAGCTGATTCTGATATTGTTTTAAACTGTCAGGTGTGAAGGTGTTCTCTGTGCCGAGGAAGACTTCCACTTTGTTACTGTTATGTTTCAAGAAAGTGGACGGAAAATGAGGTTTTGATAGCTTGTAAGATGGAGTAAGGAGGAAGAGCTAAGTTTGGTAAACCACTGGGCGTCATCCAGATAGGAATGGAAATTGACAATACATCTGTATGAAATGTCACCAAGCAGAAAGAGGTAGACTATAAACAAAACAAGAACAAATAATGAATTAAACAATTAAGTAACTGTTTTCCTAGTGAGATAAGATTCAATCCAGTTCAAACTGTGTTGATCTGTGGCGTCCCTGCACTTGGGGCCAGTGGGATCAGGCCCAATCATGCCCCACTGATTATGTTCGCAATAATCAGTGGGACATGATCGTTCTTTATAGAGTAATATTGTAAAAAACACAGATTACCTTACCAATAAAATTCTGTTATAAACATATGTCTATATATCTAAGTCTGCCACAGTACTGACATGCTCAGAGGCTAAATCCTCTTGAGGCCCCTTGATATTGGGGTCGGCCCACCAACGCAGTGCGCATGCCCAACACGCTCTCATTAGACAGCTGTGGGGCACAAATCCTCTGGCCCCAAATTCGGATCGTCCAATCAAAATACTGGAAATGCACACGTTACGCTTATGTTCTGCCGGATAGTGTGCGACCATCTAGGAAAGTCAAATGTATTTGTATAGCACATTTCAGTTCAAGGACAAAGTGCTTTATATGATTAAAACATTGGAAAATAAAAACAAAATAAAAGCAAGGAAAAAGAAAACAGTTGGAATAAAATGTAGAAAACATAAAACAGGAAAATGGAAACTAAAAGCAAACATGATTCTAGTGTCGGTTGTTGGTATTAGCTCTTTGAAGAAAAGATGTGAATCTTTTCTGTTCAACACATGAACACTATGAGTGAACCCTTTTTTGTAATTTTGTGTATAAAAATTTAATTACATTTAGCTTATATAAAACGGATTTTCTAGTGTGTTGGTTTATGCTAATTTATCTGTTTAATTTAACATTGAACAAAGTCAGGTTGTATGCGTCACAAAAAATTTGTTGTTGCTAATAGGTGTTGAGTTTTTGTGCCCCACTTAACTTATCATGGCAATGACGCCACTGGTGTTAATGATACCAGAATTACAAATCTGTCAGTGGGGACGTCAATGGTAATGATATCAAAGGCTCTACTAAGACCCAGAAAGAGAATGGGGAAAAAAAAACAAGATCATATATTGTCTTAAATGTTAGTATTCTAGCAGTAGTTTTTTTCCAAGGATTTTTGCCAGATACTTGCTAAGCAACTTTACCACACACCTTGCAAAAGTACTTTACAGAACATGTCCTGCTCTGTTTCTGTACCGAGAGACCCAGATAATTGAAGCCGCTGAAATAAAGTCAGGTCAGCGGGTTATTAATTTCGTCATCTCCCCAATCAAAACACACGCTACACCAGACGCAGACAGGAAACATTGATTAGCAGAGACATTTTAATTTAAATGTTATGTTTGAGCAAGAAAATACTAGTAAACGGAGCTAAACATATCCAGCTGACAATAAAAATACAGAAATCTGCACAAGCATTAAAATTCTGCCTTCTTTATCAAAACACCACAAAGCTTTAGGGGTTTCCTGTGTTCTGCTGTCTTAAGTTAAGGCAGCATTAAAATCTCACAAAAAAAGGATGAATTATGCAAACTCCTTTTCCCCGCACAGGATTAGAGAATGACTTGGCTCTTTGTGTCTGCCTGAGACCTCAGATAACAATGTTTCTCATCATCAGGCATTAGGTACGACTCCAACCAAGACCCGTTGAAATCCACACATCCGACCAAAACGTTGAGTTTCATCTTTTCAAGTAAAGTGGATGAAAATACAATAAATTCAACGGTGTCTCAATCAAAGTTAAATACAGAAGATGATGGATGTGATGCTTTGCAGTGGCTGATGGGAGAACCATTTTCTGTGACTTTACTCTCAAAGCGAACAACCGTGACATGATATAATGTTATAGCTATGGCCACTGCTGATAATTGGCATCTGATTGCATTTTTTTACGGATTTTGTGTCTTGGGCTCTGAAATTCTCTGCTGTGGGAATAGTGTTTTCAAACTGTGTTTCTGCACCAACGCCCTCAAAATGCACGCTGTCATTTAGCCAGCATGTTATGATGTGAGAACACGGTGGGGTGATTATATGTAGGAGATACATAAAAGTTTTAGATCTGCTACTTCAACCCTCTTGATGCTAAAAATCTTTCAGGAGAATGCAAAAGAAAACAACAGTAATTCTTTGTTTTTAACATCACCATTTTCATTTTTTTCCCCATAATTAATTTTCTACTTTAAATAACTGACTGCAGAAGAAGGAAATGCTTCTCGTTGCAAAATTCTCTCAGGAACTTTGAAAACTTGCAATTCACTTTCAATTTTCAAACAAGGAATAGCTTGTCTTTTGAGTTGATTAGCTTTCTCTGTAATTATAAAATTAGTTCTTTTGATTCAGGTGACCAAGTACTCCACTCACACCAAGCACCAGCTTCTAACGACCCAGGACAGTGGCGGGTGGGTCAGGAAGTAGTTCTTGAGTTGCTCTGTTGTGTTGACAGGAACGATGAAACCCAGCAGACACTGTTCGTTCCTGCATTCCTCGACCATGTGACACTTTGCAAGCTTGGTACGATGGTAACTCCTGTCCGTCTGCACGGCGGAAGATGCCAGACATCAGACACATCCCTCATTAGTCCATGAATGAATGGACGGCAGGTTAGAGGTGTCAATGTGCTTATTCACTGGAGCCAGTTTCTGAAAAAGGGGGCGCGATCATTGCAACACATGGGCTGCTATCAGATTCTCATGGTATGAAATTCTCGTGCTATGATACCATTGGGTAACGAAAGAACAGTTTCACGATATCAAAAATTTCTAACCCGAATGTGCTATAAGATTTGACTGTTTTAATTTAGAACTATAAAATCATTTCTTGCATTGCTCTGGCAAAAACAACATTTAATGATTATTCCGGTTATAGTAATGTTGTCTAAACATTTTAAATAGATCTATGAAAAATATCTGGGAAGTAAGCTTCTGCTCTAATTTACTTTTTCACCGTTACGATGGGTGAAACTTGACTCAGGTAAGAAGGGAATGTTTCAGGATAAACACTGATGGATATTTTACCGTCAAATCATTTGAAAGCTCAACTTTACAGTAAAAACGGAAATAGATGATTTCTATTATTTCAAGAATGCCATGTCTGAATCTCTGCAGTTATCCTCGGCAAAGTTTTTCCAGGACTCAAGTTAGCTTGTAGAGTCAGTTTGGCTCAGATGTGCTGCAGAAAATCCTCTGATCCTCTCTGAGGCAGCCGCCGCTCTCTCTTCATCCGATATGCTGTTAGAATCCGGCTTCAAACAAGCACTATCTCCTTCCATTCCTATTTTGAGACAGTTTAATTCATTGTACTTTTATGGGATATACCAGCACACAGTAGCAGGCAATTATGAAGTGGAAGAGAAAAGATACCTGGCTTTCATTTTTTTTTTTTTTACAAATCTCAAAAGTTTGTCTTGACCTTTTATTAGGCCCGTTATTCTGACACTAAGTGAAACCTGAAACCACGGCATTCAGAAGGCACACAATCAGTTTACTATGTTTACTGACTGGGAGTCACTTGGAGGCAAGTAGCTGAATGTGACTGTATTTCGGGGTATCGCAGAAAAGGGGGACTGCTTCCACATCCACCACATCCACATGACTCGTGTCAGAGAAGGTTTTTGAAAACGCGATAGGATCTCTAAAAAATTCATGACGGTATGAAGGTTTTCATACCATCCCGTATCTACATGAATTTAACCTCAGCTCTATGCCGATGCGTATATACGCACGTCCCGCTTCATCGCTCCATCCTCATGGAGATGGCTAACGTGTGCACATCTACGCTCCGCGTGTTTCACAGGCAGGAAGCAAAGTCTTACCCACCTAACCCCCCAGAGGGGACTGGCATCAAAGAAAAGGGCTTTCCCTCTCTTCTTCCCTATTCACACTCTGCTCTATTTCCAGACGCTCCCCTTATATAACGACTGACAGAGTGCTAATGTACCCAGGAAGGCGAGACAGAGGAGAATCTGTTGGTTGCCTTCCTAAGGCACTCTCTCTCTCTCTCTCTCTCTCTCTCTCTCTCTCTCTCTCTCTCTCTCTCTGAGTTTCGTGCAGATTTCCTAAACTGAGGAGACAAGCACGCCCTCATCCAAACCCAGGTGGGCTCCTCGGAGACAGAGCGTGTAGCAATGGGGGTATCCAGCTCTGAGAGGCTCAGCGTGCCTCGTTTCTGCCTGAGTCCATAATTCTGACAGAGTGCATGTGTGTGTTTCTAACATGACTGGCTGGATGTTTTGTCTGGGCTTTTCTCCTCTCGAAAAAGATGGACAGATTGCGCATGCAGGGCCAAAGGATGTGCATGTCTGTGCGTTTGCCTCCTCCTTTCCTGGCAGCTGTCACTGGAAGAGGCCACAATCCAAATTAGGCGAGACAAAAAGGCGGCGAGCAGCGCGAAAATTAGGACATCTCCGGCAGAAGTCCACCCGAGCTTCCCGAGGACGGTGGGGAACTATACGTTGTGCCGGCGAGGGAGCAGGAGGAGCAGGGGATGCCGCTCAGTGAGCGTGGCAATTGTATTACAGCCCTGGTGTTAGAATTATAGCTGGGCCTCTTGCTCAGTAAGACGCACTATAAATAGCAGCTGGCCTTTTGCATAGTGACACATCCACACCAATCCAAGAGCAACGTAACTCCAAGTAAGAAATTTCACAAAGTATTGGAGACATTTTTCAAGTTGGCAGTCAAATAACAGAGGCGATCAATATTTGATGGGGAAAACATGATCCATTAATCACACCTGCAGCACGGCCCCCCAACAGCTGAATGAAATAAGGATCGATTTGTCATTTCTGGATAAAATACTGCCTTGCTTTCGTTCAAAACTGCAGCAGGCAAAATTGAACAAACGAGCCAGAGTCTACTGAACATAAACGTGAGACTGCCTCCTTTCCTGCGATTTGTTTCAAACAGTGGCCGCGCCCCGCTGCTGACACCTGCAAGTCATCGTACTGCAAGAGGAGGGCTTCAGATTTGACTGAACTCTTTCTATAGCAAAGCGCTGGTTCCCTATGTGTAAGTGGCAGAAAGTCACGATAAAACAGACGTATGCGAGGACATATCCAACCTCCTAATATCATACAGTGTCCTTCTTATTCAAGAAATAACAAGCCATAACGCAACAAGTCTTTTACAAGTCTGAAAAGTTTGGTTTGGATTTCTACAGGGCCCGTTATCCTGATACTGCAAAATAGAATCCAATCCCACTGCATTCAGCAGGCACATCATCAGTTTACTGTGTTTACTGATTAGGAGATCTTGAAGGTAATGGGTTGAATGGGATTTTTTTTAGGGGTATCAGAAAAAAGGGGGCTGCATACGCACCAACACCACTCATTTTATAAAGGGTTTAGAAAAGTCATTCATCTTTTTCCATTCACTATACATTTACGTGCTACAAATTCCATGAGTCTTTGGGTCGCAACATGACAAAATGTATAAGACATTTATGCTTTTGACGGGACTGTATATGCGATAATTGATGCACAGTTCTCTGGCCTGACAACATTTTGGTCAGTAGTAGATCTGGAGTTTGGCCCGGTCATCGTTAAGACCCAGTTTATGTTTTATTTTCTGTTCTTGTGTTTGATTTTCAGCAGTTTTGTTGAAGCCTAGCTGTTGTGTTTGAGGGTCAGTTTTTCTTTTGCATGATCTGCTTGTGGCTTAACTTTAAATATCAGACGGATCAGGCCGGCTCATTTTTGAGGGCAGTATACTTTTTGTTTCTACATGGCGTTTATGGTTTACTCACACACTGACTGAAAGATGCCCAGGTTCTGTGGCTGCAAAACAAACCCACATCATCATCCCTCCACAGTTGGAATGAGGTGTTTATGCTGACGTCTGGCTTTTATTAAAATGTTGCAAATGTGCTGCTGTGTCTTGCGGTCAGTTGACACTGTTCCAGCAGTCTGATGGGCTGCTTCAAGTGCAACTTTTCGAGCCTAATCTGGGTTGAAATGTTATTTTTTCGGACAGTGCTTCTAAACACGCAACACTTGTGAAGCCTTTGAGCTCCCATGATTTTGAATAATTAGCATACTAACTCAGATATAGACTCTGAGATTTAACGTTTGGGACTCCTGCATTTTTTTTGTATGACGTATGCATACTTGCTTATGACGTGTTAACCAATCCTTTTATCTTCTATTTACCACCTTAAATCCGCTGTAAGTAGCAAGGCTACCCTTCAGCTGTTTTCATATTTGCTGCTGAACTTCTTGTTAGATGAAATAACCACACAATGTGATATTTTGTGTATTTGTTTAATTTTCAAGTGCTGGGACATTTCTGTTCTTATTTTGTCACGTGTCTGACCCTAAACTAAAATATTGAGCTCTTTCTTTTCGCTGTGGCTATAAAAACAACATCTATTGTTTTGTGGGCGATTGGCCCTCGTCTTTACTTGTGTGAAAGAATAGAGATAGTTGCAGATGTTGAACTGAGGCGAAACAAATTCTCCAGCAGTGGTTATTTCCATGTGAGGTTACAGCACATGAAATATGTTTATGTTATATTATGTGGTCCAGCATCCAGGCCAGCAGGTATTTGAATAAAATACCTTTATCTATAGAAAATAATTGCCACACACAGGTAAATAAACACCGGAATCCTTTTTGTACAGATCATTCTTATGTTGCTTTTTAAAATTGATTTCATGTCTTTAGTTACAATAAAAATCAAGCTATGCAAAAGAAAAATTGATAATCATCAGTTTGTTTAAATGTTTAAAACATATTTTTTAACAATCCAATGCTGGATTTTTAATCGTATATTATTTTAAATCCTTCACAAAAGCCTTTTGCCACTGAGCCATATTTCAGCCGTCTTTTAAATCCTCTAACCTTTTTCAGCCCAGTAGACGCTCACATGTCCTGAGGGTTTTTTCAAAAAGTGTAGAAGCTAAAACGATTACTGGCCAGTTGCATGTTAACTTTAGGGTAGTTTCTTTTCTTTCTATTGCTTGTCCCTTCCAGTAGAGCTACATGTAATGTAGTTCAGGTCCACCTCAACCGTTAGCAGGTGAATCTGTGTAAGGTACTATATCAGAAAAATTATGTATTACAGTAATTCAGCTCCAAAGATGAAATTCACTTATATTCATCAAACATAGATATTTTAAGTGTTTATTTCTATTATATTACATTACAGTTAATTTTGATGATGATTGCATACAGAGAATAAAGAACAAAAATCAGTCTTTCCAAAAATATGAATGTTATTTATAACCAATAGAAAAGAATTATGTGGGACCTGCAGAAAGGCATGTCCATGCACTGCAGAGTATATGGTACCAATACTTGGCCGAGCACCTGTTCTGGCCTCTTTTTGCATGAATTACTGCATCAGTGTGGTGTAGCACGGAAGCAATCAGCCGCTGGTTCTGCTCAGAGGTAATGGAAGCTCAGGTTGCTTTGATAGCGGCCTTCAGGCCATCCACATTGTTGGGTCTAGTCTCTCATCTTCCTCTTGACTATACTCCATAGGTCCTCTCGATCAGGCCAATCAAGAACAGTGCCACCATGGTCACTGAACCAACTTTTTGTACCTTTGGCAATGTGGATCGGTACCAAGTCCTGCTGGAATATGAAATCAGCATCTCTAAAAAAGCTTCTTATCAGAAGGAATTATGAATTTCTTGCTAGATCACTGAGCTGACTTTGGACTTGATAAAATACACCAGAGCCACCATGGTTCCCTAGGTGATCATTGACTGTGAAAAACTTCCCACTGGACCACAAGAAACTGTAGATTCTGTGCCTCGCCACTCTTCCTCCAGACTCTGGGAACCCAGTTTTCAAATTAAATGCAAACTGTACTTTCATCTGAATAGTTGTTTCTTGAAGCGCCGAACCCCAGTCACAGTCCCACACCTTACGTATTTCCCCAGTTTCTTCAAGTATCTTTGCTTCTCAGTCCTCTCAAGGCTGCAGTTATCCCTGTTGCTTTTGTAGTTAAAAGCCTTTTTTTGTTTGGCTTATTTGATATTCTTATTTTCTAAGAAATGTAATAGTGGGGTTTATATTAGTTGTTAGTAATTATCAGCAAAAATAACAGAAGCAGATGTAGATGAAATCATATAGATCAATCTATATGGGTTTAACTTTTTTGAAATAAATTGCCGAAATAAAAAACCTTTTGATGATATTCAAATATTTAGACCCACCTTGTTAAAGAAAAACAAGCTGTTGTCAGTATCCAGATAATATCAATCTATTGATGACATGTTAAGAAATATAAATCAACAAAATAGTTTGCATCAAATACTTAAGCATTTGTACTTGGGCTTATTTGTTTCGCTTTGCAAAACAGTGAATACACCTTGAACCTTTCCACATTCTGTCGTATTGAATCCACATTCAGCGTATTTTTATGGGGTTTTATCAATACAAAGGTGTGCATTACTGTGACATGGAAGGAAAATTATAATTTTCAAACTTGTTTTACAAAAAAGAGCAAATCTGAAAAGTGTGCCGTGCATTTTCATTCAGACCCCTTTGATACCTGTCCATCAAAGGCAGTGCATATACATTAATCAGATTCAAGCAGACCAAAAAAGAAGCAAAACGAGGGTGAACATCGGTCAAGCTTTTGAGTGTTGGTGCTGATTTAAGGAAGTAAAGAGGCTCAGAAGCCAGGCGGAGGTTTCCTTCTGGACAAGTAAGTTAAATGTTTGCTAATACTGACAAAAGGACCTGGTAACGGACAACAAACAGTGCAACTGAAGGTTGGAACGAGAGTGGATGAGCGTGCGTGCGCCGCCTACTGGGCGGGAGGAGTTACCTTGACGCTATCTCCTTTAAATACATTTTGTTGTGTAGTTGGAGCCTCTATGCGTGCAGAAAATGTGAATGTAGTCTCTCCAGGAGCTGCGTAGATTTCTTTAGATTCATTTTGGGTCATATTTTTCATGCCATTCAGTTTTTGTCTATTCTTTAATAAATTTTCGGAACAAAATTTACATTAATTATTCCTTGCGAAGCTGCTAAACAGAGGTAAAAAGAAGGAATGTGGGGGTAAATTAACGAGGAATTGACCAAAGCATTGCAGTTCTCCTTTATATAGCCCACAACTGAATGATTTCCATGTGAAAAGGAAGAACTGAAAAGCATGATATATGAAGTTGCCTTTAATATTTCATGTAATTAGTAAATAAAGTTTGCCTGTATGTAATTTTGTCTTAGTATAAATCTTAGAGGTGTGTTAGAAAACATGAGTGTCAAGATGGCTGAATACAGATAAATGTCCTGCTTTTCAGATGTATTTGTGTAAAACGTGTGCGGGCTGGGCTCCATCTTTGCAGTCCTGGTCGTCTGGTGGTCTCCACGTAACTATTTTCCTTCATTCAAAGAAGCTTTAAAACCATTTATTATTTTGTTTCCCCTTTTGTAGGAGCTTCATTTGTTTTGTCATGCATTCAGTCCCCTTTACTTTGATATTCATAAATAAACTTCCATGCTACCAGCAGCCTTTGCAAACATTACACAAATTATGCACAGGTGGACACTTAGGTAAACGTAATTGGCTGCAGAGGTTTTTATTTAGAGTTTCCAGCGTAAGCTGAATTAAAAACAGATGCTAGTTTGTGTTGGTCTATCACATAAAATCCTACTTAAACAGTTTTTGGTTGTAATGCGGCAACACAAGAAAAGGTTCTAAGGGTATCGTGCAGGAAAACTTTTAAACTGCCACCTTGGTTTTGATGGATCATTATATGTGATCTTAAATATGTTTTCTCTCAAACATATTCCATAAGTTAAAAGCAAACTGTGAACTATGTTTTCAACAAAACGTGTTTTAGATTGAATCAAGACTTTATAATGGGTGATGATTCAAAATATATATTTTTTTATTTTTAAGGTTTAATTGTGTTTTATTTGGAAGCAGCTGTTTTCTGCAGTCTCCATCCAGTAAAAGGCCAGTTCATTATGTAACTATAATTGGAGCATATGCATTCCCTTGGCTCTTTCAGCTTGGTCATCATAATGACTTCCTTACATGACATCAGGATAAAGTAAACTGACAGGACCTTGGAACTTGAAGGTCTCCAGGTGGACCCACAGGCAGAGATCCTCGTTGTCGCACTGGCAGCTCCACGGGTTCCCGCTGAGCCCCACGGAGCGCAGAGTGGGCAGCGCGATCAGGGAGGTGATGTTGAGCGCCGTCAGGTTGTTCCGGCTCACGTCCAGCACCTGAAGGGCCTCGTTCTCCGAAAAGGCGTCCGGGTGGATGTCGGAGAGCTCCGGGTTGTCCGTCATCCTCAGCATCACCAGGCTCGCCAACGGGCCGAAAGTCCTGTCCTCGATACGGTGCAAGGTGTTGAAGGAGAGGTCCAGGTAGGCCAGTTTGCGCAGGTTCCCGAAGGTGGACTCCGATATCTCCGTCAGAGAATTGTTGCTGCAGTCCAGGTACACCAGGTCGGACAGGTAGTTGAGCGCCAAAGGCGGCAGCTCCGCGATGCGGTTGTTGGAGATGATGAGCTGCCGCGTCGCCAGCGGCAGGTTGACCGGGAAGGTGGTCAGGTGCTGCCCGGCGCACTGAACCACCAGCTGGTCATCACACACGCACCTGTCCGGGCAGCCGGCAGAGATAACCGGGGATGACACGACCCCAGAACCGAGGAGGACGAAGAACACTACGAGCCGCAAGGATTGCGCGCTTGATGGCTGCGGGGCAAGACGCATGACACCGCCGAGGGCTTCATCCACCCCGTCTGGACAGAGACAGACACAGTCACATCCCTCATTGATGTACCGGGGCCGAGTTGTTTGTCCCAGAAATGATTCCCACCGAGGTCAGACCCAAATGTTTGCCCGTGGCACGCTCCTGCGCGCAGAGTCTCAGTTCATCCTGCCAGCTGCTTCTGGATCCAGCGCCAATCCGCTGCCATGAACTTGACCCCCAAATGCCTTCGTGCTGTCTCGCATCTCATTGATTTGTCGAGGTTATTTTGATGGCAGTTATTCGCGCGTCGTAATATTTCACAGCTTCCTCTCATAACGCGCGGCTCAATTGTTCCGCTACATTTTTTTGCCGTCCTCTCGCTCACTGTAACTGAATCCAACTGCGCGGTGGGTAGAGCGGGGGGTGGGCTGTAGAGCAAGCTCACGCTTTGGAGTGAGCTGGAGCACGAGTGGGGGGGTCTGGGTGCCAGTGAGAATGCAAGACTACTCTTACACATGGAAGACAGATAATCCATGCACATTTGGCATTTAGAGATAAAGGTCACCTGGAATGGGTCAGCTGTGGCATGACTCAGGTGGGTTCCAGTAATCAAAAGAAAATGTGTGTGAAGATGATTACATTTACATGGTTCATGTGTGTTGGCGCAAAGAAAAAAAAAAAGAGCTGGTGCTCATGACATAAGCACGCTGCACACGCAGTGGCGGATCCTGCTGGAAATGCGCCCTGGGCAGCACCACCCTTCTGCTCCAAGAAGCCTATTCTCTGCAAAACACACAAGATTTTTATCATGAAGCTTACGAGAAACAAAAACAAAAAGAAAAAAATATCTTTTTGTAACACTATTGGGTTTCTAGAACAAATACTCACTTTTGTTTGTTTTTTTTATGATGAAGGTTTTATGAACCTAAAACGGTGAAGTTACAATCTCTGTTAACGGGTGAAAAGCCCATTTCAAGTGTGGGCTGTAAATTTCAGAGTTTTTAACCTAGAAATGATCAAATGGCGTCTGGTTTCTGTAAAAAACGTTGAAATACCCCTTTAATCTTTCACCACTTCCAGCTTGGAAGTAGTGAGAGAGGCAAATAAGAGCCAAAAGTGTTTAGCACATGCAGGGTGAAATTGAAAGATCTGATTTATTCATTTGTGTTGTTTTCGCCTGAGGGGGCAACCACAACTTCTTGGGGCGCTTAGTGTGCCCCATCGTCCATCTAATACCTATTTGCCTGTGCTCACATCATATGGCTTTTTTCAAGCTATGCACAGCATCGGTCTACGTTTTCACAACCCACCAAAGACCAGCAGGGAGAATTGCTCAGTAACAGGTGACAGGACATGGTGAGATGACCAGGGTGGGCTCAGGCACTGTCCGTTTTTTTTTTTTTTACTCTGTAGTCCTCCGTGTATCTGAATCTATTCTTGGTTCTGTGTGTAGGTGTTGAAGTGCTGAATCAGACTCAGCAGGGTGGAGGAGGAGCAGCAGCAGCAGGAGAAGGAGGAGGACAGATGTGCTGCTGACGAGTCCTATGAAACAAATTACCCAGAGATGGCAACCAGACCCCCCCCCCCCCACCCACCCACACACACACACACACACACACACACACACACACACACGCACACACACACACACACACACGCACACACACACACACACACTGACCATCCTCTCTCTGACTTTGTCTCTCACACTCTCAGAGATCCGCTAAAGATAATTGGTGGTATTCTCTGTCTACTTACTGCCTCTGTCAGATTTGCCATCCTTGCTGCCTGAACTAATCCTCGCAGCTGTTTAGGCGTTTAAACTGACTTTAGGAGGACATCTAGTGTCGGATATGAGATAATGCTCAGCAGAGCCACAAAAAAAAGGGTGGCTTTTGGGACCTTCAGTCTCTTTGCTTTGCTACTTTGATCAAATCAAAACAAAAATGTTACAAGTAGACGTTTTACAAGCATTAATAGTCAGGTTGTACATAAGGAAAGCAAAAATATTAATAATAATGATAATATTGTCATACAGGCACTTAGGGTGAGTGTAAAATGCATATTAAACATGCATTTTAAGAGACCTGCTCTAAATCTATCAAAACATATATGAATGCAAAAGCACAGTTTAATGCATGGATTGAGAATGATTATTGTTGGTCTTTTTCTTCTTTTTTTTTTTTTACTTACAACGTGCTAGCTATGTTTGCTTTATTGGACTCTTCTTCCTTATTCATGTTTATAGAGGATTATCCTTTACTGTAATAATTTCTGTGAGCTTTACAATTTGACTGTTGGTGAGATACTGGTCACTTAAAGAAAATATACTGACAATAAAGTGATATTAATAAAAACCTGTATGGTTTCAGTCACAGGTTATGCAGTAGCGGTTTAAGAAAAATGGCACCATTTGTGATCCAAGAAGCCTGGCTTGCCGCTTTGAGCCTCACTTTTACAGGGAACCCATTATACGGTTGCATTCTGTCAGCCATCGGTACTGCTGTTCGTCTCCTGCGAACTAACACAGACACCTCAAAAGAGACCCCTTATATATCCCCTTATATAACGGGTCGAAGCGTCAGCAATAAAAAAAATAAAAAATAAACTGTTGAACTCTGCAGAAAAGGAGGACACACACTCAAAAACACAAAGGGGAAATATATTCCTGTTTGCTGTCTGCTGATCAAACGAAATGCTCAATTGACTTTCCAACTATTTTTAGTTTGGAAAGATTTTTTTTCATGCTAAAGTCATTGAAAGTTTTCCAACCTGAAAGTGTTGTGGAGCAGTTTAAAATCCATCTTTCCTTTGTCTTCCACTAATCTACAGTAAGGCCAGGCTGTGGTCTAGGAGGGAAACCCAGACATTCCTCTCCCTGGGAACACTCTCCTAACCTGACTTCCGCCAGATGCATATCGCTCCGCCTAGCTCCACTCACATACATCTGGGACACCGCCGGTAGAGAGTGATTTCTCCAACCAAATTTATGGTCTGGCCAATCAGGACGCAGGGCTGGAGTTTCATAGATGTGACGTAGTGGAGACGCGACCATGACGTGAGACTGTTTTGATAGCAATGGCGGCTCGTCGAGGAAGCAAGCGTTAACATTGATGCTGCTATTTCTTCCGTGTTGTCCAATCTACCTAATATTGTTTCATTAAAAGAACATCAGAGAACGCCTCTGAAGGCTTTTGTTGGTGGAAACGATGTTTTCGCCCTTCTCCCGACCGGATTTGGCAAGTTTTGTTTTCCGGGGCAAGTCCGCGGCGGACGCGGAAGCGCCCCGGAGCGGTTAGCGGTTAGCGCGAACCATGTTAGGAGGCCTTTAGTCCTCAACGCGGTCGCCCCGGAATCGACTCCGACCCGCGGCGCTTTGCCGCCTGTCTTCCCCCCTCTTCCTGTCAGCTCACTGTCAATAAAATGCATGCCACTAGAGCCGCAAACACATTATTATTATTTATTTTTATTTTTTTTTCTGCGTCGCTATCATCAGCGTCACGGGTTAGCTTCGGTGTGAGTGGTTGAAATAGCACGTCAATAAAGATGACAGACAAGTGGCTTATCCAATCATATGCAAGAATTTTTAATAAGGCCCAGCCTTCTGTAAAGGCAATTCCTATGGAGGTGTCCCAGATGTATGTGAGTGAAGCTAGGCGGAGCGACATGCATCTGGCGGAAGTCAGGTTAACACTCTCCAGCTCATTTTGAAAGACCTCAATGTGTTCTGAGGCCCCAGAAAGGGCAATATAGGGGTTTATAATGTATGAGAGTCCAGTACTGAAGCTGTAACATTCCTCTGGCTTGTTAGGTAAAATTTGTTAAAGTATAGTTTCTGTTTCAAGAGTCTCTTTATTACTAAAGAAGTCTACAATAAAGAAGATCACTTTTATAGGGAAAGAACCTGGGAGGACTGCAACAGGGTACGGTTAAATCTAGCAGCTTTCTGAATGTTCTGCGTCTGCCCTGGGATCTCCTGCCACTGGGATACGCCCAGAAAACACCAAAAGAGAGGCGCCTATAGGAATCTTGATCAAATGTCTGGACCACCTCAGCTTTCAATGTGAGAGAACACTGAGGCGGCTCATTTCAGCTGTTTGGATCCTTTCCACAGAACTGAAAATTTAACATAGTAGAGATGTCAGACTAACAGCATGCCAAAAAACTTAAAGTACCAAGACAAGAGAACACGGAACTTTGCCTGAAAAGGGAAACTGGGGCCGCCTCCTGCAGCCATGTCCAGAGGAGGGGGAGCACAGCCCACACAGTCAAGAGAAAGCCCCCTTCAGCTGGGCCCACCATCCACAGGCAGGTAATGGACGGAATTACTATGCTTACCAAGTTAACTTGAAGGATTTGCCACTTTTTATGATGTTATTTTCAGGAGCACATTTTTGTTTTAAAGCAGCATCGTGTAAGTTTCGACCCAAATATTAGCTTAATTTGAGATCTATTAAATGATTTTTTTCAGCTTATTAAGCAGCACTTGCCACGTACGGATGCTCGTTGCAGGCTGCCCTTCTCAAAAACTCACCTATGTAACTTGAGAGGCGCAGATCTGGCTCTGAATGGGTCATGTGACCTAGAGCAGGGCAAGGAAAAATATATAATATCAGTAAAGATCTTTCATCACCCATAACAGCATTATTAATATCGGATATTAACGTCGGTCCAAATTTTCATATCAGTGCTTTAAACCATATTTATGTCTGGATAAAGATGGACGATGCAAAACAGCTGAAACTGAAACTCCAGTTGTTGTTGAGATATCAGCTAGTATTAGCTCTGCAGCTTAAGTAGCCACCAGCAACATTTTCAGTGAAGTAACTACAATGAACCATGGCATCACAGACGGACGGACGGACGGACGGACGGACGGACGGACGGACGGACGGACGGACGGACGGACGGACGGACGGACGGACGGACGGACAGATAGATAGATAGATAGATAGATAGATAGATAGATAGATAGATAGATAGATAGATAGATAGATAGATAGATAGATAGATAGATAGATAGAATGTTATTGAAAATTCTAATTTACTTGAAGGAAAAACATTATATAGATTAATTACACAGTCTGGCGTTTTAAAGCTTTTATTTGTGTTAATTATTAGGATTTTTTGCTTACAGCTAATGAACATACAATATGTTTAATACAGAAATGTGGGTTGAATAAAAACAAAAGTATGTTTAATATATGCTATATAATATGCTTAACTGTGGCATCCTGGATTTGTGGATAGTTGCTGTGCTCCTGATTACTAAAGCTAGATTGAATTGAATTCAGTTTAACTCAATGTTATTTATGTAGCGCCAATTCACAATACACGTCATCTCAAGGCACTTTACAAAGTCAAATTCAATCAAATCATACAGATTGGTCAAAAAGTTTCCTGTCTAGGAAACCCAGTAGATAGCATTAAGTCTTGACAAGCAGCATTCACTCCTCCTGAAAGAGCGTAGAGCTACAGGGGACAGTCTGCATTGTTGATGGCTTTGCAGCAATCCCTCATACTGAGCATGCATGCATTTAACACCATAGTAAAGTCAAACGAGCTGTCTGAGGACTTCAGTCGAAAATTGAGAACCATGTGTCATTTTCCTTCCACTTCTTAAATCTCCTTAGATCGGTGCATGATGTGTTGCTGTTTTAAAATCGTTCAGCTGTAATCAGGCTTGGGTGTGGCTCGTGAAATTGAAGCCAGCTTTCCAAAAACCTAGCTTAGATGCAGTCAATTAATTATTTAACAAGGTGGGCTAGGGGTCCTTATCTGATGTCAGACATTTTTTAATGATCAGGTGGAAAATATTTTTTTCACTGCGATTTACATTCATCTCTGTTCAGTTCATTAACAGCATCTTACAAAATCGAGTACGCCCCTCATATTGTGTAATTATTTTATGTCTTATCAAGGGACAACACTGAAGATATGATACTTGGATACAATGTAAAGTACTCAGCGTTTAGCTTGTATAACTTTTGCATGGAGGAGTGGAAGAGGACTCCAGCGGCAGCCTGCGAAGCTCTAGTGAACTCCATACCAAGGAGAGTTTAGGCAGTGCTGGAATAAAAGGTATAATGTGAGGCGTGTGCTCACCTAGTGAGATACTGAAGGTGGGGACAGTTAAAGTAAGATTCACGGCACAATAACAACCAAAACAGGTCTAATTCATACAGGTATGTCAAATAGGTTCCATTACAATCTAATGTTATAATTCAGTCTAAAAAAAAGCATTGTTCATATTTCATTCCAATGAGCAATGATTTGTGTTTTGTGCAGTGGATTCTAATGTTCTCTAAAACGGCATCGACTGGCTGAAATTACAAAAGAAGAAAACTGTATTGCAAAAGAAACTATCTTGGTCATTTTAAGACGTTTGAATCAGATTTTCTATGGCAACCAGACAGGTAACACGTTCTTTATTGTTGTTCAATGAAAGGCTCATTGGACAAGTGTACCTGTGAGAGTGTTTTTTTCTCAGTTTGTTGAAAGCTGTCTGTAATAGCCACACACAGTCCACTTTGTTGCTATGTAGAAAGCAGTCAGCTCCGTCTGCTATCTCAAGAAATCCATTAACCAACTCTTGACTAAATCCCCGGCAATAAAACCTCAACATTTCCGACGTAACACAGCTCTTCTCTCTACGAAAATGCAGCTTATCAGTCATCTTTACAGCAGCCTAGATTCCCACACATATCCCAAATCACCGAAGCCACATCCGCTGGGTAAAAGCACCAGATGATCTCCAAAGATAACCGAAAGGCGTAGACACAGGAAGGACCTGAGCGAGGCTTCGTGGACGCTGGATATAAGGGCTGGACAGGACAGGTGTCTGCAGAGGAGCAACATGAGAACGTCACTCCAACTTGGTGTTCTGCTCTGCGTGTTGTGCGCCGCACACGTTCAGGCTCAGGAGAAAAGGAACTCGCTGAGGCTTTGCGGCCGGGCCCTTGTGCGAGCTTTGGTGTTCACCTGCGGAGGATCCAGATGGAGAAGACATCTGGAAGAGACGGGCTCTCTGCCAGACGGTCAGTGCGTACGAGCTTGATAAACTGTGACGACGTTGACGTTTTAGCACGAATCTCAACGTTAAGCCGATTCCTTTCTGTTTTACAACAGATTTCTGGGCTGCAAACAGAGAAGAGCCAGACTTCCTGGAGGCAAGAGACGTTGCGGTGAGGGACCAGGACCAGGCCTTGATAACGACGTGCTGTCAACAAGGCTGCCAAAGAAGTGAGCTGTCCATGCTGTGCTAGAGGGGGCGATTATTTACCCGACACCGTCATTCTAAAGTTTAGATATTTCAGTCAAAAATGTTTCCATAATGTTGTGATTTATCTTGTGAGCATGAATAAAAAGCATCATGAATGTTTGTCCAAAGTTCTTGTTTAATATGGAAGTCTTTCACCAAGGACTAAAACCTGACCTGAGTTACTCAAAGTAGACCCCGTACACAGTGCCACTGCAAAACAGAGAGCTGTTCTAGAAGGAACTGGGAACATAGTACAACAGACAGGCAGAAGTCCAAAAGGGCTGGGCAGGAATTGTGGTCAGAGTGCAGTCCAAGGTCGTGTCCAAAGTCAGAAAGCAGAGGAGGTATCCAGCTAGGGCACGGAAAGCAGAGAATCCTAAAATGAGAAAAACAGGTTATAATAGGCGATGCACACTAATGCTGGAAAGCAACTCACGCTATGCTTGAAGACGATCTGGCAGAGAATGGCTGTGAAAGGCAGGTGTTTAAAGGTGTGGAAACAGGTGGACCTAGTGGAGGTAATTATGATAACAGAAGGTGTGTCTGCTCACTCAATTACTGGAGTGGAGCAGAACAGAATTAGAGAAACAGCCAGCCAGCCCAAAAACTGACTTAAAACAGATAGGAAGCACAACACCTTTATTCTTGGAGAGTACTGGTGATTTCTTCCTTCAGTATGTCTCAGACGGCAGAGACAGGGAACTGTTTATAAAGTTGTGCAGAACAAAATATCTGCGATCATAGTGATGCTAAAGGCTTGAAAACGTTACGTGAAAAGAAGTTTGGTTTCTTTGCTGACACAATGGATCTAGACTAAACCCTGTAAAGTCTATGCTATTATCATTGAAGCCTGAAGCAGCATTCACACAACTAAAAGTGATGATTGGTTTAAGAAAATGTCAGAAAACTGCAAGAGCATTCTGGTCTTAAAATAATTACAAAACTATCATAAAGTTAACTGGGAAACTGGGTTGATTCAACCTGCCCAGTTTAGTCCGAGCACCTTTATCTTTGCCTCTAGTTCCATCAGCAGTTTGCCTTCTTCCTGCTTTTGTCTTTTTAGTTTGTAAGAATATGGACGACATCACTGCATCTCCTTTCCTTAGCGTCACTGTAAACCAAGACAAACTGAAATTCTGCTCAGCATCTAAAAATGACTTATTATATTACTTTGAGCTACACTAGAGTACTGTTTTATGTTGGGGGGGGGGGGGCGTCCCCAAAGGCATGGCAAGCTTATTTCTCTAGCACCATTCATACATAAGGCAATCTAATGGGTTTTACACGAGATCAAAGGCACAACAGGAATAAATTAACAGTCAGACTGCATTGCTTAATATGGGTTGCAACCCAGACCAACAGGGAGCCAGTGGGATATGATCCATTTTCCTGGTGTTGGTCGGGACTCTAGCAGAAGCATTTTGGATGAGCTGCAGCTGACTTACGAGTTTTACAGAAACCTGAACAGACATTGTTGAAGTGACCGGACATACTGAAAAAAAGCATGCCTCAGCTTTCCTGTGTTCTGTTTTGGCAGGAAGTCCTTTATTCTAGCAAAGTTTTTGAGATAAAAACCAAAGTACTAGACTTTGGTTGTTGTGGTTTAAATGTAAGTTTAAATGTTTCTTGCATGTTCCGTGGAATTTAGCCCCATTGAGTCTAGATGAATGCTGTTCTAGGTACTCACATTTTTGGGTCCAAAGTAGATGATTCAGTTTTACTTGATTTTACTTAATTGAGGTAGAGGAAATTCTGACCGACCCAATAATTTATATTATAGAGACGCTAACTCTGTGACTTTACTGGACAATGGCCATGCTGTCACACAGAGATATAAAGTTACATATTGTCTGCCTTTATATGGCAGGAGGTGTTGTACTCCTCTATTAGGGGATTCATATAGATGTTAGATAAAAGTGGCCCAAAAATGGATCCATGAAATTGAATCCCACATTTCCTGTTCTGCTTGTCCAGATTTATGATACAATTATTCCCTTTCTGTCAAATAAGATGTAAACCAGTTCAGCACAGTGTAAAATAATCCCACCCATTTTTTTCATTCCATCAATTAGTATCTTAAGACCAACTATCAAACAGTACTGAGACCACGTTATACCAAGGCTGGATATGGATATGGGCCTGTAATTTTGTTTCATCTGGATTTGTCGTTCAAAACTGTTTTTAACACTGCATATATCTGGGCCTGTGGAAAATGACCTGAATGAAAGCGATTGTTTATTGTCTGTAATAATACCACGCAGTTAGAAAGTGTTTTAAAAAGGTAAGGATGTATTTAAATGTGCTTTTACTAAAATTGATTATGACAGCATGTTGACACTGAAAGCTTTCCAAAAGCAGCCGTTCACCACCACAACTGAAGCGCTAGAAAGTTTTAGAAACATTTTACTCTGGTTATTTGAAATATTTATTTCAGGATTAAGTACAACCCAGTTATCGTCCAGAGTTTGATGTGTTCACAGCAACAATTACTACTCAGTGGGCGGTTTTTCAATATGGACATTGATTTGAGTGAGAGTTTTTACTGCCTCAAATGCTGTGAGATAAAACACTCATAAAGCCTGATTGTTGGGCTTTATGGCCATCATTTGCGGCTTAAAATGTCTGAGTAGAAGACTGTACATCCTGTGGGTGCCATTATATGATAAATTAGTTTTTAAGTCAGTTGACCTAATTTCCGTGTTGTAGTATTATAGAAAGGATCCTTAGCTGTTCACTGGATAAATAAAAAAGATAAATACGTGAGTTTTTTTGTAACATCTTACATACTGTATTTTTTATTTTTGCATTCTCTAATAGATCAGATGTTGAAACAGTACTCAATACATCTAGTTAAGACTCTTAGAATAACACAAACACATCCTTTATATTTTTTCTCTTTTTTATTACCAAGGAAAACAGATATTACATTATATAGACTCTTTATGTATTTACCTTTAAAACCTTTGGGTGTGAAATTTACATGAGATGCTTGCATATTCTGATTCTAACACATTAAAAACGTGAAAGCCAAAAGGCAGAAAAGTAAGGATTTTCAGATGTTTAAACCATTGATGTTCATTAATAAGGCAAAAAAGGATATATATATATATATATATATATATATATATATATATATATATATATATATATATATATATATATATATATATATATATATATGCAGCTCCTTGTAACAGTATCCGTACCCCTTAAACGTTTTCACAATTTGTTACATTAAAGCTACAAGCTTCAATGTATTTTATTGGGATTTTATGTGATTGACCAGCAAAAAGTAGTGCATAGATGTGCAGAGGAAGAAAAATTGTACAAGAAAACATCTGAATAGTGCAGGCATGCATTTGTATGCAGTCCCTTTTACACTGATACCCTCAAACAAAAGCTACTTGGTTTCAGAAGTGATTAATTTATTAAATAGGCTCCAGTTGTGTGTCATTTATTTTTAGCATCACTCCAGCGGCTCTGCGAAGGCCTCAAAGGATAGTTAGAAAACGTTAGTGACCAAACAGGCTCATGAAGATGATGGAACGCCGCAGAGAGTTCAGGGAGTTGGTGGTGGAGAAGCTGAAAGCAGAACTTGGTTATAAAACAAAATCCCAAACTGTGACCATCTCCCAGAGAGATTCTCAGGCTATAATGTGAAAATGGAAACAACCAATAAAGGAGAACAATACACAGAGAAGGCAATAGGCCCATGGTAACTCTGGAGGAGTAAAAAGAGGGGAAGAAGAAAGCCATTGGAAGTCCTTTATAAAGTTTAATACAAGGCACGAAGGGGGAATCAGCAAACATATGAAAGAAGGTGCTCTACTCAAATGAGACTAAAATGTTAAACTTTTGGCCAAATTGTAAAAAAAAAGATGCAGGTTGCAGAAAGCAACCATTACATCACTCTTAACATGCCATCCCCACTGTGAAACATAGTGGTGATAGCATGATGCTGTGGGAAAGTGTTTTGTATCTTTGCTTGCTTGTTTTAAGTGGGACTGGATTATTGAGGAGTATTCTGGAGAAAAACATGTTAGAGTCTTAAAGAGTGTCCAGCAGAGCAATGTGTATAAACCTGCAGCTAGAGCTGCAATGGAATGGTTTAGATTGAAGAATATTTATGTGTTAGAACAGCCCAATCAAAGTTCAGACTTAAACCCAACTTAAACCAGACTTGTAAATTTAGAACATGATGTTCCATCCAATCTGAATCAGCTTGAGCTGTCTTACAAAGAGGAAACGAAAGATTTTTCAGGCTGTAGATGTGTGAAGCTAGTAGAAACACACGCAAAAAGATTTGCTGCAAAAGGTCCTTCCACAAAATATTAACACAGTGGGGCTGAGGACATGCATGCTGCACTTCTCAGATTTCTAATTGAAGAAAGTCTTGAAAATCATGTGCCATGTTTCTTCAACTTCACACCTAGGCGTTTTGTTTTGGTCTCTTCCTTAAAATTGTTGTGAAGTCACAAAATAGGGAAATAGGGGTGTGAATACTTTTGCAAGGCACTGTAAAAAAAAAGAAAAGAAAAAAAAATCCAAGTAATATAATAAAAAATATTTCTATCCCTCAATTGAAAATGCTAAAGAATCAAAAATAACTCCCAACCAGGACAACACTGTCAGTAAATCAAATACAACATTTCTTTAAACGTGATGTGCAAACACACCAACCAGTTATGTGTGGCATTAAGCAATAAAATGCAGTGAAACTGAATTGTGTCAATCAAACAAACAGCTATTACATTGCATGGAACAACTCATGGTATATCGATGACATGCCAGATTTATTGACGGTGACTGTTTGAAGGTGCATGGACAGGAAAAGGTTGAGTGGAGACTCAGGAGGAAGCTAAAAGTCCCCTGCCGAGTCACACCTACACAGCACCAGACATCATGAGCAGGAGGAGAATGGGCCGACTGCTATTGCTTTGATGGGAATGGTGAGGGACAAAAACACTTTCATGTGGCAGCATTTGGAATCGTCCGTAAGTAGCTTTTTTTTATTCATTCTGAACACAAACCTGCATGTAAAACACCAGATGAAGAGCATGTTGTGTGTCTTTAGGTAAAGCTAAACGTATTCTGAGTGCTGACATCAACAAACTAAGGGACAACCACAGAGACGCCCATATGTCCAGACAAATATCTGAAACAGCTTTTAGATATATATACATATATATGTACATTTTTTACACTTAGGCTTTAAAATATTGCTATTAGAAAATGATAAATCATGTATTTATGATGGTGAAAAAGGAAGATAGTAAAACACAGACTTAATTAGTGCCGTCTCCATTAGAAAGACTTTTTAGTGTTCTCCAACAATAATCAAAACATCCCTAATAATCCTATTCAAGACCTCGTGATCCTGGCCAACAAACATTGGCCAAATAATTTGTTTTTAGCAGCATCAAAGGCAACTCCTACAATCATCAACCCAGAAACTTCTGCACTTCTCCAGCAGGTCCTTCTCGTCCACATATGGCACTCGTATTTTGTCGCATATCGGACAGCACACACGGTGAACACGCTGGGGAGCCAGTCAGATACGTCGCTTTGACTGGTTTACTCCAGCACGTCCAGGGAAAGCAGCAACTTCAACGATTGAACAAAGTCCCGTAAACTACTGCAGTCATGATTAGTGTTAAAGGGTGCATGTATTAGCATGGCGCTACTCTATTTACATACCTAGCTACACTTGTTGGTACCCTTTGTAAAGATGTGTGGGGGAAAGTGTTTTATTGCAGCCTTTTATTCACCTTTCACTGCAGCAACAGCAGAGTCTTGCGGGTAGGGATCCCTGGTTGGGAAGTTGTTGTTTTCAAAAAAAATGTTACCTTATATGTTACTTCTTTAAAGTTGATCAGGGTTTGTTCTAATCATAAGGACCCACATTTATCTTGCCCCACACACAGTGGGAGGGGGATGTAAAACATCTCCAAGTCTCTCTGGCAGACAACTGCAGCAGAAGAGTGTCATCTTTGGGCCGTCAAGTCTCCATGGAAAACATTCAATGGCATCAAGTTGTCTAGGGGGGATGCCAGGGGGGGGAAAAAGCATTTTCATTTTTATTGTCATTAAGGTAAACGCTACTGATCCTTTAACTGGAACGATGAGCTTTGGTCTGATGAGAACAAGACTGAGCTCGGCAGCAAACACGTGGACTGGGTGAAAAAGCCCCTCCTGATCACTGTTAAGCATGGTGTAGGATCTGTGACGCTGTGGGGCTGTTTGGGAACCTTGTTTAGTTAGCATGGCTGCATGGACTGTTTGAAACGCCAGGGCATTTTAAATGAACATTTACAAGAGTCTACAGAATCTGAAGCGATTTTATCATTTAGTCCTTCAGCAGGACAATTAGTTAGAAAATATTGATGAATCAACACAGATTTGGTTCACCAGACATAAGATCCTTTCTCTCTCCCACTCTGTATGCTCCAACCTTGTAAAATGTTATAAGGGAAGACTAGTGCTGTCCTACAAACAAAAGGGAGCTGTAGAAAGTACCGGCACCAGTGGCACCAAAAATAGTCCCACCACTGATTGTGCTAAAAATGATTATTTCTTAATGCGAGATGTCTTTCACTCCAACATAGTCTAAAAAAAAGCTAGATTTATCTGAAGCTTTCAATGCAAGATTATAATGCTGAAATAATAGGTGGATTCATTTTTAGGCTTTTCACACATCTTTACCAGGGATACCAACAAAGACCCATGATCTACAAATGTGGCTGACACAGCATATCTGTGCCAGTCCTGAGCACAAAGAAACATTTTAGTTTCTCTTGCGCATTTGGATTTTCAAAGAGAAGTTGTTCATTCATTCTCACACAAGCGCACACCTGAATTGTCCATTTTTTCCCCTCTGATTTAAGCCACCAGGGTATGAAATATTTCAAGAAGTTTGATGTTATTAGAAAAAAAATCTTTCCTTTTTTAAATCAAATTCAGCCATTGTGAAAACAAAATATGCACATATTCACACTAATTTAATTTTTGATTGCTAAAAGGGTTATTTTTTTGTGTGTTTCTATACAAAATAGAGTAAGTACACATCTTTTTAACAGTTTCCCTTTTTGTTACATTGCATCCACTAACTTCAATGTAATTCATTGGGATTTTAAATGACAGATCAACACAAAGCACAGCATACTTGGGATGTGGAAGCTGGAGAGATTCGCAGCTCAGGTGAAGAATCTCTTGACTTTTTGCTTTTATTATTATTATTATTATTATTATTATTATTATTATTATTATTATTATACTTATTATTCTGATTACTATTATCATCATCATATTTTTCGGACTATAAAACGCACCGGATTATAAGGCGCATTACATATTCTTTCCAAGTGTGTAATATCACTCCGCCCCTCCAGTAGGGTGACCAGATGCTCCCGATTTCCAGGTACAGACTCCGTTTTGGATGACCTGTCCCCAGCTAAAGCTGTCCCCGGAAATGTCCCCGATTTCAATGCATGATGATGGAGTAAAAGTAGTTTAGCGCCACAAGAGGTATTTACCTGCTGCTGTCCCGACGTAGTAGAGCTTTGCCGAACGCACCTTTCCCGCCCCCCGCCGGCGTTGCAGTTCAGACAAAACAAACCAACCCCCAGGCAGAGATTCTGTGCTTAACACAATCAGAGACGTCCCCAGTTTTAATTAGAGAAATCAAATCTGGTGACCTTAAGGAGGAAATACACTGGCCGTGTTTTTAAAAGCGTAAATTTACCCCAGACGCTGCAAAGTACGCAGCTGCGTGATTCTGTGGAGAAGAACATTCGTCATGGGTAAGTAATTAAGATAAATTATCAGTAATATATCCTATGTTTTGATCTCCTAAAAGTCCGTGTCTTGACCACATGTGATTAGAAATCGAATATTTTAGTTTGTAACTACCTCATCCATGGCTCTTTACTTTCGTCGAAAGTAAAGGGTATACGTTTCTGAAATTAGAACTTGAATCTAATTTAGCTTTTGCGTAGTGTTATGCTCTGGTGTACATTTATTGACTAATTAAAATGAAAAGCTAACCTAAGCGTAGGACGTGCGTATGCTGCTTTGCTGCGTTTAGGCATGGCAACGCGTCTGGTGTGTTTCTTCCTTAACACCGCTCTCTTCTGAGGGAGAGCTATCCGTTTCTGCTGGGAGTAGTTGGACGTCAATACCCTGTTTCTAACACAAGGTCAAAAATAATCGTAACTTTAATATTTAATTAACTTATTAGATTTATTGTTGCTAGTGCGCACTCGGGGCGCAGGCTACCTTACATGAATGCACTTCTAGTTTTGACATTACAGTCAGGCAGTCTTGTAGGTGTACCGTAATGCTCCGAATGTCGATTGAGCAGAGCGGCTTCGTTGCTAACCAAAGTCATAGTTACACATTTTAACAGATTTTTGAGCACATTGTACCACATAAAATTGGTCAGTAAGCACAACTCTAATCATATATAAGGCGCTCCGGTTTATAAGGCGCATCAGCAATTTCTGACAAAAAATTTAAGGATTTTAAATGTTCCTTATAGACTAAAAAATATGGTATTATTATTATTATTATTATTGTTATTATTGTTTTTGTTATTGTTATTGGGGGAGGAAAACTAACACTGCTCATCACCTTGAGCACATCGTCCTCACAGTGAAACATGGCAGTGGTAGCGTCATGCTGTGGAGATCCATTCTTTCAGCAGGGACAGGGAAGCCGGTCTGAGTTGATGGCGTATATGGAGGTAAACTCTGGAAGAAAGCCTGATAATCAACCCTGAACATACAGCCAGATGTGCAATGGCTTGGTTTAAATCAAAGCGTATTCAGGTTTTAGAATGTCCCATTGAATCTGGTTGAACTAGACTATTTCACAATGGGAAAAACTGTCAGTATCCAGATGTGCAAAGCTGCTAGAGACATACTCCGAAAGAGTTGCTGACGCAATTTAAGCAAAAAGCTGGTTCTACAAAATATTGACTCAGCGAGGTGGAATATGAACGCTAATCCAATTTTTCTGATTTTTATTTACTAGTAATTCAGGCCCATGTATCCATTTCCACTTCCAATTTACAATTAGGATCTACTTTGTGTTGGTCTGTTGTATCATATTCCAACAAAATCCACTGAAGTTTGGTTTTAACGACACAAAACGGAGGGGAAAATTTGCAGATAATATTTTTGCAAAGTACTGTAAATTTCATGTAGTGAAAATAATCAAAAATTGATTATACTGTCGTTATCAGATGGGTACTAAATCCCAAAAAAACCCTGAAGTCAGTCACCTCAACATACAAATTAATGACGATGTTCAAGTCCTGCCAGGCAACGATCAGTTTTGTGAAAAAGACACCAAGCCTGCTTCTTCATCCCGGGACTGATGGGCTCTGGCGTTTTTTATTACTACGCTGTTTAAACAGATGAAAAAGTTCTGCTTGGCTGACAATACGGACACTCACCATGAATGTCTGATTTGAGGTGGCAGTGTAAATCAGATCTCCCAGGTACCCCGTTTCCCCCAGCTTTCCGCCTCAGCATTCCACCTTCAAGATTGTTTTGGATTTTATACGTACAACTCGCATTATCTCTCGCAGTGCATTTACAGTAATAATCAGTTAAACAATAAATAAATAAATAAGGCTGGATCACTGTATGAGTTGCAATTATTTTTTACAGTTAACAACAACAAAGACTTGACGGTTCCTTATCTTTTACTCGTTGTCAGCTCAGATGAGTTCCAGATGCATGAATGATGATTTGTATTTACTTGCATAAACTCTGTTCTTCAAGCAGACCCCAACCATTCACTCTGATGGTTTTCTAAAGAGAATTCGTCAAGTCCACAAAACATGGGGATGGGTCCGTAGTCTTCACAGTCGAAAGCCAGTCATTTCCTTGGTGCTGTTCATCAACAAGTCCACTAATTATCTGCCAAATATTTTCCTGTAAAAAAAAAAAAAGCACAATATAACACACCAGAAGGAGGGGATCTTGAACCCTCAAGTGTCCACCACCCACACGGAAGATTCACAGAATGTTGCTTTGAAATAAAAATGTTAAGTCTACACCGAGTCAGAACGGACCTGCAGCAAATCTCTTCTTGACCAGAGACAGCCGGTAGCCGGTCCCAACAAGCTGGATGTCGCAGCCTGACAGCGTGCTTCCCTCACTGGTGAACTGGACCGCCAACTGGGGGGGCTTACAGGGACCTTCTTCCATCTGGAACCGGCCCAGCAGAGCCCCTACTCCTACACAATATGCACATATTTGACTTTGCATAGAACAGTACAGTCGTTGGGAAAATTAAGGACACCCCCTCGCTTAAATATGCTAAAATATTTCTTTGAGGTTTCTGGGTAGTTTTCTTGAGGTTCTTCATAGTTTGCTTACGTTTCCACAGCATTTAAATCCCATCTAGGACTGAGCATTGAATGGGCCATCGCAAAATCCTGACAGATTTGCTTCTGTTTTTGGATTCATAAGCTATGTTTATGTGCACAAAATTTCACGACCGGATTGAAATCTATTCGGATTAAAAAACAAAAACTAATTGGATTGTACCGTTTATATGGGCACACGATCAATTAACCCGATCATTTATATGCACCAGGCTTTATTCAGAATAAAACAACTCTGACATGTGAGGTTATCAAATTTCCCTTAAAAAAAAAAACTTATAAGAAGTACTTACGTCTTTGCTGAGCAACAAAAAATAGTAAACAAAGCAGTATTGTACCAGTTTGTTTGTCTTCTGAACGCCCAGACTGGACTTGCACCAGGTTCTAATTATGGTTGAAACTTTACTGAATAAATAACAATTTTAAGCTCTTTCAATATTTCTAATAGAAAGGTTTTATCGGGAGCACAGCCAGTTTGTCTCCACCACATACACGCAGGTCAACTTGCCTCATTCACATTAACTTGATCCTGACACACGTTTACATGCATGCTGATCGGATTATCAATCGGATTACAATTTCATTCCGATTGAGCGTAATCCGATCACAGTTTTCCAGTTGTCTTGTTGACATGACGCATTTTTATTCCAATCAGCTCTTTATTCCGATTACTTTTGTCCATGTAAACGTAGCTACTGTCCTGTTGGTGACCCAGGTTGGACAGAGCTTTCCTTTGTACTTTAGAATACTTTGGTTTACCAAGTAGTTTATGGTGGATTCTGTGACACCGGGATGTGCAGGTTCTATGTAAAATATCTTTAGTTTCTTCTGAACAATCCAAAGAACACTGGTCCTCAAGTCTTCCTCCTGCTGTTCAGTCTTATTCTTACTAGAATTTTTTCTTCTACAAAAGAAAATGCCCCAAAAGAGAAGTAAGCATACATAACAAAAAATTATATTTATTTATATATATATATATATATATATATATATATATATATATATATATATATATATATATATATATATATATATAAAATTGTGTTATTATTATATATATATTTTTTTAGTTTTTGGTCATATGGCCCAGAATCCGTGGCATCACCCTTGCTGTCCACCCTGATTTTATGCTGACGCACATCAGTTTGCTCCGAAGCAGAAAAATTCTACTTTTATGGAAGGTGATCTTGAATTTCATGTTAGATCTTACAGGAACAGGACGGGTGTCCTCAGTTTTGTTTCTTTCCCCAATGACTGTATTTTTTTAAGAAAATTATTTTGAACTTAAAAAAATAAAATAAAAAAAATGCACTTGCCTCCATTTTCTGATCTTTGAGATAGGCTTTGGATCTTCCACTGAATGGTTTGCTGCTCTGGATTCCTGAATGAGAGAGAAAGTAAATCATCTCATCTCTAACAGGCCGGCAGATAAACCAGCAAGAACGTGTTTCTCTCTTTATACACGGGAGGTTTGTCAGTTGTTAGATCTCCTTGCAAGACTGTCTGTGAACCCATGAGAGGAACCTTTACCATGTGGCAGGAGGGATCATGGTCTGCAGCCTGGCTAGGCCTCCATCCACAGGAACCACAAAATGGATGTTGTGCAACGGCACCGGAGCTGCCATGGCCTCAGCGTTGTATTTGTAATCGATCCGAAGGTCAGTGTTGGTGGAATCACCTCGCCAACTCACAGCCAGGTTCAGAGGGGTGGACTGAATCCCCTCCGCTGACACCTAACAGGAAGGAGAATGTGTAAATCCAGCTGGAATGTTTAATAACAGGAAAGATGTTAGGCAAATAAAAGGTATAGCGTACTTGATATTTGATCATATCCACATTGTAGTATGTTGCCTGAGGCTTCTGTTCTGCTACTTTCTTCAGATGGCTCATCAGGTTTGGCATGTTTACCCAGAATTCCTTGGTATCCACACCATCTGTTGTAGTATCACTACAGGATGATAAGAACATGTTTTGTTCAGGCATAGTGATAACAGGATGATCCATGCGGAAAATGCAATACCGTCCAGATCTGAGGTGGCCCGCTACAGTGCTCTGTATTGACAATATTGCAGCAACCACAACCTACATTGAGCCTCAACAGGATTTTGTCTCATAGATCAACACAAAGTAGTTCATTATTGTGAAGTGTAAGAAAAATGTCACGTGTTTTTGCAACAAAAAAAACATTTTTTTTTTGCAGATAAAAATATGAAAAGTGTGGCAACATTAAGTCCACTGAGTCAAACCTCCTTTCGCTACAATAACAACGGCTAGTTTTAAGGAGGTCTGTCTCTACCAGCTTTGTATATCTAATTAAGGACGTTGCTGTCCAGTCTTCTTTGCTAAATATTTTCAGCCCTGTGAGATTAAACGGAGAGCATCTGTAAACAGCTTTTTCAGGTTTTGCGAAAGATCCTCATGGTTATATGTTATACGTTTCAGGCCAACACAATGGAGGTTGTAGATATATCCTCGCTGAAACGCAGCTGATTCAAAGGGGTGAACGGCGTGTAAACCATCTTTGCTGAGACCTGTGAATGAACCACTCATTTGATCCAGGTCGTTGAATCAGGGGGAACCTGTAATTTTTACATTTCCAGTTTCTCTCTACAAGTTGTTAGTTTAATAAATCTACCTCTCTGCATCACATTATTTACAACACTATTATTTTAGGTTTACCCAAAGCTTTTTTTCAATGTCGCTTGAAGATGCTCCTACCTTCTCCATCATTTATTTCTTTTCTTTTTTTTTTGTGGATGTGTTAAGATTTACTGTAAGGCCTTTTTAAAACTGGTCCTGGTCCATGTTTTTAGTCCCCAGCGCCTTAAGCTACAAGCTTTTTATGTCGGGTGATCTCTAGTAGTCCTTTTTACTGACAAGCTTGTATTTGTCAGTGTATTTACTGTCTGTGTTGTACTAACTGTTCATAAATTAAAAAATGAAGAAAAAAACATTGGGATGGTTAATTTTCCTAAACTGCTTAGGGCTTTCTTTCGACAATGACTTCTTCTCTCTGTATATGTAAGATTTGTGAAGTGGGTGGCTAACACTTGTCTTATCAATGGATTGTCCTTCTGGGCTGTGGACCACTGCTGCTCCTTCATGGACTTATTCTCCAATTAATGTTCTACCAGGCTGGGCTTTCAGTTCAGGTGCACAGCCAGGTCTTGGCAGATTAGCAGATGGCCCACTCTCTTTCCATTTTCTGATGTTCAGAGTTTTTGGCCATTAATCAACATGAGCAGATTTAAAAAGATTTAAACTAATTAAATCACAGGATTGTTAATTTACAAACTACTTGGGAAAAAAATTACAAAAGTCAAAGTTCAAGTGGCATAAACACCTCTGCAAAGGTGTTTATGCCACTGCACCTCCTTATCTTAAAATTCCCATAGACACAATAAAGGGCATAACTGAATTTCATGGTTCTGGATGAATACCTGGGGGGAAAAAAACATATTTCTGCTATGTTTAAACCCACCAGCAGAGCAGCTGCGGATTGGGGAGGACTTGCTCCAGTCGGCTGTAGTTGCTGATGATAAAGGTGAGGACCGGCTGAGTTGGGTGACAAGCAAAATGCCTGGTTATACCAGCAGGGAAGGAGAGGACCATCTCCCCTGTGATCTTCACGGCACATCTGCAGCAGGCGGACAGAAGTCAAGGTGAGAAGCAAACACTTTAGGACATGCAAGCTAAAGTGCAAAATATTATTCTATCCCAATCTACTTTCACGTTTTCTAACGGCAAACATTAGCAATATTATAATATCGAAAAAATTCTGTATGCTGTCATACTGACTAATGTGCTTTCGAACAGGGCACTTACCTGCTGGGATCGGCGCCTTTGAAATAGGCATTTATAGTTTCTGTGAAAGCAGCTGCAACTGGCAGAGTGTCCTGGGGTCCCATGGTGAGTGGGCTGGGTCCTCTGGAGCACCCTTAGAACCAAATAAAACCAAAATATAGATATCTTCTTGTGTATCTCTCTGCAGCGATGAATTTATCAAAATGTTACCCAAACCGTACAGACTATGGACCAAAAAAAAAAAAAGGTTACATTTAACTAAACCAACCACAGTGTTGTCCAGAGTATTACATACATTCATCATGGGAATAAATGTCATTAGTTTAGGGCTTCCAGTAACATATGTGAACTTTTTTTCAATGTTGATTATATAACAAAGTGGCTTTTAAAAAATGAAAATTTGGTGTGCAAGTTTGAATTTATATTGAGTTTTTCATAATCCTCACAAGGCCAAAATTCTACATGTAGGCTTGAATATTTATGTATATTCAACACTAATATTAATTAGATGTCCCTTAGCTAATTAAAGAGAACCCATACTGTGGATATTTGACGCAGGAGTTTCTTTCTTGGCCTTGGACTCTCAAAGTCCATATGGGTTAGAAAGATCTCCAACACACATCAAAGCTTGCTCTGGATTGGATTAGGCTGGCTAATATTAATCTTCTGGAATGACTTCAACTTCAGTCTTATTAAACAATGATTACACGGCGAGATTATTGCATGGAGACCAAGGAATTTAAAGGAGTCCTGCCATTTGTGACAATAGTGCAAAAACTTCCAGCAAGAATTACACCAGGACCTGACAGTGGCTGTCTGGTTTCTCTGCAAGTTGCCAAGGAAAATTGTTCCACATATCAGTGTATGTAAATATTTGAGTCTTTAAGCATAATTATTACCCTGTATTAAGTAGAAGTAGAAAAGAGAATAGCTTAAAGAAATTATTAAAAGCTTCAAACTAATTTCACATTCATGCCCGTGATGTGACCGTATGTGAACCTCGGACCGATGCTGCACGTCTCTATGATTCTGGGATCTGTGAGTAGGAGGTGGGATGGGCAGCAAGACTCTTGTGAGCGCAGCAGATAAAAACAGAGCCTGCTGGAAGGGCTTCATGCACCGATGGCGCAGCTGCTGCTCTGTAGAGCGACTCACCTTCAAAAGCTAAATAAAACCTGCCGTGGTCAAACCAAACCAGAGGCTGTGAGGCCTCTGGGTGAGCGGAGACATGAGGAGGAGAGAATCATGAGAGGGACAAGACAGTGAGGCAAGAACAGGATGACGAGCGGCAGACGGCAGGTAGACTGAAACTGTGGCGCTCGGCCGCCGAGGCGAGCTGGACAGTAGGTTCCATACCTGTGGTGGGCATGCTGAGGTCCCGTCCTAAGGTTGGAGTGGACGCTGCGCTGTGGGACGTGAAGGAGGAGAGGGAGGAGGAGCTCTCAGCCCGGGCCAGGGGGGCAAAAGGCGGAGGGCTCCCTGAAATCGGAGGGCTGAAGGGCCGACTCTGAGAACACATCCCAAGAAGATGTAAAGATGAGGTGAAAAAGAGCTGATCGAGTGAGACTGAGCGAAGACAGAAGAAGACAGGGCTTGTTGTGCGTACCAGGTCTGTGAATGGTTTCCCGGGGGGCAGCTTTGGTCGTGAGGATGGACGAGGAGGGGGAGGAGGAGGCACTGGGCTCCCTCGAGACTGAGGCGTGACAGGACGGGCTGGAGAGGAGGGGCCTGTGGCAAACATCAGTGTCTGGTTAGCACTGTCCCCTGAACGCTTTATTTCACAGTAAAAGGAGTTACAGTCACAGTAAAAGGAGAGCACTTCTGTCGGTTTTACCTATCAGGACAAGATCAAATGATCTGAGCTTTACCTGCTTTTAAATTTACGGAATTACAAAGTCAACCCATAAAAAAATCCCATAACCCATTCCATGCTGTCATTTTAAATAAACACACCGATGTAAAAATGGAAACGCTGTGTGTGAGAATGCTAAGCACGCCAATGCTGCCTCTGCTGTGACTTTGTGTATTCACCATCATCAGTGGGACTACCAGAATAAAAACAGGAGTTATGGACTCTGCCAAAGTGGAAAGGCATTAGCAATGACCGGTTGAGGCGGTTGCCATCTTCTCAGGTGGGAAGGCCCCAGCAGATCAGCCCTGAGGTCCTAACTGGTTACAGTCAAATTAAACTTTTGACTTCTTTTCATTGGGTTCCATTAAGCTCTTCTGAAGAATTGAATGCTGTACTCTGCAAAGTGAAAAATGTTTTCTCTTTTCCTATGGCCCACAGATTTAAACATAGAGAAAGAAAGGAAATTTTTACGATCCCAACACTAGATGTCAGTAAAACCCACCTTTACGCCTTACTTTGGAGTTGTGTTTGATTTCAGCCTGACTCCCATGCAAAATCCATCTCACCATCTTGTCTCTGTCAGTGTAGGAACTTAGACCTGCGTTGTTTGCTCAACTTGACATTTCTCGTGCATTACTTTCCTGACGTTTGGACACATGCAATGTCTGGTTTCCAAGATGTTTACAAGTCATTCACAGAATGCTGCAGCGAGATCATATAATTCCTGCTTTATATGTATTACATCCAGTTGAGTTCAGAATTTCCCATTAAATACAGAGTAAAGTGGTGCATGGGCAGACACCACTACGATCTTCTGGGGAAGCACTGAGTAGTTGCTGCTTCTCTCCATGCACACACTACAAAAACGGAACTAAAAGTTCTGCAACTTCACTTTTGCGTCTTCCGTGTCTATTCAGCTGTCATGTAAACTTTTTTCTGCGCTCTGGGATTTTTATAATGACAGTTTTTTTCACATCAGTTTGTGTCTACGTCTGTGAACAATACTTCACAAATAAATGAGTGACTGAGCAAAAGAGGCAACAAATAGAAAAGGATTATTTCACAAACATCACGCAAAGCTCTGTAGGGTTAAAACACCGTTGTTAGATGTTAACAATGAAAAATCGCTTCAGTCATTTCAGAACGTATAACTACAAATTATTCTCAGTAGTGCTGAGACAGAATGTTTATTCCTTTATGTCAGTGAATTCAAATAAATCCTGATATCATCCTTTACTTGCACTTTATAAAATCAACGTCTTCTCCTGTATGCATGTAATGCAATGATTTCAAATACCTTATGGTCTAAATTCACCTGAAGGTGGACTTCATATTTACAAAGAGACCAGAACACTCACTGCTGCCAGCATAGGGCCCAGGGGAAGACATGATGGACCTGTATGCAGTTGGAGGAAGAGGAGGCGGTGTTCCCCTGAAGCTGGGTGTCAGCTCCCTGGGAGAGCCTGTCACATCTGGTACATCATCCCTCTGGTACACTCCCTCCGGAGTACTCTTTCCTCCCAGATTCCCGTAGACTAAAGGAGATGTGACCCCTGCCCGAGGGGACCTCCGCTCTGCTGGCAGAGGGGGCACAGGGCTGATGGGAGCAGCGGAGCAGGCGTACCCTGCCAACTGCAGGACCTCCTCGTCAACTCCCTCCTCGTCAGTGAATGCACCGGGAGACTCAGAAGGGGAGAAGTCAGGAGGCAAAGGGGGAGCTGGCTCATCTGGAGGCGGAGGTCCGAGCACAATGGAGGGGGGAGAGTCTAGTTGTGTGAACGGAGGAGGAGAGCCTGGGGAAAACTGTGGAGGAGAAGGCGGAGGCTCGTTTGGCGGCGGCCCGGGAGAGAGGCCAGGTGTGGAAGGGGTGGAGGAGGGCGTGTCTGGAGGAGGAGAGTCTGGTGGCGGTGGGGGAGCCGGTTCATCAGGAGGCGGTGGTCTATCATCCACGAAAGTGACCCATTTGGGAGACGGCGCATCCTCTCTTGTTCTGGGGCTGTCGGCGGGACCGAACACGTCGTCCAGGTCAGGGGCCGGGGACCCCCGGTAAGAGGCTGGGGAAAGAACGTTCAGGTAGATGGGGGCAGAGTTGCGGGCGGCCCTGCCGTTGGGTAGATCAGCTGTGAAAACAAGTTGAACAGTTGCTACTGAATTACAGCGTGTGGCAGACATCCACTGATGATTTTAGAAAAAAACTTACCTGCCAAGTCTGAAGGGTAGCCATAACGACTTCTGGATGGGAAGTTCTTTGGAGGAAGTGGTGGAGGAGCTGCAACACAGACAGTTCTGCCTCACCAAGCACACACGCAGCAGTTGGACTTACAGTCACAACAAAGGGTCGCCTACTCACCTCCTGTTGGGAAACTTCGGCTCAGCTGGGATTCTGAACATGGTCTGGGTTCCCCCCATGCCTCACTACGGATTACTGCTGGTGCAATAATATATAAGCAGTCAGAGTTAAGCAGGAAACACCCAGTGTTAATATAGGAAGCTACTGTACGATAATTAATGGAAGACGGACCATCATATCTGGTATATCTGCTGTCTGAAGGAAGCCTGAACAAGGTAGGAATGCTCTGCGGCTCAGTAGCACTGCAAGAGAAAGCATATTTATTAAAAACAGTGCCAGCTTCGTTCTAGTTCTGGGCGATCCAGTCAGACATGATCAGCTTTAAGTAATTCAGTTTGGACCTTACATTAACATATCTTTATATATTTCAACACGGTTATTCTAAATAGTTGTTTGGTTGCACTACTTCATACTTCCTGTCCTTTTCATGAACTTTCATGGGATTTTCAGCAATCTAGCAGCTACTTTCCAGAACTTTAATAGAACTTTCCTACATCTCCTAGAAACTTACTGGGTACTTCCCCAGGGGTCACCAAAATGGGGGTACAATCCACCAGTGAGCTGCATCTAAAACTTTATTTTATTCCGTTACTCTTTTTGTTTAATCACACTTGAATGTACATAGATTTAAAAAATGACAATATCTATAACAAAGTTTGAAAATTGTATTTATTTTACATAAAGTTAAGGTGACTCCTCTAGTTCAAAGGTCAGCACGGGTAGCTCTTTGTATGACACAACACCAATGAATGTAGCTCTCAGTTTCAAAAGGTTGGTGGCCCTTGCCCCACACTTTCAGGAAACCTACCGGGTATTACTGAACGTTACTGGAACTTTCCGAGTACTCTCCTTGAGGTTTAATGGGACGTGCTGTCACGCTCCTTAAACTTACTGGCTTTCAGAAAGTGAGCAGTAGTATGACACTTGTGTACATTCCCATAGTTTACCTTCATGGAAGTTAAATGAAAGTTCTAGAGAAGTTATATAAAATCTTAATAGAACTAAAAATGGTGCATGAAAATTAAATTAACTTCTAAAATTAACTCGATAGCTTTAAACAATTGAAAAAAGGCTGAAAAGATCAGTTTCTCTTCAAATACATATGTTTGCTCAATTGTCACCCTCATTTACAGATCTGGTTGAAGTAAATTTGTATGTCTGAAGAGAAACTGATCATTTTCAGACATCAAAAAGCCTATGTTTAGACTACAAACAATGGGTCTTAAGAATTAAAGTTCAAGAAAGTACCGTGTGATTTGCATAAAAGTGCCATATTCTGGCCCGTTTTTCTGCTTGCTGCAACAATCATCCTGCACCTTTGCAATCAAGATTATCTGATGCACCTGCAAGCAGCTCAGTCAAGCTCATCTCTTTCGCCTGTTTATCTCCCAATGTATACCTGACTTCAGCAGAATGGCAGTTACCAGATTATTGAAGGCTTTGAGCCAGCCGATGTCCAGCGTTTTTCCCTACCTGATTCCAAGTATTCAACTCGGCCACGTGTCAACGGATTTCCTGTCTTGCCAAGCCCCTGTCGGACCTCTATGCTGCCTTCTGTATTCTGGACATAACCTGGACTGATCTCGCAACAACGAGCCTTGCCTAGCCCTGCAGATAGGCCAGCCTGTCTCTGCCCTCCCACGTTTGACGCACGCTTGCCGTACGTAACAGATTCCAGTCTCTGCCCACCTGCCTGTCACAGCCAGCTCTCAACATCGGCAGGCTCCGGCTGCTGAAGGTTCATCATCATTAATAAATCTTTAAAATTGTAAAGCCGTATCTGGCTTGACTATTGGGTTCTCTGTTTTGGGTGTCGCATAAAAGAAAGTCCTAGAAAAGTTACATAAAGGTGTCATGAAAAATTCCAGATAAGGCCCCTGTTACAAGTCACCTGTAATACAATCTGATTATACCTAGCACGGATCTATCAGAAATTCAGGTTTTTATCATTTATATAATGGAACAACTCAAACAATTTTGCATGCAAAATTTCCAAACTTATCCAGACTTGTAAAACACTGAAAATCCTACTCCAGACTTGTCCAAACCTTTCAAGACTATGTAAGAATACCATTTATAAGTTTTAGGGCTTTGGTAATAATGTTCACTTCACAAGAGTTAGTCACAAACCTCGCCGTCTCAGATGCATAAGTTGGCGTTGGGGTTGAGCGTCTGGGTCTGGCAATTTCCTCACCTATAATAAGAAAAATCAATACAGAAACTCATATATTAGTCTGCATATCAAATTAATAAGACTTAACAATACAGTTTGCTTGTTAAATATAACCTTGATAGTGTAATCAATATAAAGTGTAATCAAATACTGTGCCTTAAAAAGTATCCATACCCCTTAATTTTTCATATTTTGTCAATTTAAATGGCCTGAACACCCCATCCCAATGGTGAAACAGAGGTGGGAGTATTATGATGTCAGGATGCTTTTTCTCAACATGGAGGGGGAAGTTTAGCAGAGTTATTAGCAAACTGAAACATAAATACAGGTTAATACAAAAAGCAAAACTGACAGAAGCTGCAAGACATTTAAGGCTGAGACAGAGTTTCACCTTTTCACAAGAAGCAGGCCCTAAACATACATTGAGAGCTACAAAAAAAAAGAAAAAAAAGATGAAAGATTATTCATGTGATGGAATGGGTCAAAGTCGACGTCTAAATCCAACTGAGATAGTCCTTAGACTTATCAGAGCCTAAAGACTATTTGCACGCTGAAGCTTCTCAGGAAGTGTGTTTAGTCAGTGCAATTAACTGATCTCATAAATAAATATATATATATATATATATATATATATATATATATATATATATATATATATATATATATATATACAGATAGATAGATGTGTCTGTCTCAAAGCCGGTGTCTGTCTCAAAAACTTTGAGAGGTGATGCTCACAGGTGCTCTGTATCTCTCACTGAGCTTGAGCAATTTTGCAATGACAATTAGCAAAAACATGTTCATTCTCTGCACCTGCAAAGCTGCTAGGGGCACACCCCCAAAGGACAGCAGCTGTAGTTGTTGTGAATGGTGGCTCTACAGGGTATCAACATGAACGAAGTTGAGAACAAATGCATGCAAAATTGTTCAGATTTGATTTGCATTAAATATGGGCTAATATCAATACTTTCCTTCAGCTTCACAAATATATACTTCCTTTTGTTGCTCTACCACATAAAATCCCAACAAATTACACTGAAGTGTTTTGTTTGTAACCAGAAAAATTTGTGAAGTATAAATACTTTTGCAAGGCACTGCAGTTTAAAATACTGGCTCAAAAGTTGGGACAGAAACAATGATAATAAAAATAATTAAAAAAAAAACATTGAAAAAATTTCCACCAAATAAATTTACTCACATGACAAGTTTCTTTTTATCATCCCCTGCAAAATGTGAAAAGAACAAAAAGGTTAGAAATAAAGAAAATCTATGGTGCATCCAGATGTATCTATTAAAGAAATTACATCCAAAAATAATTCTTACTAAGGTAAACCTGAATTTCTACAAATAATGTATATTTGTTCAGTCATTATTTAATGGAAATGTTTTTTGAGCTGGAAAATATACATTTTAATTATTTAGCAATACAAAATATAAATATACACAAAATACCAAAATGTTGTTCAAATGCTCTAAATCAGCTGCTGGCAATGAGCTAAGAAGGATGTGCAAAATAAAACAGCAGTAAGATTAGTATTAGTATGTACTGTACATGAGGACTGTCACCAGCTACAAGCGTGATACAGAGGGGACGAATGAGTTATTTAGTCTGGAGGACCTACATTTCACACTTCTTTTATTCACTATATTTTTTTTCACTAACTATTAAGCTTAAAAGGATACCATTCTTAATAAGATAACACTCTTTGTCCCAAATCATCTGTGAAAACACTTGATTGTCCATTTTTGGATTTGTACTTTCGGTGCAGCACAACGTAAAGCTGAGAGCAGGAGGTCGTCTTTCCGGCCAGCAGAAAGAGAGGGAAACTCACCGGACTGCGTCTCTGAGACCAGCAAAAAGGAAGAGAGAACAGACCTGGGTCAGAAAGTGAGTGACAAATCAGTCAACTGGACACAAACTACAACTGGATACAACACATCTTCTTTACTTTAACCGCAAAGCTCCCATAATGCAATAGGTGCCTTTTGGACATTAACTCAGGACGCACAGAACGGGCCAGCCCATGTGGCATGGGAAGCTGCGCTGAGACCAGATCACTGGGGTGTCAGAGCTGTCTCTGTTTGCTTTGCATTATGTTACACATGTGCTTTGCCAGAAAGGTTCAAGTAAAGTTTTAACTAAACAGAAAGAATTACCAAAACATTGGTCGGTTTTAGGGCCAAAAAGGAACAAAGTTAACACAGAATCCACATGCAGAAACAGGGAGAGCTCCATAGAGACAATCATAAAAACAAAACAAGCTCCTTCACCACATCAACACATGCTAGCAGACTCCTTCTTGGTGGTGAGACATTTATTAAAAAAACAACAACAACAAAAAAGCACGAGGGGCTTACCGGACTTCTCCTCTACACAAGGACAGCAGGGAGTCGGCAGAAAGGACAAACACAGTGAGAGACTTAAAGAGATGTTATAAAGTAGAACAAATGTGTCAGTGTTCAGCGCGCTTCAGCGCTCGGCTCAGCGTCCTCACCAGAGATGGAGACAGGGCCAGACCCCCCACCGAGGCTTTCAGCTCGTCCATCGACGGGGGAACACACCGGGCGCTGTCCGCCACCAGCGGCTTGATGCGGATTTTGAACTTTTTCTTGCTGTCCTCGTCATCTTCTGAGTCGCTGGAGGAGAAGTGCTTTTCTTTGGAAGCTGGTGAACACTTGTCAAGGGCAAAGTGTGATTCGTTCAGCCTGTGCGGATATCCGAGACTGATTCCACTGACTGCAGCCTGTTGGGTCAAAACAAACAGGAGCAGAAGACCGAGCATTGCTCCTGCTCTGTCTCTAAATTGTCCTGCATGGACGAGGTCTCCAAAGTGGCTGCCCATTTCTGTCCCATGATGACGTGAGGGTTGAGCTTAAATTAGCTGAAAAGGCTGAAGTGAAGCAGAAAGCCATACAGGGCTTGATAGCTGAAATTAGCAATAAAATAGCAAAGATTTTCTAGGAAATCTGCCTGGGATGTGGTTTAAAGAACCGTTTCAGATGTTCCAAGTTAGGTCTCAGCATGAGAGATGTAGGCTTTAGATGTAGGTTTTGTTCTAATAGTCTCAGAAAGGCAGAAAGTGTAATTAGCAGCAATGATCTATGTTGTTTTTGGAAAGCCTGCTCTTTTTTTATGGAAGTGAAAGGAAATCTCCTGCTTCTCAGACAGTTGGATAAAAACTGCCCCCCCCCCCCCACACACACACACACACACCCAGTAAAGGAAACTGTTTGTTGCAAACCATGGTTTAACTGAATAAAATTTCCTTAAAAACAAACCAACTGCATTGTGTTAATGCGTAGTAGGTGTTAGTGTGCACAACAGGGAGCGTTGCTAAGTACGCCTTTGAAACTCAAAGTACAACTGTTTGTGTTTTTATCTGTGCTTTTAATCCACATTTATTCTCCGGTGGTGCTCACTCGGGCTCTGTGCCGTCTGCAGAAAATAATACCCTGACCCGTATGTTGACAGAGCTGCACTTTTTCTCCAGATGATCTGGTAGCAAAAGTGCATGGAAGCGATTCATGGGTGGGCTGAAATGACCGGCTCTGTCCTCCAACCGCACCATCCTCTACAACGGCCACGAGTGATCTCCAAGCAAACTGACTGTATTCCAGCCAGCTAGCTCCAACATGGCTGTACGCGGAACATAATCCAAGGTATGTGATTTAATCCAATATTAAAAGCGAGGTGCGCTGTAGCGGCTGAATGAGAGAATATTTGGAACACTCTTCCTGATTCATTTATGCCCAAGTTACAAAAACTAAACCCTTTAATGTGGATTTGCATGTTATCTGGTGGGCTGCTGTGCTAGACCTGCCCCATAAGTGAGGCAATAGCATGTGTGGAAATTAAATCAAGGGAAAAAATTCAAATACATCCATAGCAGTTTTAAGCTGGGAAGACGAGTGCCTTCCCCGTCACTTTTTGCTTCAGTCTCTGCATCCATCACAGCTTCTCAGTGATCAGAGGCATATTCTAGCTGTAGAGCTTGCAGCTTGAACTGTCTGAGTTTTATGTAAAAGTGTGCCTGACTGAACAAAAAAAGTGTGGAAAAGAGTGGAATGTCTTAAATGTCTCTCAAGCAGCATAGGGTTTACTTAAGTAAAGGAAATCACCTTTAAACACGCTTCTATAGCCCCATTTACACTACCCTTGTTAAACCGATCCGTGCCGAGCTCGGTCCGAGCTTGGATCAGTTAACCAAGCCGAGCTTGGTTCTGACGACCGTTTACACATCACGCTATCTCGTTCCTTGGTTCCTCGCCTCCTAGTGACGATCTGCGGTACTACTGCTCTCTAGGATTGAAGGAGGAAATCAAGCAAATAAAATGGCGGCGCCCATAACATTCAGGAAGTTATGTTTGGTTATATTTCGTTGTTTGCGGAGAGTCAGGCGAAGACGGCAACTTGACAGAGTCAGCTTTTGGGAAGTGGATAAGACAAACGAACGTCTAATAAGGATTTACAGACGCAGGAAACAACGACAGACGCTGAGGTTCATCACACTGCTAAGCAGAATCATCACTGGAAATCGTGTGTCACGGTAGGGAAGCTAGTATTTTTATGAATGTCTGAAATGTCAGCTGGCTGTAAGGAGATGACGCGGTCGGCTCGTGCGCTCTTTGTTACCTGAGAACCGGGCCAGAAAAAAACCAGGCCGAGCTCACCCCTGGAACTGGGCTGCATTTAGCGCGGTCCGGTTGTGTCTGGCTCAGTTCAGTTCAGTTTGCGTTCCATTTACACTCGATAGTTATCTCGGTTACCGAGCTCGGACTGGTCTCGGCACGGTTAAAAAGGGGTAGTGTAAACGGGGTAAATGTGTCAGTCTCATTGTTTACATTCTCCTTACAACTGACAGTCCTTACATCCTCGCCTTCCAGCCGCAACATGGATGATCACCATGTAGTTACAATGCTTGTTTTGTTTCTCACTTTTTTCTCAGTTTTTCTAATATTTCTAATATATTTGTGTAGCTGTTGAAAAGAAATCGAATCTCTGGACATTTTTTTTAATGTCACTGTTATTTAAAAGCCATACCGTGTTACTACGCAGGGACCTATAGATGGTTGATTCTTGTTAAAGGTGTGGCAGCAGACAGATTTTGTTCGCAAAACGTCATTAAGGCAGTGATTTTATGAAAAGGGTAAAAGATAACTAAAAAGCTGAATAATTTAAAATCAGCCCACGGTCTTATGACTGGTTTGATGGCTCTGCCTGAAAGTAGAGGGAACTGGTTAGCCTTCAAGGATTCTAAATGCTGCCTCCATTTCTTTTTCTATGGGAAAAAAGTATGCTAATTTGCTTCATTATATTATGAAAAAGCAATGAAGTTTTAAATACCACAAATAAAAAATATAGACCTGTGGATAAAGCTGAATGGGTAAGGTGGCACAGAGTATGTGGAAGGAGTGACTGAAGTGTTGCAGAACAACCGCACTAGTGTGAATATTTTCCAGCGTTCATCTTAGTCAATGCTCCTTCTATTTAGCCACTGCAGAGACAAACATGTGGGGAGCGGGGACTATTGATTGGTCTTATTTAATGCTAAAAGGCACTCAGCCGAAGAGTCACTCTGGCAAACAAGTCAATAGCGATGCCAGCGACATGTTCCGAGAGCGCTGCTTCCTCATCTTGCTGAAAGGATATCATCTCCCTCACCCGGCCGTAGGCTGAAGCCCTCCTCGTCGACATCAGGTGAGGCCTGTAGGAGGGAACACCGCAATAAGAGGCATAAGCTGAAGCTCTGCTCGCAAATGGGGTTTTGGCTTCACAAATCTCTTGCTCAAGATGTTGGGCTTCCTGGCCGAGCTCCAAAACACTCAGCTATAACTCTCTCTAAACAGCGTTTGAAACCATGACGCACCCAGGCCAAACACACTCTTTCATGCCAGAGCTACAGAGTGTCGGCCTGTTCACCAAAATCCAAAACTAAAGAGAGGATCTCGATAGGCAAACAAGGCATACGCTGTGGATACTTACATATCTGTCCCAGTCAATCTCCCCGTAGAAACCATTGGGAGCTCCGTTGGTTTTTTTCTGAAACCAAAACAATATCGGTTATTTAAAACCTGTCATAGGGTAGTATAAAGCATGAAGGTGGAGGAGTAACTGAGGCCCATTCTTGCAGCCACCAGAGCTGGTGACCTTGCAGTTATTGAATGGGCATGAACTCCTCAGTTAGCATGGGTTACACCTGCTGAAATCATTGAATCATGAGGGTGTATTTATTTTTCCAGATTTCCAATTCTAGTTTAATCCCATTATAAACAAAGAAATTGAGGAATTTGACGGAGTTTTATTTTTTATTTTTTGTTTTTATTTTTGTTGATTGGGACCACAAACATGGAGAACATACTTTAAATGAGGACTAAAGTTTACATACTTTTCCTTTCTTTCCACTTTCGCTTCCCTCTTTGTCAGGTGAGCTCCTGTTTAAAATCAGAGACGTGTTACACTGGTGGAAAACATTGTCAAAACTTCATCAGTGCCGTGCAGGTCACCTGACTTTTGACAGATTATAAACATAAAAATATTTTCTTTTTAAACATTTTTCACGTGTCAGAATGCAAAAGCTTGCCTGATCTTCATTTAAAAGATTTGCAAAAGAAAGCTAGCATAAAAGGACCTTTGACAGTACTTCAAACGTTTCTATCATTTTGTTTTGTTGCCTCAGTTATTAGGTTGCATTTAGACTGGCCTTGCAGCATAAACATGCGAGCATTGGAGCAAACTCACGTTGCATCTGTGTCCTTGTCTTTCTTCCCTAAGCCAAGGGCTCTCCTGGTTCGTTTTTTCAGTCCTGGCGCAGAAAATGGAGAGAAAAGTCATCATAAAATTATTTACAGCTCGAGTGGCTTGTATATTCAGTCTATTGCCATGTCAATAAAAGCTACTCAACAGCAAACAGGATTAACAGTGTTGCAAGCCTTGGTGGAACTACAGTTTCCAGAAATAAAAGGAATACATTAATGCTGATATTTTTTATTTCAATTAACATACTGATTTGGAACAAAGTCTTAGCTAGGTGGAAAACGCTTAGCACAGATGGTTCGATTCCACCCCTTATTTACTACATAAAACAGAAAGACGAGCTAAGGTGAAGTAAGGCTTCAGCAGAGATGCTCAATGAATGACAGAGGAGCAACAGGAACAACTGGATACAAAGACCCTGGGGAGGAAGGGCTGAAGGACATGTAGAAGAAAAATATATTCAGGTCAATATAAGGAAAACCAAAGCAGCAATCTGAGAAAGTATAAAGAATGGAATTTCATAAACCTTATTTATGACTGTGTTTGCTCCTTAGCTGCTTTGAACAAAACATTGGGTCTTGAGCTCGCAAAGACGAGATGCCTCTGAGCTCTGTCTGACAAGTCATAAATCACAAAACGGCAAAATGCGCCACGGCTGGAACTTTTCTAAGTTAAAGGCTGGCAACGCAGGATGACCGGAGGTGTCGTGATCTGCATTGGAAGTCTCTCCATAACCATATGTGAAAATGAAAGAAGATAAGCTGTCCACATGAAAATGTCTGCTAAACTCTAAACAGTTGTTTGAGTCCTGTGCCATTTTCAAATGCCACAGGAATTTGAGGCCCCAACATATCCGGGTTACTTAAAGGTACGTTCACACCGAATACGAACAAGGCAAAACTTTTGCATTGATCTCCTGCCGTTGGTCGCGTCACATTTCGCCTCTCTCTCTGGTAAACAATTTGCGCAGACAACGCAGTGAAATTTTGCCCAGCTCGCTTCACCGTCTCATCAAATAGGAGGAGTGTCTTTCTACTTGCAGGTTCCTCTTGTCTGTTCAGCTCACCAAGGCAGGCCTCGATTTTTACCGAGCCGGTCACGGTATCGTATGCAGTGTCCGAAATTAACTTCCTGATTCACCGGCCAAGTTGGCAGGTAGATGTAAAAATCAACCGGCCAGGCATATTTTTTACCGGCCAAAATATTAATCCTGACCAGACCTCAATTTTTATCAAAAATTAAGAGTGAGATTATGTAAATTTTCGGGGGGTGTGGTTGGAGGCGTGGCTGTCTGGACCCTGGAAGAGAAATCTTTGTTTCCTGACTTGATTATAAAAGGCACAATAAGAATTATCACATTTACATCCAGGCAATAAAAAACACTACAGATTATCATTATTCTATCCGTGTTGGTCTAATTTGTGAATGAGGCAGAGTTTTATCAAGCCTACGGTTCAACATTTTTCTCTTCTCACTTAAAGCACGCAGGGGTTCGCACTGCGTCTTTACGCTGATCCAGCTGCTGGATTTTACCCTCGTGCGCTGCGCGCGAGGGATAAACAGTGGGGAAAATGCATAAATAAAGACTTTAAAGGGTTCCTTTAGAGGGAAGAGAATGAATGAAGGTCTGAGCTGAAGCCCCTGATTTTACAAGTTCCTTAAAAAGTCCGCACCTATATTACATGTAACGTAATTTTGCGCACCTGAATTCAAGCGCCAGGCAGCAGCCCACCGAAGCACCAATGGCTCTGTGTCGTTAAATACAAAAGAGCATTAAACATAGCTACTGACTCTCCTATTGATTTTAATTGGGACATTTTGGTACGAGTCGAAGGACATTAAACGCAGTGATTCACGTTTTGAAGACTGGTCGCTGACAAAAGCACCTGGCTCAGAGGGAAGGGAGGAGAGAGGCGCAGTTACAGCGCCTCTCTCCTCCCTTCCCTCGGAGCGCACGTAGTTAAATGCAGAATTAATAAAAACGAAACTTATAAACAGACTAATGGGCGTTTTAGACTGTATCTGGTTAGCAGATCTGTTTTCTGATCCAGCGTGCAGCCATGACTGGTTTTGAATGAAGGCTTTATCTGGGAGCCACTCTCCCCCGAAATAAGATGTGAAAGAAGCTGAACCAGCTCCGCAGAAGGCGGGTCTAGACTGAGCTCTGTGAACCATCATCCGCAGCCCAGATGGGCTTTGTTATTTTTATTTTATTTTTAATTTATTTGGTACAAAGATTTACTCGCCATGTGGCAGCTAGCCCTCTGAAATTCACTCGCCTCCTTCATATGACTCATTGATAATTCAGCTATTAAAACATTTCACTGTGGTTTATGTAAGGTATTTGTAAACAAAATTTGAAGAAAAAGTTTTCCTCCTGCCTCAGAAATGTAGCACTTTGCTTCTGACGTCATAAAATATAATGAGCTGTGTTTCACACACTTTCTGATGTTGTGCCATATTAAAGCCATGATGAAATAATGAAGTCAGATTGAATTCTGACCATGTACCATGGGGAAGGAATCAAAATGCATTTTAAGCAAGGAATTTCCCCACAGCCACCAAGGAGCTGTACAGGAACAGCAGAGTCTGCTTTGCCTCCCTGGGGTTGCCAGTTGGCTAACTAGCCACCTCTGCAAGCCACCACAGACTTCCAGTCTTCACTTCTGACCAGACTAACTTCTCTCAGACCACTTCTCCCTGTTGCTATAAAACTTTCCTCCCACAGGACAAAGCTCAGTCTGCTTCTTCTTGCTGGAGCCCTTGTGGGGGCTGCCACCCAGCCTTCATTTTCTTCCTGCCTCAGACATAGGAGAAGGGAGACATGATAGGGCAAATCAGAGTTAAGTCTGCTGTCTTAACTTCAGCGTCAAGCGCAGGAGTAAAGGAATTCTGCCATGCCAGAAACAGCTTTGTTTATTTCTTCTCAGCCTTTTATAGGAATGCGGACTCCAGACAGATCTGAAAAGCCAGAAAAGGGCCCGCTTTCAAATGCTGAGGAGAACCTGCTGAAATCGTGACTGCAACCGGGTTGGGGGCTGTCTGCAGGACATGGGCTGCAGAGCCGCAGGCTAGCCCATAGCTGCATGGCCGCAGTCTGCTGCTGAAATGACGTTTTCCCTTTTCACTGCCTTCCTTGGATGACCAAAGTGGACCGAACTCACACAAGGCACCGACAGGTTGGACAGAGAGACCCAAAGGGAAAGGTTACAATGGTCATTGGAAAATGTTTGTGATGCCTCCACATGTCTTTAAACAAAGGGGCTAACGGAATTAACCCATGCTAGCATCATGTTCCATGGCATTGCTGATATGGTTCAAATGTGTTTTATGGTTATAACAAACGTTATCTCCACATGGGTTTCATACATTGATGGGATATTAATGTTTATGTTATCCGGCCACTCATTATGACTAAAATAAAAGAGCCGAAAATCTGTTAGCCAAAATGCTATTTAGCTCCTGGATACATCCGGTACCGGACATTCAAAAGGAGCTTGTTTTAAAGCATAAAGATTATTTGTTTTGCTCCCCTGTCGTTCGATAGTCCTTATTCCAGCATTAATATTGAATATTAATGTCGGTTTGAAGGCTTTTAGTTAACTTTAGGAGTAACCGATTTTAGCGTCTGATCACTACAGCGACCCGTAGCGCCTGGAGGTAGAATCGCATTAATCAAATCGGCCGTCCCTAAAGTAAATGATTTTACTGGGCAAATCATTCTTTAAAATATTATTTTCTCAAATAATGTTTTGTGTAACTCATTTGCATCATTGCATCCTTATCTAGCATTACAAATGCTGCTGAACTCTCAGTTTCTAAAATGCATTCTTGCACAAATGCCCTTTGCACAATCATTTCTGCACATACAAATGGTTTCTAAAAATACTCAACTGTACACTGTGATCGCACACTGTCTCTTTCTCCTGCATTGTTTACATTTCAATTGTTTTACTGTTAAATCACTGCTGCACCTTATCCTGTAATTTACTGTAATTTTCAAGCTGTATGCAAACGAAATTTCGTTCTGTACGCACTCTGTGCATACAAAATGAAAAATAAAGTTGTCTAAGTCTAAGTCTAGATATTTAGGGAAACAAAAGGGTCATTGGATCAACAATTTGATACACACAGCCAGGAGGTTAAGCTTTAACAAGGTGTGATTTATCAAATCACACCTTATTACAACATCTCCTGTTGTAATATACAACAGGAGATGTTGTAATAAGGTGTGATTTATCAAATCACACCTTATTACAACATCTCCTGTTGTAATATACAACAGGAGATGTCTTGTTGGGGGGGGGGGGGGGGAGGAGGTTGAGGCTGACATAATCAGACAGTAGACCTAAAAAAGGATTTCAGGAACTGAATTTTGTCAGAAACTCTTGACACTGATCATTTTAAAAAAAAACTTGAATCATGATTCCAAGCTGATACCTTGGCTATTACATATAGCATAGAGAAATTACAATCTGCCAAAAATGGTATCAGCAGGTTAAAGTTTTGTAAATCTGACACAATTCTCTCACATATAGTTTTTAGTTTTTATCCATATATAGTTTTCTAGTGTTTACTGTATTTTATAAATTGGACACACAAGAAATAATAGTCTGTACCCAATTATGGACATCCACATTGTTAATAACATATTCCTTGATGTCCATGCCATGGAAAATAGGATTCATTGATGTGTCTTTTCTACATTTTTTTGATGAAGCTTAGACCGAGGTCAACCAACTACTGTCTGCATGTTTTTTGGGTTCAACGCATTCTTTCATTCTCTGATTTTTATTTTCCCAGTTTCTCAGCTGCTAATAAATACTGTGAATTGATGCATGAGATCAGTAGATACATCTTACTCCATGAACTTTTCTCAATAATAAACAGACAACACTTTAAAAGTTGGGTTTTTTAGGGCCATTATACAGTGCAATTATGGGAGTATCCAACTACTCAGCAATGTAGATCACTCTGTATTCCAGCAAAGCTTGTTTTTGTAACCCATTTATGAAGTAGCCTGAGGAGAAGCTCATTAAACATTAAGTATCTGTAAATACACTCGAGTAAGGGTCTCTTTTGTGCCAGTTTGGATCACATTTAGATACATTTTAACAATTAATTTCCTTGGATTTCTTTACATAAGTAATTACAGAGTCAGAGACCAAAGAGACAGATAAAAAACAGTAAGTCCAATCTTGGACCCTCTAAGGCAGCTTATACATCTCTTTGTCTTGGATCTAAGAGAAAAGACCCCTGACTCAGTTTATTTATTGCTTTATGAAAGGCTTTTTATTAAAACATTTATTTTGGTTGCTCCATCCAACATTCTTACAGAATTAGACCTCCATGTGATGCTGGACCTACTGGAGACAGTACTACCATGGAAAGATTTTAACTAATTAAAGTAAATACAAGCATGCCTCCTAATGAAAACAAATTTAAATGACAATATCAGAGACCCGTGACTAAACCTAACTCATTATTGTTGTTGTACGTTGTACTTTTAAAGCCTACCAACAAGTCCTGTTGTCAAAATTTGCTGTTTTGTTGGTTTTGTCCACACATGATTACCTTGAACTTCTCTGAAATATGTCATCAAGGAGTCCAATCAAAGTAGAGTGAACATGCTAGCTTTAGCGTAACACTACAGGAAGTGCTCTGCATTTCAAGATGGCGACACAGATGGCAGCTTTGTTACTTCATTCTCTTGTACTTTTCGTGTTTTTGTGTGTTTACTCTGCTCTCTGCCCACATTTTCTAATCACTTCCATAAGAGATGAACTCATAAACATCATAGTCCTCCTTAGGCATTTTTTTCCTCCATATTTCATTGACCCCAACTTCACTGAGACCCTGGCTGGCAGTGCAGCGGCTCTCTATCGGATTTCCCACAGACTCAGAAAAGGTAAAAAGGCAGGCGTGCTGGTGAAGTCTCTGCAACAGAGTGTCATGAACTGAGGCTGGCGAACCTGAATTCAGCCACACACAGTGTCACAATTAAGAAGTTTATTTAAAAGGATGAATAGTGGCAGATGAAACAGATGAACAGTACCATGGAGCAGGAAAGTAATGGTAGCACGAACAGGCGGTTGGGGATGAGCAGGAGGCCAAATGGTGCAGCTCAAAGCAGCGCAGATCTGGTGGTTTTAACCGGGGGACCACCAGGGCAGGTAGAGCAGGCGTTTGGGGCTGTGGGGGGAACCAGTAGCATGGCAGCATGGAGACACGGGCAACTTGGAGAGTCAGCAGCAGGACACAGTAGAGGAAGAGAGAGTGACGTTCCAGCGGCAAAGAAATCGCTGAGGAGGGTTTATGTGTGCTGGTGGACAGGTGGACTGAGTAAACCTAATTAGTGGCAACAGGTGGAAATAATCAAGGGTAGGATGGTGGCTGGAGGTAAACTGGGCTGATGGATAATGAAATGTCCAAACAAAAACCTAGACAAAAACCCAGACCATGAGACTCCTCACACCTTTTCCTTAAATCCAACAGTCTAATGTCCACCCCCTGGCTAGTAAAATGGACAAAGTGCTGCTTCTTAGTCTTTAAAAACTCAAATTTCCATGGATCTTCCGCCTTCAGTTTAACCAACTTCTGGCTTGTTGATCATACCCCAGACTGGCCACAACAGATGCCAGCCTTCCAGCTGCTGTGTGCAGACTGCAGTGCGCAGTTTTCGGGGAAAGAGAGAGGAGGTGGAATTGCTTTACATAAACAAAGGTGGGTGTAATAATATCAAACTATTACAGAAGGCATTCAGTATTTTGTTATAAACTCTAAACCTTTTTATTTACCAAAGGTGTTCTCCTTGTTTGTTCTGGCCGGTGTTTACATCCCACCACAACCCCGGTAACGCAAAGGCAGAAAAACAACCCACTAAACACTCAGACTCTGTTATCATTGTTCTCTGGGATTTCAACAGTACAGACCTCCTCCATCAACTTCCAAAATACAGACAACATATTCAGTGCCCCAATCAACACTTCACATTGGCACCACAAAGTCGCCACTTTTGCTTGCTGTCGCTCGCCCGACACAGCAGACAAGAGCAATTGAACAACAGAAATACAGCAGTACAATGGCACCATCTAGTGGTGCTTTCACTTCCCTGCCATTCCAGCCTCGCCACTCACTATTTTGCAGGCTTGGTCCTTTCTGGACTCATCTCGGTAGTAGTAATTGGTTGAGTCATACAACTCACGCAGACAGTCTCTATCTGCTTGTGGAATGAAAGCAGTGCTTCACCTCACATCACAACCACATTCAGTTCCTGATTGGTTGTCGTGGAGTAACAAGAAACAAAGTTTAGCTTTCGCTTCGCATCCATTGCAGGTTTCGTGTCGCTCTGGCATCGCTTTAATTGGCGAAGTCGCGTGTTTTGCGTCGCTAGAATTGCCTCTGTGGCTTCACGTAACGTTGCTTTCCATCACATCGCTCCCATGTGGCACCTGTGCATATGGATATCATGTAAGTCTGTCGCTCGGCCTGACACATTCGTGTTCAATGTGAATGCACCTTTACACAGCTGTATGATATGCATGCCAATAAGTTCCCTATGCAAATATGCAACACTGTCAGGATCCTATTTTTAAACTTCAGCTCGACCTTCAACCCCTACCCAGACATCATCCAGCAGAAGCTCACCCAGCTCACAGTGCTGGCCTCCACCAGTCAGCGCATCACCTTCTTCCTGACTGACTGGAAGCAGCAGGTAATACTCGGGAGCATAATATCCCGCACAAGAACCATCAGTACAGACTCTCTCCCCAGGGGTGTGTTCTTTTTGACTCCTCTTCTCTCTGAACATAAATGACTGCACATCATCTGTGAAACTGTTGACGTTTCTATATGACACCACTGAATATTTATGTTGATTAATAGTATTTAGTGTAACTTAAGATAAAGCTATCAAGCTAACGGCTTGACCCGGATACGCTCCCAACATAACTTCAGTCATCGTCCCCTTACAGTGCCCTCGACATTAAAGGCACACTATGCAACATTTTTCAGTTAATTAATGTGTTCCATACCGTTTTGGGTGATTAAATGAGTCATTTCAGGTTGAACAAAGGTTTTCTTGGCCGCCCTGGTGGTCTGTGGGGGAAATACCGCACTTGCAACTGCAGGAGCCCTCGGCCCGCGCCCACAGGCTCAGAATCTCGTGCAAGATCGCGAGAGTCGGTCTTGCTTTACGGCGAGAACATGTTTGTTGCTAGCGCAGTGGCGATATCTGTGCAGTTATCATGGCGGAACCAGCGATAAAACAGCGAAAGCCCATGTCGGAGCAGGCAAGAAAGAGGAAAAGGGCTCTGGACAGAAAGAGGAGTCGTACACGGGTGAACATCGGGCAAGCTTTTTCCGAATGGCGAGAGCTAAAAGAAAAAGAAGGCTGCAAGGCTGACGCGGACATCGCGTTTGTGCTGATGCGATGGTAAGTAACATTGTAGGGTTTCCCTCACGCTACCGCCTCCCAACATTCCAAAAAAAAAAACGAACTCGATATGCGCGCAAAGCTTGTCTCCCCCGCTCCGCCTCCACCGGTCGCTCCGCCGGTCGCGCAAAGCTTGTCTCTTTCCCCCGCCCGCCCGCTCCGCCGGTCGCGCAAAGCTTGTCTCTTTCCCCCGCCCGCCCGCTCCCCCGGTCGCTCGCTCCGCCGGTCGCGCAAAGCTTGTCTCTACACCCCCCCCCCCCCCACCCCCCGCTCCGCCGGTCGTCCGGTAAGCAAATTCCTAGGGGAAACACTGCATTGGAATGGTTTCTCTCTCTCTGTGTGCATGTTCATACTTTCACTGTGTTAGTCATTGTTTGTACTGCCGTTTTTTCGACTTTTGTATTCGTTGCGTTCGCCTGTCTGCTAAGCTCAAAACAACCGCGCCTGGCTTGACTGAGAAACCAGGAGAACAGCTGAGCATATTTACGACAGTGCACTTTTACTTTCGCCCTCTGGGGGGCGCCTCGCTGGAAAATCAATCCCAGTTGCATAGTATACCTTTAAGTTACCAATTTGAGTTGAACTATTTCTGGAGAAATAATTACAATAATTAAAATTGAGTGTCCTAAAGGTTATGGATTTTTTTAGTAAATCATTCTTTAAAATGTCATTTTCTCAAATAATGTTTTATCTCACTCGGAGTTGCATTGTTCTTGAGCCAGAAAAGAGTAAACTGCCTTCTCCGGGTCGGGGAGGATATCCTGCCCAAAGTGGAGGACTTTTAGTATCTCAGGGTGTTATTCACGAATGAGGGAAAGATGGAATTAGAGTTGATAGGCGGATTGGTGCTGCGTCTGCAGTCGATCTACGTTCTCATCCTCATCTATGGTGATGAGGTTTGGGTCATGACCGAATGAACGAGATCCCGGATACAAGCGGCCGAAATGAGTTTTCTCCGTAGTGTGTCTGGGCTCTCCCTTAGAGATAGGGTGAGGAGCTCCATCATCCGGGGAGGACTCCGAGTAGAGCCGCTGCTCCTCCACGTCGAGAGGAGCCAGTTGAGGTGGCTCGGGCATCTGGTTAGGATGCCTCCTGGACTCCTCCCTGGTGAGGTGTTCCGGGCACGTCCCACCGGGAGGAGACCCAGAGGGAGACCCAGGACATGCTGGAGGGACTATGTTTCTCGGCTGGGCCAGCTCCTCCCCCCCAAGGAGGAGCTGGCCCAAGTGGCTGGAGAGAGGGAAGTCTGGGCCTCCCTACTGAAGCTGCTACCCCCGAGACCCGACCCCGGATAACCGGAAGAAGATGGGTTGATGATGTATGGATCATGGATCTATGGATGTATGGATGGAGTTGTATTGTGAATGGGTTGAGCATATACCAAATGTTGTTCTAAATTAGTTGAGGTAAAGTAACCTCATTCCAAATTCTTTAAGATTAACTTTGATTCTTTAACTTAGATCCTCATTGACTAATTCTCACAGTGATGGTTTTCAACCAACCATTTTTTATTTGTCTTTTTGTTCTTTTGTGAGTACATAGTTCCTTAGTTTGTTTAATATAAATTTTGATCAGTAGCTTTAGTTTAGTCTCACTAGCCTAGTAAAGACGAATTGTTGATTGAAATATATTGTTAATGCAACATTATATAATGTGTTTCCTGGATGACGATTTATTTCTGTTTATAAATTCTGATACTTGAAGAGAAGTTGTCACTCATTTATTTCACATGTGTGCAGAGTTTGCTGTTTGAAGAAGGCTTGAATATCAAAGCCAATTGGGCTAGTATTCACCAGACAATACCTAACAGACCGAGAGTTATTTGATAAATATTAAATAACTTAAAAGCATGTAATTGCACAACATCCCACATAAGACAGTTTGGAAGAAGGCAAGCTGAAACTGAACTTCCTGCAGCAACTCAACAAGAACAACCTTCCACAGGAGCTGCTGTTCACCTTCTATACTGCCATTATTCGGCCCGTCTTGTGTTTGTCCCACGCCGTGTGATTTGGCCAATCCAATATACAGGACAGGTCTAGACTACAGCGAACAGTTAGGTCCGCAGAGAGGATCATCAGGGCTGACCTTCCCTCCATCCAGGACTTATACATGTCTAGGGTCAGATAAAGGGCATCTAACTTCTCCACACACCCAACATTCTTGCCAGGAAGAAAATATCTGTTGCTGTCAAGGAAGACAAAAAGTAGAGACTGCAGCTCCCTAAACTATATTGGTCAGGTATCTAAAAAGGGCACAATACTACAGTAGATCATATGATACTGATTAGATTTAGGGTATTATTTTATGGCACCTTAAAGCTACAGAGTTTTCAAGTTTATACAGTTTAAACCTAATAATTACATACACTGTATAAAAAGTCACAGAATTTTTTTTCTCACTTTCTTTAGTTAAATCAGACTAAACCTTTCGTCTTTAAAGGCATACTATGCAACATTTTTCAGTTAATTAATGTGTTCCATACTGTTTTGGATGATTAAATGAGTCATTTCAGGTCGAACAAAGGTTTTCTCGGCCGCCCTGGTGGTCTGTGGGGGAAATACCGTACTTGCAACTGCAGGAGCCCTCGGCCCGCGCCCACAGGCTCAGAATCTCGTGCAAGATCGCGAGAATCGTTCTTGCTTTACGGCGAGAACATGTTTGTTGCTAGCGCAGTGGCGATATCTGTGCAGTTATCATGGCGGAACCAGCGATAAGACAGCGAAAGCCCATGTCGGAGCAGGCAAGAAAGAGGAAAAGGGCTCTGGACAGAAAGAGGAGTCGTACACGGGTGAACATCAAGCAAGCTTTTTCCGAATGGCGAGAGCTAAAAGAAAGAGAAGGCTGCAAGGCTGACGCGGACCTCGCGTTTCTGCTGATGCGATTGTAAGTAACATTGTAGGGTTTCCCTCACGCTACCGCCTCCCAACATTCCAAAAAAAAAAAAAAACTAACTCGATATGCGCGCAAAGCTTGTCTCTCCCCCCCCGCTCCGCCGGTCGTCCGGTAAGCAAATTCCTAGGGGAAACACTGCATTGGAATGGTTTCTCTCTCTCTGTGTGCATGTTCATACTTTCACTGTGTTAGTCATTGTTTGTACTGCCGTTTTTTCGACTTTTGTATTCGTTGCGTTCGCCTGTCTGCTAAGCTCAAAGCAACCGCGCCTGGCTTGACGGAGAAACCAGTAGAACAGCTGAGCATATTTACGACAGTGCACTTTTACTTTCGCCCTCTGGGGGGAGCCTCGCTGGAAAATCAATCCCGGTTGCATAGTATACCTTTAAGGTCAGTTATGATTTAAATGGTGTCTGTTTCTTTTTTACATATACTAAACTCCAAAAAAATAAGATCAAATTTCTGCAAAATCAGAAGCTAACATAAATTCCTTTACTACAGGATAGAATAGGTCTTAACTTGTATGAGCTGGGTTGAACAAATTTGGGGTCTCGTTTCAGAAACTTCTCACAATAGTTTGCTGGAATTGTAGCCTACTCCTCCTGACAGAGCTGGTGCAATTGTGTCATAACCATCTTCTTCTGGAAATTATATGCTAGCTGGACATTCCCATGGCGTTTATACTTGGATGTAATTGTTTGACGAAGGTAATGAAAAAGTCTTTCATTATTTTGGCATTGAGCAAAATGAAATAATCATAGCAACCCTAACTGGCTAAAAATATGAAAGGTTTAGTCTTATTTATTGTCAGGCACTGAGGAAAAATACAGTTGTATTTAGGTGTCTTTTTAGGAATAGTGTAGGAATAGTGCCATCACAATACCGTAATGCAGCTTAAGTTCAATTAGAAAGACTAACTCATCACCACTAAATATCCGTCTTACACATGTGAAGTGGTTGATCTGATAATTTTGACCTTTCAAGATGCTGAGTCTATCCATCACATATTTATATTTCAGATAATTTAAACACCAATGGGTACACGTCTCTTCCAGATATGTATCGTTAAGGTCACGTTTCCAAAATTTGACTCCCAAACCAGTGTATGAATTCTTTCCAGCCAGAGTCCTGGAAAGCAGAAAATGAAATACCTACCAAAACTATTGTCATCGTCTGGAAATAACACACCAAAGAAAAATCTGAACCAGAGATCATTACTTTGGCTTCCACTATGGTTCTAGCACAGGTTGGAAGTACTTATGACTCAAACAAGACTTTTACAGTGATGGCAGCCTTTCTCAGAGTAAGGCAGAAAAGTAGGTCCATTTAGTTATTTTTGCAGGGTAAATTCTCAAAAGTAGGGTTCTTATTGACAAAGCCCATTACAATAGATTCAGCAAGGTCTTTCTCTGTGGTTCTTAAGGGTTCTAAATGTAGAACTGGAATGTATCAAACTAAAGTTTTTGTAACACCAGCTCCTACTTTACATTCAGATCACACTCTATACCTAAATAACATCAGAATTTCCACATTATGCAATACAATCTTTACAATGGCTTGTACAAAAGTTAATGTCACTTAATTAGTTTTTACATTTTGTCACATTGCAACCACAAACTTATTTTTTTTTCTTTTACAAATAAAAACTGAAAAGCGTGCCCATTTGTGTTCGGCCCCTTAACTCAGATAACTAGCATAAATAAAATCCAGAGCAACCAACTGCCTTAGGCGGTCACATAACTAGAAATCAAAGTACATTGTGTGTAGTTTGACCTCAGTAGTGTACTGTGAAAGCCTTACAGATTTGTAAGAGAACATGAATGAACCAACAGCATCATGAAGACCAAGGAACACAGCAGACAGGTCAAGGCTAAAAGTGTTGAAGAAAGTCAACAATGTAGACCAAACTTTTACTTTTTGGATCACGTGCAGAACATACTCCAAAAGTCTTTGCAGCTAAAAGTCATTCTACAAAAGAACGGGCTCAAGGTGGCTAAATACCAAATACACTGCACACCTTTTATTATTTTCAGGAAACTGTGCAGTTGTAACTTGAAAAATTGTGAAAAAGTGAAATACCTTTCTAAGATGATGTAACAGTGAATGTGCCGCTGCCAAGGTCTGCGACCAATTTAAGCGACATCTTTTAGTGTGGATTCCCACGTGCCAGTGAACACATCATAGCAGGATGACTGCAGGCCTTTTGCTAATATTAGCCACCATCCATCACCAGGCAGGGAGAGAAGTGCATGCTAAACTCTCTGCAAATGGCAAGCGTGATTCTATCTACCTTTCATTTAATGAGACACCAAATGGTCAGTAGCAGCACGGTGCTGAATGAGTGCAGCCTGTTCCCTGGTTCTGAAAAATAAGGTCTACGAGGTGGATCTGTATCCTGTGAATGTACAAATCCAGCCATACAAAGGCACACACTGTCACATGTTAAACCTACATCACACTCCCAACCGTCACTGTTGCCCTTCTGTAAATCTGTCACACACAATGTCACGTGCGCACACACACACACACTGCAGCCAGGGTGTTAAACTGTTCAAGCACATACCTCATTTGCTCCACACAGCATGACAGATCACATCAACGGATTCCCTAGCTTTAATGACCAAGCAGGACACAAGAGGGCAAGAGGCGGATACAGAGAGATAAAGGAGAGAAGCAGTGCACAGAACATTTACCTTGCATCATAGTTGCAGATTTTCATCCTACGTTGCCCTCCGGGTGCACACGTGGACAGCAGAAGACAGATCTAGGCGGTCAAATGAAGCCTGGGCAGGGCATGGCTAATTGTGCACAGCTCCCCTGCGAAGCACGATGATGATTTCTTCCGCCCCAGAGGGCCAGGCTCGCTGGCACCCTCAGCGCAGAGAGGCGCAATGAAGACTGCAGGAGCCGTGGAGGACGCTGCTAGAAGAGAAACCAAGGGAATAGCCTCCAAATAAGGGGAAAGGAGGAGGGGGGTCCTCCCTGAGTGCACTAGGCCCCGGACGCCTGAGCAACATCGACACACGCCATCTCTAAAAAGGGGGGATGCTGAGGAGGGAGACAGAGCAGTGCAGGGAGATAGATGGGCAGAGAGAGGCAGAGGAAGAGTGGGAGAGACAGGAGAGGAGGAGGGGAGTGGGAGGCTCTCTGATGTCACATCTGCAGTAAACCAATCCCTGCAAGCATGGTCACATGGCTGCTGTCCTCTATTGCCTTAGCACTGTCTTTCCTTGCCTTTAGCAGGCGCTCAGCTGCGTGCATGCTGTAAAAATCTCAGCTTCGTAGTGATGAGGAGTTGCGCAGTAATTGAGATAAATATTCAGTTCTTTATTTAGAGAAATTCCCATTTCAATGCACGCTAAGAAAGGTGTCTCTGGGAAAGAAAGGGATGGAGTTAATTAGTTATTGTGCTGAAACAGTCAGGATTTAATAAAGGATGAGCATGGTGATCTTTTAACCATTTTAGAACCAAAATTGCAAACAGGCCACCTGGATGTATTTTAGATTTTATGGCTGTAGCGTTGGTGAAAATTGGGGAATGAGCGAGTGTTTCGCCGCCTTTTTCCAAGACAACTTAAATTTTCAGCTCTCTGTTTTGGTGACAATGAGAGGATTAAAAAGGGATAATTACTCAATCTAAATGAACTTCCTTTCAGTCATAATTATAGTTGAATTTGAATTAAAATTTGTGAATCAGAGTAGTTGTGTTGGGAACTAGTTCATAATAAAACACTGTTTATGTCAGCAAAGAATAAAACAGAAGTAAGGAAGGTTAAAAATGTGAATATGCTAAGAGGATATTATTGCCATAATGACATTATAATGACATTATTATGAGGGGCTGTGAATGTAAACGGGTGTTGCGTTCATGCCAAGGCAAATATTAGCTTCATTATGGCTGTTAGTACCATCCTCAGACACTTCCTTTCTAATGAGCTCGCTCTACAGCAGGGGGACCAGATGTCCCTCATTTGGACGACCTGTCCCAGGCAAGAGCTGTCCCCAAAAATGTCTCACATTTCAGTGTTTCATCAATGAGAAAAAAAATTGCGTGCAGTAGGAGCTATTAAGTGACCTGGCTACCATGTTCGTCTTTGTGTGGACAGGGCCTGAGCATCACATGATCTGTCAGTATACAAACGCAACTTTTCTGAGAGCCCCCAGAGGCTGCAGAACCACTAAACAGGAGGCATCACACCATGAAGACCAAGGAGCTCTACAGACAAGTCAGGGACAAAGTTGTAGAGAAGTACAACATTTTTGAGTTTGCCAAACTTTTTGGCCACCAAGGAAAATGCTATGCTTGGCCCAAACCCAACACATCCCAAGACCCCAAGAACACCATGCAACTGGGAAACTGGTCTGAGTGGAGGAAAAGCTAAATGCAGAGATATTCTTTAGCAGTACCAGTCAGTCTACCTGTGATTTGAGACTGGGACAGAGGTTCAACTTCCAGCAGGATGTTGGTCCAAAACTCAAATGTTTCTAAAGGGAAACATTTAAATGTGTTGGAATGGCCTAGTCAAAGTCAAGACCTCTATCCAATTGAGGATCTGTGATTTGACTATCAAGCCACCTATTTTAATTCCAGGTTGTGAAGCAAAAAAACATGAAAAATTGCCAAGGAGTAGGAATACTTTTGCATAAATTAATGAGTTTTAACTTGGCTTAACCAAAATTTGAGCTGGTTCTTGAGGGTTTTCATTATCGTCTTCTGAGACAAACGATGTACGTGTTTTTAGGCAACAGTTATGTTGGTTGAGGTTGGCGGCTGTATCTGACCATCCATCCACTCTAAGCCATCCAAGGGTTGGGTGAACTTTTGGATCAATTACAAAGACATTGAAGATTCCTGGTAACTTTTCAGAAATGATCCAGACTATCCTGGCAGCTTCAGCCTGCAAAATATCAACTAGTAACCCGGACATTGTTCAGCTGAGAAAACAGCAACAAACTTTGCAAAGGCCTCTTGGGAAAGGCGCATCAATACTATCTCTCAATACTGCATTGTGTCTCACAAATATCAATATTTTCATTGTTTTTGAATCATTAAAATAAGCTAAAATTGGGTGTCCACATCACTAGCTTGCACCAAACTGGCTGTGACTGAACATCTTTCTACTACAAGTAAAGAAACTGTTCCTGATAGTAACTTAATAACGCCTCACTTTAGAGATATCCCTTTAAGTTTATTTGTTTTGTTTGGACTATACCCAACAGAATAGCAACAGCGGTTCTAGCACAGCAAGACAAAACCTGTCAGCTGTATTTATCACATTCACTAATTTTAGCCCAGAAGGAAAATAAAACAGCAGAGAACAGACTATATTTCTCTCTGTCTATGTGACACATGTGCAACAGAGTATCAAAGATGTAATCAGGTGAAAGCTGTCATTTAAATGTTCTGCAGGTTTAAAAGGTGGATGCAAAATATTTATGTGACAGCAAGAACGAGGATTGGAAGGTAATTTAGGAAGGTTTGCGGTGTATTGCTGTGGGAGCTGACATCTCTGTTGAAATTTGAAGACAAAAACCTGTTCAGTTGTGTTGTCTATTTCTGTTGGTTCAGATCTCTCGTGTAAATAACACAAACCTCAGTGTGTTCAGCTGTGCTGTGTTTAAACTTAATTTCATAAAACCAAATGTTAGATAAAGGTCTTGAACCCTGAAAGTTCAGAATTAACAAGAACAAAATAAACCCAGAACGTGACCACATGGCCCTGATCTAGTCGTCAGTGGTGAGGTTTATTTCTGGGTCCTGTTGCTGCCTTGAGCGTTCCAGCAATAGTTGTTAATGAGCTTACCAGCAATGGTTGTTAATGCATTCCCGTGTGCTTTCCTTCTTACCTAAGAGGCCATCCAGGGGTCAGAGGTCACGGTAGCAAGGATTAGAAGATCCTGAAAGCAGGGTATTCTTTCATCCAAACAGAGCACATGGAGAATCGAGCAGCTCGGCATAAAACAAGTATGTTGAAAGAACAACGCTTTTGAAGCAAAAAAGCATTCTTGAAAAGAACGAAAGACACCAGTAACTTTCCTGAGAGTATCAGCTAGTTCTGATCAGGAATGTTGATTCAGTAGCAATGTATTCAAAATGCACAGGAGGCTGAATCAATGAGCAGGGAACCTTTAGCAGGCTGGGAGTTACTCCTGGGCACCGCAACAAAACTACAGCTATAGCATGAAGCAATGAAGGACTGCAATGTGTCAAACAAGCTCCAAAAATATACAGCTACTGTCCCCTTAAAGGAATTCAGATACACTCCTTATAGTAGGGCTGGACGATAATTCAATAACAATATATATATATCGATCGATAGACATATATCGATGATAGAAAAAAAGAGTAAATAGAAAGTTCAATAGAACAGTTTTCTATCCTTTTGCATTGTAGCCTGTCTTGTAGATTAATATTACAGTCATTACATCCTCCCAACCAATGACTCAGACCCAGGAACACCCCCCCCCCTCCCTCCTCCCAAGCTCCCTTCAAAGAGTTAAGAGACCAGGTGTTCTTTTTCATTTGTTAAAAACTTACAGTTTTGGTAAAAAGTTGGTTGAATAAAGGGCTGAGTTTGAATTCAGTGTTCTGTATCTAAACACAGCATAAAATGGTCAGCGCTGCACTTAAAATATATGTTTTGAATTTGTTGATAATTATCAATATCGATCAATTTGATTTCTACTTTATCGATGTGCTTTTTATTTTCTATATCGTCCAGCCCTACCTTATACACACTAACTGGCCACTTTTTTATTTTAGATGCGCCTGTTAATTGCTTGCAAAACATCCAGTCATATGGCAACAACACAATGCATTAAGGCATCTAAAAGTAACCCTGCCTGCAAGATGAATTCTCGCGGTATTTGTGCATTCACAAACACGGGAGAATTCATCTTGCACCGCTCCAGCTTCAACCGTTTGTGTCCGGACCGAAAAGGGTTTGGACCAATCATGTTGCAGTATTGTGGTTTAAGGCGGGACATACCGGTGCAGCGAAAGCAGCTGACAAGCTCACAGCTGAACCAACACAAACATGACAGCGCAGGAGGACGCATGCATGGCTGCTGCTATCACATCTGTTTTGTCAGAATGCATGATTTCTTCTTTGAAAGAAGAACAAGAACTGCTTCGACTACGTTTTCAATTTGATACCACGATTGGCTGAAATCAACCTTTGGTAGGCGGGCACTAGGTGTCACTTCGCCCAATCAGCTCGGAGAGTTCTGCTGAATGTCCCTCCTTCCCCCAAACAAATTCCATGGTAGCAGTCCCAGATTGATAATGTGTAGAACGGAGAGTGCTACACATTATCAATCTGGCTGGCCAGGTTAATTGAGAGATGGGGAATTCAACTCGTTGAAGTTGAAAAAGGACAAGAAAGGGGATTTAAGTTTCTGTGACAGGGCATGGTTGTTGGTGGCAGATGGTCCATGTATTTCAGAAAAGTTTGATCTACTGGGATTTTAACCCACGACCATCTTTTAGGGTTACAGAGAATGGTTGGAAAAAGAGAAGATGTCCATTTAGCGGGGGAGCTGCAAGAGCAACAATTCCGTGTTGATGATGTGTGAGGTCAGAGGATAATCGGCAGACTGGTTAAAGGTTAAAAAAAAACTTCTTACATCCATGTGGGTATGCAGGATACCCACAACACACTGAACCTTGAAGCCGATGGACTACAGCAGCAGGGAACCACTCCTGGTGCCCCTCGTGTCAGGTAAGAGAGGGAAACTGAGGTCACAGTTCACACAGGCACAGTAAAATTAGATCCTTCATGCCTTGTATCAGTGGTTCTAGCTGTAGCTGGTGTCGTAGCGTTTGGGCATATTTTTTTGCCACATCTTTGCCCATTTAATCCCAGCTGAGCAGTGTTTGAATAGCAGTCTACCTGAGTATTGTTGCTGATCATGTTCATCCCTTTATGACCACACTGCCCCCATCTTCTGAAGGCTGTTTTTTGCTGGATAACTTAACGTGTAATAAATGTTGCTCAAACGATCTGTTCATTTTAATCCAGTGGAGCACCTTTGGGCGGGTGTGGAACTGCCATGGGTATTCGGATGGAACCTCAGATTGCTAAATTTTCAGTGATTGTTTGTGATGAGGGCTCCGTCTGAATACCCTTAATAATAGTTCCTAGCTCCTGTTCCTTGACCTTTAATGGGGTCAACAGTGAGAACTCTATCATGGGGAGGAAAGGAGCTTCGGGCTGCTGTGCTGATTTCAGACAACCTTTAGCTCCAACACCATTACGTGATGGAAATGCACATGGATGATTCTAGTCAAACCCGGGCCTACAGCCTTCTGAAAATGAACTAAAAGGTGCACGCTCTCTTCTCTCCAGACATTTTCGTTAATTTACGTGAGGTGGGCTGTGCTTAAACGTCATGTCACACAAAGCATTGTGGGATTCCTTATAGTTCCTCAGCGCTGGTAAGGGGCGTCACGAGGTTCCTTTGCAATGAGAGGAAGCATACAGTCTCCTTTTCCTGACTGCACTATTCGAACAGCACTTTTCATGGCAACCGCTGACACACTTCCACTTTGGCTGAAGAGTCCTAACCCAATAAGGGTTTTCGGATGGACCCTGGATCTTGCTCTACATACTACTAGCTTTCTCTGACCCTGCTCCTCTGACTTTGTCCCCACACTGGATTTCTTTTTTTCTTTTTCAGAATATTTTCTGTTAATGTCATGGTCGTATGTGAATATCCCTGTGGATTCGGAGTTTCTACAACTCAAACCAGCCCGTCTGGCACCAACAACCACTCCACGTTTAGTCATTTATATCCCCTTTGCTCCCTACTCTGATGCTGAGTGTGAACTTCAAAAAGTTGTCCTACCCTGTCTGAAAGCCTAAAAGAATTGAGTTGCTGCTATGTGACTTCTTAATCCATCAACAAGCAAGTGACAGAGGCAGCCTAGTCTGTGTGAGAGCCTCGCTGTCCATCCTTCTGGCTTCAAAGTAACACGACTCCTCGGGGTCGACAGCAGCATGGGCCGTGTTGTTGCTGTTGGCCGTGGGCTGCTGGTCTAACCTTGCCAAGTCTGCAAATCTGGTCGGCTAGATCGCAAAGTACTGTGTATGACACCATGTTTGACTCTCATAACCACGTCCATTAATCTGACTGTTTCCTGTTTCCCTTTTATGTAGTTTATATTAAAGAAAACTTTAATCTCATATGGAAGAAAACTTTAATCTACCACTTAAGCTCCCTGTCTTTCTTTTAGCACCAAACAGAACTAAATACCAATAAATTAAAATACCAGGAAGAACTCTTTATTTTTGTCTCCTTAATGGATATTTACTCCTTATAACGTGCCAGGCAACCACACACCTGCCAGTAACATTTAAAGTATGTCATAACATTGAATCTGCCAAGAAAATGTAGAGATATATTTATATCATATAAAAATAAGTTTTGCCAAATAATTTTTGCAGAGAGTCTAAATCTGTCTTGTAAATAAAGGAAGAAATTGTTTCGGCGCCTTTATTGTGACAAATAGTTTTTGTTTTTATATACAAATGACACAAACCCTCACCGAAACGTTTTTTTTATTCTAAGAAAAGAAAATATCAAAATGACATGAATATCTGAATGGCCAATTGAATTGTTGTTTGAGCAGTAGGCACTCAATCATAGGCTGGTTACAGGAATTAATGTATATCAAGGTTTTATGCTGGTGAAGATTCTCAGTCATCCAGGTCATGGTCAATCCAAAAAAAGGTAAAAAACAAAGCAACTGGACGGAAAACAAGTCCAGTTGTTTTGTTTTTTACCTTTTTTTGGATCAAGGTTTAATGTTTAAAGTGTCAAAACCACAATCTCCATCCTGTGTGTGGGAATTGAAGTCATGGCAATGAGGTCCTAGAGAAAGTGTCAGGGTGACCAGTGTTTCCTCCGGCTGTGTGCGTTTTTTTTTTTTTTTTCACATTTTCTTTTCAAATGTTTTTTTACATAATGGAGATACTGTGAAAGTGTGTTATGTTTTGTCAAGTCTATTATACCATGACAACCTGGCCTTGTTTACTGGACAATTAGGTAGAACTACTAAAGAATCAAAATGATCAACTTAATCATTTTTAATCCATAAGGAATGACTTTCAATTAGGCTTGTCTGTTTAGGAGACAAAAAAAAAACGTCCTGAATTTTCATACTCAACAGTTAACATCTACACTTTATGGTTCTAAGACTTCTTACTGGGATAGATGCAGAGCGCCTGCTGGTGGCTGGAAGGTGGTATGTCTTTTCTGCTGGTGCGTCTAGTAAATGTTTCACAAGGCAGATCAACAACCGCAGGTTTTAATGTACTGATCCCTCACCTTTTAATGTGTACTGGTAAGGCAGCTGTGTATTTACAGCACATCAAACATTTCAACATTAAAAGGAATTTGAAAGGGGTCTTGATTGCATTCTTGATTGGGGAGTGGTGGCCTAGTGGTTAGAGCAGTGTGCTTGCACTCTGAGGAGGTTGCAAGTACCCGGTTTGATCCCTGCAGACTGCCACTGTGGGTCCCTGAGCAAGACCCTTAGCCCCAGATTGCTCCCTGAGTGCCGTGACAGCTGCCCACTGCTCCCTAAGGGATGTGTTAAATGCACAAGACAGATTTCATTGGAATGTACAACGACAAATAAAGATTTCTTCTTTTTTTTCCTAGCCTGTTGCAGGGGATAAACTTTTCAGACAGTTCAATTTCTCTGTTGTTTTAACAAAACTTATCATTAGAAACATACTTTGAAGTCATTATTCTTTTTTCCTTCTCTCTCTAAACCCAGGGGCTACTGTGAGCGAGGCTCATCAAAAGCTAAATCATGAGACTGGTCCTTCCTGAGCTATTAGTGCACCTCCCAGCTGGATGGTCGGTTACCCTGATGCCCAACGGGCTTCACAGACAGGCGGCAAAAAAATGGACATTCAATATTATTTCAGGACACCTCATGTGCCTCCTGTTCAAGCATATCCTCCATTATCATATACAGGTTTGCAAGAGGGTAGACGGCAGATCAAAAAGGATGTCTTACAACATTCCCAGCTGCTCTCTCCCAGTGTGGAGGTGGCAATGTATGCGCTTCATGTGATCTCAATTCATGGCTGCTGAATGCGCTAATGGGTCGGCACATATAGGCCGATGCCAATACAGGAAAAAAAACATAAATATCGCTCAACCTCTACTTATGAGTAGGCATGGGTAAGTTAATGTTTAAGGCTATATCATGGTTTTAAAAAAGTTTATTTAGTTATTTAGCTGAGATTTTGCTATCCGGCTTATAGTTACTAAGCTACCTGTGGCATATCTATTAAACAGCCATTTGCTGTTTAATAGATATGCTCTCTAAGAAAAACATGAAGGTCAGAAAGATGTTTGCCCGTGAGAGCGTAGACAAAGATGATGTCACGATCTTCAGCTGTTTGGATTTTGGTTTTCTTGTGTGTGTGTTTTGGTCGTTTCCTTGTTCTTTAGTTTTGACCTTTTTAGGGCTCTTTATTAGAGGTTGCCTTATTAGTTTATTTCCTGTGTGCTTAGTCTGGTAGTTTATTCTTTTTTTGTTCTAAAATAATTCTTCTTTTCTCTTCCCCTTGATTCCTTCGTCCAGCTTTATCTGTCTTGCTCGTTCTGCACATCTGCATCACCCACTACTTAATCTCCCTGGCTCTCATTTCCTGTTGCTGGATTCTTTTGTTTGCCTCCTGTTCCGATGTTCGTTGCTCTGATGTCTGTTCCCATTCCTCCCGGTGATTTTCTTGAGTAAGAATCTTTTTTGTACGTTTTCTCCCTTTCTTTTTGTAAAATGCATCGTCTACTTGAGTCCTGCTCTGCATCTGAGTCTTTTCTAACCAAATCATGGCAGTCGAGGACTTCTGGAGTAATGCTGTCTAAACAGATGAGTCTCAAATCTGAATCTGGACACCAGAATTCATAGGTTTGGCGTGGGAGTTTCATGGTTCAGGGATGCTGTGCTGCTGCTAGAGCTGACCAGCTCACCATCTTAGAGCCCACAATAAATTCTACCATGTATCAGTGGGTGCTTGAAGAAAATGTGTAAGAAATAAAATAAAAATTAAAGCTGAAGCAGAACTAGACTGTGACTAGGTACACACGTTTTTAAAAAACTTGCAATGGTGATATTAAACGGTAAATATTGTGATGATTATGTCATGTTCAATATATGCCTATATTCTTCTTACCTCTCTTCCTCATCTGGGCTTCCATCACTCTGTGACCCCTGGCATTTTGAGCAATGTCATTATTATCTGGAGGGAGCATATGGTGCTGCGAGACTTGCTAAATATTACATTAGCACCTAAAATGCAAGTTCATGACACTTTGAATATAACAGCTAACAACTATTGCACTCCAGACAGTTTGGGATAGGAAATACTGCACACACTGGGATTGCAATGACAGCATTGTTGTGACCCAAAACAGAACAGAATATCCATCAAGGGCCTGCTGAGAATTAAGAAATGGAAAGTCCAGGGCCAAGTCACAGACCACATCCTTACGCTTTTGAGATTCTGTACTGTGATTGATTGAAAGAGGCTGTCATGCAAGTAACCCCTCCATCATCTGACTGCTGAAATGAAAACGTTCTTCAGACCAACTTCAGACACTGGTAGATGTCTACAGGAAGGGTCTAACTGAGGTTATTTCAGTCAAAAATGGAAATATCAGGGTGCAAACTTTTTTCTGGAATGGAAAACACACTTTTGTTTAATAAAGAACTGAATTTAATGGGGATTCCTTATTTGTTTTCCTTAACTGAAGCTCATACATTCGTGTCAAAGGGGTGTATTTAGTAGTTCTACCGCTAGATGGCAGAGTGGCCTTGTGAATGCAGGCCATATATTATCAGCAACATTAACCCAGCCAGCCTGGGTTTGCCGTAAACATTTACAATCTTGCGTGTGTTGCGAATGATCCATCCATGAACATATGAAATTTGCCCGACGAGCTGTGAAAATGACATCGTTTATTTGAAGCATTTTTTTTATTTATTTTTTTGCAGGCTACGTGTTGTAATCCGATCATGGAGGTATGTGATGTCAGATGCCATGACAACCAAAACTCGCCAATAAAAACACAGCAGCCTCGCAGCCAGCGATGGGAACTGGGGATCGGGAGGTGGCGGTGTTATGCACCGGTGAATTAACCAATTGTCTCTGGGCAGAAAAGGCTCAGCACTGAGAATCACCAGGGGAAGGAAAGGAGCAATAGGGATGATGTAATCCTTTAAAGGAACATTCACAAAATATGAAGCCGGCGACAGTGGACACATGAAGTACAGCTGAAACCATCACCAATAGTTGCATGTGCATACATGTACAGGCAACATTTTTAGCCATGAATAAAAGCAAAGAAACTGTCCACATCATTTTGTCCCAAAGAAAAAAAAAACGCCACGTTTTTATATTTCTATCTTACTGTTTCTTTTTTACAGATGGTTACGGTCCTAGTCTAAGGTTGTGGCAACACTGAGTTCTGTAAACACATTTTAGAATACACCCACATTTCCTAAATGGTTCATATAATCGGTTTGAGAGGGTTATCGGGAATTTTACCCTTTTGTTGGCAATGGGAATGTTGAACATAGCCAGCACTAGAGCATTTGGACTTACTGCTTCGAATTTAAAAGGCTAACCTTCAAACTCATTCTCTCGTGTGAACAAAAGGCATCACCCCGCTGAAATGTAACTTATTACGCAGCATTTTATTACCATTTTTTATGAAATCTCATGGAGTGCAGGCTTAGTGAAATTTGGTCAGGTCATTATAGCCTATAGTTCTGCGAAGAATGATAATACACACAGGTGATGTTCAAACAATGTGACACATTGAGAAGGGGTCTTGTTATTCAATGTTTGTCCATAAAAGTCTAATTATGGGGGGTTGTCAGATTTTCCAAGTTGCCAGTCAGAAAAGACAATAAGAATAACCACTGAAGTCAGAGCTCACAAAGCAAGCCTGAGTTTAGTATCCAGTATGCATGTGTGCACATAAAATGTATTTGATGTTGCACATATAATCTTCTTATTGCACTGTGGACTGACTGTTTGCATCTCTGTTTGCATCTCTTTAAATCGGTGGTACAGAGTCTACAGTAAAAATATCTACGTGTTTGTGAACATGTTTCCTTTTGTGTTTTAATGCATAAAAGAACCTAAAAAAATACATTATTATGAGCTTTTATTGTGATGTTAACACCAAAATGATTAACAAATCCATAGTTTTTACTCTTGAACTTAGAACTCAGCCACCCTGGGTGTGACTTTGTTTCCTCCTCAGAATTCTGACCTCTGGGCCAAATTGAGAGCAGCACTAGATACTTTGAAGATTTTGTCTTAATTTTGTTGTTGTTTATTTTGTTCAAGGCAGAACTGCAAACAGTGATGGCATCTGTAACCAAGCTACTCATAACATGACAATGATGCAGCATTGGCAGAATGTCTCAAAGGCAAAATGAAGATGGATGTTTTTATTTACCGTTGAAAAAAAATCTTTAATTCTCTAGCAATACTTATTAAAACCTTGAATAGTTTACATGAACATTTGAGAACTGTTTGACTGTGTAGCTCATATGGTAAAGATGATGTGTTTGTAATGGAGAGGCTTCTTTTGCTCTTTTTCTTGTGCTTTTCAGTGTTTTCTAAAATAAATCTAAAATTAGACTCGTAAAAATTTTTTCCAAATGTGGAAAAACTTTTACTTTTCCACCAAAAATATATACCAATTTTAGCTCACACCTTTATAAAGTACTTAAACATTATTTAGATATATTTTCAGCTAAAACTGTTCAGGGTCTGGTTATTGGCATGTTTTTTGGGGATTTCCAGGAACTTCAAACATAATTTTCTTATAAAACTTTCATATAATATTAGAAAATAATAGCCATGAAACGTGTAAAACATCAAAAACACCCAGAAACTAAAACTTTTCCAGTATCTTTCTCCAAAGTGGGAACACCAGTCATATTTTTGTATATATTGTATTATATAGTTATAGTTATAATATAAAATGGGATAAAATGAAACTTTTATACGATGTACAGTTGTCAGAGTAGAGCTTGTATAACAGTGTAAATTTGCTGTCTTCTCACAATAACTCAGCACACAGCCATTACTGTCTAAACCACTGGCAACAAAAGTAAGGACACCCCTAAGTAAAAATGTCCAAATTGGGTCCAAAGTTTCTATATTTTGTGTTTTCTCAATTATTTTCCAGCACTTCCTTAACTCTTTTGGGGATGGAGTTTACGTGAACTTCACAGGCTGCCACAGGAGTCCTCTTTCCCTCCTCCATGATGACATCCCGGAGCTGGTGGATGTTGGAGACCTTACCTTCTGTCTGAGGATGTACCACAGATACTGAACTGGGTTTAGGTCTGGATACGTGGTTGGTCAGTGCAGCACCTTTACCTTCAGTTTCTTTAGCATGCCATTGTTCATCTTGGAGGTGTTTTTGGGGTCGTTATCATGCTGGAGTACTGACCTGCAGCCCAGTTTCCAGAGGGATTGGATCAAGCTCTGCTTCAGTATCTCACCGTGCATGCTGGTATTTATAGTTTCCATCAATGAACTGCAGCTCCACACACCCAAACCATGACACTCTCTTCACCATGCTGTGTGATGAATTGAGGCGTCTGACATCACCTAACTAATTTCCAAGAAACACTTTCACTACCTCTGTTAAACTGAGGCCTGTACAGACTCCACAAGAACTGAGAAGCTACTTCCCTCTTACTCCCTAGTCTGGGAGTTTTTGCAGCTCCCTCTCTGCACATCATCTGGGCAAAATCCTTTTACCCGTGTGGTATCTGTCAGCTGTTGTGTGATTGTTAGAAATTCTGAAGTGAACTTTGACAATTACCTCTGAACCAGAAGGTGGGCCTTTTGAGCACTTCCAAAGTCTCCCACTTCTTGTGGAGTATGAAAGGGCCTTGAGCTAAACTCGTGGGAGGAATTTCTTAAAGAGACATAGCTATGTACAGAAACCTAGAACGGGCTTTACAACCCTTTACAGAGGCGTGAGTCAATAACTTTACTTTTTATCTGTCCTGAATCTCTCTGTCTTTGGCCTACTTCATGTTTATGTAATGTCTTGATGCTACAGGTCTGTCAGTAATCAGACTCATCTTTCCAAAGAATGCTGTTAATCACAGTTCATTTACGATTCAGCTCGTACCTCTTTACATTGGCCAGGGTGATTTTTTTTAACCTCTAGTTTATATTTGTTCAGGTTATTTATTTTTTTGTCTATTTTAAGTGTTAAATGGCTTGTACTTCTATAGCGCTTTATCAAGTCCAACGACCCCAAGGCGCTTTGCACTCACCCGTTCACACACACATTCACACCCTGACAGTGCTGACTATGTTAGCAGCTACAGCTGCCCTGGGGCAGACTGACGGAAGCGAGGCTGCCATACATCGGCGCCACCGAGCCCTCTGAACACCGCCAGCAGGCAATGCACGTGAAGTGTCTTGCCCGAGAACACAACTGAGACGGTCAGAGCATGGGTTCAAACTGGCAACCTGCCAGTTACAGGAAGAACTCCCTAACGCCTGCGCCATAGTCGTCCAGGATTAGATTAGTTAATCTGAAACATTAAAGTGTGACAAAAAAGGTAATGAAGGTAATATGTCAGTTTTCTGAACCTTTTCTTTTCAACCAAACTTTGTTGCTATCTGTATCCTAATGTATGGCTTGTTCATGCTGTTGCTGTTAGCAGTTAGGAAAACACCAAACAGCGACTTTATAACAAAACAGTCTGTGGTGCAGACTTCAGTTCAGCGTATTCTGTTGTGAACCAGATCGAGAAGTTGACCTGCCTTGTTTGCATATGACCTCAGCTCCAACGCCTCAGGCTAAACAGAAACACCATCCATTATAAGGAGTGGTTAACCAGCTCTCTCCCAAATTACAGTGACTCTGGGTTCCAATTTTACTGATCTAGCGGTTGCGCAGCTCCACGTCTCATGTTACTCACTGTTCTCTGAGTGTTACTCACACAGGCAATCCTTCCCTTGTAAAAAAAAAAAAAAAATCTGTTGGCTTGCAGTTTAAAAGGCAACCAGATTAAGCTCATTTTGTAATCTGCAAGGCCACCATTGGAGACATTTCTGCCAAAGCGAATAAATTCATGCCTTTGACTGCAATGCCTCTGCTGACCCCTAACCACATCCTCTGACGGATGACGGTGGAACATTTTCACCACCTTGGCAGAGAGGCCGTTGCGCGAGAACGTTTCCTGAGGATGTCTGTCTGCCAGAGCGCTCCTCATGCTCGCTGCACCCTGATTGTGACTGGCGACCCTGGAGAGGTATCCAGATAAAGCCCTGATTACAAAGAGTTGACCCTGCATTTAACCTGCCGGTGAGCCTCCTGTCTTCACCCTCCTCTATCTGCAAAACTCCAGGCGGGTCCAGACCGCACTGGTACAGCTCCCTGCGCTTCATTTTTTGATAACAGCAGCTTCCTCTTAGACATTTGCCCATGTCAGTGCTGATCTTTGGCCACGGGCTAAAGAAAAGTTACCCTCTGCCATCAAGTTTGCCGCAGGTATTGCCTGTTTTGTTGGTGCACATATGTAGTTTCTAAGCTTAAAGAAGGATCGTTTTAAGGTTGTCGTTTTGTTTTTTTCCTCCTGAAGGCGTAACCTGCACAGAAGAAATGCAGTGCAAAGACTTGGAATTGAAAGAGGAATAAGCTATGAAGTCAAATGTGAATGGCTGGTACAACTATTTCCTATTTTCTCCCACCCTCCTGCATGCACCAGCCAAGGGATTTTCCTTCCCACCATCGCTGGCTGGAACACTATTTCCGGATTGTGTTGTTCATTTACTTTAGTTTGCAGAGCACACAGGAATGTGAGGCCATGGAAAACTGAGAGTGGCTACAGCGGTCAGGAGGGAAAGACACAGAAAGGAAGAGAGAGGTGCGTCTGCTGGATAGAGAGAGGGAGCGACAGAGCTGAATCGTCGGGGAGACAAGCCCGCGAGCTAGAGCCTTCACCAAAATAGCACAGGGAAGAATCTCTGTGGGTAACATAAATTTGCACATGATGAATGTAATCAAAGGGAGAAGGCCTAGACATGCAACATAAACACGCCTTGTGATGTTAGGGATTCCTTTGTCACGACTGGGTTCGCCTCCCAGCTTGCTCAGTCGCCGTCTCATTGTTTGTCTGATCATCTCGCCTTTATCCTCAACATCCCACTGGGATGCATTCGCAGCCCAGGTACGGGCTGCTTGTGACCCGATTACCTTCTGACATTTCCCTTGTTGATAAAAGGCCAGCGCTCTGTGACGGGCTTAATTGTCAAAGTGGTCATAAGGGCTTAAGAGGTCTTAAGAGTTTCAAGCAGCTTGCTCTAACTCCACGAGATGAATAAACAGGATCGGATCCATTAACTGAGGTCATTTTGTCTGCACTAAATGGGATTTTACAGAAGAATCTGGAAAACAGTTGGCCGATGGTTTAAAAGAGTACACTCGAGCTGCCTGCCATGCTACCAAATGTCATTATAACTGTAACTTGACCAGCTAACTAAGTAGTTATGCTGAAAAATGCATTAGTAAGCAGATGCTTTTGCACCAACATGGTGGTCTCAAGATCCAGTTAAATTCCAAAGTTTGCTGTAACGCTCAGAGTACACAGCTCCTTGTAATAGTGTTCATACACCTTGACCTTTTTCACATTTTGTCATGTTACAACTGCAAACTTCCGTGTGGATTTTGTGTTTATATTTTGCTGATGTCATTTGAAAGAACAACACAAAGCAGCATATAACTTTTAAGAGGAAGGAAAGGGATCAATAGTTTTCAAAACATTTTTCAAGACGTTCTAGTCAATGCCTACTCAATACTTTCTACACCTTTGCTGAAAAAAAATTACCTTTTGTTCATTTTTCTTGTGTGTGTGTGTGGGGGGGGGGGTGCCTCCTCCGGCTTTGAACATATGGAGTCTGAAAGAGGCTTTATTTTAATTATATTTTATGCTGCCTAACTTTTATTCTTCTATAACTCAAATTAGAAAGTTCACAGGTAGGCAGCTTGGTTAAGTGCCTTGCCCAGGGGCACATTGACATGTGATGTAGGAAGCTGGAATCAAACCCACAATCTTCACCCTGACATCATGTTTCACAGCAGAATACTATAAATTACATTATTCTTGATCGTTAGTCAGTTTCTTTATTGTTAAGCATGAACACTGAGACTGTAAGTTGAAGACCTGAGCTAAAAACATATAGAAATTTACTGTGGACATAAAGCAATCATGAGACTGCCATGACTGAAACAATTTTGCCGCTGATTTTTCACTCTTTGGTACCCTAAGATACAGGCTGCATATTAAATCAAAAGTCAGAAGACAGTCTGGTGACTTTGAAGGACATTCTGTAGTTTTAGTGCTTGGAAAAATCTCCAAACAGCCAAACTGGTCTTTTCAGAAATATGATAAAAACGAAGAAGCCTTCTTTCAGCCTGCTGACTATCAGCCTGCAGCTAAGGATGGAGAAGGGAGAACACTAAATTAGTCTATGTTCCATAGAGCCACTCCACCACTTTCTCCAGCATCTAGATAAAGTGACTGAACAGTAAGAATGGTTAGACAAGTTAAAACCGGGCTATCGCTCAATGCCAGTATCTCTGACCAGGTAATGCATGGACCATCCACTCTGAGTTCCTCACAGCTAAGTGTTCCACGTTCACTGGTGGTATTATCACAAAGAGTAAGTGATTGGGAATGAAAGAAAATCACCCATGAATTAGTAGTCCACGTAAAATATATGTAAAAGTGGGGACGCAAAGAGCACCTAGATCTCTCAATAGCTACAGACATCTGAACTTCTTGTTGCCTTCAGATTAGCTAAAGAACATTATGTAAAGAACTTCAATGAATGGGGTTCAATGACCAAGCAGCTGAATCGAAGCCTTCCATCACCAACTGCAATCTTAGGTGTTACATGCAGTGGTGTAAAACACGGCATCACCGGAATCAAGAGCAGTGGAGATATGGTGTCTGGAGTAATGAGCAATTCCTCTCTGTATGGCAATCCAATAGAGGAGTCTGGGTTTGGTACTAGTCTGACTGCATTGAGTCAAGTGTAAGGTTAGGGTTATTTTTAGTGCTTCAGTGGTAAGGGGTGTAGACCAGATAAGTGAGTATGTATGCAGGGTTTTCCCCACTGTGTTATAATCCTGGTGGGCTGCCAGGCTTTACTTGCCCACCGTCCAAGCTAAGCTAGTTTGTTTATTTATTTTAAATACGAATTGTTATATACAATAGTGATACCAAAGATGGTATTAGGTAGGGTTGTCAAAATTAATTTGCCATGATATAATCAATACTAAGAAATGTATTATTCTAAGATCCAGATTTGTGTCAAAATCTTTATAAACTGACACGTTCACATCTGCCCAATTGTCGCACTTCTTCCAGCAGCAGCACAGAGAGCCACTCAGACCATCTCCTCCCTGCAGCCGCTTACCTAACCCAAATAATGAGCCGCTGCTGGAAGTTTTAAAGTCTGCTAACATGTGAAAAATAGACAGATGAAAACATGCGACCCTCCTTATAGACAAGATAAACACAAAAGAGAAACTTTCCCTGGCTGACAGAAAAGAAAATTGAAATGCTGAACGGTATTATATTCTAAGCTAACAGTGCGACACAGATATTTAAAAGCAACATAAAAAGGTCAGTAAAGCTCCTGTATCTGCGATAGTGAAGTAGTAAACATGCCGGACAATATAAGCTAACGCTAGTTGTTATTAGCTTGACGGACACGGACAGCCCAATGACCAGGTTCTGTTATCCTGAGATCCCCCTTCTAGACGTGCACTTCTGTACCACCACCGATCACCCCCACCGCCACCTCTTCCACTAGTCCATTACTGTTCCATTTAGTTTTAAAGGTACTGGAAGCAAATGTGGCTACAAAAAAAGGAGGCACGAACCCTATCCTGCTCCAAACATGCAAAAGAATTAAGAAGTCAGGAAGGGGGGGGAGCACTGTTTCACACCAGCATTGCATTGCTTGTTTTAAAATGTGCAGGCTGATTACTTAATTAGGATTCAACATAAGTGTAAACAACTGATATTTAATTTAAATGGGTTTTTTTGTGTGTTTGTTAAAACAGTATTTCAAGAATGTGCCTTTTTATAAGACTATAGCTGAAACATTTGTCTTCCATGTGACTTAATGGTTACTTAAAGATTCTAATCTGTGCCTGTGGCCAGTCGGCATTTTTTTTTGTTTGTTTTTTTGTGTCATTCTTCAACCAATTTGAATTCATGATACCTGTTAATCCAAGTCACACCCTTGGTAGCTTGGATGCGCAGGTGCAAACATCACTCAAAACTGATGCAAACCTGAGGCAGACCAAAACAACAAAAAGAAAGGAGGCAATGCAGCAGCAGCAGCAAAAACAAAAAAAAATATCTAAAAAATTGTTTTACAAAACTTTTGCCTGAGTAAAAAGATTGGATAAAGGAGTTTGGACTGGACCAACTTAAAAATCCAGCAGCAGGCCAGTGAGCATAGACGGATTTGTGTTCAATTAAAATTTATTGAGCCAATGTGATCTCTGACCACTAATGCACCTTCCCCAAAAATGTTACCACCACTGTATTTGGTACAACTTAATACTCCTAACTTTGTAGGAACATCTTCCTGATATGACATAATTGTGCACCAGTGGAAGAAACAAGCTCTTTATAGACCTTGAACAAACTCACTAACCCATGACATGGCTGGCGGAGTTGGGTGGGAAAGACCATGACTTGCCCGCACAGAGTCCTGGCCCCACCCTAACAGAATGAGAGTGAAGTCCTTCAGGTCCAACATCAGTGTCTGACCTTAAAAATGCGGCTCTGGAAGAATGGTCACATGTTACAAAAGACGCTCTCCTAAACATTTGAGGAAAGCATTCCCAGAACAGTTGAGGCTGTAATAGCTGCAAAGATTGGGCCAACGCCCTATTAAACCCAACCTATCAAGATTAAGATGTCACTCAAGATCACGTGTATGAAGGCAGGCAATATAACACTTCTTGCAATATTGCATATATGGTAGTCTTCCTGGTAGTCTTCCTTACTCTTTTTGCTGAAATAAACTAGTATTTACAAATTATATTTAGGATTTTACCATAACCCTGGACAACTACGCATTTTGTATTTCCCTAACAGGTAATGTTGGGACACTAACACTGTCATAAACCTTGAACAACCATCTCTAACATAATTAATCTCAAACAAATTTATTTTCCAATTCTGTGTTTAATCTCAGTCATGCCAGCATGAAATGAATTAGAATTTATTTCTGCAGAAAGGGGTTGAGAAAAGAAAAAAAAACTCCCCGGTTCACAATAAACACATTCTTTGCTTGTGTCACCCTGACAAATTCAGCCTGAGCAGTCAGCACTTTCACTGGACGGTCGTCTGCCCTCCAGAATCTTGTGTGCTGAGATTAAGGCGCTAGTATAAAGAAAAAGCTCCTCAGCCTACTGTTAAAAGAGAAAAGATTACATGAATTTGACTTATACGTTATAACAACAAATGTAATCAGTATTTTTGGAAAAGGCAGGGTAAGAGCTGTCCTAATATTCTAAATTTCTATGGTTTGTAGAAGGTTTTTTATCATTTCCCACAAATTGACTGGGGCATATGTGGCCCCATACTGGAAAGATTTAGATATGTAATAAAGCAGAACACTGTAACTCTTGTTCATTTCAACTGTGTATTTTTATCTCCTTTTATGTCACAATATGATCCCAAATTCAGTTAACTATCTTGATTCAAGCAAATGGAGAATAAATAAAAACACGTATAACAACCTTCCAACGTCTGATTTATCCCCCACAGTAATACATATATTAACATTTAAACAGTTGCTAAGACGTAATTAAGTTATGACGTGATCTTTTCAGTGGCCAAATTCCATTGCCAGGTCAACAGATGAAAGTGTATTTTTAACCCTTAGGGAGGCTCATCTCAAACTATGACCTCAAAAGGCTGGATTTAATCCCAACGCATGACGCAGAAAATAGGTTTATTTGTTCCTCCAGTGGCTCAAGGCTGTGTCATTTACTCAGTCAGGTCACCGATGTTGCTGTTGTTTGTGCAGGAGCCGTGTAATCCTAGATTCTCCTGTCCTATCCCCTTATTGTTATGGCTCTTGTCTGAGTGTGCAGCACATGTTAAAATAACTTCTTGAAGACCTACTACGACCAACAGCACTTGAATGGCTTGTACGGTTGCTCATGGGAGTTGGAGTGCATGTGGGTGGGCAACAAGGTGGTGGCGTTCTCGCGTGCCAAACTGGAGGGGTTTGTTTTGTCAGCAAAATGTCAATCTGTCTTTGCAAGGTTATCCCATATGATCTCCCTAAATACACAGGACTGGGTTGTCCATCTGGTTGGCAGTTGAGAGCTCTCACCACCCCCCCCCCCCCCCCCCTCCCTCTCCCACCATTAACACCCACCAGTGCAAGCCTATGTCTGGAGGTTTTGGCTTTCTACCTCCCACCAAGAGGATATGAAAAGGCCGACAGAGCTTTCCATTCTCTTCCCTTACTGTCAGATTTTTGGATCAGTGTAATCCTCAGATGGCTGGAACACGTGTACAGCGGTTTGGTTGCTCCCTAACAACTTACTTGACAACGAAAAAATGCTTTACTGCTTTGTCCAAAAAATCGAGATCCCCAAAAAAGGATCTGAACTCTCAACCAACCTACTCTACTACCCGAGCATCCCATAAAAAAATAGTCCCGTAAACCAGATTATTCCCAGTCCAAACTGCCTTGGGCTCCCCCTAAACTATTCAGCGTGTGCAAATGAAAGATGTGTCTTGCGACGGGGCTCACCTCAAGGCGCAGGAAAGCTACCCTTGCACACAGATACACACAGCAGTCCTCGGGACGAGTTTGGCACCCGCACTCGCAACTGTGGGCCAAAACTCATGTTGCGTGCTAACTCTCTCCCTCCCCCCATCCCCTCATGCTAACCCGCTCTGCAATTATATGCTGCACTCCCACCCAAACATGCAAGAATAGGCCTTCTCACTCAACAGACAAACCGAGTCATTCTGTCCTCAAACCATGACATCATGACCATTTGACTTCAGCGTGAAATTCAAGCTTAATTTAAATTTGTCAGGGAAAAAACTTGTGGTGTGTGTTACATTGGCAGAGCGCTGCAGTGCTGTTCTCAGTAACTTTATGCAATTCTGAGAAGGCAAAGCTAATTTATTCTCAGGACATCAAGCTCATGAGGATTACATGACCCAAGCCAATCATCAGCGTACTTGGATAAATCTTAACAGGGCTAGAACATGCATCAGGATGCAGCTGCGTTATACTAAGTAGGCGCTAACTATCTCTGATGTCTGTGTTTTCAAAGCACAGACATCCTTGAATATCGTTACTCCTTGAACTTTTTCAAATGTCACATCAAGTTAATTGTATGTGCTAGACAAACACATGAAGTGAAATCTAAAAAATACACGGGTTTCAAAGTTTTCACAAGTTAAAATTGGAAAAAATGTAGCTTACATGTGCATTTAATCTTCCTAACTCTATTCTTTATAGAACCACCCTTTGCTGCAAGTCTTGGGTTATGTCCAGCTTTGCTCTAGGTAAAGGCTGAAACCTTCGCATATTCATCTTTGCAACGTAGCCAGCTTGGAGAACTGTCTTCAAGCCATGTCAAAGATTCTCATTTGGACTTTGGTCTGGACCTTGACTTTGCCTTTCTAAAATAGATCATGTCCATCCAGCTGGATCTTTAGTATCTTTGCCTAGTTAGAAGGCGATTCCCCACCAAAGGCTAAAGTTCTTTCTAGCGTCTAACAGGATTGTCCAGTCCATCAATCTTCCTATCAACTCTGACCAGTTCCTCTGACCCCACAGCATGGTGCTGCCACCACCTCCTTTCATGGTGGGTATGGTGTGCTTAAGATGATGAGCAGTGTCACTTTTCCACCATACAAAGCATTTTGCCTCTAGGTCAACAAACACTATTTTGGTCTTCTTCTCCATGCTGTGTCCTCTACATGGTTTGTGGCACAGGACCTCTAATGGGTTTCTGTCACCAATGGTTTTCTTCTAGCCGCCCTTCCCTAGAAGCAAGTTTTGTCTTGTCCACAATTAAAAGTTGTCCTGTCAACAGATTGTCCTGCCTGAGTGATGGACCTCTACAGCTTCTTCTTCTTGACTTTTGTTTTGTAAAAATGTTAAAAGATTTGTATACGTTCCCCTTCAAAGTCCCAAAAAATGCACTACTTTGTGTTGGTCAGTCTTAAAATCCCCTTGCAGTACAAAATAAAATACGAAAGGTAAAAATCTAGCAATGCACTGTAAGGAGATCACATAGTATACAACAGAAAAGTGATTTAAACACCGTTCATAGAAAATAAACAGGAACATGTTAAAAAGTCCTTGTCTGGTGAAATGTTAGTTTCTATGACGTTTTGTGGGGTTAAAAAGTCTTTGAGACACTGATTAAACTGCTGATAGCGGTTTTAATGAATCCCACATTATTCCCCAAATCTGCCTCCCAACAAAGTCCTGTCCTGGGTTCTGGGATGGAGTTCATCATTCTGTGTGAGGGCTTGCATGTGCATACATGACAGAACCAATGATATTAACCTCAGCCCAGTCCTTGCAACAAAGACAGCTGGTGGGTTTTGGTGCTACTTCACTTGCTCTCCCACACACTCATAAATAACTATACAGATTCTCTGGCCTGCCCTGGCCTGGAGAGAGAAAAGGGGAGAGAAAGGAGCCATTTAGACAGCTCCTTTCCTCTCATGCCATGCAAATGACCTTTCCTATGGGTCAAGCAGTCCAACCACAGCTCCATGCTCTTACCCTCACCCCCTACTTTCTGCCCATGCTGACACTAACTTGAATAACCCCAACACTGGTGCAGTGGACAGAAACCACTTAAGTAAGCTTGAGGCATTGTGGAGGAGATTTTTTGGGGGGGGGCTTGGAAGGCATAAGGCCTCACAAGCTCCTGGGCCCAGAGCATGTGAGATGGCAGCTGAGGTCAGAGTTGAAGGTCCCAATATGGGAGGAGGGGGATAAATCCTGCAGCACGGACGACAATGGCTTCGATCCCCACTGACAATGATGCCTTTGTGGGCTACGGGTTGCTTGGTGTGTCCTGGAGCTGTGCCTAATAGAGTTATAGTGCTAATGTGATGGCTGTGTAGCAGAGTAGAGTAGTGTCCTTTCATATGAGGGGGGTAAACTGCCCAGGAGCTTGAGAGAGTTCTCGGCTTTTCAATTTTACTTTGGATGAAAGCCTGCGATTGTGCGGCTGCATTTGTTTTGTGTGTGCGACCGAGAAAGAGAGAGTTTTCTCTCTTGACTCCAGTAAGCCTCAAGCCATGGATCTTCTGCTCGCTGACACCCATGACTTCTCTCTTTATAGCATCACAGCCGACAAGACGCATCCCAGAAGTTCTGCCGATTTCTCTGCGCAGGTGGGCTGACGCCTGCGTGACTTATCGGTTTGGGGCGCGGAGTGGTCAGACTGCATGGACAACAACTCATTCCTTGTTTTGACCATTCATGCTGGAATAAATTGCATTCTCTGGTGTCAGAACGGGACAACATATACAGCTGAAACCAGATGTTTACATACGCTCCACAAAAAGCCACATAACTTTATTTTCTTACTGTCTTCCATTGAATCAGACGGCATTTTTCTCGTGTTAGGTCGCTTTATTTGTTTTTGCTAAATGCCAGAATATTGAGTCAATGTTTGTATTTTTATTTTTAAACTTTCTTCAAATTCAGAATTTTACACACATTTCCTTGATACTCGGTGAAATTGCCTTTTAAACTGTATGACTTGGGTTTAGTCTTTTTAGCATGCTTCCATAAGCTTCTCAATAACTTGCTCAAATTTTTATTTTATTTTTCTTTCTTCTTTTCTTTTCTTGCTCAAATTTTGGCCCATTGCTCCTGACAGAACTGGTGGAACATGTTTATTGGCTACCTTGCTCACACACATCTTTTCATCTGCACTCATGCACTCATTCCTATGGAGTAGAGGTTTGTGAAAGCCACATGGCCTTTGTTCACCTTAGGAAAGTTATTTTGCTGTGTGCTCAGGGTCATTTTCCGTTTGGAAGACCCATCTGCACTACAATTTGTTTGGTGAAGTGTGCCCATCCCTCCTGCAGCAAAGCCACATCAGGACACCATTGTACTGCAGCTGGGATGTTGTTTTCAGGTTTGCAAGCTTCCCCCTCTTTTCTCCAGCTGTAACGCTGGACATGTTGCCAGTAGCCTAAAGTACAAACCTGGCGTTGACATCCATTCAACAATGATCCTGTCAAAGATCCTACAGTCCAGTCCTGTGATTCTCAATTTTTCCTGAAAGTTCATTGAAAACGTTGGTCAGTGAACTCCATTTATGTTATGAAAAAGATTTGGACAAGTTTAAACAAGAGTTTAAACCCTTGTGTTGAGACTAACAAGAGGAGAAAAGTAAATAGTATCATGATCTCCAGGTGTTTGTATTTGATTTTCAGTTGTGCATGTCATTTTGTTTTCTTTGCTGTTATGCTTCCTGGGTCGATTTTTCTTTAGTTGTTTCCTTATGCATGTTATTCTTAGGTGTTGGATTTCTTTAAGTTTTTTTCCAGTTAATATTTTCTAGTTGCTCCCATTTTAGTTTGTATTCTTATGGATTATGTTCTCAGTTCATTCTCCGTATATTTTGTAATAGTCCTTCCATGTGTTTTCCTTTTGTTCCTGTTCATTGCACTCCCCCCCCCCCCCCCCGCTCATCTGTTTTCTTGATCTCAGCTGTTCCTCATCTCCTCAAGATCACCTTCACCTTTCTCTCTCTCACTTTTCTCCACACATTCCTCTGTATTTAAACTCCCTGGTTTTTGTTTCTCATTGCTGGTTTCCCTCTGTTTGATTTCCTGCTCCCTGTTTCGCTGTTCCTCTCTCCATACCCAATGTTTTGTTTTGTTTTTTGCCTGTGTTTCCAGCCTGATCTCATTGTGTATAATCTAAGTCTGTTCAGTAAAAGTTGTTTTGCAGTACATTTTAAGAGCAATGTCCACAACAGTAATGTTTAGTTAACTGTCTCTCAGCAAGATGCTCATGGATTGCATGTTTCTTTTTGTTGTCCACAAGAAGCTTGTGACATAATTTTGACTGATATTTCAGACCACTGGTTTGTTTCCCAGCACAGACCTGGCCTTTAGGATTATCCACAAATGTTCAGACACCTTAAAATTATATCTTTAAGAACCATGTTCCAGGCTCTTAGTGTTATTCTGCTTTATATAGTCCCAAACTGTTTTGATTTATGATTTGTGGTCATATTTCCGTTTGAACGTCCTGTTGTGAACAAGTTTAACCACGGCATGATGCTGCCACCGCCATGCTAAATAGCTGGTTCAGTTTACGTACATGGAATGTTAGGATTTGTTTAACTAAGGTTATGTGAACATATATTTAGTAATTGGTCCCTTACCTGTTGTAGATGGATGTCCTGTTAAAGTGAATTGAGTGAATCCCCATTTTAGCTGATTTAGCAGCTTAAAGCAATTCAAACTTAAAATGTTTATGTCTGTGGGGTAGTTGTATTTGTGAAGGCTGATGACTGTACATAGACCTGATGAGCTGATGCAAGCAAGCAGCTGATCGTGAGTCTGAGATAATTTTAAAATGAGGCCTTGAAAAGCAAAGGAAGCTGTCATCAGGGCCACATAACTCAAAAGGCATTTAGCTTGTCCTCAGGAATTGCTTCAAATTTCCAGCCAGGTTGAAGATGTCCATTTTAGCATAAATGCTTCTTTCTTGGCTGGCACCCTCTCAGTATATGGAGATGAAAACGGGTCTTGAATGTTAATGCAAAGATTGGTGTTCATGTAGTTTGTAGTCCATAGCAGGCTTGGGCCTTGGTGATTGTAGATACATATAGAAACGGCATTGAAAAAACTTTCCCACACTGTGTCAATCCACGGGTCTCCTCCTTAGATATTGTTGGAGCTTCTTGACTTTCCTATTGTTTCAGAGTTTTGGTCAATCGGAAGAGCGCTGTCTGACAAACCCCTTTTATGCTGTTGGCAAACAGAAACCACCAGCTGCTATCAATACCAACCACTAACGAGAAGTTTTCAGACCTAGGCTTTCTCCCTCTAGGATGTTCAGTACCACTCATTAAAAGATTTATGCAAATGGTTGTATGTCTTTTAGCCTGCAGTAAGATTTTGTTACCCTGTATAGATTACCAAAAGAAATCCACAGTAGCTCAAACTATTTGTGGCCACTAAACACTGTGTTATGCAAGATCTACAGTCTGCTTCAATGTAAACCCAATGATACTCTAACTAAGGAATAAACTTGCAGATCTATTCTGCTTACGCTGCACATACTCAAAACTTTATTTGGAACCTCCAAAGGGGTGGGGGAAACCCTCTGGGGAAACAGGCTGATGAAACCACAGGCTCATCATCCTCTGCATACCTCGGACACTCAGCTGGTAGACTTTACGCGGCGGCATGCCATGGGTTCCTCAGTTGTCACCTCTGTTAGTAAGATTAAGCTCTGGCAAAAGGAAGTGGCAGATGATGAGTGGTGGGTATGACCACTGGGTGTTAATTCAGACGACAGGGACAGAGAAGGACGCAGCCAGACTTAAAAAAAAAGGGGACGCAGTCAGTTAGACACCAAAGTACTTGGAAAAAATGGTATGTCAGTTTTGCTGTTGTCTATAGTAACAGTAGCCTCCAATTTGACATTCCCTCCATCAAACATTGGTTTGTGTTTTTTTTTCTCCCTCTTTCTGGCTTCTCTTTGACCTCCTTAAAAGAACAAGCTATGTTTCCCAGGGCCTGGCTATTTGAAGCTCATAGTTTTGGTTTTCCTAGGTTTTCTGTTCCAAGTCAAGCCGTTCAGACAGTGTCCCTACTTTCATTTCCACAATGGCAGGGTCCTGGGGTCCAGACCAAAGCCGCCCTACACTCTGCCCACAGTTGATTTGCCTCTGGCAGGACCGCTGCATGCTTTGTGCGCTGGTTCTGGCTGCAAACCAGGGAAACCCCACAGTTTCACCATGGTGAACGTCGAGCTCACTGCCAGGACCATTATGTATCCCTCTATTGGCCATGAATAGTAGCACACAGAGGACAGAGGATTTAAGGGACGTGCAGTTTGCTCAAGGCTACAATGCAAGACAGTGACACAGACACTGACACTGGTAAACTAAACAAATCCTTGTTATAACTTCTCAGTTGTGTCTGTAAGTTTTTTTTCCTATGTACAACAATTAAACAAAACTAGATAAGATATGCCCAACATTACGCACTGAAGAAAGCCTGAAAAGCGGACGAAAAATCACAGCAAGCATTCTTTTAGAATGACAGTGCATTGTGCAGCCGACTCAGTTTTTAGGGCTTACACCGGCGAAGAGCTTGATGGCTGGAAGCTTATCACATACGCATTTAACACTCTTGAATAAGGGGATTAACACTTGTTTCATATTTTCACCACAAAGTTCACATACCACACACTAAACAACGCTGACCTAATAATCTCTACAACCCCACATGCATCACTCCTGACAGTCTCTCCACTTCTTTTCCTGACCATGCTTACCAGCAAAACATACAAAGCACAATATATCTCTCCTTCTTCCAACTTTAATGGTGCCCACTCTGGGCTGATTCCAAGATTAAGGTTGAAAACTGTGAAAGGCAGTTGATTTCAGCCGCTTTCTGCATTTATTAGTGAGAAACAGCTGCCTGTCGTTTTTAAACTTGCACAAGGCTTCCAAGCATCACTGCAATCTGGTGGTCAAACTGCAGCGGTGGATATCAAGATGGGTCACATCAGCCAAACGGCAGCTGGTATGCTTGCAGTATCAGCCGATCCTGTTAATCTTCCGATTAGCTTTCAATGATCCCATCAGGGCTGCCAGGATTGGGGGTGCAGAGCCTAGAGATTTAACAAACAAGTCAGACCTGTCTCGGTGTTACCATTTCAATGAGATAGCAACAAGGACGAAGACCAGAAAGAAAGAAAAAGGCATCACTAACACAGCAGAAGCTATGCACATTGCACATGTCCTTTACTGCTGGCTAACATATCCTGAGCTCTACTGTAGTTCTGTTTCAGGACGATGGTGACGATGTGTCGCACAGCTCAGACCTAGAAGCTGAAGGGGCACATTCTGAGCTCAGCTGGCGGCGGGGGGTAGGAGGGAGGGGTGGGGGAGTAGGGAGGGGGGGAGGTGGTTGGGTTTCAGCCAAGTGACATGCCGTGACATGCCATGACATGCTTCCAAGCTCAAGTATGAAGACATGGCAGGCCCAAGAGCAACACTTGGACAATATATATCACTCATAAACAGACACATGCGAGGACATTCGCCTGATGTGGGTGCACAGCCACCTGCACAGTCTGTTGCTGTAAAATTATTCCTCTGACCTCTTTAATGGTAAAAGTTAAATTGAATTTCCATACAATTCGAAATGAATCTGGATATTTTTAGTTTTGATAAATATTAATTAAACTACGGTAGGTCGTTCCCTCTTTTAACCAAAAGGAACTGGTCAAAGTTGTTCATTGGAATAACCCATAAAATGAAAGATAGACACAAGTACTATTTAGGTTAAAATTGATTATTTTGGGCAGCGTAGTAAGTAGCACTGGTGCCTTGCAGCAGTGGGTCCTGGCTTTCAAACCTGGTCTGGGTCTTTCTGCATATTCTCCTTGTACGTGTGTGGGTTCTCTCTGGGTACTCTGGCTGCTTCGCACATTCCAAATACATGAAGGTTGATGGGTAACTCTGAACTGCCCTCAGGTTTGAGTGTGTGCTTGCACATTTTATTTTTGTTCTTTGTGTCTCTATGCTGCCCTGTGATGGACTGGCGATCTCTCACCTGATCTCCACTGGAGACAGGCACTAGCCTCCCCCCATGACTCTGCAAAGATAAGCGGGTATAGATAATGGATGAATTGTTTTGATCTTTTACCTAATTTTGCCTTTGAAACATGACAATTTATACGTTTGCAAGTTTATACAACCTCATAATGCCCCAAAAAGATCCCCGAAAAGCAACTGACTTTGGGTAGCAAAATTCAAAAGCACTTGAAATAAAAAATAAAATTAATTGTATCTTTGTTCTCCTTTGTGTAGCTTTGGTTTAAACTCCAAAATGTACACAGCTAGAAGAAGTAATTTTGAAACACCATTGCCATCTTAAGCTAGCATTTTTAAATCCACAAGAACGGGGAAACTTGTTCTCTCTCCTAGGGCCGACAGAACTAAATGATGTGGTTCTGTTCTTGCAGCCTTGGTTTGGGAGTTCTTGCAGCTTGTTCTTGATGCAATTCTGGGCAGAACGTTTTTGTGAGGGGTGTCAGAGAAATATGAAGTCGGTGGGAGATACGTGTGAAGAGTTCTGTAACTGAGTTCCATTCAAGTATTGAATGTCTTGGCCTGAAATAGCTTTGCTGTTCCTTCCGGATAAAAGAGCAAATTTCTCTGTTCTTGCAAATTACAAATCACAGAGCCTTTACATCGAGGTGAAAAATGTATTCTAGGATCAATTAGATTTAAAGACATGTTTTGCAATTCACAGGTTACTTTTGTTATTTTGAACGCTTTTAGTTTCATTTTCTATTACAAGGTTAAAATACCCTATATGGGACAATCATTTTATTTAAATTAAAGACAAATAACGTGCATTTGATGCACAATACACACATTCTTTTTTTTAAATTAAAAACTGTGGAAGCAGTGCCAGTAGGGCATCATTCTACAACCCAATCTGGCAATCAGCTCCATGCAGCTCAAACACAGGTAGTTATCAGCTATTTCTCCAGGTGGACACAAGACCATAGCAATGAAGCTGTCAGACCGAAACCCTGAAAAAAACTCAGGATTTATTGTTACCTTCGCATTGATCCTAGGACAGGCTCTATACCGACATCTCTTCGTGTTTGTTGTGTTTCAGCTTCTTCTTGTTGCTCCTCACAGTTTAAAGCATGACTGGTTCATTTTCAACATTCAGATGTTAATTACCCTATACTGTTTTCCAGTTCCACCAATCAGGAAAAGACATCTCAGTAGCAACGTTTTTATGCCCATTTTGAAATATTGCATTAGTAAAGGTTGGTGGAAATGGTAATATTCAAAATAACTTCCTCAATTTTGTAAAAAAAAACAAAAAAAAAAAACATTACGCTCTCCTGAGGTGGTTTTTGCGAAGGACAGTTAACGTGCAAAACAGGTGATGGAAACACATTTGCTGAATGAGTTCTGACGCAGCAACCATTCACCCCACATGTCTGATCAGCTGTCTCTGCTTTCAACGTCCACCCTGATATTCCTAAAACGCGCATAGAATTGCATTTCTTTCCCCACATCTTCGGACTGCAGGTGACATCAGCAATGCTTAGATGGCATGACGGAACAATTACAACTTTCCTGATAGCAACACATTCCTGAACACCTCCCTCCTTTTTTTTAAATGTGTGGTCCATGCTAGTTTGGAACCTCAACTTCCTGTTGATTAGAGCCATGTGTGACGTCAACTTCTGACGAAATTACTCTTTGCCTGATTTATTTGCTACAAACTAGTGGATGGAAACACACGAATCACATTTCCCTTTTTGCTGCATTTTAAAAGTTCGCTCAAAATTTGCATGACACATGGACGGAGACATGGCCATTGACTAGTTTTCCAACTCATGAGTTCCTCTCCCTCTAATAATTTTGTCCTGTTTTTATTTGTTTGAAGGGTCAATCTGTATAAGCTATTTACATTTTGCCTTGTTTTTAAAGAGAGAGAAAATGGCAGTTGTGGAAATGTATGATACTTCATAAACACAATTAACAAGTACCCAACATCTGTTGCAGTAGTATTTAAACTCGCCGTTTGGGTTAAAGACATAACCAATCAGCTTTATGTTTGCAGGTCTGGCATTTAGTTTCTGAGCTCGGACTGGACACTGATGGGGCCGAAGAGAGAAGGAAGGCTCCAGGCAACTATGTTCTGTAACTTTCTGGACTGGGGTCAAAGGGGATTTGGCCATAAAAGCCTGGAAACCAACAGAGACAGATCCTCTGATCAACCAGGCGCTGTTTCCCTCTCTGTGAAGCCTCTAATGTCAGCTGGAGGAAGAGGCCTTGGCTGTTTAATTTTACAGCACAGTGTCATTCTGTGTCACAGGCAGCCCCACACAATGCATGTATTCATCCAGCATGAACAGGACAGTAACGAACCATTTTTAGCACATGAAGCAAGAAAGCCCAAAATGTCTCATCGCAAAATAATCGGTTCTTTCAGTCCCAACACTGACAGGGGTTTTTGTCATTGTTAACACACCTGTTAGGATTTCTTCAACGGGATGACCTCATAGAGTGCCACTGCTTATAACAATAATTAGGAGCGGTGAAAACCAAGATGCCATTTTTGCTGCTGAACGTGTTTGACGAGCTCAGCAAGAATATAATACTCTGTTGCCAACATGGGAGTTTGTTGCTTCATAGACAAAAGGCCCAGTGCTGCATGGAAACCACACAACCGAAGGCTACCCTCTAAAAGCTGCTGGGTTATTTCTCTAACAGTTGGTTTTTGCTTTAGGGACAGGAGTTAGTCGGTTCTCACTAAACATAGGGTCAGAAACGATGACTCAGTCTCATCAGTCCTTAACAGAATACCATATAAAGACCAAATCCCAGTTCTCAGAAACTCTTTTAGAGAATGAAATACGAAAAGGTATGATGGTAAAATGAAGCATCTTAACAATTTCAACGGCAGTGGCTTTGGTGGACCCACAAGCTAGATGTATACATTTTCAACATTCATACTTTATCCCCAAAAAACAGGTCAAACAAATCAGTCTAAACAAGCAATATATAATACAGTGGATAATGCTATTCGTATTATCCAAATCCAATATAAGACTGTTAACTTTGTTTTTTTCCTCATTTGTTCTAAGATGCTAAGTCGTTCCATTGTTGGCGCTGTTGCCTTGCCGGGTTCTCTTTGGATATTTCTGCTTCCTTCCACCACCAAAAACCTGCATGTTAGGTTAACCGGCCACTCCAAATTGCCTTAAAACAGCTGACACCATGCAGCAGTTTTGCCCTGTGTAACCCGCCGCTTGCCTCTTAACAACTAGGGTTAGGAACCAGGCTCACCCGGACCCTACAAGGATGAAACAAAAATGGACAGGGGGGGACAGGGGTGAAATCATTCTCTTTAAACACAATATTATGTGTTTTGTGATCCAGGTTATGGGATATTTTTGTCAGCCTACTCTTTTGTAGCCTGAGCAGTAGACATTAGTGACTAACGTGGTGTGCTGTGCCGCGCCAGACTCACGGTTGTGGACCAGCTAAACACCAGACTCAAGTTAGATTTTAATTTAATTATCTACTTTTATAATAGCAACTTTTTACATACCAATTGAATTTATGTACTTTTAACCCTTCCCTTTTAGGGAGCAGTGGGCTCCCAGGGAGTATTCTGGGGCTAAGCATCTTGCTCAGGGACCCATTGCATAGTGGTAGTCAGCGGGATTCAAACCAGGGAGCTTGCAGCCTTCCCAGGACGCAAACACCCTGCTCTAACCACTAGCCCACCACTTTGAACCTCACACACAGACACAGGAGATAATCACGTGAAGGCCTTAACCAAAACTTGTGAATCAGACACCAACTTCTGTGTCACCCAGATGGCGCCCCTTGTAATGGACAGAATGCCTTCTCAGACATTTACAACTGTGATCAAGCTTTATTTACAATCTAATCAGTAATGAAGTGATGAAGATTCTTGGTGATCCAGGACATATCCAAATGCAGAACAGGTTCAAAAACAAAACAACTGGACTTCAGTTCTTGTACTTGAAGATGGTTCGCTCTTGATCTGAAGAGTTTTCAAAGGCAATGAGGGAGAAGTTCCACGCTTTTAGGCTGTAGGGAAGTGCCCGAACCTCTAAGAAACTCAGGAGTTGCTCCAAACAACAACACCCTGGTCCATTTCAGGCTGCATTGAACTCTGAGGCAGAGGTTGGTTCATCCTAAGGATAAAATTACCAAACACATACTGGGCAGCGTGGTGAATGCAACTTCGTCCAGCAAGGAATGTCCAGATGTCTGTATGGGGGAAACTAAATAACTTCTCCAACAGACAAGCCAGGAGAGCCATCTCCTCAGGACAGGCCTCAGCTGTGCAACTGTACCTAAAGGATGAGGGACACTCTTCTGATGATCAAAATGTTCAAGTTTTGGACAAGAAGATAGATAGTTTAAAGGGGGGGTGAAGGAGGCCATTTGAGTCAAAAGAAAAAAATATATCTCTAAACAAAGGAGCAGGCCTCAGATTATATGTTTCAAAGCTGCAGTAGGGTAGCCTGGGTGCCATTCCGAACTTAGTCCCGCCCACAATGTTTTTGGTCGGGAAGTTCGGTCTGGCATTGCTCAATAGAAGCGCGAGTATGCTCGCCCAATATCTGGCGGGCCAATCAAATTGTCAGGGCGGGCTTTATACGATGATGGACAGATGATCAACAGTTACGTAATCAACCACGTCACCAAAGCGCGCTTGGGTTGAATTCGTTTCGTGAAAGAAGCAACTGAAATGGGCATCACGGCGATGCAACTCGGCGTGAACGACGAGGTGGATATAGCCAGCGGTCGTTGCCAGCTCCTTTTTGGAAGCCCGGAATCCTGGCTGCTGAACAACAAGTGGAGGGACATGCTAGGCTCCGATGTTTTTCAAGCCAACGTTATGGGTATCGTCCTGGACGAAGTTCATCTAACTTACAAATGGTAAGAGGTCATCTGACTGTCTGGCTTAGTAAATAACTCGCAATGTCGTGATATGAATCCCATGTTGTAAACATAGTAGGTAACGTTGTACGTTCGCTAATTCAGACTAATCAACTATGCGTCGCTTAACAACACACACACTCCGTTGCTCTTTTTGGTTGTAGGTCTATCCAATAGACCCCTTGCATCTGACGTCACAGTCACGTGATCGGGGGTGCGCGCCTCCATCTTGGTGGGCACGCTAGCCTGACAGCCCGTCTACTACATGACAAAACGGGTGATTTAGAGCGTACTTTTAGTTAGTTTATTTTTGGAATCTAAACAATGCCTACGACTTGTTGTGCTCCCGGTTGCACAGTGAGGCATTCCAAATCGTTGGATGTACGTTTCTGTCGTTTACCAAAGGATGAGGAAAGAAGAAAGAAATGGATATTTTCAATAAAAAGAGAGCAGGCAGACACTCCCAATGGACTGGGGGAGCCATCACACTACGAGAGAATTTGCAGTCTACACTTCATCTCCGGTAAATACAACTTAATTCTGCACTAGTCATTGTTCTACTTAAATAGCGGCGGAGGGGAGGTGGCGATCGCTAGACGGGCCGGAGAAGCGGCCCTGTCTGAAGCAGCACCCGCTTCCTGCTGCTCCAGACAGCGGCGGCTCTCCGGCCCGTGTAACGATCGCTACACCGGCCGCCGCAGCCGCCGCTGTCTGAAGCAGCAGACAGTGGCGGCTGCGGCGGCCGGTGTAGCGATCGCTACACTGGCCGGAGAAGCCGCTGTTGCTGCTGTAGCCGCCGCTGTCTGGAGCAGCAGGAAGCGGGTGCTGCTCCAGACAGCGGCGGCTCTCCGGCCAGTGTAACGATCGCCACCTCCCCTCCCCTCCGCCCGTTCACGGGCGCTAGTACTTCTGTGTTTATGCTGCAATGTCGCCGACACCCCCACCCATTTTAACAAGACAAAAACACCAAAATAATCCGTAGTGAATAATGTTTTTTTTAACCTACCGGGCGGGTCTTCCTCTCTGCTTTGTGCTGTTGCACAAACATGTCTGAACATCCATCCATCCATTTTCTGACCCGCTTAATCCCTCATGGCGTCGCGGGCGTTTGCTGGAGCCTTTTTCCTGATATAAAATAATTGTAGCCGTCCAGTGGTTTCAGGGGCTTTCGTGCTCTCTTGTCCGTACTGGCCTGCGTGTTTATAAAGCAGCTGTGTCGCGGTACGAAACCCTTGGCAGCATTTCACAGACTCGCTCCGTCCCTTCAGGCTTTTGCTGTGTGGATCTGGCAATCTGATACCATCAACCATCAACTTAGTCTTAAAACGATCTTGTGATACGTTATCTAAAGGAGAAAAATACCCGGAGAACTCGTCATTTCGTCAAATGGCGTGCCAACCAATATGGCCGCCACGCAAGGGGTTCTGGGTAACGGAGTCACGTGGTTGCAAGGGGTCTATTGATTGCAGAGGAATTTTTTTCCCTGGTTCGTTCGAAACACGCCCCATAATCCCAGCTCTATGGAGCAGTATCAGACTCAAATTCTGACTAGAATTGAGTATGACCATGTCAGGCTAGCAGTAGGGAGCTCTGCGTGGACAAAGCACACCTTCCAGGTCCCTCCCCTTGCTCTTCGCTGCACTGCAGCCCTCCCTCCACAGCTCCTCACCCACAGCGGAACCAGTCGTGCTGCTCCAATGTTTACCTGTCTTTGTTCTCTGAGCTGGTGCCTCTCCAGAAATTGATAGTTTTCCTGTAAAATCGGGTTCTTTCTCCGCCGTTTCTCCTCACAGCTCTAGCCCACCGACAATCTTGGGCTTGAACGACAGTGATTGACACTGCTAACAACCAATCAGAGCCAGACATTCCTCGTGGCTCTGATTGGTTGTTTCTGACTGGGAGCGGTGTATTTCTGCAAATGACAGTAGGACCATTGGAAGGAGCCAGAGGAGCTTTATTTTTTTTTTTTTTTTTTTTTTTTTCAGATTATCTGTCCCGTGTTTTACTGTCAAGACAGTTTTAACAAATATATTTAAAAATACATTCACAAAAAAGTTACCTACAGCAGCTTTAAGTATGAGACAGAAGAATTCACACCTTCTTGCATGTGTCCAAACATCTCTCAGTGAGCCAACGCAACCAACCATGTCCTTTGTTAGGGGAGGTCAACCTGCATGTGAATTTAGATATTCAGAATGGGACTTCCCTGCATTTTAAAAGCTTGGGACTGCTCCTTCAATAGGTTTGAACTGAGAAAGCCCTCCGGATGAAGAGCAAAGCGTTTTCAACTACAAGAACTGAAGTCCAGTTGTTTTGTCTTTACTGAGTAGAATTGCTTAACCCCTGGATGTCTGAAGCATGAACTCTTTTCGTTTAATGATTCCAAGCAGTTTTCCCTTTTCCATTCATGCCCTGCAAGGATTTCTTTCAGCTGTTTCAGCTAAACTGAGGGGAGTTGAATGAAACGGTCTGGGAAGTACCATTACGTTTTAGGGGGCATCCGCGTGTGATACCCCAAATCTACGCAGCTGTGTCCCGTCGCGTAGAGGAAAGGCTGCTGGGGTTGTCGTCTAAGCAATTCTTTTTGACGATAATGCCATTTAATGAGGATTAGGTGGGATTTACGTGGAAACAATGTGCCCTGTCACACAGCCTTCCCCACCCTCCCTTCAGCGGGTTGGTCTGCGCCAAGATGATGCCTGAGGAGCGCTTTAAAGCCGCTGCACTTCCGAGCCGAGCTGAAGAGGAGTTGCTCCGCGCTCTGAGCAGGGTCCGCTGTCAGACAATCTCCGGGAAAGAAGAGCAGAAAACCTTAGCCTGGCCAGGCTATGCTGAGACAACACATCTGGACTCGGGAATGTTTTCCAACTCGGAATCTAAGAAGGGTTCTTTTTGTCTCAGTCTATGCGGGACGTTGCGTCTGCACCGAAGCAGCAGCCTAAATTAGTTGGGGAGGTTTTTTTTTTCAACAAAAAGGGGTCATTCTTTTCATTTTGCCAGCGCAAAGAAAAGAACTCCGACCGGGACTACTGTAAAACCGGAATGGTTTATCCTCCCGACGGTTTATTCTACATCGAAATGGATCAGGCACCACCAGGTAAGTTAGGGTTAAACTACAGGCAGCCATTGTCTCAGCTGCGGGTCCCTGAAAGCTGTCTCTCTCTCGTTCCAACTCCCTTTTGCAAAAGCATCCTCCCCTGTCATATCTGTATTAAAGATGATCAAATAATGCACATGCAGGCGGGTTCAATGACCATCCCGTGGGTGCTGCTGCTGCTGCTGCTGCTGCGCTCCCCCAGCGGCGTTGCCCGGGCACGCATAGCGCAATTCACTTGGCGATTACGTAATACCTCTCTCGGAGGATCGGGCGCAGCGAGCCTGCTCTCCTTTTCTTTTGTCTCGGCGCGCACTCGCAGGGCTGGCTGTGACGGAGCCCATCCCGGAGGCTGCGGACGTTTGTTTTGGCATGAGCCAAAGAAAAAGAAAAGAACTAAATGCGCACGGATGCGAGGGGAAAGAAGAGCACAGAGGCTGGTTGGGTTGGCTGAGGGTGCGTTAATGAGCGACTCCATGAAACGAGCGCTTTGTCCTCCTCCGCAGCCAGCCGTGCTTAATTTGTCCGCCTGCTCCTGAAAGTAGGCTACAGGCAAAAGGAGAGCCGACAGATCGGTCTCATGACGAGCAGCTCGCTTTGCCTTTATTATTATTATTATTATTATTATTATTATTATTATTATTATTATTATTATTATTATTTTACCGTCGGACTAATGCGTTATTTCACTGTTGTAATAGTTAGACTGTCTGGTTAAATCTTAGAACGAAATACTGCAGGCTGAAACATTACACATCCACGGCTATTCTAATTTGTCAAAAGGTATCCATATTCATACTATAATATAATAATAATAAGGCATGCATCATATGGAGTTTGCAGCTTTGGCTGCAGTTAATGAGGTGGTGACATGTCTCAGTGCCCAGGGCAGCATGGCCCCAGGGGGCGGCAGGAGCACTCACAAAAAACAGGAGGCAAACTTCTCGGTCTGTCTCTGTCCTTTTTTTTTTCTTTTTCCTTCCAGTTCCCACCTGTGTCCTACAGAATAAAAACGCTGTAACAAGTTATGCCTGTACACGTTCAGTAGAACAAAGTTCTGATTCCAAGCTTTGGATTCACGACCAGAATAACTCATTTTCGAGATAAAAATGTGTTCATTTAGGGGAGGGGCCCAGATCAATGATGCTCACTCAGGGAGCCTTTTATGCTGGATTTGCCGCTGTTCCTTACAGGTTAAGACTTGAGGAAAGCTAGAAAAGAAAAGCTTAGTTTGGGTCACTTTTAGTATTTAATTATGAAATATTACATTCCCCTCTCTGACCCATCCCAAGGATGTGGATTTTGGCAGTCAGTGGAGTGTTCTGGCAAGGGACAGGAGGGAGAGCGAGTGAGAGAGAGACAAAGGAGGAGGAGGAAGTTGCGCAGATTTAATTCTTTCAAAGTCCTGCCCCTGCCTTTTCCTCAGTCTAAGGTCTGAAAAAGAGGTGAGCCGATGCTGCGAGACAGCCACATTTTCTCCCCCTAACTCCCTCATGAAAGGCACTTTTGTCCAGCGGTGAAATGTACCACCCTTCAGCTCCTCTTGATGTGGTTTGCCATCCTTTTATATATCTAAGGGGTTATTTTTAGGGGAGTGCTTAGTCATAGATTTTTTAATTTATTTTTTCTACCAGAAAATTGTTGACTTTGGAGTCATTAAAGCATAAGAGGGGTGGTCCAAGGGGATCAAATTATAATTTCGGGGTTGCCAGAAGCAGAAATACAGAAACTGTGATAGCCTTGTGGTAATTCCAACATTTTGAGTAATTAAAACTTTACAGTTTATCGCCACAACTTCAGAGGAGATAATGACCCCACTCGGGGGCTTCCTAATTATTTGGCCTTTTGACATCTGTTGGAAACATGCCTGGGCTTGCCCTTAGATACTAACCAGTTCCATCAGCACGGGTTTTTCAAAGAAGTGGGTGTGTGTCTGCGGGTGAGAACGGGAGGGGTGATGATATTCATTAGTTAATGACTATTTCCTTCAGCGACCTCTAGAAAGTTCACTTAATTATTATTTTTTTCCTTTTGCGTAGCTCTTCCTCCTCGGTCCACGAAGCCAGCGATGTCCACCATGAACAACAACAACTGTCTTTCTCCCCCGGTGTGTTCGCTTCAGGATGCTGAATGGTACTGGGGAGATATAACAAGGTAAAGCGACAGTTTTTCAGGATGCATGATTTCATTTATTTATTTATTTATTTTTCTAACCCAGAGCTGTAGCATCTAGTTGGTGGTTGACAAATAAGACCCCTGTACTGATTTTCTCCACAGGGACGAGGTGAACGAGAAGCTTCGAGACACTCCTGATGGCTCCTTTCTGGTACGGGACGCATCCACAAAGCTGCAAGGAGACTTCACTCTGACCTTACGGTAAGTTGAAAGAGAGGGGGGAAAAAAAAGAGAGAGAAATCCTTCCTTGCCCTACATTTTAAACCAAACTAATTCTGTGCAATTGCTGTTCCTCGTTTGCAGGAAAGATGGGCACAACAAGCTGATTAAGATCTACCACCGTGACGGGAAGTATGGCTTCTCTGACCCCTTCACGTTCACGTCGGTGGTGGAGCTCATCTGGTACTACCAGCACCACTCGCTGGTGGAATACAACGCCATGCTGGATCTGATGCTCTCACATCCCGTGTCCCGTTTCCAACAGGTTAGCGAGGTCTGCTGACATTAATGGCTAATAATCCTACTATACCGAAGAATTGTTTTCCAACAAACCGAATGCAAAGGGTGCCTTTGTTGATCGGATGTCATTTTTTAACTTCAGGTGAAGGAAGACAGCGTTGACGTTGCCGGCAGGAAACTCAAAGAGGTCCACAATCAGTACCAAGAGAAGTCAAAGGAGTTTGACCGTCTTTATGAAGCCTTTACCAAGACCTCACAGGTGACCACCTCATTTTTTTTATGTCGGCATCTTTCATTAGAAATGGATTTTTGATGGCGGGGGGTTTCTCACAAATGTTACTTTGTGTTGTGCAGGAGATCCAGATGAAGCGCACGGCAATAGAGGCATTCAACGAGGCGATGCTGATCTTCGAGGAGCAGTGCCGCGAGCAGGAGCGATACGGAGAGGAGTTTGAGAGGAACAGTCATTCGGAGGGAATCGACAATGATTTGGAGAGGTACTTAACCATGATGCGGTGTGAGAAAACGTTGCTCCCACACTTTAATCCTGTTTGCCTCAGCTAGAGTCCTGACATTTGCTTCCCCCTCCATAGCTTTCTGATCAATTACGAGAAGCTGAAGTGCCGACTTGGCGAGATCTATGACAGCAAACTGCACCTGGAGGAAGACTTGAGGACACAGGTGGAGGACTACCGAGAGACCGACAGGAAGATTAACAACTTGCGGCCAGACCTCATCCAGCTCCGCAACATCAGAGATTTGTATCTCAAGTAAGTACTTTATCTGTGGTGACCACCCCAAGCTCATTAAGAAGAAAAAAAACTTACACCAGTCAGAGTTTTGTAGTCATTGTAGATTGAATTTTAATAAAATCCTATCTTCTTCCAGCTGGCTTAATCACAAAGGGGTACGACAGAAACGCATAAATGACTGGCTTGGCATACACAGCGAGAACCTTGATGAGTAAGTTTTCACAAATGCTCTTACAGCCAGAAGAGAAAAGCTGTGCTGAGCAGGTGTCATGTATTTATGATACGATACTTGCTCTTCCAGCACATACGTCTTGAAGGGAGATGAAAAGAACCTACCACATCAAGATGAGGAGAGTTGGTTTGTTGGGGAACTGAGTCGAACGCAGGCGGAGGAGATGCTTCACGGCAAAGTTTCCGGAACTTTCCTGATCCGAGAGAGCAGCAAGCAGGGATGCTACGCCTGCTCTGTTGTGTAAGTATTCAGCAATGTAGGGCCCTTAGAGATCCACTTTACTAGGGGTGTAAAAGATTAGGTGAAATGAGATGATCACGATGTTAGGGCCCCACAGTAGCTCTTGTGGAAGTCTGTCTCATAAAGCGGTATCCTGTTGTTGGGCATGGGCCTTTGTTAAAGTAGACATCTAACTTGTATATGGAGTCAGGCATGGAAGTGGCCACTCTTTACACCCTGGCCAACTTATGTTTGAGACTTATTTTGAAGTCAGAAAGGAAGCTGTTTCTGAGTTGCCATGTTGAGCAGACAGATTTGACTAGTAGGTCATCATTACACTTGCTTACAAAAAGCGTTGACAAAAACCTCCACTACTCATCAGCCTTTTGTGTGGCAGCATGTTGCGTACTTTGTTGAAATAAATAAATGTTGAAAGACTGATACACGAGATGCAACTTATTTGTACACGCTGGCTGTTTGCCAGTAGCTAACAACGCTAAAGGCAGCAGCTGCTACAGAGCTTCTTATAGGCGCTAAACCAAAGGCATGTATACGTTTTTCTTTTATGTCTAGTTCAGAATACTGGGCCTGACGCTGAACAAAGATTCATGGAAAACCCAGTTTGAGATTTAGAAACTTTTTGATTCAAGTTGTGAAAACAGACAATTTTTAGTGCCCTTTTGTATTTTAGGACCAACTTAGACCTTAAACTACAAAATATGAACTAATCAAATGGAAAATGGAGTATCGGAACACTGTTTTCGAGGGATTAATAGTTTCCCAAAAATACAGATGGATCTCGTCTCATTCACATAAACCCAATAACGAGATTTGTCTGGTCTCATGAGCAGGTTGCTCTACTACACCCCTAGAAATCACCCATGTTGTGGCCGGCTGTCGCTCATCGGTGTTCTCTGTTTTCCACAGTGTGAATGAAGAGGTGAAGCACTGTATGATCTACAGCACGCCACTTGGATACGGCTTTGCCGAGCCCTACGACGCGCACTGCTCGTTGAAAGACCTCGTCCTGCACTATCACCTGCACTCCTTAGCGCAACACAATGACGCCCTGGATGTCCGGCTGCTGCACCCCGTGCACGCCAAACCGGCGGCCCCCGCTTCCCAACTCTCCGAGGAACACAAACTGTTACAGACTCCAAAACGCATGCCACCAGGACTCCCCCCAGCCGCTCCAGAGATGTAATCGAGCGGCAAGAGGCTTTTCGTCTTATCCTGTGAGAAGGACTGCATTAAGAGTGCATTGTGTAAAGATTTGCACTACGGTGACTCCATCAGCTTTTGTGAATGGCATCTCACTGGTTTGAAGTGGGACCGGACCTTGAATGTCAGCCTGACTGTTTCAAACAAATTTTCTACTTCACATTTAGTGCCGTCGGTTCAAAGGTCCCTTTCTCCAGAGTGGGGAAAGTTCACGGCCGGGAGCTCGTTCACTGACTTCGGGTGCTGCACCTTCGAGTTGACGTTGCTGGAAATGTCCATTTCCGACATGGGAAATCGATTCAGCTCTACAGATTTAACCAATATGTTCGATGTATTGCTACTACAAAGTGCATTTGTGAGGGAGGAAAAAAAAACACAATGCTGTTAACAGGTTGGTATCAATTAGGTGGGTTAAAATGCCCCGTGTGAATATGTTACAAAGTCATGGTGCATCTTAACTACTTGCCCCCCTTTTTTTTTTTCTTTTTTTTTATAAAATAATTCATATACAATGGATAATTATGTAGCATTAACATACTGTAGAAAACCATTGTAAAAGCATACTCAATGTTGTACCCATTGACCAAAGCACTTAATAGTGAGCAAAACTACATCTCTGTTTAGTGTGGTAACTGCATTTTGGCAAGGGTAGGGCAATGTATGTACACCTGCTGATGTGCTGATCGAAACATAATCTGAAGTACTGTATGTTATATTCTGTTACTCAAAGAAGTATAAGCTTTTTGTATTCTATATATATTTTTTCTATAAACGCGCCACAAGATGAAAGCTTGAAGAAAGTGCAATCCAACAGTATTTCTATTGTTGCAATGTGTGATGAGAATGACGGGAGGTGGTGAAGGTGTCGCTGTTCTGAGAGGTTGACATTTGCCACAAAAAAAAATGCACTCTCCTCGGTGGTTTGTTGGGATCGTGCGGCCTCCGTTGTTTGTGTGAACTGCCAGAGGTCCGGAAGTATCCTGCCTCCATTACTTGAATTGTGGCGTCGCTCTAGCTATGAATGTTCTTTTGTTTTCTCATAACACGCAGCCTACATAGCTTAAGAGGAAAGGAATCCATGTTAAACCCGGCACATTTTTCCAAGGTAAAGGACACTTTGTATAGAAATGCCATAAGATGTATTGCTCATGTTGGTTCATGGGAGGAGGTTGATGGATCCTCTTGACAAATATTACTCCACTGGAGGACTGAGGAAACTCCTCGGGTAAAGCTAAGCAATGTGAGATCTTGACCTTTATCTTGCTGAAAGACAATAAACTGAAAAGAGTTTTGTCAACTTATGTAGTTGTTTGTGTTTTCTTTCAAAGGAGTGGGACCGTCACACTTTGTGGTAATCGGTCATACTGAAAACGTATATGGCATTATGGTGCCCTGAGGCGATATACCCAGTTTTGGCCTTCCACATCTCTACAATGATTAAGTAGTGAGAGGGAACCAGAAAGAGTGCTTTATTTTATCATGTAATTTTTGAAGTATTGTATTCAAATAGCTTTAAAGGAAACAACTTAGCAATTTTTCCCTATAAGAAAAATCTGAAAAAAAAGAATTTAATTATATATATATATATATATACACACACAATTGTCACGGCAGTATGTTATATCGGTACTTTATAAATGTGTTTATACAATGTTCTAACACATGCCATTCGTCCTGATTTTGCCTTGATCTTTACAATTATAAATCGATAAATTCCATGTTGGCTGTGGTAAAGGTAAGTTCAGGCTTTGGGTCTTAAAAGTAGAAAGAGTTCCCTCTGTAAACTGGAGTTAAATGTGTACAGCCTGTAGTAATAGCCTGAAATTCACTTTACATTAACCAACATCAAATGCCAAACTGTAAAGATTCAAACTAAAATTGCATGAATGACTCAAGGGATTTTTTTTCTTCTCACAATGGAACAGTGTTGCAACATTCAGGCAAGAAACTATTTTAAAGAGTTTTTACACCACTTTTAAATGTAAAACTTGTAACATGTTGAAACCATTGAATACTTTATAAAACACATCACTTTCTATTGTATATTATAGTGCAGTCGTTTTCTGCCAGAAAATGTTTTAAAAGATAACGTCTTCTGATTATGTTAATTTAGTCTGTATCAAAACTTAAACCCGCTCAGGACATATTAGTACTGCATACTATAGATAAGCTGTCTAAACTTTGCTTTTTCTCTCTCAGCGATCCATTGAAGTCTGAAAACCTATTCCTGGATCATGAGAGTTTAAAAGGCATTGGGGGCACTGGAGGACACTCTGTGGACAGATAGAGGAGAAAGGAAGGGATGAAGACAATGGCAGGATGTGTGCAGTCTCATTCTGTACTCTAGCTGCCATTAAGTCACCGGAAAAATATGTATCCAGCTAGCTTCGCGAGGAATGTCGTATCTTGAAAAATAACTTTCGCTAACATGCTTTGCTGAAAGGAATGTCATTTTCCCCTTTGCCAGCTTTTAGAACATCCTGAGTTTTGTCCTCAATTGTGTATTCAGCAGTCAGCTCCATTGTTACCTGAAAACTGCACTGAGTTCATCTGTTTTGAATTTACAAAGCGAGCCTCTGCGTCTCCGATACCCATTTGTAAATGGTGGGCATTCTAGACACTGCTGTTGATGACCCTAGATGGCCCTACTACGGGTCCTGTGTGACCTCAGTAACAGGTGGCCTCTTTCACGCATCACATGAGGTCTGCATTGGGTAAGGATTACCGAGGCACAGTTCCAGGCCGCGGATTACTGCTTGTTACCTGTGTCAGCTTGGAAGGCTCTGCCGGGATTGACCATATGCACTGAAGATAGATGGACAAGACAAAATGTACCAAAGCTGAGTCATCCTCGGGCTGCGTGAGAGTCCAAAAGACAGAGAGGGAGTGGGTGGAGGCACAGGAAAAAATTGTTCAGGGCATTCATTCTACACACATTTGCCAAATTCAACTCATTTAATAAAAGCAAGACTGATTTTAAAGCCAATATTTTTCTCAGTTGCAAGAACAATATTGGCTAAAGTCTAGCTCTGTGGTTGTTTGGCATTGCTACCAGCATTTATTGCTAAGTGTACTAGGAGACAAATGTCAAATTTTGCAGCTTGTAACTTTTACAGCATCATTATGGTGTCAGCTGACTCCTTTCCCGTTACAAACTGTAGCGCCCCCCCCCCCCACCACCCCACGCAGAAATAGCAATAATTTGAAAATAAAACTTATGTCTTAATCATGTGGACCAACAGCTGAAGAAACAAAAGTTAAGGCCACCAGTACATAGATGTCTGTCGTCTATGTGGTTAAAAAGTTGTGTGGGTGGATAAAATGGGTAAACTAAGTTGGACTTTTACCATCTAGGTTTAGGATGTGTTTAGGCAGCATCCATGGGATAAAAAAATTATTTTTGAACATCTTTTTTAACTTAAAAAGCAGAAAATTCTGATTGACCAGATTATATATCATACACATCCAGTGAAGAAACACTTTTTGTTATACTGGGTAAACTGGGCCTTCCATCCTAAAAGTAGTAAATACATTATGTATTCACACAAAGGAGGTTAAGAAATCTATCTCTGTGGGAGCTGCAGGCCTGTAAAAACTATTACCAATACCTTCTCTTCGCACAGAAGCGCAGGGATTGGTCAGAGTTTTGGTCCTGCCTTCATTCCCCTCTATCCCTCAAGTTACGGGGGTATCACCTTATCTACTGGTTGTCCCACGTGCCATCATTCTGACGCGCTCACATAACACCAGTGTGCGTGTTCGTTCCTTGTTAGTTTCTACTTGCTGGCTGCGCATGCGCACTTCTGGTGTTTACGTATCCAGTTAGGTTAGCTGTTAGCTTCGGTATTAGCCGATCAATGTAGCTCCGCTGCTCTCACTGTATACTTTGAACATGGCTGAGAGTCATAAGAAGCAAACCGCGTTCATGGGAAGAAGAGGAAGGCTTTAGTAGAGAAATAAGATCAGAGTGGATTTGGGAGATTTTTGTTCACGCGATCCCCCTGAGGAGCAGAAGAACAAGGTAAAATGGTCTTGTGCATGCACAGTTATTCAAAAGGGACTTGAGGAAACTTTAGGAAAACTGTCAACCCAAGCATTAAGGTTTTGGTAATTTGCAAAAAAGAAAATAAAAGAAGAAAAAAAAGTTACAGACAAACATCACACATGTTTAAGATGGCTGGGATGAATTATAACACACCATATCAGCTTCCGTTGGAGACATTTTAATGCTTGAGTGCATGGTTTGCTAAGAATAATGAACTAATGACCCCCTTCCCTCTAAAAGCCCTTAATAAAATCCTGTGCCACCAATTGCCTTCAGAGGTCAGCTATTCAGTAACTGGAGGTCACCCATGTGTGGACCTAATCTCAGTAGAAATCCAGCTGTTCCGTAAATATCTTACCAGTTTGTTAGAGAACATTTGTGAACAAACGGCATAAAAAAACAGATGAATACAGCAGACAGGTCAGAGATCAAGTTGTGGTGAAGTGTAAAGTGGATTTAAACTATTAAACAATATCCAAAACTATGGACATCTCATAGAACTCTGTCCAATCCATCATTTGAAAATGCAGAGTGTGGTACAACTGCAACCCCACCAAGACATGGACGACTACCTAAACTGAAAGGCCACGCAAGGAGAGTATTAATTAGAGAAGTGCACGAAAGGGCAAAATCCACAGCTCAATGGGCTCATCCAAAACCACTGCTGAAAAAAGCATGAGAATTCCCATTTTTGTTTAGCCACAATCCATAGTAGGGGTGACACCAAACACGTTGAAGAAGTTGATCTGGTTTGATAAAATCATAGCTGAATGTTTTGGCCTACATAAAAAAACACAATGGGAAGTGAAAGCTAATTGCCCTTCAATCTGCGCATACCATCAATAGGTGAAACATAAGGCAAAGGCAAGGCAAATTTATTTATATAGCACATTTCAGTACAGAGACAATGCAAAGTGCTTTACATGATTAAAATATAGGAAAATAAAACAGAATAAAAGCAAGCAGGAATAAAATGCAGAAACAAAATAGAACATGGAAAAATAAAAATTAAAAGCAAACAAGTAAAAACAGTTGGAATACAAAGTAAACTAATCATATTTCAGTAATACAGTTCAATTAGAACAGTCGAAGGCAATCCTAAACAAATGTGTTTTTAATCTTGATTTAAAGGAACTCAGGCTTTCAGCACTTTTACAGTTTTCTGGAAGTTTGTTCCAGATAAGTGGAGCATAGGAACTAAATGCTGCTTCTCCGTGTTTGGTTCTGGTTCTAGGTATGCAGAGAAGGCTGGAGCCAGAAGACCTTAGTGGTCTGGATGGTTGATACACTGATAACAAGTCTGTGATGTATTTAGGTGCTAAACCATTCAGGGATTTATAGACTAACAGACGTATTTTAAAGTCTATTCTCTGAGATACAGGGAGCCAGTGTAAGGACTTTAGAACTGGGGTGATGTGCTCTACTTTCTTAGTCTTAGTGAGGACGCGGGCAGCAGCGTTCTGGATCAGCTGCAGCTGTCTGATCCACTTTTGAGGCAGACCTGTGAAAACACCGTTGCAGTAATCAATTTGACTAAAAATAAACGCATGGATTAGTTTTTCCAGATCCTGCTGAGACATTAATCCTTTAACCCTGGAAATGTTCCTCAGGTGATAGAAGGTCGACTTTGTAATTGTCTTTAGATGCTTTTGGAGGTTCAGCTCTGAGTCCATCACTACTCCCAGATTTCGGGCCTGATCAGTGATTTTTAGCTGAAGCAGCTGAAGCTGTGTGCTAACTTTTGATCTCTCCTCTATTGGTCCAAAGATTATTACTTCTGTTTTGTTTTTATTCAACTGAAGAAAATTTTGGCACATCCACGTATTGATTTCTTCTAGGCATTTACTCAGTGCTTGAACTGGTTCATAGTCACCTGTTGACATGGTGATGTAGAGCTGTGTGTCGTCTGCATAATTATGGTAGCTGATGTTGTTGTTTTTTATTATCTGAGCAAGAGGGAGCATGTAGATATTGAAGAGGAGGGGACCCAGGATGGACCCTTGGGGAACCCCACATGTGATTTTTGTCATCTCTGATGTAAAGTTACCTACTGATACAAAAAATTCCCTGTCCTTTAAGTAGGATTTAAACCAGTGGAGAGCTGTACCAGAAAGGCCGACCCAGTTTTTCAAGCGCTCTAACAGGATGGAGAACATAGGGGTGGCAGCGTCATTCTTCGTGGTTACTTTTCTTCAGGAGGGTCAGGGATATAAATAATTATAATAATAAACATGTCAACCCTGGAAGAAACTTTGCAGGATTGGAGGATGTTAAAAAGACCTGAGACTGGGACAGAGATTCATCTTCCAACAGGATATAAGATTATAATGGAATGGTTTCTATCTAAATATATTCATGGGTTAAAAAGGCCCGGTTGAAGTCCAGATCTAAAACCAGTACATATTGGTGTTCACTGACACTTTTTGAGAGGAACTATTCTTTGCAACTATTTTGCAAAGAATAAGCAAAAATTGGTGTCCAAATGTGCAAGGCTGGTGGAGACGTATCCCAAAGGAGTTGCACCTGTAGATGGAGAGAAAGATGGTTCTGCAAAGTACTCACTCTGGGGGGCTGAATACAAATGCACACCTCACTTTTCAGGCGTTTGTTTCTCCAAAAAAAAGAAAATTGTAAACAATGTAGACATCCCTAACTCTTTACACAATAAGAAAAAATGCTTAAGTCTTGTCAGTTACCATTTTGCTAGATATAGAAGAAAAAGTAATGTGTTCTAGTGGGAGAGACGTCAAATAACTCTGCTACACAAACGACTCTTGATGCTGAAACCATTTTCAAGGGACGGGGGTTCAAACGGATAATCATTTCACATGATGTGGTTTGCAGTGCTGTTCAGTTGTACTGAGCTAGACCCAAAGCTAACTCTGGAATTTATCCTGGCTTCAATGATGGAAATAAGGGGGATCAAAACAACACACGCCCACATCCTGAACCCGCCAAAATAAACACGCAGTTGAATTAGCTGACATTGGTTGTTGGTATGGTGAGTATTCTAGCTTTGCGGTCCCAAGTTGGTGAACTGATCTCCTAAAGGCTTTCAGTGAGATTAAATGTTTTTCTACCATGATTTAAAAAAGACTGGTGTATCATGTGGAAGAGTTTTTAATGGCAAAATAAAATAAACCATATACAAATGTTTGGGAATAGAGACTTTAACTGTCAGATCACTTTTACTGCGGTCTCAGGCGTTTGTTCTGCATGGAGCTATAAAATCTACATCTGACGGCAAGTTTGCTTAAACACACAATTTCTACGTTGTCATTATTTAGAGAACAAATATCCAAAATCAAAAAGCTATGTGACCAAAAATAAGTATATTCTTTCTGCCTCCATAGAGAAACCAAATGTTGCTTATTTAATGCCCTTGATGAACTGATCATCAGAAGGTGAGAGTTTTAGCAGTCTGAAGACTAGGAGCATACAGGTGTGGGCTAAGACAAGAGAAAGGAGGGAAGCTATTAATACATACAGTTGAAACCAGAAGTTTACATACACTGTATATAAAGAAGCATAAGCTTTAATTTCTCACTGTCAGACAGGAATAACCTTTTCCTATTTTCAGTCTGTTAGAAATTATTTCTGTTTGCTAAATGCCAGAATAATGAGAGAAGCATTATTTTTGACAATAACTTATTACTTTATTCATATTCAGAAGTTGACGTACACTAAGATCACTATGCCTTTAAACAACTTGGGAATTCACAGATAGTGATGTCATGTATTTGGAAACTTCTGATAGGTTTACTGACAACATTTAAGTTGTTTTCAGGCACACCTGTGGATGTTTTAAATGCACACCTAAAACACTCTGTCTCTTTGTGGAACATAATGGGAGAGTCAAAAGAAATCAGTCAAGATACCAGGAAGAGGACAGTTGACTTGCACAGATCTGGTTCATCCTTGGGCTGAATTTCTAAAGGCCTGGAGGTGCCTCGTTCATCTGTTCAAACCATTATATGCAAGTATAAACACCATGGAACTGTTCAGCCATCATACCACTCAGGAAGGAGACAGGTTTTGTGACCAACAAATGAACATTCTTTGGTCCTAAATATGCATACCAACCCAAGAACAAAAACCAAAGACCTTGTGAAGATGCTGGCTGAAGCTGGTAAGAGTGTGTCATTATTCACAGTGAAACAAGTTCTGTACCAACATGGGCTGAAAGGTACTCTGCCAGGAAGAAGCCATTGCTCCAAAAGAAACATAAAAGCCAGATTACGGTTTGCAAATGCACACAGGGAAAAAGAAATACATTTTCGGACCACATGTCCTGTGGTCTGACAAAACTTAAATTGAATTGTTGATTTAATGACCATTGTTACATTTGGAGGAAGAAGGGGAAGCGTTCAAGCCTGATAACACCATCCCAGCTGTGAAATACGGGTGTGGTAGCATCATTTTGTGGGGCTGTTTTGCTGCAGGAGGGACTGGTGCACTTTACAAAGTAGATGGCATCATGAGAAAGGAACATTATGTGGAATTTCTGAAGCAACATCTCAAAACATCAATAAGAAAGTTGAGGTTTGGGTGCAAACGGGTCTTTCAAATGGACAATGACCCGAATCATACAGCCAAAATGGTTACACACTGGCTTAAGGATAACAAAGTCAATGTTTTGAAAAGCATAACAAAGCCCTGATCTCAATCCTATTGAAAGTTTTTGGCTAGAACCGAAAAGGCATGTGCGAGCAAGGCAGCCTACTTGGCTCAGTTACATCAGTTCTTTAAGGAGGAATAGGCCAAAATTTTGTGAGAAACTTTTGTCAGATGCTTGTAAAAGGATATCCAAAATATTTGACCCAAGTCATACATTTTAAATGTAAGGGTAATAAATATTTTAAAAAGTGTATGTAAAGTGTAAGTGTTTGACTTGTTTTATCACCTACCACTGAACCTGGGTACCCTGGAATCCTTAAGTCCAACTAGGAACTAACTTGTACACCAAAATATTCTAAACTGTAATGTGTGGCTATTTGTCCAAAAGCTAAAGCTTGGCCAAAACTGGGTCACAAGGCTCTAAAACGTGTATCGTATTTCAAGACCAGATAACAAGTGCCTGTGTCTAATAATGCTGCATTCCATTTACCTGTAAAACCGAACTTAGATCTGGGTAAAGCATTAAGGCCACATTTAATCAAATTCTAGTTGGAAGTTGTTATACCAGTAGTCAATATTTGTACTCAATGGTCAGGGTAACCACCCATGGCCATATAAACTAAAAATATGCATGCAAACATTAAAAGAAACCTATTCACAAAAGAAGGTTCCACATGTAATTACTTTATGGAATATTCAATAAGATACAAACTGCCAGATGTCCAAGAAAACTGGATACAGTAAAGCTGCCAACTCCATGTTTAAAATGTGCAACAGCCATATTGGATTCTTTCTTTCTTCCAATAAGGTGGTACCTTTTCATGTATTGTATTCTCCCCTTACAGATTTTCTTCCAGTGTTTTCTCTATTTGTGGATAATCGATCTCACTAAGAGTATCTGCTGCTGGAGTCCCAAAGTTTTAGAAATAGCCTTAAAACCTTTTCCAGACTGATAAGTGTCAATAAACCTGGCAAGCCGGGTTGATAATGTGTAGCACTCTCAGTTTAGTTTGTAACGTTATCAATCTGGGTCTGCTCCCATCAAATATGTTCAGCTGTTGCGCTTGCGTCCTCCTACAGTGCCATGTCAATTTTGGCTCGGCTGTGGTCTCAGAAACAAATTCTTTTATCATAGCTGTATGGTACGGTGGCCGACAGGTGCAAACGCGATGCAAACAGAAAACCAACTTCATCAATTTGACAACACCTGTGCGGCATTCAGCAAACGCGCTGCATATACATAAACGCGATGCAAACAGAAAAGCACACAAACCACTAGCAAACTATTGTAGAAGTCAGTCTCAACACAGAAGCAAACTACATAAACCTGTTGCTCTGTTAAAATACTGTAAAAGTGGAGGGCCAAATGTTAAAATGAATACTAACCTTGTTATGTCATCTCTATCTCCACTTTTGGTCCCGTTTCAAAACAAACCTCCCATGTGCTCTCTCTCTCTATCGTTCGGTGGGGTCGAAAATCAGCTGTTCCACTTAGTGCTCCCCCTAGAGGCCTGGAGCACTTCCGTTGTGGATTATTTATGCAGCGCATTTTGTAGTTGCATTTGCTTTTATGGTTGGTGTGCTTTTCTGTTTGCATTGCGTTTATGTATATGCAGCGCGTTTGCTGAATGCCACACAGGTGTTGTCAAATTGATGAAGTTGGTTTTCTGTTTGCATCGCGTTTACACCTGTCGGCCACCGTAGTATGGTCCACCTTAAACCATAATACTGCAACTTGACTGGTCGACCCGTGTTGGGTCTGTTCTCAAACTGTTGAGGTGGGACAGGATAGATTCTTCTTGTGTGTTTGTGAATGTACGAATACTGCGAGAATCCAGCTTGCAGGCAAGGTTAGGTGTCAATAACTCTATTTATCTTTGGTTCTTTAAATTCTATAGATTTGGGCAAGGCAAGTGTATTTGTATAGCACATCTCAGTGATAAGGTAATTAATAAATCTTTTTGAGAAGTTGGACTACAAACTTTGGTTTGTTCAAAACAGTGCTTTGGGCATGAAGTAGCTTTTTCCGATCCTTTAAGTCAACATCATTTTGTCAAACAGGTTCTATTTAGGTGATATCTTGATTCTACAGACCTTACAGGCCTGGGCATAGCAAGAGAAATTGAACTCAGTTGTCCAGAAAAATGTAGCTGAGCAGTTAGTTCGAGAACAGGGACTTTTTATTTTTTATTTTTTTTACATAGCATCAGGTTTGTTTGGCTTGTTTTCCCCCTAAACTTGTATGAAAATTGCATTTTGTATCTCCTTGGTTATCTCTTTGTCTTGTAAAAATGTATTGTATCATCTACTTGGGTCATCTTATCCACTTTGCTTTATTTGGCAACAAAACCTAAAGCTTAGGTTCTGTAGCAAAAGATGGGAGACTGCAAAGGTCAAGTTGGCACTTTCTTACAATCCATCACCTGAAACATTCTTCCACCTGCCCCAAAGTCTTTTTTGCTTTTCTTGCAAATGCCCTTACATACTGCCTCTTTCAATTCCACCCTCTGTGTCTGAATTAATTTGTCTTGTATTAGTCACTCATACATTTCTCTCCTTTAACCCTTTCTCCCTCCTAGCCTGCACAGCCCCTGTCGTCCAGCTTCCTCTGTTTTAAAACCCTCACATTTTTGCCTCCCAAGCTCTCGATTTAAATTGGTTCTGACTGACAAAGAGGGGGGCAGTAGGACGAATTACCTTTGGAGTCACGCCTATAAAACAAACACACACGACCAACTGTCTCGTATGCTTTCAGAAAAATAGCTTTTCGCTTTTCGTTCGGACCAGCCAATCGGGCTTCTCCTCTCCTCTGTCTCTGTCCGAGTGCACACTTTCACGCTCCGGGATCAGCCAATAGGAGTCAAAGAACGCGCTGCCCCCTCGGCCAATCAGCAAGCAGTTGCTATGTTGAAGGCAGAATCGATAAGGTTTTTTTTCTCCCCCTCTCATTTTTACAGGCTCACGTTATAGCGGGCTTATAGGCTGATGGCAGGAGATCCTGTTGCTTGCCAACCGCGGTGTAGGGTGCAGAGTAGACCCATGAAACACTGCGGCAGAGGCGCAGTTCTTTTGTGTCGCCACGAATAAAACTTTTCTGTTGACTGTGTGGAACAGTTTTTGTTGTGCATGGGGGAGAAAAAAATGCAAAGTTAGGACGGATGTTGGTTTCCAGTTTGGGGTAATTGTGTTTACATGAATTGAACTTTTGTAAAGACTGAAACACAAAAAGATTCATTTCATTTAAAGGAAACTAAATGCACCCGCAGTGGCTAAAAACAATGCACCCTACTAGTCAAGTCAATATGCATGTATATTTATCAGATCTGTCATAGTGCCTTATGAAAGCATTTATACCCCTTGAATTTCAGTTTTTATCTGCATTTTATGTGATAAGACGGCACAAAATACACCATAATCTCTTTAATCCCATTCAACATTTTGTCTCATCTTTTTCTCTTCCTTTCTCTGTCTTTTACCTTTCCATTTTTGTGTCCATTGAACATGAAATAGTCCCAAAATATTATCTAATAAAGCTTTTTGCGTATATATATATATAATATAAATATCAAGCAGAGGACTATGGCGAAAGCAGTAATGCTCCACTTGTGAAAGTAAATCTGTTGGGCTCTCTTTGGCATTAAGACAACAATTGTTAATGCTACACTGCCAGACAGGACATGTTGAAAACAAATAGAAGAAAAAAAAGAAGTGGATGGTGGAGGGGTGATGGGAGCAGTCCAATCAGTCACCCCAATGAAGACACCGTATGGACAGAATGTAGTAAATATCCTTTTTGCTGGTAACTTTTATTTGGAGTATTTTTGTTTATTTATTTTTTGTACGTATATGTTTGTGATATTTTCACTGCCAAATGAGGGCTGCTAAACTATTTCTTCAATATGTGAAACAGCATCAACAAATTGCGTTGCCTGTTCAAATTCTCAGTTATCCGGGTCATCGTAACAGCAAACAAGCTTAAATCGGAGGCAACCGGACTTTCCCTCAGTTCTTTCTGAAAACATTTCGACACCTATCTAGGGGTCTTTGTCAATTCTGGTGGCTCACACTTGAGCAACCTGCAATTGGAGTGCTGCTGGAAATAAATTGTATTCTACTCATTCCATTCTAAAAAAGATATTCTACAAAAACATCGGAAAAGGTGTGCCATGTGTATGTATTCACCCCCTTCCTCATATATCCCTAAATAAAATCCAGTCCAACGATTGCCCTCAGAAGTCATCAGTTTAGTAATAGAGTCCACTCGTGTTATTTTTAATGGGGATAAATCCAGCTGTGAAGGCCTTAGAAAACTGGCAAAAATACCGCACTACGAAGACCCAAAAACAAAGCTGGAAGGTCAGGTAGAAGGTTGTGGAGGGTTTAAAGCAGGTTCTATCCATCCATTCTCTCTATCTGCTTATCCGTTCAGTGTCGGGCTGCCACAAAACACCTTTATGGAAGAGTGGGAAGAAGAAAGCCATCGCTGAAAAAAAGCCATAACAAGGCTTGTTAGCAACTTGCCACAAGCCGTGTAGGAGACAAAGCAGACATGTGAATGAAGGTGCCCAAGTCAGATGAGAGAATCTTCTGATCTACAAGGAAAATGTTATGGGTGTTGGAAAACTGACGGTGTACATCACATTGAATATACCATACCCACTGTGAAACATTAAAGGTGGAGTATCATGATGAGGGGATGCTTTCCTTAAAGGGGGCTGGTCACAAACTGACGTTACGAATTTCTACTCCTGTAGCTCATTCTGGTTACATACAAAGGTTTTCCATTTAAATCACTGCACCCTTATGGCTTATTTCTGTGTTTTAAACTTTGTTTTTGCTCTATTTGTTAGTAAACAAAGCCCTTTTGTGTAGATTTACCATAACAAGACCCCATGATCGGAAGTACGATATAGCTCATGCAAGCAACGTGTAAATTATTTTTAAGATCAAAAACAACTAAGTAAACATTATCAGGATGAGCACTTACCATAGAACATTTTATCTGAAGATGAATATATGTTTGTTTGTTTTTTTGTTTACTTCTTATGAACAAAATATATGACTAGGCCCCTTCAAGTAGGGAAAGAAACAATGGATGGTGCTAAATACCGGGCAATCATAGAAGAAAACTTCTTAGAAGCTCCAAGAGATTTGAGACTGGTTGGAGATTCACTTTCCAGCTGTACAAACATAAAGCCAGAGCTAAAAGGAAACTGCAATGGTCCAGCTAAAGCCCAGATCTAATTCCAATTGAGAATCTGTCGCAAGATTTGAAAACAGATGTTTAAAGATGCTCTCCATCCAATCTGACAGAGCTTGAAGTATTTTGCAAAAAGAAGGGAGCAAAGATGTCAGTCTCGTTAAGCTGATAGAGAAATCCCCCAAAAGACATGCAGCTGTAATTGTAGCAAAAGGTGGTTCTACAAATGACTATCTCATGGAGATTGATGAGCAATGCACACCTCACATTTCAGAATTGTATTCAAAATAATAAGAAAAAGACATTTATAATTTACTTACACAAATAATGTTCTGTTTTGTATTGTTCTTTGTCACAAAATCCTGTGAAGATATATTGATGTTTGTGGTGATAAACTGAGAAAAGATGAAAAGTTCCAGATGCTATGAAAACGTTTTGTAAGGTATTATATCTCCAATAAGATGATTTAAATACATTTATTGTTATGTCACAGCTTTCTTTCTGTTTTATCAAAGAACAAGAAAATGGGGCTTGTCAACGACCTCCACTGACTCTGTTTTCAGTCACAAGCTCACATCCGTCTGAGATGGGAGGTGACACTGAGCCAGCTCAAGGATGGTATAATGCCATCCGTTGTCAAACCATTCAGAGAAATGTCAATCCAGATCTAGGACAGCCCAATCAGATTTGCAGGCACCAGCTTATAGGCAGGCCAGGGATTGGGGGTGATCCCCCACTTTTACAAACCATAGAGAGCAGGACACCACCAGCTACGGCTTGCATGATTCCCGCCCACTTCAGTAAAAGAAACACAGTGTCCTATTTCTCAAGAAGGGACAGTGAGGGGAGGGGGGGGGGGTCGGGGTCTCTTAAGCAATGATTTCAGCAGAGCACCTCAGCGTCCCTTGAGCTCCGAGGACGATCTCATTGTGGGAATTCAGCTTTTAGATAGATTGAAAAAGACCCCGGCAGGCACGTGGCAGGGAAACTAATGTTGCAGCCAGACACCAGCTCCGGTGCAGGAGAACAAGCCTCAACACTGGAAGCACAAACACCTTGGTCATTTGCAGCTTGTGTACTCTATGTGGGTGATGAAGCCAGTCTAAATCATGATGGGTGAGCATACACATGTTGAGGGCAGATGACATTTCTGGCGGCAGAATATTTGCACTGATGCCATTTTTCCTAGAAATTGTCTCTCAGCAAGCCATCTTTCACCTCATAGGGATTAGATCTTACCTCCACCTACTCCAATCAGCCCTTAATCTGGTAGTTTTCATCTTAAAGGTACTATCCGAACCGTAAAAATCAAACTTACTTTATATTGTCACCTGTAGAACACCATGTCAAGGCTCGCTTTTTTCTATTTGTCTCAATTCATCCCCAAAGAAACAAGCGTGTACACATGCCTCTAGTGACATCACATAAGGCAGGATCAGATATCTTTTTAGTACATTTGGATTTTCCGTATTAGTTTTTTCACTCTTTAACCTAAATGTTTGTTGCAGGTCCGAAGAGAGTCAAGACTGACCTCCCCTCCATATATATATATATATATATATATATATATATATATATATATATATATATACATATACATATATAGATAGATATATACGTATAAGCCACAGGTGGGGCAGCAACTGCCAAATACCTGCAACAAGTAAGGCAAGTTCTGAGAAGTCAGCTCAAGGCAAGAACAATGTCCGGGCAATCAGCAGCTATGCCTTGCCAGTAATCAGATACCCTTCTGGAATAATAAGTTGCCCAAAGGAGCAAATCCAGACCACTGATGTTAAGACACGACAGCTACTCACCATGCATGGTGGATTCCACCGCAAATCCAGTATCCACAGGTTATATACTAAGCGCAAAGAAGATCACCATTGAATTAGAGCCACCATTGAAGATGAAACATCCAAGCTCCAAGAATATATCAGGAAGATGGCCCCAGAGGATGGAGCGCTCAGTGAATGTCTCAGACAATGGAAGCTGGAAGAGAAGGAACTGTTGGAACCATCGTGGGAGGAAAAAACCCTGCATGGGATGTACCACCAACAGATAGCTGAACTGACTGATATGACCAAATCCTACCAATGGATAGAGAGGGTTGGACTGAAGGACAGCACTGAAGCACTGATCATGGCAGCACAGGAGCTGGTCTTGAGAACCAGAGCAATAGAGGCCCAGATCTACCATACCACGTGAGATCCCAGGTGCAGGCTATGCAAAGAGGCCCCAGAAACTATCTAGCATCTCACAGTAGGGTGTAAGATACTAGCAGGGAAGGAATACATGGTACACCATAACCAAGTGGCTGTTATAGTGTACATCAGTGCAACATCTGTTCAGAATACCAACTGGAGACCCCCAGCTCAAAATGGGAGGCATCTCCCAAGGTGGTAGAGAATGACAGAGCTAAGATCCAGTGGGACTTCCAGATACAAACAGACAAAATGGTAATGGCCAACCAACCGGACATTGTGATCATTGATAACCAGCAGAGGACAGCTGTTGTGATCGATGTGGCCATCCCGAGTGTTGAGAGGACAAGAAACTGGAGAAATACCAAGGGCTCAGGGAAGAACTAGAAAGAGCTTGAAAGGTGAAAACAACAGTAGTGCCCGTGGTCATCAGAGCATTCTGGGCAGTAACCCCCACTCTGGAGAAGTGGCTCCAACAGATACCTGGAGAAACATCAGACATCTCAGTCCAGAAGAGCGCAATCATAGGAACAACTAAGATCCTAAGAAGAACCCTCAATCTCCCAGGCCTCTGGTAGAGGACCCAAGCTTGAGAAATGGAACCACCAACCCTGCTCAAGGCTATGAGGGGTGGGTGAGAGAGCAGTTTTTTTTTTATGTGTGTGTGTGTGTGTGTGTGTGTGTGTTCTGCTGATTCTTATTTTGATTTATGTGCATGTCTTTAATCAAATTACTCCAATACCTCCTGAAGGGCAGAAAAAATAGCTTTAGCTGTATGTGAAAACACTGCATGTATTTCAGGACAGTTTGGCACAGTAAATAAAACGTATGGACATTTTTGAGAAGGGGACCAGTACAGAGTGGAAGGCCGGATTTCATAATCAAACATCTTTGCTGATCATTTAAGCCAAGTTGTTATAAAAACCACGTGGTAGGGTCCATGGTTTTCATTTTGAAGTCTCAACTATCTTTCCTCCACAACTGCTGGATCACCTGCTATTTACAGTGAAAATCATTAAGAATAATGACAAATGACGCATTAATTTTCTCTCAAAAGTTGGCTGTACAAGTCAATAATGTGTTCATGCAGTAGAAAAACAAGATCACTAAATCTGTGCAGTACTATGTGTCTCACCGGTTCAAGGAGATTACAAATTGTAAGAAGTGTTAGCATAAAGTTAATATCTTTCACAAACACTTACATCCGCACATGCATCCAACCTTCTCTGTTGGATGTATGTGTGGCGGCCATTTTGGATGTGAAAGTCTGGGCTTAGCAGAATTCTAACCTCAGACGGCAAAACAATGTTTATTTGTTTTAAATGGTCTGCCTTTTTACTTCGCCTTGAAAATAAAAATAATAAAATAAACTTTTCTGTTGTGTTTCCCAGCACAGAAAGCAGAAGCAGGCATGTACAAACGGGACCTGCTACATCAATGATGTCCAAACTTGTGTACCAAAAGTTGCCGGTTGGCAAAAATGAATAAATAAAATCAGAAATAAATGTGTTGTGTTTTTTTTTTACCTGCTCCACAATGAACTAAGCCAGCAATAACTCAATTAAACGAAAATGTCTTCTTTTTTTTGCAGGAAATGATGTGTAAAGCAATGTAAATCCAAAACATGAACAATCTTTGGCATGGTCTCCATTGCAAAAGAAAGGCACCCTGTTTGAAAATTCCTTTAGAACTGATTATGGAAAAATAGAAGAAAAATGCTATTCTCTCCGTGTTTTTATTATCACTGTACATTTGTTGGTGAAAAAGGAACACTCCTATAGATATTAGCATTAAAAAATTATCCCTCTCTGGTCAAAATAACAATCTGCTAAAAGGAGAGTGCACTGATGTCTAACTCAAGCACACCTTGCACTTAAAAACAAACCAGTAATTGCAGTGACTGGTTTCCATCAGATGTCCCTGACACTATTACTTTGTCCCCCAGTGTATGAGAAATTATGTGAAAGAGGCAAGCAGTCACCATAGCAGGGAAACTTAATGACGGGTGATAATATTATTATGCTTCGGACCAGCAAAAAACGTATTATTATAATTATTATCATCATGCAAAGGAACAATAATAATAATAATAATAATAATAATAATAGTAATAATAATAAAGACTGAACCCAAGGACAACAAAAACACACTAAATTCAGGTCTACATTACTTTAAAACCATTTTTATCCTATTTTTTTAATGTAAGGCATGTTTCCCACTCAAGTGTTAGGGAGAGACAATCTGAACGTTTGAGTGAAACGCCAACCTGAGATGAACACGCTGTCGTGTCAGGCTTGCTGGGAGCATGTATGTAACGTGTGCCGCTTGTGTGCTCAATGGAACTGGCAGTCACGCTTCAGCGAACCACTGATGAGGCTCTTGAATTGCAAAGCAGAACGGATCATGTCACGACTGCTAAAAATAGATTGCATGATTAACAAACAAGCACGCAGACATCATGTAAGGAGAAAAAAAAGTAGTTCACTAGGATATAAGGAATAGGTTGGAATTCTAGGATTTTTACTTTGTGGCTTTAAAATAAGCTGATCATCCAACATTCATTTGGAATGAAAAAGAAATTTCCCATGTCAGAAATTTCTGATAAAAGCATCATGGCGCTTTGAGTGAGTGATTTACCAGAATGGATTGACTTTGTGTACTAATTTTACTGCAATTTTATTTACTTTGACTATACAGAAGGTGTACAATCAAAGTACACCTTCTGTATAGTTGCATAAAAACTTAGACCATGATAAATTATTTAAAAAATGTACCAACCCATTGACAATTCAACTGAAAAAAAAAATCCATGGAGTGGAGAATAGCTGTCTAATTGTTTACAACTATAAAAGAAATAATACTTTGTCAAAGGAAAATTGTTTTTCAAATTAATGAGTACCCTGCCTCTCGCCCAATGGCTGCTGGTGATACACAATATCTAGCATACGAATTTGATTTTTGATAAAAGAGAAAACTACTTTATCTTTGTTTGTAGGCTTTAAAATAAAGAAAATCATACAACCTTTCCATAAAGGGGAATATGGCTATAGGGATATTTAATAGCCGAATGCCACAATCCCAATACACATATTTAACACAAAATAACACTTAGCAATACTAAAACAATACCATACCAAAAGTAAAAAAGGTGTAGGTAGTATCATGATCCAGTATCAGAACGGAATAGCTTTTGTTTGTTTGGTTGGTTGGTGGGTTTTGTTGTTGCTGTTGTTTTTAAGGTGGAGGAAATTGTGAATATTTCTAGAAATATCCACCTGTATATCTAGGAAACTGAAGATGAAGAAGGTTTTTTTTATAATGTTTGCCTCAGAACTCAAAACTAACAACTCGCAGATTGTGTAGTCTCCGTCATTTTTGCTTTCCAGCAGAAAAACATGGATGCTCGCACAAATGCCAACGATAAACGTACAAATACAGCCAACCTGAGTCTCACAATCCACTTTAAAGTCACATTTTATTGCAAAATCTTTGTCTTTTTTCAAGCCGTGCTGAACTGTTCAACTGAGCATGAACTGTTAAACAATAGGTGGTAATTCTTCATGGCTAATTTAGCCACTATGGGTATTGTTGTTAAAACAGTAACAATGACAATAACGCTGTTCTATATGGTATTTTATGCATATAAATGTTACAGAAACATCCCATTTTATGAACACTGAAAAGTAGTAGCTGTATAATCGACAAATGTTACATAAATAATAGAGAACTGCTAAAAACAGTCAAAGTATGAAGTTTTACTCAATGTTGCTGCTAGGAGCAGCGGTTATTATTATTATTATTCTGTTGCACCGACTTTTGGACTTGTAATGCAACTTAAGGGTGCGACCCAGTGAAAAATCTGACTCAGAGGTCAAAACCTCCAACTACCAGGAGGACAAATGGAGCGCCTCATTATATCTCAGGTTGAAAATGACTTCATACCTTCATCCACTTCAAAATGGAAATGGCTTCACAAAAAAAAAAAAAAACGTTTGAAATGGTCCAAACAGAGTCCAGAACTAAATCTGACAGAATATCTGTGGGCTCGCCTGAAGAGGCCGTTGGAAAGGGGTATCCTCACAATTTGACAGATGTAACAGAATCTTTGCAAAGCAGAGTGCACATTTATTGTCAGGTCAAGACATGACATACTGTTAGACTCACACCAAAGAAAACTGAATGCTGAGATCGGACCAAAAGGTGCTTCAACAGATACCTTCTATAAGGTTATGTGAACACTTATGCTACCAGGTTATTGCAGCTCTTCTTGGGTTGCCTGGTCCGGGAGCAGTCTGCCATGCCTTTAGTTTAATAAAGGGAACTCTGTAATGAGAGGAATATCCCATTCTCCCAATTTTCATTGAGTAAAACTGCCCTGACACTGCAAGGCAACCTTACCCATTATACTGTTTTCCAGGCTGTCAGTACATGATGTGATTATTTAAAATAAATCGAAATAATAGTGACAAACGGCTGCTAATGGTTGTAGGCAAAACATTTACTCTTAATATATATGTGTATATATATATGTAATATAAAGGATGTAAAATTAATGGAGCATGTGCATAATGCATTTTTCAATCCCATCAGTTCAAAGAAAAAGCTAAACTGTGTCCTATGAGCTGAGGAAATTGCTACAGTGGAAGTTTTCCTGATAACCAGAAAAACTTGAAGTTGAACAGTGCAGTACAACTGTAGTTGCTGCCAAAGAGGGGTGGAGTCCCCTGGGTGGCCAAACTGGCACATTGGGTTTTTTATTGGCCAGCACTGGTGCCACCAGATATCCTCCTCTGTACCGCTGGCTGTCTGGTGACACAATGAAAAAAAAGAAGGAAAAAAAGAAAAACTGGCAACACAAGTCAAGTGACAGATGTTACAGGACTTGTATTTCAGGTGTGTGACTGATCGTCCCTGTGAGCGGTACAGTGTACCAAGGAGCACTGAAGTCCTCTCTGTAACAGGTTTCCAACATAATTCAAATTAATTTAATTAAAACTAACCCAAAACCTTATTTACCTCAAAGGCTTGAGTTATAATACCCGTGACTTCATTTGGGGGTGGGGGGGGGGGGGGGGGGTACAGCCAAGGGCAGAGAATAACTTCATCTTAAATTACCCTTCTGCTGGGGGCCAGAAAGGCCACAATAACCTGATAATTTACACCTTAGGTTTCTGTGGGTCGTTCTCAAGGATTTGAAGTTCTTCTGCAGGCTCTGTGAGAGAAACGCTGCCCCCTGTTGGCTTTCCTTACAAACCTGCTTGACTTTTTATGGTGGCAACACGTGACTGCTGTGAAGCGTGATCAGAGGGAATGCAATTAATTGCAAAGGTAATAGAAATCTGCCTAAACACAACAGCTGCATGTGCCTTGTGTTTTAGCGCTGCCACAAAACCGTCCCTATCTCTGATTGTACATTCAGGGTCGTAGTCCTGCTTGCTGGGAAGTGAAACTCCCCCTCAAGCCTCAGGTCTTTTGAAAGGTTTCCTTCAGGATTGTTCTGTATTTGAACAACACCTTTCAAGTCTTCCCACAGATTCTTTGTGAGTTATAGAGCTCATCCACCTTCCAATCGCCTTTGATCCCCTTCTTCGTTCTTGCTGAAAAGCATCCCCAACCCATGATGCTGCCACCACCTTGGGTTACGGTGGGGGTGGTGTGCAGCGTCACTTTTCCACCCCGCGTAGCATTTAAGACAAAAAGTTCAAATTAGGTTCATCCATCTGACGAGGCCACCTCTCACATGTTTGCCATGTCTCCTGCGTGCCTTGGGGTGTCAAACACCGCCACCTGGTGTTGGATTTCATTACAAACATCATAAGGACAACTACAACTAAAGAAATAATAACAATGTCGACACATAACAATCAGTCCTGTCTGTTTAAAATAGTTCAACAAAGATCAATTTCCTGTAGAGGTTAAAGTTTTTGAGGCTAACAGAAATCTAGCCTTTTTTCTTTTTCACTGCTTACGTTGTTAGTAGGGCAATTAGAAATGGGTCTAGGTTGTTATTAAAAGTGATCATGTAAAATTTTGTAAATTTATGGGTTAAGAAAAATTGCCTCGATCAAAACAGCCCAATTTCCACAGACACAATATGGCACGCAATTATATTTTGACTGACCCTGTCATTATCTAAGGGAAGGCCTTGGAGGACAGGGAAGTTGGTTCTCTCCAAGAAAGCACGTGCTGGCATTACCCATCTGCATTGAAAAAGATTTACAGGTTAGCACCTGCTAATGAGACAGCACCCAAATTGGCTATTTATTGAATCAACAGGAATTTCAGAGATGGTAGTTGAGATGTTGTGGGTAGGGGGTTGGGGACCGTCTTATCTCGACTTGCCACCAGTGCAGAGCCTGCTCAGGAATAGCAGCAGATAGATGTGACTGTTTTCTGCATGCAGAGACATGTGGGCATAGTGGCAAGAAGGATGACAACAAAGACATTTATGTCTGAGAAAAAACATATAGGGCACTTCAATCTTCTGCAGGAAGTACGATTGGCCTCAGAGGACTATGGTAAAGTTATTTTTATCATCGGTTACTGTTGGACATCTGTAGTCAGGATGGGCTGGAGAAGAAAATGTGGAGCAACAAGCATCAGGAGACCTCTGGTATAAAGGCTCACTTAAAAATCAATCTTCCACTGAATCATCAAGAATTTTATGTTAATGTTACTGGATTCAATAAAAATCAGACATCTGAGAGCAACTTCGCCCATTGTTCTTTTATTTCTTCCTTATTTGCTTATTTCTTATTTATTCTACACGATAGATGTAATAAGGGTGATGATTAAGATGCTAAAGTACCAAAATTATGATTTTTTTTTTAAATCCATGACCAAAAAATAAAATGAGTTCATGGTCAGGAATGTTACCAGATCTTGATCTGATCAAGAGCCTATTTAAAGGGTTGTGTATTTCACAATAAAATCCTTTTGAAATGCTAATTTATTTAGTTACTTTTTTGTTTTTGTTTTACATATGTAGACCCCAGAAACATCTGACACAAGCTGACGTTTCTGTCGGTCTCCAACCTCATTGCTTGCCGGGTCTGGTAGCAGGTTTGACTAGTGACGCCTGGCGGCTCAGACCGGAGAAGTAGATCCAGAAGACGCGGATTGACAGCCTGCAGGGCGGCGGAGCGGAAGTTCTCAGCTGTAAACACACCGGTGAGTTTCAGCGTAGACATGAGAACAGATGTGGCCCCTTTGTGGATCAGATCCCTTATTTAGATTGGGGGAGGGGGGGGACGTTGTCGTGTGGCAGTTTCGCACTGTTAAAGCGGTGACCTGTTAGCTGGCCGTTCGACTGTTGGACTGAAGAGGTAAACACCCACCGGTGGGCTGGTCGATCTGCTAGCATACCTGGCTAACAGCGGACACAAATGGGGTGGGATTGAAATGTGTGCATCAGTGGGACAGGAAGTGACATATAGAGCCTTGCAGAAGTATTCAAACCTTTTAGCTTTTTAAACCTGGTCACGTTACAACCACAAGCTTTACTGTGTTCTGATGGCATTTTATTTGGTCTCATTAGTGCATGACTGCGAAGTGTCTGGAAAATGATGCACAATTTCATTCAGGTATTAAAGACTTGACGGATCCACCTTTTGCTGCAGGCTCTCAGTTGGATTTAAGGGCTTTGGGATCGCCTATAACAGCAATGGCATGTATTAAGCTATGATCACTTTCCCTAGGCTGTGAAAAAAGAGCCATCACCACAGGGACGGTACGGTCACGACAGACACAGCCCTTGGTGTACTGTCAAAACAAACCAAGCGCCTCTCTCCACATGTTTCTCCTACATTGCTTTTGGCGAACTGCACATGGGAGTTTTGCTAGCTTTCTTACCACCTCTCAGATGTGGGGAGTACGCTAGTTGTGTCTCATGAACACATCCTCCCACCTTCCATCTGGCTCTCTGCAGCTGTCACTTGACAGGTATGAGTTTCTGTTCCTGCATACTCTCACTGCTTTGTCACCCCCTGCAGAGACTCCTTGGACAGGAGGACACCTGCCTCCATGGTAACGCAGCAGCCTCAACAGCCATGTCCTCCATCTCCGTGTCGACGTCTGTTGCTTGTGGCGGCGGTGACGCTGCTGCGGTCCTGGCATCCCGGGCCTGTGAGCACGCCCTGCTGGCGTCAGAGCGCTACGCCAGCCTCATCCTGGCCCAGATGAACAAGATGCGGCTCCGCTCCGACTTCTGCGACGTGGGACTCAAGGTCGGCGGGCAGGTCTTCAAGGTCCACCGGCTGGTTCTCGCCGCCAGCAGCCCCTACTTCTCTGCGTTGTTCTCAGGCGGGATGAGGGAGGTGGAAAAAGAGGAGGTGCAGATCATCGGAGTGGACACGGGAATCTTTGAAGCGCTGCTGGACTTTATATACACGGGTCCGTATCTTTTTCCTCCTTCATGCATCCAGCGCCTGGTCTTGTTCGCTGATCTTACCTGAACGGGGTCGTTCCTTCTTTTTAGGCGCCATCAATGTTAACGTGGAGAACGTTCAGGAGCTGATGGTGGCAGCCGACATGCTACAGCTGATCGAGGTGGTGTCCATATGCGGGGAGTTTCTCAAGGGGCACATGGACCCCTTTAACTGCGTGGGCATCTTTCAGTTTCTGGAGCAGATTGCCTGCATGGAAATGCTGGAATTTACTGAGAACTACATCCAAGTTCACTTCCTGGAGGTGTGTTTCTCACACACGCATTCATAGTCTTTAAGGTTTTCAAAACTTTGTCACATTAAAACCCCCAGACGTTATTTGTAAGTTGTGAGTACTACTGAAGTGGAAGGAACATACATTTACAGAACGTGGAAAATGCAGTCATTTGAATTCAGCCTTATTTACTTTGATACCCCTAACCACCATCCAATGCAACTAACTGCTATTGGAAGTTACCTAATTAGTAAAAAGATCATCCATCTTCTAAGATGTAATGCAAACTGAGCAGGTAGATCATTAATGAGAGAAGCAGCCAACATGCCTAACGCTGCTGGAGCAATCATACTGTATCCTTTCTCATTTATTAAGCAAAAAGTAAAGTTATTCAGGATTGACTGGAATCAGGAGGACAAATGGCGTTTAAGTGCTAATATAAGCAAATGCATTATTCACCTGGCCATTAGCACCTCTGTAAGTTTTTTCAGATTGCTGTTCTATAGCGCTCAGTTGTGGGTTACCACATCAAAAATCAACATATTTGATTCCAGAGCAACTTTATTTGTGATGCCCTTTAAAACAACACAGTAGACTGTAAACAAATCTACAATGAAACAAGGAAGACGTAAGACCTTCATGGACTCGATGGTAACTTGTAAGATCGTGCGTCCCCATTGTCTGTGGTTACTGCGTCCTTCAGGTGTGTGTCACGGATGAGTTCAGAGGCCTGTCGAAGGATCAGTTGGTGAGGCTTCTGAGGAGCGAGGAGCTGAGGATCGAGGACGAGTACCAAGTGTTCACTGCAGCCATGGACTGGGTTCTCCACGATGTGGCAAAGAGGAAAAAACACGTAGTTGAGGTGCTGGAAGCGGTCCGCTTCCCTCTGCTCTCCCCCCAGAGACTCTTCAAGTACATAGAAGGTGAGGAAACCGGTTCCGTGGCACGCATTTAGGATTAAACGAGGCTTTACACTAGGGCTGCACAATTAGTCGCATTTGCAATATAATCGCAATTTTAAAAGACGTAATTTCTAAATCGCAGAGGTCTGCAATTTTTGGCTATGTAACAATTAGTGAATCAGACACGTCCTTTAGGTGTCAGAAAAATGTTTAAAGTGGGTTTGCCTCCACATGGAAGGGAAGACAGTTGCAGCAGTGAGATAATCTAATTTTATTACTTGTTTCAGAGTTTATATAATCATACTGTTTTAGAAACTTACTGTACTGGTAAAATCAGTTTAATACATAGACTTGCTTGTTGGTTGCACTTTATGTTCAACAAGGATTGATGTCCAAATCAATTAAAAGCTATTCTCTTGAATAATATTCTGATTAATAAAAACATTAAAAGTTCTTGTTTTAAATAGTATTTGTGTACAAAAATCTTTATCTAGATTCCATTTTTGTTGCTTGTGGTTAATGCAGAGAAAAGTTAAAATCAAATCGCAATTTTGGTTAAAATATATCGTTGGCAGAAGGTAATAATTTCTGCTCCGAGTTGAGACGCAGCGGGTCTTTTAGCACCTAATCTGCACAGCGATGAAACAGATTGATTTGTTGTTTGTATGTTTAAAAAGACATGATAAATTAAACAGAAAAAAAAATAATCGCATTAAATTGCAATATTAAGATAAAAAAATCGCAATTACATTATTTTCCAAAATCGTTCAGCCCTACTTTACACCATGGTGTAAAGCCGCGTGTGCAACTCAGAACCCACATGTTCAAGATTGCCTTTTCATTATGATTTACTGTTACTTGTTTGTGTGTAGTTTGTGGTAATTTCTTTTAATTATGACAATGTTGCTTTTACCACTTATTGTTTTTACCTGTACAGTGTCCTTGAGTGTTTTGAAAGGCGCTTGAAATAAAATGTATTATTATTATTATTATGGTGACACTGGAAAGAACGGTATGCCTGTGGTAAATGGTAAAAATGGTAAATGGACTGAACTTATATAGCGCCTTTCCAGTCATGCTGACCACCCAAAACGCTGTACACTATAGCCTCATTCACCCAGTCGCTCTCACTAACGCGCACACATTCATACACCGAGACGCAGCTCGGTAGGCAACTTGGGGTTAAGTGCCTTGCCCAGGGGCACATCGACATGTGGCAAGGGGAAACTGAAATCGAACCCACAACCTTCTGATTGCCAGACGACTACTCAACCCATCAAGCCACAGTCGCTTTCACAGTGGTGAAATCAAAACATTCAAGGAACATATAGCCAACACAGAGTTGCCTTTATCTCACCCCGTCACCATTTCTTACACCTCAGGGCTTTCCATGCGCAGTTCATTTGGGTTATAGAGAGGCACCATCTTCCCTGGGACCTTGCACACTGAACGCTTAATACCTGCTCTGACAGCTTATACTGAAACAGCGTTTGGTATTTTATGACAAAAGTACTTTTGCTGGGGGGAGGGGGGTCTGTTTTGTGTGTTGTTTCTGTGTCATTATTACTTATTGCTCCTTTAACAAAACCCATTCACAAATCTGTTCTGTCCTGTTTCTGAACAAAGGTATTACCGACTTCAGCCTGCGGGTGGCACTGCAGACCCTGCTGAAGGAGTACACTGAGGTCACAAAGTCTCCCAAAGAAAACAAGTTTCACAGTCAGCTCCAACCGGCCAAGATGAGACCCAGGAGAAAAGCCAGGAAGTACCTCTACGCAATAGGTCCCGTCTGCCACTTATTGTCCAATCCATGACGCGCCCCATGAGGATGTCAACGCTGAGAGCAGATGGCCGCGACAGTAAGACCCAGGAGTGAAACTGCCCTTGTCTCTCCATCTCAGGGGGCTACACTCGGCTGCAGGGCGGCCGCTGGAGCGACAGCCGGGCGTTGAGCTGTGTGGAGCGCTTCGACACCTTCAACCAGTACTGGACCACCGTGTCGTCTCTGCATCAGGCGCGCAGCGGGCTGGGAGTGGCGGTCATGGAGGGCATGATCTACGTGGTGGGAGGTGAAAAGGCTGGGATTGCTCTTAATGTCAGGGTGAAGGTTAAAACTGGCATCATGTGTTTTAATCGTGTCTTTTCCCCACAGGAGAGAAAGACTCGATGATCTTTGACTGCACGGAGCGATATGACCCAGTAACGAAGCAGTGGGCTGCAGTAGCATCTCTCAATTTTCCTCGGTGTGGAGTCGGCGTGTGCCCCTGCCACGGGGCTCTTTATGCACTCGGTACGTCTATCCCTCCACTGACAGAACGCGGCGGCTACACGTGTCGTTTTAGACGCAATAATATGGAGTCAGATAAGAAGAACAAATGCAAAACGGACACCAGATCCAACAAGGCTGTCAATGAGGGGCTTGTGCTTTTATGAAAGGGCAGCAAAAGCCTCCAATTTGTTTTATCGTACTGTGTCATGAGACGGACCCCGGCACTGAATGGTGCGTAATTGGGAAGCAAAGGGAAAATGGAACGTGGTTTTTTCAAATGTCCTTACAGATAAAAGCGCCGTTATCGCTTGTCCTTCCTCCCAGCAGCTGTTCGACTTTATAACCGTCGCTGCTCCTATCAGACTTCATGTTTTACGTCCCTGCCGTTTTTCCTGTTGCTGTTTATGCTAAAAAGAAATTTAAAACTGTCCTAGTCCGCTGCACATTTCCTTAAATCTGAGCATGCCATTTTAAATGACAGCCCAGAATTTCTCTTTATGCTGTAAATTCAGATAGACCACAGAAGCCAGTTGGTTGCGCTGGAGTTTATTCCGGGGTGTCAAATGGAAGCGGACTGAACACTGATCCCCTGGGGAGACTCTTCACAGTTAAAGCAGGACTTTTTTTTTTTTTTTCTTAAACCAGGCATCATGTCCTGTCCACTTCACCACTACGCACTACTTTGTGCTGGTAATAATAATAATTGATACTTTATTCATCTCACAATGGAGAAATTCACTTCTGCATCTTAACCCATCCCCTTAGGGAGCAGTGGGCTGCCACTGTGCAGCGCCCGGGGAGCAATCAGGGGTTAAGGGTCTTGCTCAGGGACCCAGAGTGCAGGCTGTGGGGATCGAACCGGGTACTTTGCAACCTTCTCAGAGCGCAAGTGCACTGCTCTAACCACTAGGCCACCCCTCCCCCTTTAAATCCCAGTATAGTAGTGTCGGTTGATGCGGAAAATGAAACTGGACTAAGTGCCTTGGCACGGCACAGGGAACGGACCAATCTTTACTAGCTCAACATGCCGCTGGGTTGCAGGTGGCTGGATTGGATCGGAGATCGGGAAAACCATGGAGCGATACGATCCAGAGGAGAACAAGTGGGAGGTCATCGGCAGCATGGCAGTCCCCCGCTATTACTTTGGCTGCTCTGAGCTGCAGGGTCTGTTTATCTCTCCTTTTTTCCTGACTCTTATCTTAAACATGATAAAACAGTAAATGTGGGGTTTTTTTTTTTTGGTCTTATTACACCTAAAAACTCATGTATGCTGTTGGCTCCTCTCAGGATTAATTTACGTGATTGGTGGGATCAGTGATGAGGGAATGGAGCTGCGCTCAGCAGAAGTGTATGACCCCATCTCCCGTCGCTGGAGCGCCCTGCCGGTGATGAGCCAGCGGCGGGCCTACGTGGGCGTCGCCTGCCTGAACAACTGCGTATACGCTGTGGGAGGCTGGAACGAGGCGCTGGGCGCTCTGGAGACGGTAGAAAAATACTGTCCCGAGGAGGTTAGGCAGGAATCACACTGAAGCATGCCGCCTGTGTCCTCCAGACGTGTCCTCACAGCCTGCGATGTGTCTCCGCAGGAGAAGTGGGTGGAGGTGGCCCCGATGTCCACTCCGCGCGCGGGCCTGTCGGTGTCGGCGGTCAACGGGCTGCTCTACGCCGTGGGCGGACGGGCCGCCAGCAGGGACTTCTCAGCCCCCGTGACCATGGATTCTGTGGAGATCTACGACCCACACCTGGACACGTGGACCGAGGTCGGCAACATGATCACCAGCCGCTGCGACGGCGGGCTGGCCGTGCTCTGACCGCCGGGCCCTTAAACCGCCAGCCTCAGAGTCAGCACACGGATCATCCCACGACTGCGGAAACGTTGCACCTTAAAACTGGAGAAAGAAAAGATGGCCGCCTCTCTAGCAGGCCGCCACCTTCCGGTCGATGTTATTTATACATGTCTCCTTTTTAGCAGCACAGCTAGTTCTGGGAAGTGCCAAAGACGCTTTTCTATCACACTACTTTCTTATCTTCAGCTACGGAAAATAGTTTTACTTGAAACTGAGTGACGTCGAGCGTGTTTTACCGAGAACCCCTCAGATCAGGAGAGGTTGTCACCATGAAGCGGCCCTTCTTTATTTTCTTGCCGTCAGTCTTCAGGTCTGGGCTTGACGTCACTGTTTTGTGGTTTTGCGGTCAGCGCTTCTTTGATGCACCGAAGCTCTTGAGCCTGGATGACAGCGGAAACCCCATGAAACCCTCGGTGGTTCTTGGTATCAGATTCATTTATTACTGGAAACTTGAGGAGAGCAATCTCCGTTTTCACTGGATGGTCATTTGTACATATGCTGCTGGAAGTACCGGTACCTCCGAGCCCTTATGTTGACCGCAGTCATAAGTGGCTCCTATTACATTTCAACTCTGAACTTCCCTTTCAACTTTTTTCAACAGTCTGCCACATTCCAACCCCAAACTTTAATGGGTTTTATCTGAAGTGAAAGAAAAGCTGTTGTTTTTTTCTGCTTCAATTCTGCATGCGAGTATTTTAGGGTAAGTCCCTATGGGCTTCACAGATCTTAAAACTGAGATTTTTGTCAGTTTCTCTTTACAAAACAGCTCAAGTTCAGTCACACAAGCTTCCATGAATGGCGATTTTCAAATCTTGCCACATGTGACTTCAACTGGATATATGCCTGGGCTTTGACTAGGCCGTTGTAGGACAAGCAGTTGACGTGTTCTATTCCCGCTCTGGCTGTGTGCTTATGGTGGTCGTCCAGCGAGAAGGCCACCAGTTTTAACCAGCCTCCCTGTCCCTGCTGAAGAAATGGCATCCCCACAGCGTGATGGTGCCACCGTTGTGTTTCGTGGTGGGTATGCAGTGTCCAGAGTGATTATGTGCAGTGGTAGTTTTCTCTAACGTTCTCTAAACGTCTTTTATAGAACACCTGGATTTATACCGAGATTAAATGACACACACAGGTGGCCTGTTCGCTGGTTAGGGGACGTCTGCAGGCGGTCGGTTGCCATATACTCGGGGTATCAGAGTAAAGGTGGCTGAAAACAAATGCACACCGCACTTTTCAGATATTTGTAAAAGGACAAATAAAACATTTCAATGTATAGTTTTCCTTTCACTTCATCACTGTACGACTGTGGTTGTAACAGGACAAAATGTGAGAAGTTCAAGAGGTAATTGTACTTTTCCAAGCCACTTTTTAAAGTCCGGTTTAAAGTGACGTTCCTGTAGAAATTTGCAACACAGACGCATCGCTCCATAAGTATGTAGCTGCGTTAAAATGTTACGCCATCGTAGAGAAGCGCTGCTTTTTGCTTAAATGGACCTTAAAAGGAATGTTCTCATCTTTGTTATAGGCAATGGGTTCTGTATTTGAACTGTCCTCACAGCTATATCTGTCTGAAAAATAAATCTGAATGAATGTGGTCTGAAGTGTCGGCTATTTTCTTTAACAAATGAACGGAGCAGGACTTTCAGCAGCAGCTCTATAGCGTCCGTTACACAACACGAGCAACGTTTCAGACGGCGCAGAATATCGCTGGAGTTAAAATAAATACAAATCTGCGTCTGAAAACGTATCGGCTGTGACTCCCTGCTCTGACGTTAACCCCGGTACTGAGAGGACAGGAGACGCAAGTTTAGAATTCCGGGTTTTCTTCATCTAAATATGGATTAATGTGTCATGTTTGTAAATAAAGATAATAAAGTGCGGCTTTGTGAATATTGAGACATAATGAAGCTGCCTGAAAGCGCTTAGTCTTTATTAATGTTAAATCCAAAACACCTCCTATAGGTCACTTCTCCATCTCTTTGAGTTTTCTCTCTACGCAGACCTTTTTGAGTAGCAGCGTGGCAACGAGGGAGAAGGTGGCGACCAGAGTCAGGACAGTCCTCATGGCTCTGAACCAGGTGGGGTAACCTGGCAGCACGCTCAGGTCGTAATGCAGTGACAGACCCAGTCCCATTATAACCACCAGGGCTCCCTCTGTAATATTGTCCCTGCAGAGCAGCGCCAGCCAGGCCAGCAGCGATGGCACCACGCTGTTGCCCAAGTTCATCCAGTCTGGCTTAGCGGGGCTACCAGCAGGGATGGCGAATCCCCAGCGGGCGCCTCCGAGGAAGGACACGATGGAGGCGCCGTACACCATCTGGGCGTAGGCTACTTCAGGGTAGAAGGACTGGGTGGCAGCCATGAAGAGCGGGCCAGAGAGAAACGGGACGAGGCCGGAGAACCCGAGGTACAGAGCTGGTTTGGGTGCCTGAGTCAGGGCCCTCATGCTGAAGCCTTTGCCGTCGCCTCCTTTCTCCGAGGCGTCCCTTGAATCGCCGTGACAAAGACGTGGGGCCATCCAGACCGCGGGGCCGAGGCTGCGACATCTGCTGCTGGATGACGGTCCGAGTAACGTACACACAGAGGAGGCTTGAGAAGGACGCAGCAGCTGGGCTCCTGGTGTGTAGCTAGGCGGCCGGGTTTTCTGCTGCACGCGTCTCCACGCTGGAAGCTTGGAGGAAAGCACAGGGAAGAGTTAACGGCACTCCTGTTACACAAATGGGCACGTTTGGTTTTCTATACGTACCCTCATGCAACCACAGAACTTACAGCGCCCTCCAAGACAACTCAAACTTTTCACATTTTGTCACATGAAATGCGAAAAGCACTGGTTTTAAATATTTTTCTACAAGTAAAACTCTGAAAAGTGTTGTGCCTGTTTGTATTCACCGCTTCTATTCAAATGTGACTAGCTAAACTCCAGCTACCCGATTAGTTAATAGAGCCCAGCGGTCAGCAGTAGATTCTCCCTGTAAATCTAGCTGTTCTATTAAGGCCTCTTTGAGATGTGAAACAACATCCCAAGCTTTGAACGTCTCACAGTTCAATCCGTCATCCAATAACTGGAAAAGACACGACATCTATGAGTCACGTGCTCCATCCAATGCGGCCTTTATGGAAGCGCGGCAAAAAAAAAAGCCGTTGGCTGTGCGGTCTGCGGTTTGCTTCAAGCCATGAAGGAACAAGTGCAAGCAGGAGGTCCGCTCTGATCAGACGAAGCGGAAGTTTTCCGCCTGCATCCGAAACTCGACGTGTAGCGCAAAAAAGGTAACACTGCACGTTCCCATGGACACGCCATCCTCATGATGAAACATGGTGGTGGCGGCATCAGGCTTGGGGGGAGGAAGTAGTCTAATGGAGCCAAATACAGGGCAGGGGTGGAGGTCCACCTTTCAGCGGGACAACACAAAGCATAGAGCCTGAGCTTCAACGGGATGGTTAGATCAAAACATCTTCATGGGGTAATCTCTTAAATGGTCCAGTCAAAGTCAAGACCCCACGTCTAATTTAACAGTCAGCGGGAAGACTTGACCACTTTTGTCCAAAGACGCACTTGTTTGAGCTATTGTGCCATTAAGAACAAGTCAAAATGTCATTCTCTGGATGTGTAGCGCTGGTAGAGAGACACATGCTGATGCTGGGCTCTAGGTCTACATTTTTCTCACACTACTCTGGCTTTCATGACAAAATCTGGAAGAGTTCCCAGCTGATTACCTAGATAAGGCACTGTAATTAAACAGGAAACAAGCTCCATTATCTTACCCCAAATATTATCCGCCTCCCGGATGAATACCTCAGCATTTTTTAACCTGGAAATTAAAAGGCAGTTAGGATCATTAACCAAGCAATCTTCGCATCTAGGTTATTCGTTTTTGGTTTAGATACAGCCTAAAGAAACCCGTAGCTATCTTTTCACCTAACATTCAACATCTGATGCAATGGAACGCTATGCTAGTGCAATAACTTTTCAAACGAAGCGATGGCGTCACGGTTACCTGTTTATAACTCGCTATCTTCGGTGCCTCCAACTGGCTTATCCAGGCTAACTTAACGACGCAAAAAATATCTATATATATCTCGACTCAAAGGTTACAAAGTTGACGTGAACTAGCTAAACCAGAGGTCATTTTCTCCCCGCCGTTCCGTCGGCGCTCGATTAAACGCCTGCCCATTTCTGACATCGACTGGTCTGACTGAAGGCGGACACGTCGAGTTGCATTCAAAGTTGCACATTTGCCCCGCGCGTCTCAGCAGCGCCGTGCTTTTTGAATTAAAAGCCAAACTGGCGACACACTATTCCCGCAAAAAGCACTTGGCGCATGTATTGACGTGGTCGTTCTGATGCCTAAGCGCGGACGCGCTTTAGAAAGTTACGCTACTCCGATGGTTCCGCTGATAGGCCGTTCAAAACTACCCGGAGTTGCATAATGACGAGCGCTCTTGAATGCAACACGTTTGAGGCTGTTCGAATCCCTCAGTGCCCAGCGCCAGTCGTAAGCGCACCTAAAACCCAAACAAACGTAGGCAGCCCGATTTTCGAAGAAGTTTGCGGACACAGAGCGGAGTAGCGTCTGTCGTGTCAACAGCGCTCCTGTGAATGCGAGTCCCTCTCTGCTTGAGACCGTCGTGCTGCTGAGAAGGTATGCGCTATCGTCATAAAACACTGCAAGTTAGCTCGCTAGCACTTAGCAAGCTGATAAATGTGTGCTGCTGCTGCTGCTAAGGTAGCCATTTTGAAACTGTGTTGTTCCAGCCGAGCAAGGTCTGTTTACCTCTTTTGTATGCCAGTGACAGTTGTTTAAATCGGTCGTTTTGTGCCTTTTGGCAACAGTCAACGCCTTTTAATACGACCAAGCCAGCCAACCACACGCACTCGTGCTAAACGCCTCACTGTTTTCACGGGCGACTAAACGCGCTAGTTAATGTCAGCTACCTGCTAACGACTGCTATGCTAACGCGAACCTGAGTTTTGGAGACAGTTTGCTAGCTGCGGAGGTGGGATACAGACGACGGCGCTGCTGTCTGGTGGCTATTGTTGACCGTTTGAGGAACACGGCGGAACAGGTAGCCACCCACTGAAACGTGTCAAAGCACTTTAGCTCGTTTAATTTAGCCCCTTAGCTCGGGCGAAACGTGCGCGGAACTGTTGAATCGGGCTGCTGCAGCTCCGGAGGCACGTTGGGTTTGTTTACGACGGGGTGGCGTTAGCCGAACTGTGTCGCCAACTTATCCGTGCCAGTGTGGGATGTGCGCACACGTAGTTTGTGCGATGGTAAAGTGAGGGTCTGTGTTGTCCGGTCGTCCGCGGCCAACTCATTGATGATGAGCTCTTACGTAATAGCCGAGTAGATACGTTAACCAGCCCCGGCTCTCCGTGGTGCGCAGGAAGCCCATCAGTGGTCAAGACACCTAGATAATTCAATAACAGGGGGCGGCAGCAGCCCCAACTCCAAAAGAAAAAAGGCAAATTTTATATTGCGCAGTCGGTATCTTTTTTTTTATTCATTCAAACTGCTCAAATGATAGACGCCTGTAAAAATCAGTTTCTTTAGGCGCCTTTTAAGTTAAAGTCTTCCATAAATGGCACAGAGCTGGGCTGTTTGCTGCAACTTCTGCAGCGAGGGGTTTAAATGCAACAGAAGTTGGTTTTAGTCGAGCATCTTCAATTCGGAGAGTTGCATTTATTCTCTATAGGCTTCTGTATTAGTAATTACCTGTTTGGAGCAGATGATTTAACTCAATGGTTATGACAGATGATTTGACTTTACACTTCTGGTTAAGAAGTTTTCATCCGCTCGTCTTCCACGTGGTAATTCTGGGTTTGTAGTAATTTATATACTGTTATATACTTTTTTTTTTTTTTTAACAAGAACTTGTGGCACACATTTTGAGTCTCTTGTGCCCTCGTCCACACCGGGCTTAGAGTAAAACGTATGTACTCTCTGATGTTGTGGTAAGTGTCCCCGAGCATGTTGCTCTTTATTCGCGCAAATGTCCTCACCCGTTAACGGCCATCGAATGGGTTCTTGACCTCTCTGGTTTGGTTTCCCAGCCTAGTGTGTACATTTTCAACAGAGACGATTCCAGATGTTTATTGTCAGCCTGTTCTACCCATTCCAAAACCAGTCTGATGTGTGTTTGGGGAGCATTGACCTGCTGGACCAACAAACTGTGTCTGAGCTTCCACCATGTAGCTGTTGATCTGAGTTGAAGTTTAAAAATTTGGATGTTGTTTTCTCTGGCTAATTGTGTAATCTTTTTGCTTCGCACCGGGACCACTGGCGGCAAACAAGCCCCGCGGCATAATGCTGCCACCACCTTGCTTAGAAATGGTGCAATACCCTTAAGTTTGGTAAGAGATTTCTTTATTGTCCCACAATGGGGGGATTCGGGTGTGACAGTGGCAGAGAGTTATTCACAATTCACAGTAAGGAAAAAAAACAAGCTTATCTGATCTAAACTTGGTTCTAAAACAGCAGAGGATGAGCTTATCAGAAAGGCCAACATAGAAATAAATACCAGAGTAACTATGGCACAGTTATTGATAGCACAGCGTAGTTAAGTTTGACGGCCTCACATTGACTTTTTGTTAGCTGTTCCTATTCGTGGCCAAATGGTTGGATTGTGTCTGTTTTGACCAGAAGAGATCAGGCCCTGTGTTAAGTTTCAGTTGAACTTTTTAGGTGTCAGTGTTGGAGCTGACGGTGCTTTCTCAGTGCACATTCTTTCTGTCCCTGGCAGTGTAAACCTGGCCGCATCGTGGACAGTAGCAAAGATCTCCCAACAGTTTACAACAGACTCGAACTTTGGTGGTTTCTGGCTTGGTCCTGGGAGGTCCTTCCCCTTTTCCTTTCCACCTGAGGTTCTTCTCAGAACTTGGTGATAGAGCTGTTTAAAAACAGCTTCAATAGACTTCCCCAGTTTATCTTAGCTTGCATTAGATCTTCACTGAGTTACTTGGAGCTTTGTAATTATGCTAAATATCAGTCAGTTCAATACTGCCACTCAAAAATCCTCTTTATGCCTGCAAAGAGAAATGACCAGCTACACTCAGTCAGGGTCTGTAGTTAGGAGACCCTGGATGGATCTGCTGGTGATAGACTCGGCCCAGTTATCTAAAGGGGTGTGTGTGTGTGTGTGTGTGTGTGTGTGTGTGTGAGAGAGAGAGAGAGAGAGAGAGAGAGAGAGAGAGAGAGAGAGAGAGAGAGAGAGAGAGAGAGAGAGAGAGAGAGAGAGAGAGAGAGAGAGAGAGAGAGAGAGAGAGAGAGAGAGAGAGAGAGAGAGAGAGAGAGAGAGAGAGAGAGAGAGAGAGAGAGAGAGAGAGAGAGAGAGAGAGAGAGAGAGAGAGAGAGAGAGAGCGTGTCTGTCTGATTTCTGAATTGGAGAAAATCAACATTACATTTAAAGGTGCTGTCAATTGTTGTTTTGTGAAATCGTTGAAGTTCCACATTAAATGCTCTCTGCACGCTGCAAAAAGAACGTTAACCTTCTTATGACCATGATTTTAAATGGGCCGTCTTGTAGTATTTTAGTTATATGGTAGAATTGTCATTGCTTCTGCGCCTTTTGCCTTTCAGTGTCTGGAGGCTATTCAGCGTCACCCAAATTACACTTCTAGGAGAGAAATCTGGATTCAGATTTTTCTAGTTAATGACTGAATAGGAACTAAAAAAAACATGAACTAACAGTTTCAAATGGACAATTTAACTTTGAACTATATTCCAGTAATACAAAAATCAAGTGTCAACCGTTTTTGTCATTATGGTTGGGGTGTTTATGTCTGCAGTGGTAGGCCCTGCAGCAGCTCCTCTCCAGCTGCACAGTCTCACATTGGCCACCATGCACAGCCATCACCCCGTGGCTCTCTGGGCCTTCTCCTGTCCCCAGCTTGCAGATACAGGGCATGCCTTTCAGACGGGCTCCTCTGTGGCATGTTGTCTAGTGAGATTCCAAGGAGAAATGCAGCAAATTCCTCCTGTAATTGCTGCCATGTTTTGGACCTTTTCTGCAGGCTGGCACACAGCTGCTTGTGGAGGATCAAGCTATCGATACGGCAATGTCCAGAAAAGTCTGGGTGACGGTGGTTTCCCCTCATTAGGGATCCTCTGAGGCATCTGGTCAGATGTGTCCACTTCTCCCATGAATTTGTTGTACTCTATAAACTAGAATTTGTCTGAGACCTTTGGTAGCTCCAGCACCGCCGCATACAGCAACAAGCCCAGTTGCTGTTGCAAAGCCTCTCCAGGTAAATGTTTCTCCCTCTGAAGATACATGGAAGCATATTTGTTTCAGCTGTTGCCCAAAAGATTCAAAAGTCCGTCAATAAATGAGGAAAAGGTTCGCCTGGGATGGAGAGGTGGCTGAACCCCAGCAGCTCTTCAGGGCTTGAACTTGAGGGGTGGAGGCATGATGTCGGGGTCCAGCTCCGTTTGCAGAACGCCACGGTGAGCCGCTTCAGACAACATCTCCCCCACGACATGACCAGTCTGTCTGGAGTTCAGACAATGGCTTCAAGTTAAGAATAAATGAAAATCACAAGATGGAAATTCATACATTACAGCTAACAATATGAAAGTTTAAAAAAGATCAAATCTGAAAATAAACCATAAAAGCTAAATATATTTCATTCCCTGTAATGACGAATAATGCTGCACTAAAGCTGACTGTTGTTTTCAGCGACATAAATGTCTAGTGGACATGTGTAAACAAAGCTGCGGTGCAGCTGAATCTGACGTAGCCGAGCATCGTCTGCTGCATGCAGACAATGCTTTTAGAAGCATTGCTGCATTCACTCGTTTGCAAACAACCCGTCAGCCCTCATGGTAGCTGTCTTCAGAAAGGAGCCTTCTGGGAGATTCTGGTTGACTTCCTTTGCGTAATTTTCATAATTTCATCAAATTTCCCAGACTGCCTTCTGTTGCGCTCATTGTAATTGTGCCGTAACGTCCTGAGCACCGTGCGATGCACCGTTGGAAAACTCCTTTGCTTTCAGAAACCATTTGACTTATTATTTTTTTTAACCAGACCAAGCATTCAGGTGCTACAGTGTCATGTGACGGTGAATATCGTCTGATTGGTCGATCTCGTAGTACGGTACAGAAGTCCCAGGGACTATCGTACTGTATCATATATGCACTGAAAGTGCAACTTCTCCACTTTTCACTACTTTGGGGATTTTTCTGATATATTTTAGCAATTATAGTCCTGAGAAAACATGACAAATCCTGTCTGTGACGACAGGATGGCCATTAGAGGATTGAATAGCCCACAAAACACCCAGCAGGTCTTCACAGCCTTCGTGTCTGTGAGGCTTGTCAGGGTATTTCTGACTACAGCTTCATACGCTGAGTTTAAAGCTATCAAAGTAACGATGATAAAATGTTGCCCCCACAGAGCATCATGTTTGATACGGTTGGATTTCTTGAAATGATCAGGTTTAAACGGCGAGTTTATTTTAAAGAAATCAGCAAAGTTCTAATGGGTTTGTTTTAAAGCTGTACCAGTGAGTCAGCTGGAGATGGGAATTAGCCCACGTTCTCTTGATCGGATCTGATCAGTGAGCCACAGCTCAAATCATTGAAATTCATGACTTTTTTTTTTTGCTTTATTCATTAAACGCAGCCAAAATAAGGCCTCCCACTATTTTGGGCATATAACTGGACCAACCGACGTACTTGGATGCAGCTTTTCCAGTTTGTGAGATCAAAGACTGGGGCTGTACGCTTTAATCCATAAAGGAGGGACGGTTTTATTTCCTCACTGTCTGCTGGATTCAAAGCTACGGGCTGCATCAAAGAACCCGTGGCTCCTTTTTTCCTCTGTTAGGGTATTATAGTTGCTGGGTGGGGGTCAAAACCAAATCAGAATTGGTGTGGCGGGTCTCAGGAAACTGAAAGTTGTATCTATTCTGAAGATGTGATGATCAAATGAATTAAGATGGCTTTGTTTTGTGTTTCAGATCCAGTCTGTTCCTGGGAGCAGTCGGGTTGACCTGGGAAACTTTCACTGCAGCATTGTGCGGGGGAGATATTTGAAGAAAGACCCAGCTGACAAACCTTTGGATACATGCTGTTTTTCCTTCATCTAGACAGAAGCTGACCACGCTGCTGTCAGGCTTTGTTTTTGGACGAGCGTAGCTGTTGCTAAATGACGCCCACGAAGGCCCTTTGACCTTGCATGTCTATGAAATCAGATAGGAATCCTCTAAGTCCCCCGGTCAGAAAACTGCCGCTAATCAAATGGGCATCTTCCAAATGTGATTACACGAACTACAGAGCGACCCCTGGCATTACGATGCGTCCCTCAGCAGCATCTCCAATTCACTAACCAGAACTGAAAATCACAGCGATGTAACTTTGAGCTTCGCCTCTTTCCCTGTCATGTGACTCTGAACGTTGCTAAATCTTTTCTTCAAACTAAGACAGTCTTTTCACCAGTTTAATGAGGTGAGCAGTGGCTTTCAGCGACCTCCATTGCCAATGAAAGACTGTCTCTGAACCCATTTTTCTTTGTTGCATGCCTGAGTAGATTTTAAAATGATTCGGTGAAGGGCTGGTGCAGTCTGCAGCGTTCTGGCACACAGTGTGGCAGGAATGTTTGAGGGCACACCGTTTCCACAGACTCTGTCCTCTCGCTGAAGACACGACGGACTAGCTTCGCATCACCTTTGGGACAAATCACTTCTCTCGTCGAATCGCCTTGCCAATCGCTTTTAAGCCCAATCAAGTTTTGAGTGTTTTTCATGACAATAGGAGCGAGTGCTTCCAAAACTTCGACGAAACCAGCTTGTCAAGGACCTCGCCGTGACCGAACCCAACAGCTTTCATCGCCGAGTGCCGAGGAAGTGATTGGACTCGCGTCCGCCTCCTCCTAGACCGGCCCGCGTCTGCGACGGAGATCCCGTTCACCGCCTGGCTAGTTTTCTGGATCAGCGCTCCTGATCATTCCAGCAGCTCCCTTTGACTCCTCTCCAGCTGTTCCATCCTGGACGAAGGGATCTACGCCTGGAGAAAGGGACCGCACTGTCCTGGTCGAGGTGGAGTGGGGGCTTCCTTTGTGCCGCTTCCCGTCTGCCAGTGCACGGTGTCTGTGAGCAGCGCCACCAGGCCTGAAGGAAGCCAGCCCAGACAGACAGGCAGAGAGAGAGAGGAGGCAGAGGACTTCAGAGCAACAGACTCTGGGGTAATTTTCCAGTTTCACCTCCGCGACGCGTCTAGTTCACAGATTCTCGGCTCTACGCTGCAGCGGCGAAATGAACCTTAAGTCATTTGGCAGCTTTTGTCAGAGAGAGGTGGCAGGTTTTTTTTTTTTTCTTCTTTCTCGTCTATTTACAGTGAGCATCGCTCATCTATGTAAAAACATTTCAAATGTATTACACAAGCGTCTTTGCTAAAAACTAAAGGAACCAAATTAGCCGACGTGTTTTCAACCAAGCTGTCAGATAATCGTCACCCTCACAGGCTCAGCTGCAGCATGCTGGGCTTTGTTGTTTTCTACTAAAAATAAGTCTTTGCCTTCCCTCTCTCTGACCTTTTATGCAGATAGTGTATTGATCTAAGGCAAAGTTACTTAAAGGCACTGGAATAGAACGGCAATCTCTCTTTCCTATGGTTCGGATCTGAATTTAATCCTGCAAATTGTTTATTAGATCCTGGCCATGAGGTTTGATGCCTCCATCCACTGACCGGAAACACTGGACCTAAATGGCGCAGCATGACTTTGTCCCTGCCTGGCTTAACTTCTCCACACCCCAGCCTGCCAAGGTACAGAAGTGTGTGTGTGTGTGTGTGTGTGTGTGTGTGTGTGTGTGTGTGTGTGTGTGTGTGTGTGTGTGTGTGTGTGTGTGTGTGTGTGTGTGTGTGTGTGTGTGTGTGTGTGTGTGTGTGTGTGTGTGTGTGTGTGTGTGTGTGAGGACTGGACACATAGTGTAGGTGTGCCAGAAAGTGCGCGAGCTGTCCAAATGTCCAACTTGTTTTTCTTGCGCTCGCTGCTCCAACACGTTGGCCTGAATATGTCTGTGGATCAGTGTCGGTGTCTGTATTCAGCGTAAAATGCCCTCCGGGACAATGACGGCAGTCAGCGCGCGGTTCAGCAGAGGGTCAACGAGATTTTTAGTGCCTTAATAAGGAAAACGTCCACAACCATCAAATGTTCCACACCAAGGACCGGATCAGAGGAAGGACGATCATGACGGGCTGCCTTTGAGTTGGGAGCGTAGATTTCTCGTCTTTTGCCGAGCTCTGCAGACCCTCCACTGTGGCTTTTAATCGTTTTGGTCGAGATGCCATAAAACTGGTCAATTTTTTTGGGTAACAGGATTAAGAGACGTTAGTTTTTGCCTTTCTGCTGTTTTCATGCTGCGTCTCCATAGAATGAAAAGAAAGGCTGATGGTGAAGATGTTTGGTTTTTTTTGGGTTTTTTTTCGTAATTGTGCTGCCAACATTTTTGCATCTTGTTACATATGTACAGATATTTATTCTCAGATGCTTTCCTTGAGCCCGGCACACGATGCGCATTTTCCATAATTCCTGCAGGAGTTAAATACCGTGGTGGCTGGACACGAGCCTGACCTCGTCACGCTGCACGGTGGAAGACGCTGGGCCGCTACAGCAGAATCTCATCAGAGGGATCAGACAGACGCACCAGTCCAAGGCACGGGTCTTAATGCACTTAGTGGAGTCGGGCCGTGGAAAGAGGGAGAGGAGGAGGGCGATAAAAGACAAACATCAGGCGCCGCTCTCAGCAGCAGCAGGGGACAGTGTTCCTAAAGGTTGTCTGACTCCGCTTAATGGTTTAAAGCGGTTCAAGTTCACCATCAGAGGTTCTTTCGGGGTAGGAGATTCTGGCCAAGATGGTGGCGGGTGTGAGTCCAGGCCTGTAAGATGCACCAATCAGAGATCATGTGGCGTTTCTGCCATCACAGGTTGTGTAAAGCTCTGACCTCCTCTTGGTTTTTTTTAGCCAGTTCCATCATAAAGTGATAGACTTTTTTGATCAGATCTGTTTAAAAAGTCTTCACAGTGAAAGAGTGTTAACTGTCCAGTAAAAATCCTCAGGGAGTCAGGCAGCGCTGTAAAATAAACCCAACTAACACCGTTAGCTCATCTCATTCAGTCCCTTTAGCGGTCGATTAGAGCTCACTCACTTTTCTGCACAGCTCTGCACTTATTTTTGCTATTATTTCAAAACAGGCCAAATTCCTGCAGTTCATATTTTTAACTGTCTTTATCTCATGTTGGGAGTTACTGTGGTGAGCGTAACCCAAAACTGCTGCTCTCTTTTTTTCTTTTATGTAGTGCCACTAATGGCCTTTATTCAAAATAGGCTTGAAATGGGGGGACACATGTAGCAAAGGTCTCCAGGCCAGGAGTTGAACCTGGGATGGCCGTGTCGAGGACCGAGGCATGGGTCACGCACACTGACCCTGCACCAGCAGCGCCACCACCCACAACTGTTTTCTGGCCAGTCAGGGAATCCTTCCCTTAAATGTGGGATTGGTAAAAGACGGAGCAGCTTCCCTGTAATACCTTCTCCTGTCTGTTATCTGCTGACGTCTCACTCCTTGTCTAAAAGTAGCAGCTTGAACAGCTAGCCGACATGCCTGTTGAATATTCAACTTCCCATTTAGTGGCGTCTTACATCTTTTGTGCTTCGTCTGTCTTTTGTGATTAGCTAAACGGTAAAAAGGGCTGACTTTGAGTCCTCCTTCAGCAGGAACTCTCTGTGTCCCTCTGCTCCAGGCAGCCAGAGAAATATCCTGCTAGTCCGCCGCTTTCTCTGACTTCTCATTAACATGACTGTAGCCCGTTAGACCAAAATGGTTTTAAGGTTTTTTTTAAACCCATGTAATCTGATACTGGTAACCGATCGTGATTATGTAACGTCTAAAGGTTGATTTTGTTAAAGATGGTTGACGGTTGGAAGCCCACTGCATTGCAGTGTTTTTGTTTTCATGGTCCTGCCGACCCAAACGTGCGCTTGTAGTCCAAACAAATGGAAAGTGGGTGGTGGTGTTTTTTTTTTTTTTTTTTTTTTTTTGGGGAAATCAACCCTGGTGAGATGATTCCTGTTTTGTGAATTGCAGGGTTTCTAATATCAGCAGCGGGAGGGTTTGCTGTTATTGTTTTTAAGAGATGGTGTAGTTACAATTTAACTTGTGCAGCTTCCTCTTCAAGCCGTGCTCCAATGGCTGCTGCTACAGTGGTTTAGGTGGTAGTAAACGCACGGTGGCGTCTTCTTGTTTTAGCAGGTTTGACTTATGGGATCTCTGAAGCTCTGCAAATAGACACTTCTACTGATTTATATCTTGATTAAAGAATAAACAGCATACGGGCCTAAAATAGCCAAGCAATGTTGGCGTGTGCAACCTTGAACGCCAACAGAGCCATGAAGCTTGGCGCTCCCGTACATGGAAGTAACGCCGCTACTCCGCAGCAGGAGGGTTTACATACACAGATGTATCTGCAGATTCAATTATGGGTTCCAGGTTTCCTGAGTCTGAGAACAGCAAACATAAACTCTGATTCATAGTTTTAATCACAGTATTTATTGGCTCTGGCCCCACGACTGTATCTTCAGCCCACCCTTATTGTGAAAGTTTTTCCTTGGTTTTCAATTCTTTGATTTTGTTTGCGCTGCCTTGGACGAGTGGTTCTGTCAAAGAGGACAGACGGCGCTCAGGGCCTTCACTGTCCAGAGAATGTGCCACATGTGCAAAATGACAGCACTCCATCTGGACCATCAAAGGACGGTGTGTTCGTATCGGTGTCAATGCATTTTTAAGAAACCGTGTTTCTCGCTCTTTTATCCCCAAAGTGAACAGAAGATTTTAAATTATATTCAAACAGCAACTGTTTTGACTTTTCTGCCATCTGGGGGCCCTTATCTTTTTAACTCTGCACGTAAAGTTGCCAAAGAAAGAAATGGTGTTAAATTGAACTTTTTGTTCATGCCTATGAATGTCAGACGTCTGTGTGGCAAATATTAGATCTATGCTGTAAGAAAGAGCATGTGCACCTTCAGCATTGCACACAGGACTGTCTCTTGTCAGTCCAAAAAGCTTTGCTACGCAGATGAAAGGTTGCCAGCGGGATCCGGCCTGACTCTGCATCCATGTTTGTGTTTCGGCTCTTATTGTTGTGAACAGGTGACTGTTCTGCTCCAGGAGCATCAAAAGTTACAGAAATGTAATTTTTGCGCTTATCTTTGTTTGGGACGACGGTACGGATGGCGGGGGTGCAAATCCGGTGTCGTCATGCTAGCTTTGGCCCAAAAGAGAATACTGCGCTGCATGATGACTGAGGTTAGCTGGCCTTTTGTTGTTGTTGTCGCCACAGTTGACTTTTCCTCTGAAACTACCCGTTTATGCATTAAGGCCTCGAACTTCCGGGCACAGCACGGTACACGGTATTGGAGGTTTTGTGGAAGTATTCTACCTCTTGAACTTTAGTAACCTTTGCAGTGTTACAACCATAAACCTCAGTGTATTCTACCAGGATTTTGTGACCAACACAAAGTAGTGCAAAACTGTAAGGTGGAAGAAGAATGATGTGTAATTCAGCATTTTATTTTCACTAATGTAAACCAGAACCGCGTTGCCGGTACGTCTATATAAAGGCAACAGGGAAGAACGGGCTCGGCTCAGGTCTGTAACTATTTAGTGAAGCTGCACAACGTATTGAATTGCAACATGAATGTTTGCTATGTTGCCTTCAAAGGGACGGTTTGGACCCAATGTCTGGTTGGAGATCATATTTTGAGGGCCATGCATTCACTCTGATGGTCTCTAAGTGCCCTTCATGCACATCATATGTAGTTTGTAGAGGCTGAGATGCTAAGCCTCATAAAATGTGTTAATGAGAAGAAAAGCAGTCTTCATAGTCGTCAATATCAATCAAATATTCAGCAGTCGACCCTAAACATACAGCTGGAGTCGACATGGAGGGCTTTATATCCGGGTTCGGTCGAAGTCCAGACACAAATCCAATTGGGGATGTGTGGAGAGGCTTGGAAATGGCTGCTTACAGAGCCTCTCCGTCTAGTTTGTCTGACTTTGAGCTGTTCTGCAGAAGTTTCAGTCAGGTAGGAGAAGACCTGGAGAAACATGCAGCAAAAGCTGCTTCTGCCCTGAGGGATGAAATCTAATACAGATTTTTATTAGTAAGGAATGTTGGAAACCAGCTGTCGATTCTTCCACTTTACAATTCAGCACTGCTGTGTTGGTCCATCACATAAAATCCCTATAAAACACTGCAGTTTGTGGTTTTATTGAAACAGAATATAAAAAGGTTCAGAGGATAACATGACTAGCCCTAAGTCCTGTAATTTAGGGCAGTAGAAGCAGTTCTCCACCTGAAGTGTTGTGTGATCAGGGACGTAGGAAGTTGCCCGTGGTCACCAGACCTGGCCATGTTCTGGTTGTTGCCCTAACGCGTCATACTGCACTCTATTCCCTGGAAGAAGGTGGGGTTTGTCATGGAAACAACCAGACGATGTCTCACTGCTGCTGGCAGGGATGGCCCGAAGAACGTAATCTAATTTGACCTTTGAACTTCAGAAAATGACATGTATCATTTGGCTGGAGCAGAATGGTTGCAGTCCTCACTTTTAATGACTCAGCATGTTGAGAAAGCTGGTGACTTTCCCTAATTTCCTGCTCTAAATGAGATCCCTGGAGTTATTCTTTAACTTAGTCTAGTTGTTTACAGACGGATTAGAAACTTAACAGTCCTGACTTGTGGTCAGAAATAAAGCCGAGACCAGCAGATGTTTTGTAAATGGTTGAGCCCTCTGTGTTCTCCTGAAGAATAGGGGTGTGTGTAATGTTCCACCCTGGTTGCATTGGGTTTCCTGTTTGACTGATGTCACCTTTCTGCCCTCCTTCAGTCCCCTGCTGCCAACCTTGACAAGCAAGGTGAGCCTCACCACCACAGAGACGCCAGACCTGCTGTGAGCCGCCGCCGCCACAACTCCTCTGATGGTTTCTTCAACAACGGCTCCCTGCGCGCTCCAGCAGGTAACCTGTTACTGCCGAGGGAACCTTGTTTCACACTCTTAGTAGAGAACTGGGCAAAACGGGAACACCAGTGGTATAATTACCTGACAAAACGTGGCTTATTGCAACGTTCTGAGGAGAACCCGGAGTTGAGTGGAGTGCTCCTAGAAGCTCTGCAAAAAGAGGGAATCCAGCTGTAATAAATGCAAGCAATCAAGGAAGCAGCTCAAGTAGAATCACTGGCATTCACTCTTGTATTGCCGGCTCATTTAGAGAAATAAACAATTTAAGTGTCACTTCCTTGTTTGGCTAAACAGAAGCCAAGAGAACACGTGGTGTTAATGACCTTCTTTCTGTCATGCTGAGTTGCTTATCCTCAGTGAACCAACGTGTGCTTCCATTTGCCCGTCAATTAATATAGGATTAAGATAGATTTTACCAAATTAAGTGTCATTCTAAACTAAAATAGATTGGAGTCCTAAACAAACATGGATCTGGAGCATAAAAGCATACATTTTCAGTGTAAACAAGGATCTGGTCCATGCAAGTATTCAGCAGCAGCACTGTACAGTTTCTGTCTTTCTGCTCATTTTGCATGATCATTTTTTTTTGTGATCAACAGGGTAGGTTGTTAGGAGTTCCTAGTTTTTTTTCTGCTCTAATTATAAACTTCAGTCTGGGTTGTTAGCCTCTGACAGCTTTGCAACTAAACAGAGAAGTAAAAGCTTGTTTCGTTGCTTCACTATTTGTGGGCCAACTGAGCACGTGGCCTCTTTCTGTCCATCTACCTCATAGGGAAGGTTCTACCTCGTATGGAACCAGAAGCTGGTTAATTTATAGAAATTGGCGTCTACTTATAACCTAGTTATAACTACTAGATTATAAACTGGTGGTGGCAGAGTCCTCTCTGTGACTTCACATTTAACTTATCATAGTTTGTCGGCGTTCCAATCTTTCCAATCTCTCTCCCCCCCCCCACCCCCACCCTGTAGGTGACGGATGGCAGCAGCCTTCGCTGCTACTGAGACATGACTCAGTGGACTCGGGGGTGGCCAAGGGGGGGCACGGCGGACTGGCAGGGGGCTCTTGTTGGAAGGAAACGGCCAACTGGCACGGAGCTCCCCGCGGTGCCCCGGACAGCCACCACCACCAGGGACGCCACCCCAAACGAGGAGGAGGCGACAGGGACAGGCAGGGGGGGCACAGGCAGCGCAACGGTAACTTCCATCCCCGCAAGGGGGCTTCGTACCAGGACAAGTTTCCCACAGAGGAACGCAAAGACGGCAAGGACGACAAGCTGAATTTTGTAGAAGAGGACTTTGTGAGTACACGCCGCTGAATTTCTAGAAAGCTTTTATTGCTATTTTCAAAATGCAACACATTTCTCTGTAATAATAATATTATTAATAATAATAATAATAATAATACAGCACTGACCTTTTTAGGTTTGGTATGTTGGACATCTTTCTTTTCTTTAATACTCTGTGCTGATTGTAAAATGTTTTGGTCTGCAGCCCTCCCTCAACCCTGAAACAACTGGAAAGCCCGGCAGTCAGATGCGAGCAGTTGCTCCCCATGCGGGGGTGTGGGGTAGGAGCATCTACTCCAGACAACTCCATTCCTCATGGTTAAATGGTTCGATTGTCTTCAGCTGTGAACCTTTCCTCTCTAATTGTTCTGCGTGTTTTAGAAAACCCTCCTGTTAGCAAGCAGATGGTGTCCAAAATGCTGGTCATCAAGAAGGTTTCCAAGGAAGACACTGGCACAGCGTTCTCTGCAGGCTTTGCCACTGCTGGCACCTTGCCCGCCAACGGCAGCAAAGCTCCCCTCACAGGCTCCAGCGTCTACAAGAACCTGGTCCCCAAGCCCGCTGTGGCCCACACCAAGGTACGAATGACCAGAGACGTTTGAGCCGCCTCCAGAGGTGTACGTCCTGCTTATTTAATGTGTCTGGTTGTCAGTATAGCTCTGGCTGGGAATGGCAGCTTAGGATCTGTCTGTACTTTCTGCGGGTTCTCTCTGGGTGTTCCGGCTTCCTCTCCAAAAACCACGACTGTTCACTTAATTGGTCCTCCATTGCAATTAGGGGTAATGGTGTGACACCTGGCCAGGATCTGTTTAAGTGACTTCTTTAATATTCAGTCATGGCTCGGACTTACAGGTAGATTAGTAACGGGTAGGAGGCTACGTTTAGGACTGATTTGGTCCTATTGACTGCCATTAAAACCTCATATTTCAGGCTCTAATCATGACATGTACTATATGGCCAACCCCGGTCCCTGGTGACCTGGGTCGGGAACAACTGGTGTAAAACGTGCCGCTACTGGACTCAGAGAGGGGAGGCGCGTTATCCGGGGTGGCGAATAGCGCTTCTCCACCTGGCAATCTGGTGGACGATGCTGGGCCTGCCAGTTGTCAGGAGACGGTACTCGTCTGGCTGTGTTGTGCCAAGTGTAAAGTTTAGGCTTCTGGTGTGGGGTTGTTTGTAGGACCTGGTCATGAATGCTTCGGCAGACATGGATGAGAGCGTTTGATAGGGAGGACCTAGACTGACCTCTATATAGTGTATTTCAATGCTTTACACACGACTGCCTAACAAATCTAAGCCTCTGTCTTTAAGGTTCAGGTAACAGGTTTTCAGTTTGATGGCCACCAGGGGCAGCAGAGCTTCATCATGACATAAATTTAGTTGATCTGCTATCGGGAATAAAATGGGGTTCTAATGATAGAAGGGCAAAAATATAAGGCCATAAAAATATATTGTTTTTTAAATATGTATGGAGAGATCTGAAGCTGCAAAAAAATTTGATGTGGGGAAAGTGGTAAAAAGAATGATAATTTTTATGAGTTTTTGAAGCAGCGCTGGTGGTTAAAGAGCCTAAACCCATTTGGACTCTTTCTGTAAACAAACTCATCATCTTTTCCAGAACACCCAGTGGAAGTCCGGTGGGAGAGAGCTCACAAAGTCGGGCCTTCACATGCCAGGCCGGGATTCAGTCTTCACCAGCCCCGTCTCTGCAGCCAAACCCAGCACCCCAGTCAGCGCACCACAGCACAACACCCAGAAAGAGGTCAGAACGCCACACGGGGCCCCATAAAGGCCTTCATGTCCAAGGATTGCAAAACGGCTCCCCCTGAAAGAAGGCTTTTAAAATGTATTCGATTCTGGGATCTCAGAGTTGTTCTTGTTAGATGGTATTTATGAATATACATGTCAATCGGGCTAATGATATTACATTGAAATTACAAAGCTGAGCCGCAAAACTGAAAATGGCGCATTGTGAATATAGTACTAGTATTACCGTCACTGTTAAATGACCTGTCCCAGTGCTGAAGGTTATACGTATTGTTGGATAAAAACCGACTTTTCTCTGTTGTCGTGCGTGCAGCAACCTTCCAGCACGACTCCCCCCATAGATATTGCTCCGTCAAGACTGAAGCTGATGCGCCGCGGTCCGGACCGAAAGAGTGAGTTTCTGCGAACTCTGAAGGACGAGGGCACCGGAGAGCTGACGGCGAGCAGCAGCCCAGGAACATCAGGAGAGGTGGGCCGCCGTTCACAAACCCTGCCTCATAAACGCCACCGGTGCCACTAAACGTTGAAATAGAAATGTTACTGCGAACGAGTTTAATCATTTCATCACTGGTCCCAGAGAGCAGGCAGCTAAAGAGCGCTGATGCATATTTGAAGTAGCTCACATTTTATCATGTTGCAAATACAACTTTCGCATTTATATAAGGAGGATTTTGTGTGTTAGGTCAATAAACGTCAGCAGAATCTAAGTTCTTCTTTACACTTTACTGGGTTATAAAGCTGTTCTGTGAAGGCTTCAGAGGTTTCATGGTGAACAGCTACACCCAAGGACAGGGTTACTAAGAAGTAGCCATGAGGTCCACAGCGTTGGTGGCAAAATGTGTCCACAGATCTGAGTGGTGAGGAGGCCACCAGACGTCCTGTTTGCTGCAAACCATGAGGGGAACGCATGGGTTGTGAAGGTGCTGTGGTCAGAGCAGAATGGACAAATTGCTACGCGTGGTGGACGACTAACGCTGCACGTCGCCCTGAAACATGGTGGTGGAGGCATCATGCAGCGGGACGGCTTCTCCTTGACGGGGACATGTAAGGCGCTCACAGTTGGATGAAGCTAAATACTGGAGAGCCTTGGAAGAAATGCTGTTGAAGGCTGCGAGAGGGGGGAAAAAGCAAAGATTTCCATATGTAGATGTTTAAAGCTGGGTGAGATCTTCCTCCACTGGACTTGCAGCTGTAACTGCTGCAAAAAGGGGATTGACTCAGATACACAACCATGTGTACGCGTTCCTTCCGCTTTAAAACGACCCCTGCTCTGTGTCGGTCCCACACATAAAACACAGCGACATTTGTGGTTGCAAGAAAGGTTGAAAGAATTAAGTATGAACGTTTGGAAGTGTGATTGGTTTTGTTAACGTTGACCGAATATGACTTGTGTGCCTCAGGGTGACAGCAGCACCCCAGAGCCCAAAGCCTACAGCGAGGAAGTGTGCCACGAGAACGGCCTTACCTACTCCCTCAGTGATTCAGACACGGAGCACCTGTCCAGCTCCCTGGAGGCAGAGCACAGGTAAGAAGGCTGCGGCCCGCATCTGCGCCGTGCACATCTGCTGCCTGAACAACAAGACTAAGCAGAGCATTGGTGTCCTGCAGGCTGCTGAAGGCCATGGGCTGGCAGGAATACCCCGAGAACGACGACAACTTCCTGCCTCTGACCGAAGATGAGCTGAGAGAGTTCCAGACTAAAACCGAACAGGTGAGGACTCGGCGACCCGAGACCAAATACCGACGCGAGCTTTCCCCCCATGACTCATCCGACACCCCTGTGTTTCTACCAGCTGAAGAAGAACGGCATGCAAAGGAACGGGGTTCTCCCCAAGACACGGGGCGTGACCCTCCACTTCACCCCCTGGAGGAGTGTGGCGGAGGCGCGCGTGGAGGAGGGTTCCGAGTCCGAAACCAGTAGCAGCAGCCAGACCTCCGACGACGACGACTGCATCAGATCCTAACACGGCTTTATGGAACAAAGCATACAAGAAAACAGCCGACACCACATCCCAGCAAGCCACCTCCTCTTCCTGTCTCATCTTTCCTTTTAGAGCACCATTTTGTTCTCAATTTTCTGTTTTTTTTTTTTTTTCGTCATTCTTGCACAAGGGAAAAACCAATCATATCCCAGTGAAGGGGGAGATTCCTGCTCTGCCAGACGTTGTTTTCCCTGCGTTTCCTCCTTCACTGCAGTCCTTGACCTCTGACCCTCCCCTCACCCTCTTCCTTTTTCTTCCTCGCTTTGTTGAACTGAAGTGTTCATCAAGAAAAAGAAGGGCAATGAATGCACACTTGATTCTGCTTTAAACAGACTAACTCATTTCATTGATGATGCTGATGACACATTAATAATGATATTAATAAAAATTGGTTCCTGACAAGCTGATATGTTTCACTATGAACCCGACTACTGTGGTGCTTCATCTGGTCGCTCCTTCACTTGGTCTAGACCAGTAGTAGCTGAAACTGCATCTGAAAACGTCTTTTGGGCCAAAGCGGGAGTGGGTCAGCGGTCACCATGGTGAGGGCTGGCCAAGTGGTGCCGTCAGTAAGGAAGGTGGGAAAAGGTGCCCGTATGCTTCCTCCCGCGGCTAACTTAGCAGAACATCGCGACGTCCCTTACCGTATTTTATACGGCACCATTTACTCTTTCAGATACTGACTTGTTGGTCATCCATGTGGATCAGAGGCCTTTGGCCATGTCTGCAGCAAATAAGGTGCCACAGATGGGGGAACAGTAAAGTTTATGTCAAAGCGATAAAATTGCCCGCTGTGATGAAACTGTATATATGCGTATTGAACTGATTAGATTGTACACTTTATTTTGCATATAAAGTAAAATTCTGTTAAATTCAAATACTTTGTAAAATGAAAACCAGCAGTGAGACAATAAGCAAATGGACCAGTTACTGCTAGAAATACGAAGTCTGTATGTGTTGTGGTTTGTTTAATGAGATCGAGCTGTTCCCCAGGTTTGTCTCACTTGTTTTGTAGTTTCTCTGTAGGCCTGGATTTGACTCGTGGGTTTCCGTCACGTAACGTCAGATTTAAAGGCTGTCAAATCACCGAAGCTCCTCTCCTCCCCACGTAGGAGTCCTCCCTGCTGACCCCATGAAAGGTTCAGGAGCTATTAGACGTTCGTGGATGCAGCAGTGCCTTTTGGCTCAGCGTGCAGAACACTGAGCACTTCTTCATGAGATGTTTTCGCTCTAGTATCGGTGCTTCTGGTCCTGACCCATAAATCTTAGGATGCTGGAGCTTCATGTTTTAGTTTGTGACCTGCAGGAAGCTGACTGAAATAATGTGGCGTCTCACAGACGCAAACATGCATTCATACCTTTTCCAGGATGAGGTTTTTTTTCTAGATTATATTAGGGCTTGTTTAGCACTACAGGAGCAAACTTTCTTTCTGCTGTTTTTTTGGGGTTACACAAGTTGCGTTTTAGGTGATTTAGAGACAGATTTAAAGGGTCCAGATTGTTGGACTGCACACCTCAGTAAAACTAAAGTGTACACACCTAGAACGTTACTCATAAGCTTCACTGTCTCTCATGTATCAACACCAAGTAGTGCGGAATTAGAAAGTTGAGGGGATTATAGCTGATTTTATCTAAAATACTCCCCTCAAAATCCAGTGTAACCCACTACCTTCAGAAGCCGCCCTAATTCCCAGGTTTTTATTTTAATCTGTGAATCCTCCCAGAGATGTAGTGGAGCGGCTCAAATCATCTGGCAATATTGAAGCCCAAAGCTTAATCACAAAATCCCAGTTAATACAAGTTTATGGCAGTAAAAAGAATAGAATCTTTTTCCAGAGATCTGCATCTGCAGGCTGGTTTCTGTCACCTCAGTAATGTGGTCCAAAAGAAGTTGTCGGGATTTTTAATTCTAGATGCGCTTCCATTTTATTTATTTTTGCCCAACCTTTCCAGTTTATTTTGTACTGCTTAAATTGTTGAATTTACTGACATGTAAAGCACAGATGACAGCATTCTTTAAAATAAGCACCTTACCAACCCCCCCCCCCCCCCCCCCATTTAAAGCTAAAATATTGTGATCAGGCTGGACTGACCTGTTGGATTTGGTTCACCCAACCGTGTCACTAGTTACAGACCATCTGTAGTTCAGCCAAGATTAGAGTCCATCTTTACTGAAAGCAGTCAGCATTTTCTAGGATTTGGGAAAATAAAATGTAAAAAGGCCCCGAAGAGCTTTAAAACCTTGTGAGCTCGCTTTATTACGGTTCACTTCTGAATTAACAGTGATATTTATTTATTTTTAAATCTTGGTCTTTCATGTTGCCTTGTAGTTGGTTCAGATTCATATTTTCAGTCTGACCAAACTGATCAGAGTCTACATTTCCTCTGCTCGTCTTCAGCGACTCCCATTCATAACGTTACCCTGTTGGTGTAGATCAGCCAAGATCCATCTCTTAGCTGTTAAATCATTTTACACAATAGAGGGAGTCATTTATTAACAGGAATTACTGGTATTTAAGTGTTGTGGAAATAATCCTGAAACATCTGTAGCAAAATTCACAGCTCCTGAAGAATAATCAGTCAAAGTTCAATCTTTATTTAGCTTTACAGGTTACAAAAAGGTTTAGAAAATGACATATTTACAACCACAGCAACCAGATGGAAGCGCTGGGCAGGAGGACATGAACCAGTTTGGTTCTAAAAGCACAAGGAGGCTCCAGCTCTGTGCAGCCAGACCCGAGCACTGGAGTTCTCAGCAGTCTGCTTTGGCAACACGTCCCCCGAAATGACCACCTTACTATTCTTGGACAGTGAGCGTCAAAGAAAGAGCAATAAACCTTGAAGCACGCGTCGGTGCTGGGATCTGAACGCTACTTTGCCACCTCCATGTTGTCAGCGTGTTCAGCCGAATCTCCGTCAGCTTTAGGAACGCCGTTGGTGTGCGGCTCCTGCACGTCGTTGGCATGGCCCTCATCCTGCTTCACCCTCTTCACTTCAGTTTCCTTCACTGGACTTTCCTCTGGTTTCCTCTGAAGGGAAGCACAGAAAAATGTGGTCTCATCATTAGATCTGAGACTAGTTGCAGACAACATCCAACGGCCTCCAGCTGGACTGCAGCCATAGTGGTTTATGGATCTCCTGCTGCTGACTGATGCATATTCTCCACATCCCAGATTTCATGTCACAAACACTGCCACCACCTAGTGGTCAGAGAGAAGCCCCTTTGCAATGTTGGCAACTTAACCCAAACCCTAGATATAATTCATTTAAATGAATTTAATTAAGCAACTTTAGTGAGTTTGAGCTGTTTATGAACTGGACTAACAATCCAGGGTTTACCGGCAGATTGGTGAGAATCACCTGATGAAACGTCACAGGAGTCGCATCTGTCACCGTTCCCTACGGTAAGTTTCACGGTAAACGCTTCCATGTTTGGGTTCGTACTGAAATAATTGAAACACCATTCCTGCAACAGAGGCGCAGGAGCTAGGGAGTAAATCCTGTAACCGGTGGGTTGTCGGTTCGACCCCATGCCCTGGGTAAGACACTTCTCCCCCTTTGCCGGGTGGCGCTGATGCACGGCAGCCTCGCTTCTGTCAGCATGTGAATGTAGTGTAGCTATAGAAGTAGTTACCACTTAATATACCAAAAAGAAATGACGAGTTACTTCTATCTGGATTATTGCATAGAATTCTTCCAAAGGGCTCCTTTTCAGTAAAAGCTTAAGTTTAGATCAAAGTTTTGCTTGTGACCGCCTGCCCCACAGATCAAAGTGAGCTCTTACCTTCTTTCTGACCAGGTGGGAGATATCAGACACAGGAACTGTGGAGGCCTGTTCAGTGGTACTGCTGCTGCTGCTTTTGAGCTGGTTGGGAAACGGGACAAAGCATTAGGAAAAGCAACCTTTGGTCATTTCTGATCCATAACAACAAAGTCAGGCTGCAGTTAGAGATGCAGGAAGAAATTGGCTGCTGATTGAAATCAGTCAGTTCTCAGGTTAAACAGCACGGGGCTGTGATGGACCCAGGAACTTTTCTTTGGAGTACACCAGAAGGAGTGTCTGGGCAAGAGATCAGATGGAGGCAGGTTGGCTGCTCTCTCAGGTCGCTCCTGAACCAGGGGTGAGCTCAGCACACACCAGAAAGGCTCGAGACCCTTTCTGCAGAAAACTGGAGGAGGAAATGTGCAAGCTAAGAGTTTTTATCTAGACTTTAAACGCTGTGATCTGCATTTAGAAATAGTCTGAAAGTCGACCAGCCTCTGCTCCTCATAGATGGTGGCTCCCAGAAAGTCTGCCTTAGGTCGTGTTCACAGCCGACAGTCGGGTAGATTCCAACCACTCCAGAGTTCAGTTCAACCGAGCCGAGTCCCCGGCTCTAAGGCGGACCAAAGTTAGTTTTTTGGGTCCGCACCATAGTTCACACCTCCCCAAACCAAGCAAACTTTGAGCAAACGAAGCAGTCGGATTAAAGCGGACTGAACACGGCAGGTGTGAAAGCACCCCACGGCTCCTGCAGCTACAACCAGCGGTGCCCAGGAACAGGAGGGCACCTCATTCTTCACAACTCTGAACCAAACCAGGGCTTTCTAAGAGGAACGTGGAGAGAACTTTGCTCATCATGACGTCATTTAAGAAGGCAAACATTTACAGTGAGTGTTTTGAAATGGCTATTTCTCAGAGCGAGAGGCCCAGGATTTCCCCTGAAGGTGTGAGCTCAGCGAGGCCAGCAGAGACAGACTGAGGGCATATCGGCCTTTTAGGCCTCCCCTCACTTAGACTGGACCACAGCGCCCTCAGCTCCACCTTCTGCTTCAGGAGATTAACTGCAGGCTCAAGCTCCAAACCTAAAGTTTATTTTAGTGGTTGTCGAAGACGAGCAGAGACACTGCAGCTTTCAACTCTCCCGCCCTGCAGCTCAGTAGCTGAAGGAGTTTCATTTAAATGGCAGATTTTAATCAACCAGCATGCTTAAACAGATCATCTGAATTTAATTAAAGAGTTATATGGTGAGTTAACTCCTTTATGACTATAGTTATATAAAGGTGCTGCAGGTTTTAGTAGTCTCCTTCCTTAAAGGAACGGATGCTCAGGGCTTCTGCAGCAGGTCGGGCAGGACGGAGACACCTAAACATGCCTGACTGGGTCCCTGAGGACCAGGGTTGGGACCCATTGGTGCAGGGAACCAGAAGTCATTCACTGCATCAGGTAAGTTTATATTGAAAAGTGTTCGATTGTAGCTGGATCCTGGATATTTGAACATTTGATCCCTTTCCTAATCCCAGGCAGTAATGTTAGATCAGGACGAGCAGAGCAAAATCTAACACTTACTGCTGGACTGGATGAAGAGTCGGCACCGTTCACAGTGGAACCAGGCAACGCAGAGGCACCGCTGGCTCCATCCTACGGGGGGATGAAACAGGATTTCATGATTTACCTCAAAACCGTCAGAAGCATCCGTCTTCATATGTGGAATAAATCCAGAAGCCAAAACGCTTCCGATTAAAATGACTTAATGGGATACAGCGAGTCTGAGGAACAAACTTGTTCATTCCCAGCTGACCTGAGCAGTCTCAGACTTGGTCTTCATTCCTTCGGTGGCGTCCTCCACCTTCTCCTGGATGTCAGGAAGCAGAGCCTTCAGCTCCTCCAGCTCCTTCCTCTCCCCTGGCAGAGCTTCTGGACCCTCGGCTTTGTCAATCATCTCCTGCAGTTTCTCTGAAGGGTGAACAGCATCCGACTAAACAGAAAGCTCCACAGGCAGCGAGCTGCAGCGGCGGCGGGCGGCCCTTACCTAGCCTGCTCTTGATGACGGAGATGGAGTTATTCAGGGCCTGGATGGCCTCGGCGTACTGGAGGTTCAGGCTGTAGGTCACGCCCAGCTGGTAGTGGGTCTCAGCGAGCAGGCGGCTGTCCGAGTCCAGGTGCTTCAGCTGGAGCTTCAGACACTCCTGGAAGTCCTCCAGAGCCTGTGTGTAGTTTCCTGACAGAGCGACGGAGAACAGAGTTAACACAGCCGACAAGGTTACTGCACAACACCACATCATCCACTGGACTCAAAACGTGCTGAAACAAAGGCGATCTGGAACGGACCGAACACTGTGGAGCTCTTCAGAGCGTCAGCGGGATGATTGACCGACCATGTGATGCAGAATTCACGAGTAGGAGGAATGTGGCTGTCCCTCCTGTACCCCACTCATCTCTTTTATAAAGTAGTAAAGAATGACTCAGCTGGGCTCAACATAAATGCAAGCCGCACTTTTCAGTCATTTGCAGATCTGTGGGAAACCACATAGTCGCTTCGACTCCAATCCTCGAGGTCCGGTGTCTCGCAGCCCTACATGCAGCTCTGCTTCAACATGCCTGAATCAAATCATCAGGGCTCATGTTTAGACAACATGCCACAGACTCCATGTGAAGTGTACCAACACCGAAAAGCAAACCGTGCACACAGCAAGAATCTCTCCTCTAGATCACAGCTGTATTAAACATTTGCCTACCAGGTTCTGCCCTCTGCGCACAGTCGACCATAGATGGTCGATGCAGATGTTGATTTAAATTAGTCAGCTGATCCTTTTTGTTGTGGAATGGCACAAAAAAAAAAAACACCACCACCACAAAAAGGAGTGCCCTAATGCCAGACTCACCTGTGCACTGCATAGGTGAGTCTGGCATTAGGGCACTGCTCTGCTCTGGGGTTTGGACCCAGTCCCTGTAAGTTATAGCAGAATGCCACTCTGGGTCTAAAGCGGTGTATTGAACGTTACATGAGGGTAGAAAACTTCCATATAATGTTGTGATTTAAAATGGCTAATGGACATCCCTTTTATTCATTTGAAAGGTTATGTATACCGTATTTTCCGGACTATAAGGTGCACTTAAAATCCTTAAACTTTCTCAAAAATTGATGATGCGCCTTATAATCTGGTGCTCCTTTTATACGATTACCGCTTACTGACCCATTCTATGTGGTACAGTGTGCTCAAAAATCTGATAAAATGTGTAAGTACATTACAAGCACGACTTAGGTTCGCAACCAAGCCGCTCCGCTCAGATATTCAGAGCATTACGGCACACTGTCACTACCTGATCGGACCCCTGAGCTGTCTACAAGACTGCCTGACTGTAATGTTGAAACTAGAAGTGCATTCATGTAAGGCAGCCTGCGCTCGGAGTACACGCTAGCAACAGTAAACCTAGTAAGTTAATTCAATATAAAAGTTCTGTTTATTTTGAAGAATATCTAATGGTCCTTATAGTCCAAAATAAACAGTAGTTAAGTGTTTTAAAGAGTTTTAAATACTTATGAAAACATTGTTCCATGATCAAAGTATAACGAGTGAACTTGAACGTCATGACTGCTCATGCAGTCTGGCTGCAGTTCACCATTTCATCAGTGGTGCCGACTTTCCCCGTCTCCAAAACGAGCGTACGCCTGGGTCAGAGTTGCTGTGAGAACCACACATTTTCCTGTCAAGCTTTTTTAATTGATCCCTCCTTTTGTGTGCACAGTGCCGTACGCAGGCTTCAGAAATGAGACCCCTGAACTTTAACAGGACACTGCTCAGGAGCTAATTCAGCCATTTGCTTCAGGCGTGGGACACATCTGACAGTTCCAGGACCCCAAACCTCGAGGACCCCTGCTCTAAACCATAAGCTCCATCTTCAAGATGTAAGGCGACAAAGGCCAAGGTAAAATAAGCTGCTGGTACCTGACTCAGCAGAAACTTCTCCCAGTTTCAGGTGGCTCTGAGCTGCCATCAGCTGGTCCTCCTTCGTCTCCTTCCTGATCAAACCCAAACACACGTCCAAGGTCAGGATCGCACCCAGCAGGACACCCGGCCCACAGGACCCACTGCACTGCTACCTTTTGTAGATCACTTTAGCGACCTCCAACATCTCCCAGGCCAGCTGCAGGTTCCCCACCTCCTCATCCTCACTGTCCTGGGGAAGAATTACATGAATTCATTAAGCCGCCATCACGTTTCACCAGAAACAACTTAAAGTTCTCTTGATGCCATTCTTCAGTGCCTTCTCTGCCGTGGCCTCCCCTTCACCCTGCTCCTCTGCTTCAGCCTCCATTTCTTCATCGTCCCCGTCTTCCTCCTCTGCCTCGTCATCTAAAAAGGGGGCGTGTCGTAAAGTTTGGTCAAGAGGACATTCAGTGGCACCAATCATTTGCATTCATTGTCTGGCCACATTAGAGAAATTACCTCCTGCTTCTTCTGGCTTGTCTGCAGATTCTTCCTGATCAGCAGCCGGTTCCTCTGGACCACATTCTTCTTCCTTCTTCTCCTCAGCCTCTGCCTCGTCCTTCTTTTCAGCCTCAGGTCGTCTTCCATCCTCCTCGCTGTGCTTCTCTTTCTCCTCGTCTGCCTTCTCTGGTTTCTGCGGCTCCTCAGCAGCCTCGGAGCAGTCAGGCTTACTCTCCTCTGTAGCCTCGCTGTGCTTCCCGTCATCCTTCTCTGAATCTTCCGCTTTCTTCTCCGCCATGGCGTCGTATATCTGCACCCTCAGCTCGTCTCTGGTCTTTTCTAAGGACGAGAGGGAGGAGCTTTACAGCCAGCGTCCTGCATGCAGTAGGAGCTGAAGCAGAGAGCCGGGGATCGCCCAGTGCGCCGTCGCCTCACCATCGACGTTCTCTGCGCTCTCGATGTTTGGGTCTTTGGGTTTTTCTTCGTCCTCCTCCTCCTCCTCCGGCACTCCTTCCAGAGCGTTCCCCAGGACAGAGTTCTCCATCCTATAATCACATGCTACAGTTACTGCCAACGTGCATTCATTTGAACAATAAATCACTCCTAGGGTTAATGCGAGCTGGAAGGAACGGTTTTAAACCCACCGTGCCAGATCCAGCAGCGCTTTACCACACCAGAAGAACGCCTCCCCACATTCGTCTGCCGTGTCTCCGTACTTCTTAGCTCTGAAATCAAGACGGTTGCCCTCGGTCAGATAATCAGCCGGTTACCAGTTACTGCTCTACTGTCTGAGGGCTCGCACCAAAATACTCCCATGTTCCTAGACCAACTTCCTCTACTAGTTGAGCTGGTAAATCCAACAGGAGGAAAAGATGCAGTGGACCAGTTCAATAAAAAAGCCCCAATGGAGAGATTTGTTGGTCGCACACCGGAGCTTTGCCATCAGTCCAGCATCTGGACGTGTGCCTGTAGCTGACCCGTTCCCAGCGCTGCAGACACTCGGTTCTGCCCATCCTGAGCCATCTGCACCATGCTGCTGAACACTTCACTGTTTACGAGCAGCAGCGTGTTCTTTCCCTTCAGAAAGTACCCCTGGCCCAGTGTTTGTGTGATTTGATTGAATCTGACTTTGTAAAGTGCCTTCAGATGACAGTATCATGAACTGATGCTACATAAATGAAATTTAATCGAGTAATCCTCTCGTCCCCGTCCTCTCCCTAGATGCCGTCCGTCCTCAGCCTGCTTCGGGTCTCGGTTTCCGCCCCCACGCTTTCTCAGGAAGACGATGTTGCAGCAAGGGTCCAATATCATCTGTTCAGATAACTTCAGTCTTTATTTCACGATCTGAAGAGTCTGACTGTATTTCATTAGGGGTGGAGGGCACTGGACGTCTTGGGCCTTCTGTATAGGCAGTTAGATGGTCCTCTGCACCGCCACCTTGTGTTGGCAGTGCAGCATTACAGCCAGGCGCTAAGAACAGCAGCAGCAAACTAAAGACCTGTAGCTATTCAACGTTGGACAGCTTCTATCACCAGTTTGGATTTCACTGCACAGATTGTTTTCAACCCCGTTAAAAAAGAAAAAAAAAAAGATCAAAGGACCCGTTTGGTACTTTGGCTCGAGATCAAATATGTTTTGAAGGGAGCTATAAGATAATCTGAACTCAAAAGAGATTTTGTTTTTAAACATCCGCATGGTCCAAGCATTTCTATTGTTGAATGAGCACATTTTCAATCCCTTTATACGACAACAGAGAGTTAATCAGGGAATGAATGAATGAATGAATGAATGAATTTCCATCCGACACATTTGCTGAGGTCAGGCCTCCGGTCGCTTTGCCCCTCACTCTTCAGCCTTAACCCCACATTTCTCCTAACCGCTGGTCACCGGCTGGCAAAGTTACCCTGGGAAGTTTTTCATTCAAAGATTTCCTAATTCTAAATATTTGGTCCAGTAGTATCAGAACATTTAGTTTAATGCAAGCCTGTTTTTCCTGAAACAAAACTTTTTTTTTTTTTTTGAAATCCAAGTAACTCGTAAGAAACAATACACTAAATCATAGTTTGAATTCTGCTGCGTTGCTCCAGTGAAACGTTGATCCCTACACAGTTTTGACAAGTATGGTCAACAGGGGACATTTGAGTTTAGATTCAGTTTTCCTAAATAAGAATATAAACATGTGCTGCAGGATTGACAACTGCAAAAAGCGATGAAGATTCCTGTAGGAAGACTAGCAGACACGATAAAGTCTTTACTCAAAGAAAATAGCAAGTTTAGAGTCTGTGAGGGGGAATATTTTGACCCCTCACAGATACAAAACATGCTCCACAAACACATCATAAACAAAGGAAAGAAGCAGTAACTGATGGAGAACTGAACTAACCTGAAGAAAGAGTTTTAACAGATGGATGGACTGATACGGACGTACACAACCATTTTCAATAGAACATAAAGATGCCTTCATTGTCCTGAATGAGAAGGGATAACCTGGGCTTCTCAGCACCAGCTAATTGTATAAAAGCACAATATTCGCGTTGGGCTGACGCCATTCATCCTAATTAGAACAACCCAGAACACCTGAAGGAACCTCGAGACTCCGGCCTGGTTTCCCTACATGCTCCCGAACTTCGCTAAGAACCCATGTTCCGTTCGCTAAACCTTCAACTGGACCCTAAGAGGTGCGGCTATTTAAAAGACGTGCTGTAAACCCAGGAGAACTATTAGTCCTTGGAGCCTGTCTGAGACTCACAGCATGCCGCAGGCCTCCTGCAGGGAGCTCACCGCCTCCACCACCTTCCCCATCACCAGGTACTTCTTGCCAGAGCCGACCAGCTTGTTGGCCTCCTCCATCTTGGCTTCACTGGACAGAGACCGAGATGAGTGGTCAACGGGGTTCACAAACGGAAATAATGGCCTCGGCAAAAAAAAAGTTGCATTAAAAGACACGTTTAAACTGCTGCAGTCACATAAGCTAAGCTTTAGAGAGCGCAGACAAACAGCGTACCTTGTTTGAGAGTAACACCGGCGGCGAGAGGTTCAGGAGACGCGACTAGTTCCTCGCGTGGACTGCTCCGTTGTTTCAATTTAGCGCGAGACGGCCCTCTTCTTCCGGGTTCACGGACAAACGCGGGAGAATTCTTAAAGATACAGACGCATCTGGAACACTGTCCTGCATTTTTCCCCATCATGCTTTTTTAAAATACAATTTAAAAAACGATTTCATCTGTTTTGTAAGTTGATAAGAACCATTTAGCTCATCTAAAAAGGTTTTGTTGTAATCAAATATTTGTTCAAATACAAAAAATTGCAATGATTGGGTTTTAGGGGCAAAAAAGAAAATAATCTGATGTTTATACCACGTTCAAAGTCAGTGAGCTTTTTTGCTTTTGCCATCAGGAGGTCTTGACAGTGTAAAGACTTCACAGAAAATGACATGGAATCCAGATGTTTGCACAGCTTTTGGCTTTTAAAGACTATGGTCTTAAACTTTTGATCAGCTGAAAAAATCATGTTTGAGTATAAATGCAGTTTTCAGACAATTCCCTGCTCAAATGTTCTTGTCTCTTGCACTGATTTGTCCATTTAACATTGTGAAGCTCTACTTAGAACCTTCTTAAGATCCAATAGTGCAAAATGCAAATCCTTGCAATTTTTTGACTGGTCTTAAGATTTTGATCAGGAGTGTATTGCTACAGGTCAGGGGCCTGTTTCAATAAGGAGGTTCAACCAACTCTGAGTTAAAACTTGAACTCTGAGTTGACTTAGCCTGAGATGGGAAACTCTGAGTTTTGGGTTTCAGAACAGCTGAAATGAGTTAGTTCAATCAACTCTGAGTTGACTGACTCTGAGTTAAGCGCGTGCACCACAACTATAAAAAGCCATTATCAATGGAGCGCAGATATTACGAGTCACCATGGCAACAGCGTCAGACAAAAAAAGGTGTGCATATTTCTCACCAGCAGAACTGGATGTGCTTATGCAAGCATATGCAGAATTTGAACATGTATTTTTTTTAAAAAAAGCAACACGGCTGCAGCGGCGAAGGAGAGAGAGTTAGCTTGGGAGAAAATAGCTGCTCGAGTCAATGCGTAAGTTTACATTTGAATTACTTTTATACAGTGTTGGGTGTAATGAATTAAGTTACTAAGTCATCTAAATACTGTAATTAAATTAAAGTCTATAAAACAATAGTGGATTTAATATCAAATTTTAAAAGGTATATTTTTAATTTAACTTTCTCCCTCCAGTTACACACTTTGGTCAATTTAAGATTAATTCATGCAATTGAATATTGTTTATTTTAAAGCATTAGAAGTGCATTTTCTTGGCTCTCCTTGTATTGTTCAAGTGGTTGAGGTTGATTTGTGATTTAGAAAGTAATTAATAAGTAAGTGAAACAAATTAGTAAGTAGACCAATACTTTCTAGAGACAGTAATTATTACATTAATCTAATTAGATTTGTTGAAGATAAAATTTGTAGTTAGTAATTAAGAACTATTTTAGAGTAACTTACCCAACTGTTATAATATCAGAGGTGAAACTGGAAGAACAGTATTTTATCAAACCTAATTTAATTTTCATGGATAGGTGGAATCCTGCAGGCATCAAAAGAACATGGCAGCAGCTGAAAATGAAATATAAAAACATACTTCAAGCAGGTAAGCCTTGAGCACATCATAGGAGTAGAGTAGCTACCTGGCCTTACAAACATTTGACGTGTTAAATGACTAAATGGCATTCAGTGTCTAGCAGTGCAGCAGCATTTTTGACATAGGTCTAAATGTTCATTCTCATTTGACTTCTACTCAGCCAACAGAAAGAAGGCAGAGGCTCGTAAAACAGGGGGAGGACATGCACCACCACCCCTGACAAATGCAGAAGAGATGGCCCTGAGCCTAAATGCTGGAAGGCCAATGGCTGAGGGAATTCCTGGAGGGACCTCATCAGAGCCAGTCACTCCCGAAGATTTAAGTGCCTACATAAAATGTAAGAGGTCTACCTACAGTGTTATTTTTTTATATAGACTAAATGTGATATTTCCATTTATATTACTTTGGGTTGGGTTTTTTGTTGGTCCCAACAGATTCGGATGGTAATATCTGCCTCTTGGAGCCTCCTGTCCCAACAGTACCCCATACAGTTGTCAGTAGCCTACTCCATACACCATCAATTATGACAAATAGTATTATAAAGTGTACTCTATGAAATGCTCATCTTCACAGGATGATGGGGATGAAGAAACCGTTTCTGCTGCCACAGACAGGCCTACAGAGCTAATTTTAATATTATATGTCTACACATCAAACAATCTACACATTCACATTTATATGTGTAGTAGCCTATAGAATCCAAGTTTATATCTATAAATGGTCATTCTTATCTCTACCCCCCAGAGTGTGGAAGAACAGCAGGAGGAAGGTCCATCAACTTCTGGTGCACAGATGGACACAGTTCAGTGATTTACAGTAAATGCCACAGTTTCATTCTGAATATTAGACTACATTCATGATGTAACTCTAATCTAATGTATTTTCAGTTGCCAGTTAAGGAGTTATATAGACTTCTTCTTATTAAAAAGATAGAAAAAAACAGCAAAGAACCTGTATACTTGGACCGCCAGATCCAAAAGGCAGATCTGGAAATCGACATTCTGAAACTAAAGCTAGAGGTGAGTGTATGGTCACAGGTGAATTCTAGGAAGTATTGAAACTATTTTAAAATCTTTTTTTTTTGTTTTCTTTTTTTTTAGCAAATGAAGAACACCATATAAATTGCTGTGATTTTGTTTATTAATTATTTTATTTTGTGGTTGCATTTGTATGAAATAAAGAACACCATAAATTGCTGTGATTTTGTGTTTATTCATTTTTTTTGTGGTGGTGGTGGATATCATGTGTATTAATCTGAGAAGACATTGCGGCATACCATATCCCGGACTACCCTTCCATCCTGGAAATCTGCAGGGTTGATGGGGTCTTCCTCAGGGTCTTGTAATTGTAGGGCAGGGTGTTGCTCCCCTCTAATTATGGCAATACTATGGAGAACAACACATGCCACAATAATGTCGCAGGCCCTTTCAGGGGTTACCCTGAGGTGACGTAGGCACTGGAAACGTGCTTTCAACAGGCCTATGGTCATCTCCACCAGGGCTCTCGTTCTGCAGTGTGCCACATTGAAGAGCTGCTGTGGGCCTGGTTCAAGTTCTGGGTAAGGGGCCATAAGATTTGGTCGGCATGGGTAACCCCTATCTCCCAGCAGATGCCATCAATCTCTCCTGTAAGAAAGTTCACATTGCTTTAGAGCTGCATAGAAATTCCCCTTTAAGTGTTTAGTGCATACATTGAAAAATGTGTATAGGATATACATTTACTTACCCCTTTCCAGTCTGTTGTTCAGGGTTGACTCCCGATAGATTCTTGAGTCATGAACAGAGCCAGGCCACTTGGCCTCCACATTTGTAATTATATGTGCAGCATCATATATGATCTTGACAGTGCAAAGAATGAGAGATGTTACAGTATTGTGGTGTAGTCTTTGACCATTAGAAACAGTAGGCTGTCAGTGTACCCTTACATTAATACTGTGGATGGATCTCCTGTTCACATAGTCCGCTTCATTTTCAGAAGGTGCAATGATCGGAATATGTGTGCCATCAATGCATCCAACCACATTCGGAAATCCTAAAGGGAATTCTAATTATTAGGTTACTTCCAGGGGTCGCAGCAAGATATGCTTAACTGAATGTAATTTATCAGGTTAGCCTCATTTAAACCGATTTATACACCACTGACCTGCAATCCTATGAAACTCCTCTTTGATGACTCTCACTGGTTTGTGCCCAGGAAACAATACAAAAATTCTCAGAAAGCGCTTAAGAGCGAGGCACACTTTCCTTACCGCTCTGCAAACAGTAGCCTTACTAATATGTTCAGCATCCCAGATGTTATAAAGAAAACGTCCATTCGCAAAGAAACGTAAGGCAACGCAAAGAATCTGCTTGGATGTAAGAGCACGGCCGCGATGGTTGATGTTTCTGATTTAAGGATGGATGAGATTATGGATGTATCTTAGTGTTGTATAAAGTACTGAAATCTCTGAGTCAAGTAAAAGTATAAGTACTTCTCCAAAATATGACTTTGGTAAAAGTCCAAGTCACTGACTCAAATGTTACTTGAGTAAAAGTCTTAAAGTATCTGAAATGTCTTGTACTTAAGTATGAAAATTACTGTAAAAATAGATGTACTCAAGTATAGTAATAAAAAGTATAAGTAAAAAGTAAAACAAAGCACATGCAGTTTGAATGACATTTTTTAGATTTTGGTAAACTTTGAAAGTCAAATTCACTTAAAATAATATAAACAACCAAGTGCAGGAGAAATTTAGACCAAGTTTAGACAGAAAATACAACCTTTTTGTAAGCTTTCAGTTTTCCTTCCTCAAGCAAGGTCAGTGCTAAGCAACCAACACACAACCAAGTGCAGGCAAAGGGGGTGTATACTAAGAACATGGTGAAGTGATAAACCAGGCTTAGTTAACCTACAGGAAGTGGTAAACCTGCTAATAGATACACCCGCAGGCCGGCCAGCTGACAGCTTTGCTAGGGCCCGGGACAACACAGTCTTTTTGGCCCCCCCCTCTACACCTGCCGCCAACACACCACACACACAGATCTCTGTATTTTATACTGGATATTTTCATCCCAGCTATTGAATTTAGTGCACTAGATGATCTTTTCTTCATAAGAGAACAGCAGCACTGCAGCCAAAATATGGCCTTTTTGACCTGCTGTATATCAGCCAGCCCATAACAATTTTTCCCTTCCATTGCAGGAGGTAGAATATGTTAGATACTTTGGGAATTCTCTGCCCTCTGAATCTGCTAGCTCCGGCCCTGGTTTATACTAATTTACTAAAGAACAGTGTGGAAATCTATGTACAATAAAACCAATGTAAATAGTGTTCCTTTGTTTTATTTGTCTTTATCCTAATTCTAGAAGTAGAAATAGTCAAATGAATAACACTATTATTTTGTGGAACCCTAATCATACTATTATAACTACACAAAGGTCTAAAGAAGAGTAGTAGTTGTTTAGGCAGCATCTAATGTTCTTATGCAAAAGAAATTACACCTGCTATTTATGCCTGTACTGCCTCAAATGGTCGAAAATAAATGAAAGCAACAATAACAATGAAATAATGGTAAAAATTACCTTTTTCAGACGGCTGTGGCTAAGAATCTGAATTTGTATGACCTACAGTCTTTCCTTTTCCATCTTTCCAGCAGTCTTCAGAACTCCTGCCTGGCACAGAATATTTAGTTTTATAGAGGAGATTAGGTTTTTGTTGATAAAATGTGTTATACTTCAGATAAATGCTATTTTGAGATATTAACGTTGGTTACTTACATTTCTCAAGTTCAACAATTCAAAACTCTCTCTGCTGCTTCTGTTCAGAACTGCACTGAGCAGCTTTCACCTATTTTAGTGCTGATAATATTTAGTTTCTTAATTGGGACTAGTTTCGTAGTCTAGTATTAATTGTGGTAACGGGTGTATCCCAGTTAAAATCAAAACTGAAATCTTGTGCTCCAAGCACGTACGCACATGCACGCACACACACTAATAGAATACAGCCAATCAGGAAGAGGGAAGACGGGAATTGAGAGAGTACAACCAATGAGAGCGGAGTTAAAGGGGGGTCTCTACCTTGTCAATCAAAGGCCAGGCGCGTCAGTGATTGGCTGCGTGGAGCGCCAGGCCCCGCCCCCGCTGGCGCACAGCAACTTTGAAATGACACGCGGAACGCTTCAAACGGAGGCATGTACGCACGTCTGGCTGAGCCAAACCGACACTTTTTTTGTAACGAGTAACTAAACCAAACATTGAAAATGTATTGGAGTAAAAGTACGCAATTAAGTACGGAAATATAGTGAAGTAAAAGTAAAAGTAATCAAAATATTTTATACTTGAGAAAAGTATAAAGTACTCCAAAATATACTTAAGTACAGTAGTGAAGTATTTTTACTTCGTTACTATACAACACTGGTATCTTATTGACTGTAAAGAAAAACGGTAACGCTCAAATAAAAATGGATAGGGATATGACAAAAAATCCATTCTGGGCCTCAAAATCCTTTCCCGACGTAAATGTAACTCCCTACGAAGTAATACAGCCTCTTCGTCAACATAAAAGGACATGCCATTTCATTCCCTTTGATGCGCTCTGCGTGACTGAAATGTGCGCAATGAATATGTCCCCAAAGAATCAATGAGGTGTTTAAACACCACTTCCTCTTTAAAAAGGGGGAGGAGACCAAAATAAACTCTGAGTTTTCTGAAGAAAACCTGCTCCCGACCAGGTTAGGTTCACAGAGTAAATTGCCATGGTAACTGACTCTGAGTATAAGTTACCTCTCTTTCAGAAACGGGCTTGACTTACTCTGCTTTCTCAGGTTTAACTTACCTCCCTTTCTGAAACAGAAAACCCAGAGTTTCCCTCATTTCAGGGTTAACATACTCAGAGTTTTCACTTAACCTCCTTTCTGAAACAGGCCCCAGGTTCTTACCAGGGGTCCGTTCTTCGTACGTTGCTAACTCAGTTAGCTGGATTTGATTGTTGACGATTTGGCATGATCTTGGATCGTTTGATTCTTCGAAACTCATCCTGGACTTGCTGTCATAGCAACATGTGCGCAAACTTAAACCTGCTCGCGAGCAGGCTTATTTCATGTAAACAGGATTAAATCGCAGCTTTATAAGCGGAGGAGATAGGGAAGTCTGTCCAGCCAGTGCACTTGGACCACCTAGTGGCAGAGGACAGGACAGAATTGTGGAACACCATTTTTTAATGTTTAATAAAAGACGAAACAAATAATGCTTAGTTCCTGTCGTTTTATTTAAACAATTCTTAATAAAGAAAAGACCGCAAGTCATCTTTTGCCTGCAATAAGAGATAGTTATGTAAAGTCAGCAATACTACTGTCAAATGGTGTATTAGAACTTACTCTGAAGGTCCTTTTGAAGCAACTCGATCTCTAGTGCAATTTTTCTCTTTTTCAAGTTGTGGAGTTCAATTTCTCCTCTTCATTTGTGTTTTTTCAGGTCAAAATACATTTTTTTGTTGAAGAAGCCGTTTATATAGGGAACGGATGGCACCCTGTGTCATTTTGTGAAAGAAAAAGAAAGGGTGAAACATGCCTCATGCAACAAAAGTAAAAAGAACCCGTTTTTTTCAGCCTTTTTCTTGGTGGCTGTTATAAACAGACAAACACATCATTTAACAGTGGCTTTTAAAAAGGAGGAAGAAGTTGCTTTTTAAAATACAGTATAATAATTAAAGGCTACCATTTTGTAGAATATTCTTGTACTTCACTTTTTCCCCATGTTCTAATGTGTCCGGTGGAGGCTCTGACATAAAATAACAAAGTAAATATGAAATGATTAAAAAGCAAAAATACATACTGTAGAAAGTGATAGAAACATCTAACATGGACAGCATTTAATTTGTCTGCTGCTTTTTGCCAGCCCTCTCTCCTGGCTTTAGCAGACTTTGAGGTGTTCCCTGTCGTTTTAATTAATGACTCAAATTCAGCATAACCTTCCATTAAAAGCTCTTGTTCTGCTTAACGGCGTTAGTAACGCCGTTTATTTCAACGCCGTTATTCCCATCACTGTTCCTTCGTGACACCGTGGTGCTTCCTAGTGAAGTGTCACTTCTGGCCTTCTGGATTCTCTTCCCTCGTGACGCCGTGGATTGTTACCCACTGGTTGCCCGAGTTCACCTTCACTTCCACAGTTCTGGATTTCAAACATTACCTGGATTCTCTGGCTGGCAGTCGGACTACTTCTCTGCTGCTCTACACATCTGAATTTACCAGTCCGCCCTCCAATGCAGTCACCACAGCTGGAACCTGGATAACTCAACAACATCCACAAAGAAACAGGGACCACAGATCCACAGAGCTCACCCCTTGGCTGAAGAAAGTAAGATAAAATTTGCTCCTTTGAAAGTGTCTTTTCCAACCACCCTAAACTCACCAAGTTCCTTTGTTACTCTTCAGTGTACAGATGACTCCGTGAACCCGCCTGCAAGAACTCAACTACTCATTAAACCATCTTTGTAAAATAAACTCATTTAACTGATTTCCTGTTCTCCTGGCGTTCTGCATGTGGGTTAAGAAATTAGAAGCCACCATGACAGAACACTCAGGCCAACAGACTAGCCCAGCAGAAGATTCGTTAGATCCCATGATCTAACGAATGCTTCTATTACTGCTTTATTTTTACTATAGGCAAGACAAGCGTATTTTTATGTCTTATTTTCTCCTGAGGTCTTATCCGGTTTTAGCTTAACAGTGGTGGTCATTCCATTCTCATACGCACTACTCCAAGGGTGTCCTTCCCAAAATGGTGTTCAATATGCTGGTGAAGATTCTCAGTCATCCAGGTCATGGTCAGGTCATTGACCATGACCTGGATGACTGAGAATCTTCACCAGCTGCTTAACAGTGATGTTTTTGTTTTGGTCAGGTACACAACTGGGGTGTTGTGTGGGAATAGCTCCACCTCTATTAAAGTGTGCTGAAGTGTTTCTCCTTTGGGGGTTAGTCACCTCAATGCTATGTTAGAGCTGTGTGACGTTGTGATCAGGGAAAATGCCTTGTACCCTTTTTTCTATGTTGTGTGTAATGACTGCTCAGTGGTGTTTTTCATTTTGATTGACCAGAGGTCTGATCTGACATTGTTTGCTTTGAGTACAGTTTTGAGGCAATAGTTTGGTTTTGCAGGGAGAGTCGGAGGTTTACTGAAAGTATGAAAATTGGGTTTTGTGTTTACAGTTTGGAGAAATGGACGGATGGTTTCAAGAAACGTGTTTCGGCAATTGAGAAAAACTGTAATGACATTCCTTGCATGAAGTACGAAGTTAAAATGTTTTGGCTACACCACTACATCTGATGCTTTTCATTGCACTTGGTGATGTATGGCTTGGATGCAGCTGTTCAGCAATGGGAACCCATTCCATGAAGCTGTCCATGCACTGTTCTTGAGCTAATCTGAAGACCACATTAAGTTTGAAGGTCTGCAGCTATTGCCTTTGCAGAAAGGTCCCAACCTGTTCCAGATCAGCAGATGCACCAAGAGGTTTCCCTCTATTTGTCCGTTGCAGGCCATCCTTGCCTCCTTTATGTATGGATGGTTGAGTGTTTGGGCCAAGACCAGGTGTCAATATAACAGCAGGAAAAAAAAAAGAGTTATTTGGTGGGTTTAGCTATCGGAGATTCTCAGTGGAGGAAAAGGTAACACGGTTTCTAAGGCATTGCAGAGAAAACCTGCGGGGACATTGTGGGACAATAAAGGAATTTTATATCTTATCTTATAAGATTAAGTCAATTCAAGTTTATTTGTATAGCACATTTCAGCAGCAAAGCAGTTCAAGGTGCTTTACATCATGAAAACATAAAAATATAATAAAAACATGGAAGCAGTTTCAGTACCAAACATTCAGTTGTTTCAAGTGAAAACATCAATACACATCAAATATGTTGGTCAATGGTCCCTTTATTTTGGGCTGAAAACAGCTCTATTAGCAAAGGTTTTGTTTAGATGCTCTTCCTGACACAACCCTCTGCATTTATCCGGGCTTGGGACCGGCCCAAAAAGGACACAGGACACTGTGGCCCCCTTTGAGGCTGCATTGGTGTGTTGATTAGCTAAACTAGTAATTACAAAAAGTACAAAATTTCAAATAAAAATATAAAACTAAATACAAAACTAAATACAAAAAATTAGTTATTTTTTTGTTTTTCTTGTTTTCTAGATTTCCTTGTATTTGTTTAATTTACAGATTGTGACATATATTTACATATTTACATGAGAACACACTTGGAGTCAGGAATTTGATCAAGTGCTTCAGATAGCCTGGAGGCCTGTGTTTGCCTGCTGGCCTCTATAAGGAGGACGTCTCCTATTTGCATGCGAGCCTCCGGTTTTATGGTGGCTTGCATGTGTGTAGAGGCCTGGGTTTTCATAGAGGCTTGGGTTAACGTACAGGCCAGAATTTGGATGGCGGCCTGCATGTGAGTACAGGCCTGGGTTTGCATTGAAGCCTCTGTTAGTATTCTGTCTCCTGTATTCATGCTGGGAGCCTCTAACCTCATGAACACCCCTGTTTCTTTGAGGCCCTGTTTGCCTCGGTGCTTCTGTTTGTTTGGAGACCTCAGTTTTCATGGAGGCTTTAGTTTGTGTGGCCGCCTCTGTGTGATGGGAGACGTCAGTTTGCGTGGACGCCTCTGTTTGCGAGGAAACTTTAGGATGTTCATTTTTCAAAGCAAGGTTCAACTCTACAGTCAGTTCTCCAACCTGACTCTTCAGAGATTCGATTGTTTCCTGCTGTTCTTTGAATCTAGAGACTTCTTGATAGTTACTCCTCAGCTCATCCTCATATTTGATTCTCAGCTGCTGTTCTGCTACAAAAGCCTTTGCTAGCTTCTCACTGTGCAAGGCATTTTTTTCCACCTGCCTCCTAAAAAACTGAAGCTCATGCAGAATGCTCTCATTGACCATAACTTTGGGAATGCGTGGAAATCTTGATGCACCTGCAGTCTGCGGTGCAGCAAATGTTTCCTGCTTCTCCACTTTCTCTTCACATTTCAATCTCATGTGGCGTTCATGTTCTAAACTTTTTTCCAGTTCTTGGATCTGTTCCAGCTGTGCTTTGCAATCAACCTGAAACTCTATTCTTCGTTCTCTCTCCTCATGAAGATCAAAGATCTTACCTCGCAGCTCCTGTTTAAGATTGTCCACCTGCTGCGTGAGATCACTGATACGTTTGATTGCCTGTTCAATGTCCAACGAGGGAGGGATCACCGTAACAGCTGAGGCGTGTTGAGGCATCTTGTCACTCTTAAAGTACTGGGGGTGACGAGCCTCAGAGTTTCCAGTGGCCTGGGAATGCCTTGGTTTTCTCTTGTGGGCTTGTGAGTTGGAAGCCACGTAGTAAACTGGGGCCTGGATGTGTGGCCGCTCTGCTTGTTGGCATCGGCCCTGGAAATGCTTCGATTGGTGGTATGAGTGAGGTGCCCGAGAGGAAGAAAAGGCTCTGAGGTCTTTCCTTGGTTTTTCTGACCTTGGAGATGGCTGACGTGTTTGCTGGATTCCTTCTGAGTTGAGACACCCAGCGTCAGCAGAGGAAGATGAATCCTGCTGAACATCCACTGAAGGAGGAGTCTCAGATTCAGCAGAGGGACCAGATTCCCCTTGGATCTCTGTACCATCTTCTGGCTGGGTGGGATGCAGCTCACTGGTACCGTCACTGCCATCTTCCATAGGGAAGATGATTGCATCGTAGTCGACTTGGATGTCGAGGTCGACCATGTCTACCCATGAAAGCGTTTGCTCCATGTCTAACTTTCTGTAAATCAGATATAGTCGCTTCTCTGAAAGGCGTCTGATATCTGAGATCGAATTCTCGCTGTTGGCTAAGATTCGAACGTGCTCTCTCAAAGGTGTACTGTCGCGATGAAGGTCTCGGGAACAGTAAAGGAAAAACCAGCTTGGTGTTAAGTAGTAGTTAAGATTCCGTTGATGTCACAGAGTGATGTCATCAGCTGTGATGTCATAAAACACTTTGATGCTAAACATTCTAATCGAACATGCTGTGTGCAAGATGACACAGAGCAGAAGACAGAATAAACTTTATTATGGTTTAAACAATATATTTCTAGGTAATGCCGGTGTGAGGGATTTACGCCCTCACTAACAGATGTAAACAGGCATCTGCTGGTTTTAAAGTAATTGAGTATTTGGGGAAAGGTTTAAGTTTATTTGTATTTGATATAACTTTATGAACTTGTTTTGTTCTCACCACTCTTTTTTTCTTTGAGGTCACCTGGTCAGGTGTTGCCATGGAAGCGCGCCCATGAGCAGTACTAATAAGGACCTGGTGTTGTCGATCAGCCTCATGAGGGAAAATCCATTTGGATTGAGATGGAGGGGAGATGTTTTGGGTTTTGTCTAGGATTTGGAGTATTGTTTAGATTTGTTGAATGTAAATTGTTTTTTTTGTTTTTCCTCTAGAGGTTTTAATTTAGTTTGTTCCCTAAATATAAATTGTAATTGTTGTAAAGGTTTTCACCCCTGTTTCTTTTTAGTTGGTACAGGCTGGTGCTTTAAAAGCTGGGTTGTTGCAATATGGGAGTGTCTGTTTTTGTTTGTTTGTCCTGCACTGTTGGAGAAAGTGGAATCCCCGCTCCTCTGCTGTTTAATGTAAGGTCTGCCTTTTCACATTCTTTGCAAATATCTATAAAAAAAGAAACAGAGCTCTACAATTTTTGGACTCAGTCTGATTTTTTTTCCCCTTTTTGTGTTTTCTGCACTATACCGGTCATTTAGAAGTCCCTAAGGTTTTTGCTTTGGCATGCAAATCCTTACAGCCAGTTTGGTTGTTTTTTTATTTTACTGAGTAGAATAAACCTTTTAAAGAGGAAGTTGAGAACCTCCATTAACTCAGTCTTATATTTGTAAAGATCTCAACTTTTTAATATTTTAGTTATACAATTAAATCCCAAACTTTATAGATGAAGGTAAACATTATGCAACATTGTGTTCATGTATCTTATTACCCACCATCATCAATGAAGTGCGCATGCAAAGTCTGGCTCGGTACATGACAACCGCTAGGTGGCAGAAGAGACACAGTTCTGATCCAAAGGTCCAGAGTTCATAGCCTGGGTGCCATTCCGAACTTAGTCCCGCCCACAACGTTTTAGGTCGGGAAGTTCGTCTGGCATTGCTCAATAGTAGCGCGAGTATGCTCGCCCAATATCTGGCGGGCCAATCAAATTGTCAGGGCGGGCTTTATACGATGATGGACAGATGATCAACAGTAACGTAATCAACCACGTCACCAAAGCGCGCTTGGGTTGAATTCGTTTACAGCAACGATGGCTGCCGCTGGAGAGTTGAAGTGTGTAGAATGACTCCTTGGATCCTTACATTCTTTTTGCAACACCGGCAAAAATCGTTCACGCTCATCTTCTTATTCTAGGCTAACAGTTGAGTTCTGTTGACAACAACTATGCGTCCTTAACATACGTCACACACTCCGTTGCTCTTATTGGTTGTAGGTCTATCCAATTGAGTGCAGAGGAATTTTTTTTCCTGGTTCGTTCGAAACACGCCCCATAATCACAGCTCTATGGAGCAGTATCAGACTCAAATTCTGACTAGAATTGAGTATGACCATGTCAGGCTACAGAGTTCAGCCCACAGTCCAGCAAATTAATAACTTGTAAAATTAATATGTCTAGCTATTTCAGATAGTTGAAATAAAACTGGAAATTCATACATTATGTAAATAAAAATATTTTTCCTTAGTAAAATAAATTCATGAAATACATTGTTAAATAATTTAATGAAGATATTATTTTAAACTGAATTAATTATATATTAAAAGTGTAAAGTACATACTGTATGTATAATCCTATATTTGTTTAAATATTTAAAATCTTGCATTGCATCCATTCTGTTGATGTGCAGTTAGGATTGCTCTATTATTAATCATAATACTAATTAATAACGATTAAAAATGACCATAGATGAAACTATATTATCAGACCAAAAAGGGATGATAACAGCCTGAGCTTTCAAACAGTAATCACCTTGCAAACACAAACAACCATTCTTTATATATGTGTAAATTATGGTTTTATGGCTAGTTGAAGTGTTGGTGTTACAGGACTTCAGACAGGAGAGGCCAAGCTGACCAAAGGCTTTGACCTGTGGCGTGATTCAACACAGTGGGACTGAAATACAAAGCAAATAGATTGTGGTGCAGCAGGGAGCTCGCTGCAGGCTGCACTAATAATAATAATAATAATAATAATAATAATAATACGTTTTATTTATAGGCACCTTTCTTGATGGTCAAGGTTACCTTACGTCCAACACATTAACACACCATGTTGCAGTTGGGTGACACCACGGTGGAGAGTGAACTATCCTCTGCAGTCACCGCTGTGGAGGAGAGTTCGCTCTCCTGGGCAGCAACAGGAAAATCATGCTGCTGACAGCGGTTTGGCTCGTCAGCTGGTCAACTGGATTTTTTTGTTAAAACACGGCATTTAAAAATGTAATCTTCTTGCCCGGTCTGAGTTTGGTGGGTTTTGGTGGTGAGAGGGGGGGGGGGGGGGGGTGGTATGTGATTGGTGAATGGTGATTAGAAAGTAAGGTTTAATGAAAAAAAATGTAACATGCAAAACTTACAGGCTTGCCAAGGCGAACATAATGTGGAGCACAGAACACTAAACTGCAATGAATACATGAGGAAACATTCGGTATGTTGAAAGGAGGATCCAGTGGAGAGGAAGAGAAACCGGTAAGTATATATACTGAGGCAGGGAAAGAGAAAATACTTCATACAGGAGAATGAATACATTTCAGCTAAGGCAGAGAATCAGGGAGAGATGTGGAGCAGCTGAGACTAAAGAAAAGAGGATAGCAGAGAAGGAGAAAGAAGACAAACAAACATGAATGGAGCTGAAAAAGGAGACCTAGGGACAATAATCTACATAGATCACAAGTAAAACACAAAAGAATGAACTAAAGGAACTGATATGTCAACACCATACTAACAATAGTAAACAGAGAATGCTCTATATCAGTGGTTTTCAATAGGTGAGGCGCGCCTCCTTTGGGGGGCGCCAAAGAGTCACAGGGGAGGCGCGAGAAGACAGAGAAGAAGACAGCGCTGCTGCTCAGTCGTAGCGATATTTTTGCCTTCTGTCTGAGTGCGCAGGAACCAATCAAGCGCGCAGTGAGAACACTCTCAACGCTCAAAACTGGTCTGGCGTGTGCTCAACTCTGAAAAACTCTTCTCATCCTTCTTTCCTCGCGCTCAGTTCCATCTCTGCTCGCGCGCACCTTTGCTCGTGCACACCTGCTCATTCCACGCTCAACATCAGCTGTGCACTCGCTCGGCTGTTTATCCGCTGCGACTTCAAAAACTGTCAACTCCACCAGCCAATCACAGACATGTTTCTTTTCCATCCAATCAGAGTATGGCTTGCAAATACTGCATTCAGATGGATTAAATCAAAATGCTGTAATATTAGAGTTACTAAGAGTCACTAAGTGAGGTGTTTTCTTACCAGCTTCTGGGAGGTGATGCAAACGTTTATTCTGATCATAATCATAATCATTGTTATCATTATTTAAAGAGCACTTTAACACGAGGTAAAACAAAGTGCCAAACATCAGAAATATATCAGATAAGAGATAATAATGAAATGCTTGGTTGTTAAAATAGCAATAGGTTTAAATTGTGTATAATTAGCCTAAAAGTAAATTGGAATATGGATGTGTTGACGTCTGTTAAATTCAGGTTTTCTTTTTTATTATTATTTCAGCTGACGTCTCCTGTTGACGTGAGTTCAGTTTGACATTGCCGTCTGTTTAGTTCAGTTTGTCAGTTTATGAATTTGCTCTAATGACAGTTCAACTTTAAAAATAGGCCCTCTGTCCGTGATGTAAATGTAGCATGTAAAATGGAAATATTTGGATGGATGGATTTTATAAATAGGCCTTTTTTTACGGATGTACTTTGTTAAAATAAATACAATAAAAAACCATGTATTGGGCTATCAGATGTTTGTAAAACACAGGATCCCAGGAACACAAAAGAAAGATGCATTTGCTGCAGGGACCTGTGTGGAGTAGGTTTGTGGTTTTGGGGTGGGGGTGTGGGGGTGTGGTTATCTTTACCTATTCCAAGGGGAGGCTTACATTCAATGAATTTGAAACCCCCTGCTCTATATGATGGATTGCTGCAAAGCCATGGACAATGCAGACGACTCTCCCTGTGGCTCTACGCTCTTTCAGGAGGAGTGAATGCTGCTTGTCAAGACTTGATGCAATCTACTGGGTTTCCTTAGATAGGAAACCTTTTCACCTGATTTGACCTGATTTTGACCTTCTGTCTCATTTGTTTTGACCTTGTAAAGTGCCTTGAGATGCCATGTATTGTGAATTGGCGCTATATAAATAAAATTGAATTGAATTGAATAGAAGAGAGTTAAATAAGGCAAGCCCAAACAAGAAACAATCAAAGTCAAGACGGATGAAAATCAAAAGTTCTGCACCATCGGATAGCGACACCTTCTATTTGAAGATGATAGATGTGGTTTTGCTCCAGGGGTAACGTCATAGATTTTGGTATTTTGTTCTATCCCCATCCAGACTTGTACTTCTCAAAAACTTTATCCCTGACTTGTTTATACTTGTAAACTGGGTGCAATTTGCTGGGGGGGGATGGAGGGGATTTACCCCCCCTCTGTTTGTGATGTCCCCCCCTCTGGTCATTCATGTTTTATCCCTGGGGGGGATACATTCCTCCCCCCTCTGATCTGAATAAGTAATATTATCAGGGGTTAAAGTTCTCCATCGCTGCTAGGGATTTTCGTTGTTTGGAAAATGAGCGCAAAATGTTCCGTGTAGATTTTTTATTCAAGATTTTAAACAGAAGCTGCGCTCAACCAATGAAATCTGGCAGAGCCAGGAGATTAGCCAATCAGAAGGAGAGTAGGGCGGGTCTTTGCAAAGCGGAAATCTGCCAGTTTGAGGTTTATCGTGTTCAATCACTTTAACTTTTGGAAGAACATCTCAAACTGACCACAGATGCATGGATGAAAGTAGTGGTGGTCAAAGGTTTTCTTTGGATTCATGCGAACCACCAGGTCAGAAAGTTCAGCGGATAGAACAGCTGACAACAACTTCCCTCGGTAAGTGTGCCTGTCGCTGCTCTTCCAGTTAATTGATGAGTTATTTCCACCTGTGCCCATGTCGCCTGTCAGTGTTTATTCCCTCGCTTCCAGTTATTTAGCTGATAAACGCGGCGACTAACCAGGGATCTCCCCATGATTCACTGTTATGTTTTATTTAAAACTGAAAGAGTAATGCTACAGGTGTTAAGTCATGCCGTATCTGATTGGAAAACGCGGCTTGATGTAACACAGGATCGTGGAGGAGCTGTTGACCATCTCCAGCAGTCAATGAGCGAGAGGTGGGGACACAGAGTATATAGGATTGATTTATATTGAATGTGACAGTGGCGTTAATGTACAGGTGTGAAGAAGATGATGTAATGATGCAAGCTGCTGTCTTTTGAATTAGCTGCAGTTTATGGAGGGACGGTTTTGAAATTGTAAAGTGGAAAGGTGAGTGGACTGTGGACCAGTTTGGCAAAAGTGTGAAGGAAGAACTTGCTTGATGCTGCAAATATGAAAGTTAACCAGGTGATGTTATGGATGTGGAAAGTGAAGGAGATTATGGAGAGGGCTGTCCAATTGGGAGAGATACAGGAATTGTTAATGGAACTACCAGATTTGTTTAAAGTGGACTTTGCACAATAAGCAGATGAGGTTACTAAGGTAGCATGACATCCAGGGCCCTGGGAATATATGGGCTGACTAGAAATTCTTTTCAGTCAAATTTATTATTTTTGCTTTAACCCCTGAATATTATGGATTTTTAAAAATTTATATTAATACATGTCTTGTGTCCTTCACATTTGTAAATTAAATTTTTGTTTGTTTTTAAAGAGTATTATTACGTTTTCTACTCAAAGGGGTTAAAGTAAACTAATACCCACTCCCGAGTCACGACAGTAGATGGCGCAAGTTTAAAAACAATAGTCTAACCTACTGGATCTAGCTAGCTACCAAAAAGAGCACCTGCTAGGCAAGACAAGGCAAATTTATTTATATAGCACAATTCAGTACAAGACAATACAAAGTGCTTTACATGATTAAGATATAGCAAAATAATAAAATGTAGATAGAAAATAGAATAAAAGCAAGTAGGGATAGAATGTAGTAACAAAAAAGAACATTAAAAACAGTAAAGCTGTTTAACTAGAACAGTCAAAGGCAATTTTAAACAAATTTGTTTTTAATCTTGATTTAAAGGAACTCAGGCTTTCAGCACTTTTACAGTTTTCTGGAAGTTTGTTCCAGATAAGTGGAGCATAGGAACTAAATGCTGCTTCTCCGTGTTTGGTTCTTGTTCTAGGTATGCAGAGAAGGCTGGAGCCAGAAGACCTTAATGACCTGGACAGGGGCGTGGCCAGGGGGTGGCCAGGGGTGGCCACCACAGACATGAATACGTAGACGCCGCGTCCTCGGTTGAGAGGCGTGCCGACAGAGCGGCCATCTTAGGTCAGACCAAGCTGCAGTCAGACAGAATACAAGTCAATACAGGATAATGTACTTATGTTTTCAGACACTCTGAATCCGGTGAATTCTCACCCGATTTCCAGATAAATCAACTGACTGAAAACGTCACCCCTTTAGGGGCTACATGGGACCAATTGATTGAATTAAATTATTGTCTAACTTAATAAATAATTTCGATTTTGTATTGAAAGTAAGCAAACTTCCAGATCTACGTCCCAGGAAGCCCGACTTTTACTCCGCTTATGGGTGCGCAAATAAAAGGACACTAGGAACCAGATCCTGGGGAATTACCTTCCATAAGGAAGATTTTATGATAGATCATCCTCATGCTTTACAGTTACAGTTTTCCGGCATAAACACAATATGTGCTAATGGGTAGCAGGGATGGAAGTAGAGAAAAGTACATTAAACACCAAAAAAACAAACAAAATGGTCCTAAATTACTGGACAGACATGATTTGTGGGGGGGGGGGGGGGTAAAATATTGTACAGTTTTTACTATGATTTTGTAATGTATTTGATTCTAAGATGCGTTATTAGGTTTTTTGTTGATTTTTTTTCCCCAGATTTCGGTTTGTATTATATAATTTTTAAATGCTGTTATGGGCACCTCTGCTCTCACTTGTCTGTATATAGTTTTGCTCCTATTTAGATCAGTGCTGTTGTCTGTAGATCAGTGTCTGTGTATATAGCCTATATATATATATATATATATATATATATATATATATATATATATATATATATATATATATATATATATATATATATTGGAAGAAAGAGAGAGAGTGTGTGTATAATCTGTGTGTATATTAGATTAATATGTAACTGCAAAATATGTAAGTGCGTGTACATTTTTCATCCAGTTTGACTTGAGTTTAAATAGTTTTGGTTCTGAATAAATATGTGTAATCTGTCTGAAAGGTCACGAGCATTGTGAAGATATGATTAAAATGAGATCTGAACTGCCTCCTATTCATTTTGACAGCAGCTGTCTGATCTGTGGTCTGACCCAAGATGGCCGCCCTGTAGGCACGTCGGCCTAGCGGCCGGCAGCATACAATGGGGCGTCTACGTATATGATGTCTATGGTGGCCACGGCCACCCCTGGCGATGTCCTGGCCACCCCACTGGCCACCCCACTCGTCAGTGTAAATGGTAGTAGCGTCAGTTTAGCATCTCATATGTATATGTATATATATGTGTGTGTGTATGTATATATATGTGTGTGTGTGTGTATATATGTGTGTATGTATATACATGTGTGTGTGTGTATATATATGTGTGTGTGTGTGTATATATATATATATATATATATATATATATATATATATATATATATATATATATATATATATATATAAAATTAGTTTTATTTGTCTGAATCGAAATGCCTATTGGCCATTAATACAGCTAGAAATGATCATAACTATGGGGAGGCTGGTATTATTATTATTTATTGTTATTGTCATCATCATTTTAATGTCAGAATAACGGACTTTCACTCCTGTTTCATTATAGATATCTCCCAGTCAAGACTAGAACGGCCCAAGCAGCCACAAATAAAAATCTTCCCTCGAACCTGTCAAGGGGACAGAAGAAGATGCTTTTCTAAAGACTGGTACAACACATATAAATGGCTTGAACTGAGTCTGGTAACCAGAGTTGGAGACTATGGATCTTTGCTGGGAAGTTATTTTTGTAAAAGTAATTATTTTTGTTTCAGACTAAATAAAGGTATAACTGTTTCTTACACATACCGTATAACCTTGTAGTCAAAATATGACTGTTGTTCCCTGTTTTCCCTGAAATTGCTGTTACATGAAATATGTGCTTCTTCCTATAATATTTTGTCCTTGCTTTCCAAAAGCTTTCAAATATGACTTAGTCAATTATACAATGAGGCTAACGATGTGCAAGATAAATGATTTACTTGTGTATTTAATAGTTCATATGTAAGAAAGGTAAATCCATAACCTGTTTGTTGAATATTTCATACGCAAGCACTGTAACAGCAAAAATGTCTTGGTTACTGCAAGACTTCAGAAAATTACTTTTTTATTGGTTCATGCCACAATTTGATGTGTTTTTTTGTGACTGTCTGTTTTTGAACTTTAAATAAAGTACATTTGTGTGAACAAGTATTTGAGTCAATTATTTTATGTATACAGGCATTTTCAGCTATTTTCTAAACCTACTTATTCCTGTTAAGTGTTAGCAAGAAGGGGTTAGGTTGTGTACTGTATATAGTATAATATGTTTGTAAAGGGTTTTCTATTGGCCACCCCTCGCTAGCTTTGTGCCCCATGTTGGCCACCCCGGTAAAAATATTCTGGCTATGCCCCTGGACCTGGATGGTTGATACACTGATAACAAATCTGTGATGTATTTAGGTGCTAAGCCATTTAGGGATTTATAAACTAACAGACATATTTTAAAGTCTATTCTCTGAGATACAGGGAGCCAGTGTAAGGACTTTAGAACTGGGGTTATGTGTTCTACTTTCTTAGTCTTAGCGAGGACGCGGGCAGCAGCGTTCTGGATCAGCTGCAGCTGTCTGATCCACTTTTTAGGCAGACCTGTGAAAACACCGTTGCAGTAATCAATTCTACTAAATATAAACGCATGGATTGATTTTTTCCAGATCCTGCTGAGACATCAGTCCTTTAATCCTGGAAATGTTCCTCAGGTGATAGAAAGCCGACCTTGTAATTGTCTTTAGAAGTTTTTGGAGGTTCAGATCTGAGTCCATCACTACTCCCAGATTTCGGGCCTGATCAGTGGTTTTTAGCTGAAGCAGCTGAAGCTGTGTGCTAACTTCTGATCTCTCCTCTATTGGTCCAAATGTTATTACTTCAGTTTTGTTTTTATTCAGTTGAAGAAAATTTTGGCACATCCACGTATTGATTTCTTCTAGGCATTTACTCAGTGCTTTAATGGGTTCATAGTCACCTGGTGACATGGTGATGTAAAGCTGTGTGTCGTCTGCATAGTTATGGTAGCTGATGTTGTTTTTTATGATCTGGGCTAAAGGGAGCATGTAGATATTGAATAGGAGGGGACCCAGGATGGACCCTTGGGGAACCCCACATGTGATTTTTGTCATCTCTGATGTAAAATTACCTACTGATACAAAAAAGTCCCTGTCCTTTAAGTAGGATTTAAACCAGTTAAGAGCTGTACCAGAGAGGCCGACCCAGTTCTCCAGGCGCTCTAACAGAATGGAGTGATCGACAGTATCAAATGCTGCACTGAGGTCCAATAGTACCAGCACGGTGGTTTTTCCACAGTCTGTATTTATATGGATATCATTAAACACCTTGATAAGGGCGGTCTCTGTACTGTGGTGAGCACGGAAGCCAGACTGGAAAACGTCAAAGCGGCTGGTCGTTGCTGGCCAACCATTATTAATAAAACTTTTATTCATTAATAAAACTTTTAAAATGATCCCCCCCTCTGGTTTTTTTGCAAATCGCACACTGCTCTCAGCCATGTTCAAAGTAAAATAAACTCATTTAACTGATTTCTTGTTCTCCTGGTGTTCTGCATGTGGGTTAAGAAATTAGAAGCCACCATGACAGAACACTCAGGCCAACAGACTAGCCCAGCAGAAGATTCGTTAGATCCCATGATCTAACGAATGCTTCTATTACTGCTTTATTTTTACTATAGGCAAGACAAGCGTATTTTTATGTCTTATTTTCTCCTGAGGTCTTATCCGGTTTTAGCTTAACAGTGGTGGTCATTCCATTCTCATACGCACTACTCCAAGGGTGTCCTTCCCAAAATGGTGTTCAATATGCTGGTGAAGATTCTCAGTCATCCAGGTCATGGTCAGGTCATTGACCATGACCTGGATGACTGAGAATCTTCACCAGCTGCTTAACAGTGATGTTTTTGTTTTGGTCAGGTACACAACTGGGGTGTTGTGTGGGAATAGCTCCACCTCTATTAAAGGTATACTATGCAACTGGGATTGATTTTCCAGCGAGGCGCCCCCCAGAGGGCGAAAGTAAAAGTGCACTGTCGTAAATATGCTCAGCTGTTCTCCTGGTTTATCCGTCAAGCCAGGCGCGGTTGTTTTGAGCTTAGCAGACAGGCGAACGCAACGAATACAAAAGTCGAAAAAACGGCAGTACAAACAATGACTAACACAGTGAGAGTATGAACATGCACACAGAGAGAGAGAAACCATTCCAATGCAGTGTTTCACCTAGGAATTTGCTTACCGGACGACCGGCGGAGCGGGGGTGGGGGGGTGTAGAGACAAGCTTTGCGCGACCGGCGGAGCGAGCGACCGGCGGGCGGGGGAAAGAGACAAGCTTTGCGCGACCGGCGGAGCGAGCGGGCGGGCGGGGGAAAGAGACAAGCTTTGCGCGACCGGCGGAGCGAGCGACCGGCGGGCGGGGGAAAGAGACAAGCTTTGCGCGACCGGCGGAGCGAGCGACCGGCGGGCGGGGGAAAGAGACAAGCTTTGCGCGACCGGCGGAGCGAGCGACCGGCGGAGCGAGCGACCGGCGGGCGGGGGAAAGAGACAAGCTTTGCGCGACCGGCGGAGCGAGCGACCGGCGGAGCGAGCGACCGGCGGAGCGAGCGACCGGCGGGCGGGGGAAAGAGACAAGCTTTGCGCGACCGGCGGAGCGAGCGACCGGCGGAGCGAGCGACCGGCGGGCGGGGGAAAGAGACAAGCTTTGCGCGACCGGCGGAGCGAGCGACCGGCGCAGCGAGCGACCGGCGGAGCGAGCGACCGGCGGAGCGAGCGACCGGCGGGCGGGGGAAAGAGACAAGCTTTGTGCGACCGGCGGAGCGAGCGACCGGCGGGCGGGGGAAAGAGACAAGCTTTGCGCGACCGGCGGAGCGAGCGACCGGCGCAGCGAGCGACCGGCGGAGCGAGCGACCGGCGGAGCGAGCGACCGGCGGGCGGGGGAAAGAGACAAGCTTTGCGCGACCGGCGGAGCGAGCGACCGGCGGGCGGGGGAAAGAGACAAGCTTTGCGCGACCGGCGGAGCGAGCGACCGGCGGAGCGAGCGACCGGCGGAGCGAGCGACCGGCGGGCGGGGGAAAGAGACAAGCTTTGCGCGACCGGCGGAGCGAGTGACCGGCGGAGCGAGCGACCGGCGGAGCGAGCGACCGGCGGGCGGGGGAAAGAGACAAGCTTTGCGCGACCGGCGGAGCGAGCGACCGGCGGGCGGGGGAAAGAGACAAGCTTTGCGCGACCGGCGGAGCGAGCGAGCGACCGGCGGAGCGGGCGGGCAGGCGGGGGAAAGAGACAAGCTTTGCGCGACCGGCGGATCGAGCGACCGGCGGGCGGGGGAAAGAGACAAGCTTTGCGCGACCGGCGGAGCGAGCGACCGGCGGGCGGGGGAAAGAGACAAGCTTTGCGCGACCGGCGGAGCGAGCGACCGGCGGAGCGAGCGACCGGCGGGCAGGAGAAAGAGACAAGCTTTGCGCGACCGGCGGAGCGAGCGACCGGCGGAGCGAGCGACCGGCGGAGCGAGCGACCGGCGGAGCGAGCGACCGGCGGGCGGGGGAAAGAGACAAGCTTTGCGCAACCGGCGGAGCGGGGGAGACAAGCTTTGCGCGCATATCGAGTTAGTTTTTTTTTTTTGGAATGTTGGGAGGCGGTAGCGTGAGGGAAACCCTACAATGTTACTTACAATCGCATCAGCAGAAACGCGAGGTCCGCGTCAGCCTTGCAGCCTTCTTTTTCTTTTAGCTCTCGCCATTCGGAAAAAGCTTGCCCGATGTTCACCCGTGTACGTGCTTTCCAGAGCCCTTTTCCTCTTTCTTGCCTGCTCCGACATGGGCTTTCGCTGTTTTATCGCTGGTTCCGCCATGATAACTGCACAGATATCGCCACTGCGCTAGCAACAAACATGTTCTCGCCGTAAAGCAAGACCAACTCTCGCGATCTTGCACGAGATTCTGAGCCTGTGGGTGCGGGCCGAGGGCTCCTGCAGTTGCAAGTGCGGTATTTCCCCCACAGACCACCAGGGCGGCCAAGAAAACCTTTGTTCAACCTGAAATGACTCATTTAATCATCCAAAACGGTATGGAACACATTAATTAACTGAAAAATGTTGCATAGTGTGCCTTTAAAGTGTGCTGAAGTGTTTCTCCTTTGGGGGTTAGTCACCTCAATGCTATGTTAGAGCTGTGTGACGTTGTGATCAGGGAAAATGCCTTGTACCCTTTTTTCTATGTTGTGTGTAATGACTGCTCAGTGGTGTTTTTCATTTTGATTGACCAGAGGTCTGATCTGACATTGTTTGCTTTGAGTACAGTTTTGAGGCAATAGTTTGGTTTTGCAGGAAGAGTCGGAGGTTTACTGAAAGTATAAAAATTGGGTTTTGTGTTTATAGTTTGGAGAAATGGACGGATGGTTTCAAGAAACGTGTTTCGGCAATTGAGAAAAACTGTAATGACATTCCTTGCATGAAGTACGAAGGTAAAATGTTTTGGCTACACCACTACATCTGATCCTTTTCATTGCACTTGGTGATGTATGGCTTGGATGCAGCTGTTCAGCAATGGGAACCCATTCCATGAAGCTGTCCATGCACTGTTCTTGAGCTAATCTGAAGACCACATTAAGTTTGAAGGTCTGCAGCTATTGCCTTTGCAGAAAGGTCCCAACCTGTTCCAGATCAGCAGATGCACCAAGAGGTTTCCCTCTATTTGTCCGTTGCAGGCCATCCTTGCCTCCTTTATGTATGGATGGTTGAGTGTTTGGGCCAAGACCAGGTGTCAATATAACAGCAGGAAAAAAAAAGAGTTATTTGGTGGGTTTAGCTATCGGAGATTCTCAGTGGAGGAAAAGGTAACACGGTTTCTAAGGCATTGCAGAGAAAACCTGCGGGGACATTGTGGGACAATAAAGGAATTTTATATCTTATCTTATAAGATTAAGTCAATTCAAGTTTATTTGTATAGCACATTTCAGCAGCAAAGCAGTTCAAGGTGCTTTACATCATGAAAACATAAAAATATAATAAAAACATGGAAGCAGTTTCAGTACCAAACATTCAGTTGTTTCAAGTGAAAACATCAATACACATCAAATATGTTGGTCAATGGTCCCTTTATTTTGGGCTGAAAACAGCTCTATTAGCAAAGGTTTTGTTTAGATGCTCTTCCTGACACAACCCTCTGCATTTATCCGGGCTTGGGACCGGCCCAAAAAGGACACAGGACACTGTGGCCCCCTTTGAGGCTGCATTGGTGTGTTGATTAGCTAAACTAGTAATTACAAAAAGTACAAAATTTCAAATAAAAATATAAAACTAAATACAAAACTAAATACAAAAAATTTGTTCTTTTTTTGTTTTTCTTGTTTTCTAGATTTCCTTGTATTTGTTTAATTTACAGATTGTGACATATATTTACATATTTACATGAGAACACACTTGGAGTCAGGAATTTGATCAAGTGCTTCAGATAGCCTGGAGGCCTGTGTTTGCCTGCTGGCCTCTATAAGGAGGACGTCTCCTATTTGCATGCGAGCCTCCGGTTTTATGGTGGCTTGCATGTGTGTAGAGGCCTGGGTTTTCATAGAGGCTTGGGTTAACGTACAGGCCAGAATTTGGATGGCGGCCTGCATGTGAGTACAGGCCTGGGTTTGCATTGAAGCCTCTGTTAGTATTCTGTCTCCTGTATTCATGCTGGGAGCCTCTAACCTCATGAACACCCCTGTTTCTTTGAGGCCCTGTTTGCCTCGGTGCTTCTGTTTGTTTGGAGACCTCAGTTTTCATGGAGGCTTTAGTTTGTGTGGCGGCCTCTGTGTGATGGGAGACGTCAGTTTGCGTGGACGCCTCTGTTTGCGAGGAAACTTTAGGATGTTCATTTTTCAAAGCAAGGTTCAACTCTACAGTCAGTTCTCCAACCTGACTCTTCAGAGATGTGATTGTTTCCTGCTGTTCTTTGAATCTAGAGACTTCTTGATAGTTACTCCTCAGCTCATCCTCATATTTGATTCTCAGCTGCTGTTCTGCTACAAAAGCCTTTGCTAGCTTCTCGCTGTGCAAGGCATTTTTTTCCACCTGCCTCTTAAAAAACTGAAGCTCATGCAGAACGCTCTCATTGACCATAACTTTGGGAATGCGTGGAAATCTTGATGCACCTGCAGTCTGCGGTGCAGCAAATGTTTCCTGCTTCTCCACTTTCTCTTCACATTTCAATCTCATGTGGCGTTCATGTTCTAAACTTTTTTCCAGTTCTTGGATCTGTTCCAGCTGTGCTTTGCAATCAACCTGAAACTCTATTCTTCGTTCTCTCTCCTCATGAAGATCAAAGATCTTACCTCGCAGCTCCTGTTTAAGATTGTCCACCTGCTGCGTGAGATCACTGATACGTTTGATTGCCTGTTCAATGTCCAACGAGGGAGGGATCACCGTAACAGCTGAGGCGTGTTGAGGCATCTTGTCACTCTTAAAGTACTGGGGGTGACGAGCCTCAGAGTTTCCAGTGGCCTGGGAATGCCTTGGTTTTCTTTTGTGGGCTTGTGAGTTGGAAGCCACGTAGTAAACTGGGGCCTGGATGTGTGGCCGCTCTGCTTGTTGGCATCGGCCCTGGAAATGCTTCGATTGGTGGTATGAGTGAGGTGCCCGAGAGGAAGAAAAGGCTCTGAGGTCTTTCCTTGGTTTTTCTGACCTTGGAGATGGCTTATGTGTTTGCTGGATTCCTTCTGAGTTGAGACACCCAGCGTCAGCAGAGGAAGATGAATCCTGCTGAACATCCACTGAAGGAGGAGTCTCAGATTCAGCAGAGGGACCAGATTCCCCTTGGATCTCTGTACCATCTGGCTGGGTGGGATGCAGCTCACTGGTACCGTCACTGCCATCTTCCATAGGGAAGATGATTGCATCGTAGTCGACTTGGATGTCGAGGTCGACCATGTCTACCCATGAAAGCGTTTGCTCCATGTCTAACTTTCTGTAAATCAGATATAGTCGCTTCTCTGAAAGGCGTCTGATATCTGAGATCGAATTCTCGCTGTTGGCTAAGATTCGAACGTGCTCTCTCAAAGGTGTACTGTCGCGATGAAGGTCTCGGGAACAGTAAAGGAAAAACCAGCTTGGTGTTAAGTAGTAGTTAAGATTCCGTTGATGTCACAGAGTGATGTCATCAGCTGTGATGTCATAAAACACTTTGATGCTAAACATTCTAATCGAACATGCTGTGTGCAAGATGACACAGAGCAGAAGACAGAATAAACTTTATTATGGTTTAAACAATATATTTCTAGGTAATGCCGGTGTGAGGGATTTACGCCCTCACTAACAGATGTAAACAGGCATCTGCTGGTTTTAAAGTAATTGAGTATTTGGGGAAAGGTTTAAGTTTATTTGTATTTGATATAACTTTATGAACTTGTTTTGTTCTCACCACTCTTTTTTTCTTTGAGGTCACCTGGTCAGGTGTTGCCATGGAAGCGCGCCCATGAGCAGTACTAATAAGGACCTGGTGTTGTCGATCAGCCTCATGAGGGAAAATCCATTTGGATTGAGATGGAGGGGAGATGTTTTGGGTTTTGTCTAGGATTTGGAGTATTGTTTAGATTTGTTGAATGTAAATTGTTTTTTTTGTTTTTCCTCTAGAGGTTTTAATTTAGTTTGTTCCCTAAATATAAATTGTAATTGTTGTAAAGGTTTTCACCCCTGTTTCTTTTTAGTTGGTACAGGCTGGTGCTTTAAAAGCTGGGTTGTTGCAATATGGGAGTGTCTGTTTTTGTTTGTTTGTCCTGCACTGTTGGAGAAAGTGGAATCCCTGCTCCTCTGCTGTTTAATGTAAGGTCTGCCTTTTCACATTCTTTGCAAATATCTATAAAAAAAGAAACAGAGCTCTACAATTTCTGGACTCAGTCTGATTTTTTTTCCCCTTTTTGTGTTTTCTGCACTATACCGGTCATTTAGAAGTCCCTAAGGTTTTTGCTTTGGCATGCAAATCCTTACAGCCAGTTTGGTTGTTTTTTTATTTTACTGAGTAGAATAAACCTTTTAAAGAGGAAGTTGAGAACCTCCATTAACTCAGTCTTATATTTGTAAAGATCTCAACTTTTTAATATTTTAGTTATACAATTAAATCCCAAACTTTATAGATGAAGGTAAACATTATGCAACATTGTGTTCATGTATCTTATTACCCACCATCATCAATGAAGTGCGCATGCAAAGTCTGGCTCGGTACATGACAACCGCTAGGTGGCAGAAGAGACACAGTTCTGATCCAAAGGTCCAGAGTTCATAGCCTGGGTGCCATTCCGAACTTAGTCCCGCCCACAACGTTTTAAGTCGGGAAGTTCGGTCTGGCATTGCTCAATAGTAGCGCGAGTATGCTCGCCCAATATCTGGCGGGCCAATCAAATTGTCAGGGCGGGCTTTATACGATGATGGACAGATGATCAACAGTAACGTAATCAACCACGTCACCAAAGCGCGCTTGGGTTGAATTCGTTTACAGCAACGATGGCTGCCGCTGGAGAGTTGAGGTGTGTAGAATGACTCCTTGGATCCTTACATTCTTTTTGCAACACCGGCAAAAATCGTTCACGCTCATCTTCTTATTCTAGGCTAACAGTTGAGTTCTGTTGACAACAACTATGCGTCCTTAACATACGTCACACACTCCGTTGCTCTTATTGGTTGTAGGTCTATCCAATTGAGTGCAGAGGAATTTTTTTTCCTGGTTCGTTCGAAAAACGCCCCATAATCACAGCTCTATGGAGCAGTATCAGACTCAAATTCTGACTAGAATTGAGTATGACCATGTCAGGCTACAGAGTTCAGCCCACAGTCCAGCAAATTAAAAACTTGTAAAATTAATATGTCTAGCTATTTCAGATAGTTGAAATAAAACTGGAAATTCATACATAATGTAAATAAAAATATTTTTCCTTAGTAAAATAAATTCATGAAATACATTGTTAAATAATTTAATGAAGATATTATTTTAAACTGAATTAATTATATATTAAAAGTGTAAAGTACATACTGTATGTATAATCCTATATTTGTTTAAATATTTAAAATCTTGCATTGCATCCATTCTGTGTATGTGCAGTTAGGATTGCTCTATTATTAATCATAATACTAATTAATAACGATTAAAAATGACCATAGATGAAACTATATTATCAGACCAAAAAGGGATGATAACAGCCTGAGCTTTCAAACAGTAATCACCTTGCAAACACAAACAATCATTCTTTATATATGTGTAAATTATGGTTTTATGGCTAGTTGAAGTGTTGGTGTTACAGGACTTCAGACAGGAGAGGCCAAGCTGACCAAAGGCTTTGACCTGTGGCGTGATTCAACACAGTGGGACTGAAATACAAAGCCAATAGATTGTGGTGCAGCAGGGAGCTCGCTGCAGGCTGCACTAATAATAATAATAATAATAATAATAATAATAATAATAATAATAATAATAATAATAATAATACGTTTTATTTATAGGCACCTTTCTTGATGGTCAAGGTTACCTTACGTCCAACACATTAACACACCATGTTGCAGTTGGGTGACACCACGGTGGAGAGTGAACTATCCTCTGCAGTCACCGCTGTGGAGGAGAGTTCGCTCTCCTGGGCAGCAACAGGAAAATCATGCTGCTGACAGCGGTTTGGCTCGTCAGCTGGTCAACCGGATTTTTTTGTTAAAACACGGCATTTAAAAATGTAATCTTCTTGCCCGGTCTGAGTTTGGTGGGTTTTGGTGGTGACGGGGGGGGGGGGGGGGGGGGGGGGGGGGGGGGGGGGGGTGGTATGTGATTGGTGAGTGGTGATTAGAAAGTAAGGTTTAATGAAAAAAAATGTAACATTTCATTCCACTGCTCATTCCACGCTCAACAACAGCTGTGCACTCGCTCGGCTGTTTATCCGCTGCGACTTCAAAAACTGTCAACTCCACCAGCCAATCACAGACATGTTTCTTTTCCATCCAATCAGAGTATGGCTTGCAAATACTGCATTCAGATGGATTAAATCAAAATGCTGTAATATTAGAGTTACTAAGAGTCACTAAGTGAGGTGTTTTCTTACCAGCTTCTGGGAGGTGATGCAAACGTTTATTCTGATCATAATCATAATCATTGTTATCATTATTTAAAGAGCACTTTAACACGAGGTAAAACAAAGTGCCAAACATCAGAAATATATCAGATAAGAGATAATAATGAAATGCTTGGTTGTTAAAATAGCAATAGGTTTAAATTGTGTATAATTAGCCTAAAAGTAAATTGGAATATGGATGTGTTGACGTCTGTTAAATTCAGGTTTTCTTTTTTATTATTATTTCAGCTGACGTCTCCTGTTGACGTGAGTTCAGTTTGACATTGCCGTCTGTTTAGTTCAGTTTGTCAGTTTATGAATTTGCTCTAATGACAGTTCAACTTTAAAAATAGGCCCTCTGTCCGTGATGTAAATGTAGCATGTAAAATGGAAATATTTGGATGGATGGATTTTATATAATAGGCATTTTTTTACGGATGTACTTTGTTAAAATAAATACAATAAAAAAACATGTATTGGGCTATCAGATGTTTGTAAAACACAGGATCCCAGGAACACAAAAGAAAGATGCATTTGCTGCAGGGACCTGTGTGGAGTAGGTTTGTGGTTTTGGGGTGGGGGTGTGGTTATCTTTACCTATTCCAAGGGGAGGCTCACATTCAATGAATTTGAAACCCCCTGCTCTATATGATGGATTGCTGCAAAGCCATGGACAATGCAGACGACTCTCCCTGTGGCTCTACGCTCTTTCAGGAGGAGTGAATGCTGCTTGTCAAGACTTGATGCAATCTACTGGGTTTCCTTAGATAGGAAACCTTTTCACCTGATTTGACCTGATTTTGACCTTCTGTCTCATTTGTTTTGACCTTGTAAAGTGCCTTGAGATGCCATGTATTGTGAATTGGCGCTATATAAATAAAATTGAATTGAATTGAATAGAAGAGAGTTAAATAAGGCAAGCCCAAACAAGAAACAATCAAAGTCAAGACGGATGAAAATCAAAAGTTCTGCACCATCGGATAGCGACACCTTCTATTTGAAGATGATAGATGTGGTTTTGCTCCAGGGGTAACGTCATAGATTTTGGTATTTTGTTCTATCCCCATCCAGACTTGTACTTCTCAAAAACTTTATCCCTGACTTGTTTATACTTGTAAACTGGGTGCAATTTGCTGGGGGGGGGGGGGGGGGGGGATTTACCCCCCCCCTCTGTTTATGTCCCCCCCTCTGGTCATTCATGTTTTATCCCTGGGGGGGATACATTCCTCCCCCTCTGATCTGAATAAGTAATATTATCAGGGGTTAAAGTTCTCCATCGCTGCTAGCGATTTTCGTCATTTGGAAAATGAGCGCAAAATGTTCCGTGTAGACTTTTTATTCAAGATTTTAAACAGAAGCTGCGCTCAACCAATGAAATCTGGCAGAGCCAGGAGATTAGCCAATCAGAAGGAGAGTAGGGCGGGTCTTTGCAAAGCGGAAATCTGCCAGGTTGAGGTTTATCGTGTTCAATCACTTTAACTTTTGGAAGAACATCTCAAACTGACCACATATGCATGGATGAAAGTAGTGGTGGTCAAAGGTTTTCTTTGGATTCATGCGAACCACCAGGTCAGAAAGTTCAGCGGATAGAACAGCTGACAACAACTTCCCTCGGTAAGTGTGCCTGTCGCTGCTCTTCCAGTTAATTGATGAGTTATTTCCACCTGTGCCCATGTCGCCTGTCAGTGTTTATTCCCTCGCTTCCAGTTATTTAGCTGATAAACGCGGCGACTAACCAGGGATCTCCCCATGATTCACTGTTATGTTTTATTTAAAACTGAAAGAGTAACGCTACAGGTGTTACGTCATGCCGTATCTGATTGGAAAACGCGGCTTGATGTAACACAGGATCGTGGAGGAGCTGTTGACCATCTCCAGCAGTCAATGAGCGAGAGGTGGGGACACAGAGTATATAGGATTGATTTATATTGAATCTGACAGTGGCGTTAATGTACAGGTGTGAAGAAGATGATGTAATGATGCAAGCTGCTGTCTTTTGAATTAGCTGCAGTTTATGGAGGGACGGTTTTGAAATTGTAAAGTGGAAAGATGAGTGGACTGTGGACCAGTTTGGCAAAAGTGTGAAGGAAGAACTTGCTTGATGCTGTAAATATGAAAGGTAACCAGGTGATGTTATGGATGTGGAAAGAGAAGGAGATTATGGAGAGGGCTGTCCAGGTGGGAGAGATACAGGAATTGTTAATGGAACTACCAGATTTGTTTAAAGTGGACTTTGCAGAATAAGCAGATGAGGTTACTAAGGTAGCATGACATCCAGGGCCCTGGGAATATATGGGCTGACTAGAATTTTTTTTCAGTCAAATTTATTATTTTTGCTTTAACCCCTGAATATTATGGATTTTTAAAAATTTATATTAATACATGTCTTGTGTCCTTCACATTTGTAAATAAAATGTTTGTTTTTAAAGAGTATTATTACATTTTCTACTCAAAGGGGTTAAAGTAAACTAATACCCACTCCCGAGTCCCGACAGTAGATGGCGCAAGTTTAAAAACAATAGTCTAACCTACTGGATCTAGCTAGCTACCTGAAAGAGTACCTGCTAGCCAACCATTATTAATAAAACTTTTATTAATTAATAAAACTTTTAAAATGATCCCCCCCTCTGTTTTTTTTGCAAATCGCACACTGCTCTCAGCCATGTTCAAAGTACGCGGTGAGAGCAGTGGAGCTGCAATGAATGGTAACACTGAAGCTAACTGGATATATTAACACTAGAAGTGCGCATGCACATCCAGCAAGAGGAAACTAACAAGGAACGAGCATGCACACTGGCATTACGCAAGCGTGTCACAATGGCTGGCATGTGGGACAACCAATAGATAAGGTGATCCCTCTAGAACTCTAAGCCCAAAAAGGTCGTCCACTATACCTTTTAAAAAACAGAAAAATTCAAATGGTGTCCATTTCTTTAAAACAAGTAGTCCTATAGGAATGCTTTAACCCTGAGCTATAGTAATCTACATGGAACAGACTGTTTAAACTATGAGTCAGTGTTGATTATATTTTACTTATGTAAACTAAATGCCCTTTGTCATATCTACAGAACTGTGTGTGGGATGTGGTGTTCTCTCCTCCTCCCAGGGTGTGACCGGCAGGTGCAGCTCTGTAGCTGCAGCTCATTAAAGGTCTTCAGGAGGATCTTAAAGAGGTACTTGCTCCCTGAGGCAATCATCAGAAGGTTTTGCTCACATACTTGGTAATCAGGAGCTCATTCACTTGTGCTTCTTGAAGTCTTGACTCTAGCCTCCCTAGTCTTCTCCCACAGAAGCCAGATTTCCCCATCCATGTAGAGTTTTGGACATCAGTAATGTGCCTCATGATCCCTATATATAGCATCTGTGTGGAGAACACCTACAATTTAACTTGTCTGGGGGAGCACACAAGATCAAGGGTGTGACCACAAGCGTGAGTGAGGAAGCTGCATATGTTGTCTGAAATTGAGGTAATGTAGCAGATCTCTGTAACAGGCTCACAATTATTGTCATTTATGTGGAAGAAGAGGAAGAGGAGGACAGAAGGTGAGGTGGCACATAGCTGGGTGAGATTTTCTGAGAAATCAGAGAGAAGTACAGTTTGGCTTTTTTTAGGAAGGGGTAAATGACTGCAGTGACTGGAGGAGGGGGACCAAACATATTGAACGGCACATGTTCAGATTAGGGAACATCGGGAATGGAGATAGAGTTTGTCTTAAATCCTTTCTATCCTTCTCAATGAATGTGAAGCCAGGAAATTTGGTCTGGTTTGCTGAGAAAAAACCCAAGAGTTTGTGCCAGGTTTCAGCGAGACAGAGGAAATCATGAGTGAGTGAGCGAGTGAGAGTGAGTGTTGAGCAGAGAAAGTTTCAGGTGGTGTATCTTTGTGACTGGCTGTGAGGACAGAGAAAGAACACTGAGATTGGACAGATTCGCTTGTTTATTGTGACGATGGCATGAGGAAGTTGCATTGTGACAGGAGGACAGGGAAGGGATCACTGAGAAAGGGAGAGCTCAGCTTGAACCGAAGTTTTCTTGTCCAATGCACGCTTGTATTCCACTGAGCTCAATGTTCTTCTCAGACGACACCAGCAAGATTTCAAAAATCCTTAGAGTTCTGCATGACAAAACATTGAGGTAGGAAGAAGTCACGATCATTAAAAACACAATTCATCTCTTATGGGGAATTCTTTTTGATTAATGTGTTGGCCAAGAAAATTTGGGATCTCAGACAGGGAAACAGATATGTGGCAGAAACGTCGACTGAATTCTGCATCCTGGGGCCTGATTTGGGTTGAAATTCATCAGCTCTAAATGGGGCCTTCCTGAGTGCTTTCAGAGAATTAGCATCGTATTTTGAAAGAGGGTTGGTATCAGTACCAGAAGCCCGTTAAAGAAGCAAAAAGGACTTGCTTTGTAGATGTGTCATCTAATAGACGATGATTGTGTGTTATTCAGCACAATTATCTCTGTTCTTAACCTTCCTAAGAACAATTCTTTGGAAGCCTCTTCTGATATGCATGACTATTTCTTACATTTTCGTTATTAAAAAACGTTGTCATCACAAGGGCTCTTATTTCATCACTTGATTTGGACCCTTCTGACTCAGCTCCTTGCTCTTCTGTCTTTAATTAGTTTGAGCCTGTGACTCTTTTTCTGAGGATGAGGTGAGGCAGCTTAAGCCATTGGGCTCCATACACGACTCTGTTCCCCCACAATATTTAAAGAGGTCTTTCTGAGCAGTGGCGGTTCTAGACCAAAATTTGCAGGGTGGGAGGCTCGGGCGAGTGTTTTCTCATGGGAGCACAGAGCCTGAGGATGGGAATTTCAGGTTCACAAAGTAAAAATCCCCGTCTAGAGATTAGTTCCATCTATTTGCATATCCAGCTCCACAGCATAGAGAGGAACTAAAATCACCTGGTTAAGTTAACAGGATGAAGGAACACCAGACAGGTTTTTTTTTACTTTCTGAAACCAAATTTATCCACCTTTGCACAAAACTAAAGAATAAAACAAAAAAGGGCAATAATTCATCTTTCAATATATTGAGTAAGCCAAAGAGCCACTTGTGAATCTGGAACTTCTGTGCCCGTATTTACCAAGAATCCTCAGACTAAAAGTAGCTCTTAGTGACGTTGTTTTAAGAAATATCTTAGAATTTCCAGAATTTTAAGATTTTTCTTAGAATTTTACCATGGTAAGATAGCAGTTATTCACAAAGCATCTCAGTTCTTCAAAGACCTCCTAAAGTGACAAAATGTTAGTAGTGAGGAGGACTTTTAGTGAGCCTAAGAGTATCTTAAGCAGAGAAGATTGGCTGATCCACCACCTGAACAGTGGAGGAAATGAGCACATAAACTTCTTTAATGATCATACAATTATTAATATGTAGATAAGATATACTTTATTATCACCATAGGAGGAAATGAATCAGTTTTAGCAGCCCAAAAGATCAAAGATGCATCTCTAGTAATGTCATTATACTGAGGATAAGTAATATCAATACTGAGTAATCATGAATAATCTGACAAGGTTATTATAGTGGGTGATTTTAACATTCATGTTCAGAATCAGACATACTTTAACACATTGACACTGAATGTGATAACCTTAGTGTAGGCTTTAAAACTATCCTAGATTCAATTGGTTTTGCTCAAAATGTGCATAAACCGACCCACTCTTGGTTACATACTTTAGACCTTGTGCTGACATATGGCATCGATTGTGAAGAATTAACAGTATTTCCTCACAACCCTGTCCTATCTGACAATTTTTTAATAACCTTTGAGTTTAATCTAACTGATTTCTCCGCCCCCAAAAGACCGTTCCATTATAGTAGATCTTTATCGGATAATGCTGTATCAAAACTTAGAGTCTGTCCCCCTTTTAATATCCTCAGTATTGCAGAAATGCCCTGTAGATGGCAGCAATGCTGTTTCTTCCCATTCACAAATCGACACCTTTGTTAACGGTGAGACTTCCTCATTGCGTTCTGCATTAGACAATGTAGCTCCCTTGAAAAAGAAGCTGATATTTCACAGGAAGCTGGCTCCCTGGTTTAATTCAGAGCTGCGTTCCTTGAAGCACAATGTTAGGAAATTGGAGAGAAAATGGCGCTCTACACTAGCCTGACATGGTCATACTCAATTCTAGTCAGAATTTGAGTCTGATACTGCTCCATAGAGCTGTGATTATGGGGCGTGTTTCGAACGAACCAGGAAAAAAAATTCCTCTGCACTCAATTGGATAGACCTACAACCAATAAGAGCAACGAAGTGTGTGACGTATGTTAACCGACGCATAGTTGTTGTCAACAGAACTCAACTGTTAGCCTAGAATAAGAAGATGAGCGTGAACGATTTTTGCCGGTGTTGCGAAAAAGAATGTAAGGATCCAAGGAGTCATTCTACACACCTCAACTCTCCAGCGGCAGCCATCGTTGTTGTAAACGAATTCAACCCAAGCGCGCTTTGGTGACGTGGTTGATTACGTTACTGTTAATCTGTCCATCATCGTATAAAGCCCGCCCTGACAATTTGATTGGCCCGCCAGATATTGGGCGAGCATACTCGCGCTAGTATTGAGCAATGCCAGACCGAACTTCCCGACCTAAAACGTTGTGGGCGGGACTAAGTTCGGAATGGCACCCAGGCTAGCTCTACACACCAAGAGGAATCCTACCTAATCTGGAAAGACAGTCTATTGTTGTATAAAAAGAGCCTTCGCAGAGTTAGAGCAGCATATTTTTCATTATTAATTGAGGAGAATAAAAATAATCCTAGATTTCTCTTTATCACGGTTGCTAAACTTACCCAGAGCCACAGCTCTGTTGATCCATCCATTCCCTTAGCTCTTAGCAGTAATGACTTAATGGGATTCTTCATAAATAAAATCAATGCCATTAAAAATAAAATAATTGGCATCCTCCCAAACACGATTACCTCATCCTCAGTAAGTGTGGCAGCGTTGGAGGAATCTTTAGAACCTGCACAGTATTTGAACTGTTTAGAAGCAGTAGAGCTATCTGAGCTATCTAAAATTTTAGCTTCATCTAAACCTTCTACCTGCATGTTGGACCCAGTCCCAACCAAGTTGTTTAAGGAGATATTCCCATTGATCAGTGGCCCTATTTTGGACATGATTAATCTATCCTTAGTAAATGGATATGTACCACGGGCTTTTAAAGTAGCTGTTATTAAACTTAAGAAACCTTCTCTTGATCAAGACGAGTTAGTAAATTACAGACCTATATCTAATCTTCTTTTCCTATCTAAAATTCTTGAGAAAGTAGTTGCTAATCAACTATGTGAACATTTACAAAGTAATGACCTACTTGAGGAGTTTCAGTCAGGCTTCAGAGCTCATCATAGCACTGAAACGGCTCTGGTGAAGGTCACTTATGATATTCTCATGGCCTCAGATAATGGACTTGTGTCTGTACTTGTCCTGTTAGATCTCAGTGCTGCATTTGATACAGTTGATCACAATATTCTCCTACAAAGACTTGAGCATACTGTAGGGATTAAGGGGAAAGCATTAGGCTGGTTTAAATCTTATCTGTCAGACAGATTCCAATTTGTTCATGTTAATAATAAATCTTCTTCAAACTCTAGGGTCACTTGTGGAGTACCACAGGGTTCAGTCCTTGGACCAATTCTCTTTACTATATATATGCTTCCGCAAAATTATCAGACAGCGTAGGATTAATTTCCACTGTTATGCGGATGACAGTCAGTTGTATTTGTCCATAAATCCTGATGAATCCAATCAATTACTTCAACTGCAGTCATGTCTTGATGACATCACAAGCTGGATGACTTTAAATTTTCTGCATTTAAATTCTGACAAGACAGAAGTTGTAATCTTTGGACCAGAGTCCTCAAAAAATAAAGTTCTTAATCAATCACTTAATCTGGATGGAATTAACTTTGCCTCTGGTAATAAAGTAAAAAATCTTGGTGTTATTTTTGACCAAGACATGTAATTTAAATCCCATATTAAACAGGTTTCCAGAGTTTCCTTTTTTCACCTCAGGAATATCGCCAAAATTAGAAACATTCTGTCCAGGAGCGATGCTTAAAAACTAGTCCATGCATTTGTTACTTCAAGGCTGGACTATTGTAATTCTTTGCTATCAGGAAGTCCACAAAATGCAGTTCAAAGTCTTCAGCGGATCCAAAATGCTGCAGCAAGAGTTCTGATGAAAATCAACAAGAGGGATCATATTTCTCCTATTTTAGCTTCCCTTCATTGGCTTCCTGTTAAATCAAGAATAGAATTTAAAATTCTTCTTCTAATGTATAAAGCCCTTAATAATTAAGCTCCATCATATATCAGAGCTCTGATATATGAAGTGTTCCTAACAGAGCACTTCGCTCTCAGACTGCAGGTCTGCTGGTGGTTCCTAGAGTCTCTAAAAGTAGAATGGGAGGCAGATCCTTTAGCTATCAGGCTCCTATCCTGTGGAACCAACTCCCAGTTTTGGTCCGTGAGGCAGACACCCTGTCTACTTTTAAGACTAATCTTAAAACTTTCCTTTTTGACAAAGCTTATAACTAGAGTGGCTTATGTTGCCCTGACCTACCTATGTGCTTCTATGGGCTTAGGCTACTGGAGGACATCAGGATCTATTTTTCTCACTCTATCGAGTTCTACTGTTCTTCAATTATGCATTGCTTGTCATCATTTCTGCTTATAACTTTTTGTTCTCTCTCTTTTTTTTCTTCATAGTAGGTACACTTGGTCTGGCGTTCTGTTATCTGAGACATCATCCAGAGAAGACAGCTCACCCGCTATTATCATCTAATATAGAACAGATTACTGGATCAATGTTTGCTTTTGTGCTTGTTTGTCTGTCTTGTTGTGTCTCTGCTCTGTCTTCTCTAACCCCCAGTCGGTCGAGGCAGATGACCATTCATACTGAGCCCGGTTCTGCTGGAGGTTTTTCCTTCCCGCTAATGAGTGGTTTTTAAAATTGAATTGAATTGAATTGAATAAAAAGCGGAGAAATTTACAAAGAAAAGAAATGTGTATATAGGGAGAAAGAGATTAAAAAAAGATGTGAGAAAGTAGTTTTTGTATCACATGATAACGTCAGTAGCCTAAATAGTCCTCTAGAAATTTGCTTGTGTGGGGCCATCTCCTGGCTTTTTATTGCTGCAGCGCTTCTTACATAGGAAGTTCCTCACTCTTCTCAAATTAGATTCTGTTTTGATCACTTCCGACTTGCTTTTTATCAGCAAATCAATTTCAGTGTGTCTTTGCTTTTTAAAGTCTTTTATATTCTGTCATCTTCTTTTCAAAGTTACATTACTATTTTGCTCTCAAGTAACCAGATATAAATTGCTCCCTTCCCGACTTTGGGGACAATGGGACAAATGAAAATGATTGGACAACAAACACAGGTGTGGTTACATGGTTTTATATCTCCATGTGTGTATCTGTACAGCTGAGGTATTATTAGCAGGTGTTTGTGATTGTGCTCTGCATGCTGTTGTCATACCCTGCTGCGACTGACAGCTCCCCTCTGTGTTGCTCCTGCTGACTCTCTGGTCTTCGCCATGTCAGAACAAGTCTCAGCCTGACGCTCAGCCGCTCACTCATCAATCTGTCCTCATTAAGGACAAAGATCTATTACATTGCACACGTGGACTTATTGTGAGATCCACCCCATCTCCATTGGATCCTTTTCAGGGGTGCTGGTGCGTAGTGTTTGACAAGAACACAGGCAAGGTACAGCCAGGACATGTCAGCAGCCCATCGCTGGTAAACACAGAAACATGCAACCATAAAGAATCATTCACTCCAAAGGCCAATTCAGAATCTCCTATCAACATGACCGTCTCTGGGCTATGACAGGAAGCCAGAGTACCCAGAGAGAATCACTTGTCATCACAGGGTAAACATGCAAACTGCAGACAGAAAGCCGTCTCTGCAAAGTTTGCAGCATACTTGGTATTTGTAATAAATATATATTTCAATTTAATTCAATTCAATTTTATTTATATAGCACCAGTTCATGAAACATGTCATCTCAAGGCACTTTCCAAAGTCAAATTCAATCAGGTTATACAGGTTGGGTCAGATTATACAGATTGGTAAAAATTAATTTCCTGTCTAAGGGAACCAGTTGTTTGCATCAAAGTCCCGACAAGCAGCATTCGCTCCTGGAGAAGCGTAGAGCCACAGGGAGAGTCGTCTGCATTGTCCATGGCTTTGCAGCAATCCCTTATACTGAGCATGCATGAAGCGACGGTGGAAAGAAAAACTCCCCTTTAACGGGAAGGAAAACCCTCCAGCAGAACCAGGCTCAGTATGAACGGTCATCTGCCTCGACTGAATGGGGGTTAGAGAAGACAGACCAGAGACACAATAAGAGAGACAAACAAGCACAGAAGCACACATTGATCCAGTAATCTGTTCTACATTAGATGGTAATAGCAGTGATCTGTCTTCCCTGAATGATGTCACAGCTAACAGAACGCCAGACCAGGTGTACCTACTATCAAGAAAAAAAGAGAGAGAACAACAAGTTAAAAGCTAAAATGACAAGAAGCAATGCAAATTGGAGAACTGGGGACGTCATGTGTCGGTGGGCGGAATACTTTGAAGTCCTCCTTAATCCCACCAACATGTCTTCCATTGAGGAAGCAGAGCTTGGGGACTCTGGGTCGGGTTCTCCCATCTCTGGTGCTGAGGTCACCGATGTGGTTAAAAAGCTCCTCGGTGCCAAGGCCCCGGGGGTGGATGAGATTCGCCCTGAGTACCTTAAGGCTCTGGATGTTGTGGAGCTTTGTTGGTTAACGCAACTCTGCAACATTGTGTGGACATCGGGGCAGTTCCCCTGGATTGGTAGACTGGGGTGGTGGTCTCCCTATTTAAAAAGGGGGACCGGAGGGTGTGTTCCACCTACAGAGGAATCACACTCTTAAGCCTCCCTAGTAAGGTCTATTCCGGGGTTCTGGAAAGGAGGGTCCGTCGTATAGTCAAATCTCGGATTCAGGATAGAGCAGTGTGGTTTTCGTCCTGGCCGTGGAACACTGGATCAGCTCTACACCCTCAGCAAGATCCTGGAGGGTGCATGTAAGTTTGCCCAACCAGTCTACAGGTGTTGAGGGGATCCGTTTTGGTGGCCTTAGGATTGCATCTCTGCTATTCGCAGATGACGTGGTCCTGTTGGGTTCATCAGGGCGTGATCTACAGTTCTCACTGGAGCGGTTCCAGCCGTGTGTGAAGCGGCCGGGATGAGGATCAGTGCCTCCAAATCTAAGACCATGGTCTTGAGCCGGAAAAGGGTAGAGTGCCGTCTCCGGGTTAGGGAGGATGTACTGCCGCTAGTGGAGGAGTTTAAGTATCTTGGGTTCTTGTTCACAAATGAGGGTAAGATTGAGCGGGAGTTCGACAGGCGGATTGGTGCGGCGTCTGCTATGAAGCGGGCGCTGTACCGGTCCGTTGTGGTGAAGAGAGAGCTGAGCCAAAAGGCAAAGCTCTCGGTTTACCGGTCGATCTATGTTCCTACCCTCATCTATGGTCATGAGATTTGGGTCATGACCGAAAGAACCAGATCCCAGATACAAGCGGCTGAAATGAGTTTTCTCTGTAGTGTGTCTGGGCTCTTCCTTAGAGATAGGGTGAGGAGCTCAGTCATCCGGGGAGGACTCAGAGTAGAGGCGCTGTTCCTCCACGTCGAGAGGAGCCAGTTGAGGTGGCTCGGGCATCTGGTCAGGATGCCTCCTGGACGCCTCCCTGGTGAGGCGTTCCGGGCACGTCCCACCGGGAGGAGACCCAGAGGAAGACCCAGGACACGCTGGATGGACTATGTCTCTCTGCTGGCCTGGGAACGCCTTGGGATTCCCCCGGGGGAGCAGGCCCAAGTGGCTGGGGAGAGGGACGTCTGGGCCTCCCTACTGAAGCTGCTACCCCCACGACCTGACCCCGGATAAGCGGAAGACGATGGATGGATAGATGGATGGATGGATGGATTGATGGATGGATGGATAGATCGATGGATGAAGAAGAATGGACGGAATGTTAAACAATGTGTCGCATTTGACTGGGCCCGATTCGGAAAAAGTAAAGAAAAATAGATTTTCACATGCACTTTTCTGAAACAAAGAGGGCAGACCTGCAGTCAGAGCGGCTGTCAGTCAATATGCAGCAGCTTCCCATTCCATTAAAAAATGTAAAAAACTTAAAAAATTTCCGATTGTGACCTCAGGTACCGTTTCTAAACCCTCAACTCTTTTGGTACCAGACCACAAAGAAAGGTTGCAAGGATTAACAGAGGCACAGGTTCAAATTGAATACACTTTATTGGTTTTACAAGACAATGGGAACAATTTACGTGTGTTATCGTGCAGGGAAGAATAACCACCTTAACACGGGCGCCTATGCTGGCCTGGAATCCTGATAGCTAAGAGGAATAGTTAAAAACCCCAATTGAATTAACTAGACTAATTGGAGGAGAACTACTAAAGAAAACAAACGAAATACACCTTGGTGTCTCCCAACAAAAACACACTCACTCCACGAACCCTAGTGCATACTACACAAAAGAAAAGAACTCTCCTCCCACTAGTTCCCTCAATCCAATCTAAATAAAACCGGCACAGGACCCAGGGACAGCATAGGACCTCAGGTGAGATAAAACCAGCCCGGGGAGCTAAACAATAAAAACTCTCCCCTGCATTTTATTAAAACTAGGAATAAATAGCTAAAATAGGGTCTGAGTAGTGATTAAAACAGTGAATAAAAACACAACTGAAACAGTAGCAGGCCAACCTGCACACAAATGAAGTCGCATTAGACCAGCACCTTAACCATCCAGGTAATAAGGGACTGCCTTCTTTTACATCTCCAAGGTGCAACCCAGTCCACTGCAGTCTATGCGTCTCTCTATTACAGCATTGCCTAAAATGATCAAAACAAAAGGGCTCAACCAAATCATCCTGCAGCCACCTCACACTCAATAGTAACCATACCTTTGCAGGAATCCTTGCCTCAGATGTGATCTCCTCACCAATCTAACCCCCTTTAAATGAAAAAGCTGATTACCTGCCTTGTTAATCACCAGCTGTATGCTATCGAAGCGACCTCCATATATGGGCAGGAGGAAGAGTGTGCAGCACCATGCTTTATGGCCAAAGTGCCCCGGCTACACCATTCCATCCATCCATCCATCCATCGATTTTCTATACCCGCTTTTCCGTACAGGTGTTGCGTCGAGCTATATCTGGTGGGGAAACACAGCTTGACGTAACACAGGATCATGGGGGGCTGGTGACTCTCCGGCAGTCAATAGGCGAGAGGCGGTCCATCCTGGACAGGTCTCCAGTCACAGGGCTAAAATATAACCGTTTTATTAAACTTCAAAAACGGATTATTCTAATTGTGCGTTCTGTATTAAATTAAAATGTATGTTGTACTGCCCCCTCTCCCATGACATCTCAGGTGTCCACTAAGTGTGGAGCCTCCAGCTGCCGGCGGAATCCACGGGCTCATCCCCGCGGCTCCGGCATTGTGGCTGTTGGCGGGTTTCCTTTGTTGTCTCTCCACTTCCCTTGGTTGGGGAGGCAGATTTCATGTGTTGGTCCCTCTTGGGCACCTTTGCTGTGGGGGTTCCTTGGGGCATCTGGGGTTTCGGTTCCCCTGGCGTCTGCCTCGGTGCTCTGAGGGGCGGGTCTTTGGCTCCTTACAACGCTATTGAGCAATTTTCTCATGGATAAACCTTTCATACACAAGCACACTCTGACAAACACGTGCAAAGGTGCTAGGATCCAGGTAATTACATACTCACTTCCATACAGAAAACCCATATCATTATCTTCAGCTGTCATTTTATACATATCGTATTGATTAATACTGTATATTCTTCATGTCATGATTTGTCTTCAACAAACTCAGAACCACACACACGGAGCTAAAATTGAGAGTTTATTGCAAGGAAGATGGATAATGACAGATGAAACCAGAGAAGCAGGACAGGACTGGAACAGGGGTGTAGCTGTGAGCAGGAGCTGAAGGCCCAGAGAGAGTCCTTAAAAGCTGAGCACTGGAGCACAGAGGAGGCAGGAGACCCAGCGGCTAGCAGCACAGCAGAGGCAGGAGAATCCAACAGCTAGCAGAGGCTAGGGACAGAGAGGTGGGAGTATATGTCCAGGAGGTGAAGCACAGTGATGACAGGTGAGTCCAAAACACGGTAGAGGCAACTGGAACAGAGAGGTGGCAGAAATAATCCAGAAACAGGTGGAGACTTAACATGAGACTCAGAGGTGGCAGAATAATCCAGTTACAAGCTGAGCATCTCAGAACACTCAGGCCAACAGACTAGCCCAGCAGAGGCACTCAGGAGGACATTAGCTGAACAACATTCCCTCATTCAGAACCATGATTCCGGTTTACAAGAACTTAGCAACCGTCAAGCAGAAACTAACCACCGCCTTGAAGAATTAACTAATTTTTTACAAGATTCTTTTCGACAGACCTCTGCTCCCGCCCCAACAACAGTTCATGCTTCCGCCTCCAGTCCTGAGACTCAAATCCAGTCCAGGTTTTCTGATTTTAGGCCACCCAATCATGATAAATTTTCTGGTGAAATAAGCAAATGCAGAGGTTTTCTGTTACAGTGCTCTTTAATATTCAACCATTCTCCCCAGAGTTTTGTCCATGATAGTGCTAAAATTTCCTTTGTTGTTTGTCTATTGTCTGGTCGAGCCTTGGATTGGGCTGAAGCCAGATTTCCCACGCCCACTGATTTGGGCTGTTCTTTAGATGAATTCCTGAAGGAATTTAAACAAGTCTTTAATCAAGACACAGACAAGACGTCCACTTCTCGCGAATTGTGGACTATTAAGCAAGGGCAAAGGACGGTAGCAGATTTTGCTATTGATTTCAGAATAAAAGCAGCCGCTTCTGGTTGGAATGCTACTGCATTAAAGCGTGCCTATTTTCACGCCCTCAATGAGCAAATAAAAGATGAATTAGCCACATTAGATGAGCCTCAGACATTGGAAGAATTAATAGAACAAACCATTCGTCTCGACCATAGAATTCACTCTCGTACTAGGGAGAAAAGCAAGAGGAGCTTGGTTTTAAAACCAACCCCTTTTTCCCCGGTGACTCGATCTTCCTCTCCTCCTCAGAACGAAATTGATCCTGAACCTATGCAAATAGGACACACACGTTTAACCCCAGAGGAGAGACAGAAGAGAATGATTTCCCGTCTTTGTCTTTATTGTGGTGCTGCCGGGCATTTCATAGCCAATTGTCCTGTCCGGTCAAAAGCCTGGGTCCGTCAGTAGAAGCGAGGAGATTGGCGGACCATATTCAGAAAGAAAAATCTCCTCGCCTCATGCTACCAGCTACCCTGTTTAAAAATAACCAATTTATCACTCTCTCAGCCATGGTCGACTCTGGTTGTGAGCAAAATCTTATTGATTCATCTTTTGTTCAGCAAATGTCTATAGAAGTGCTTCCCCTGGCTTCACCTCTCCGTGTCTCCGCTTTAAATGGTAAAGCCCTTCCCCAGATAACACACAGAACCAGGCCCATAGAGTTAACTATTTCTGGCAATCATAGTGAACATGTCTCATTTTTTGTTTTTCCCACGGCTAACTCTCCCATAATTCTGGGATTTCAATGGTTACAACAGCACAACCCTAACATAAACTGGTCAGAAATGCATGTCGAATCTTGGTCTGCAAAATGTCATTCAACCTGCCTTCGTTCAGCAGTTCCTCCAGATACTTCACCGGCAGACGTGCAAGAAGCTGACCCTCCAGATCTCTCCACCATTCCTGTTGAATATCAAGACTTAGCACCTGTTTTCAGTAAGACTAAAGCTCTTTCTCTCCCACCTCATCGCCCCTACGATTGTGCAATAGACCTTCTCCCCGGCGCTCCCCTACCCAATAGCAAGCTGTATAATATTTCTCTCCCCGAACGAGAAACTATGGCGAAATACATCAAGGACTCTTTGGCCGCTGGAATCATTCGCCAATCTTCCTCTCCTCTAGGTGCTGGATTTTTTTTCGTAGGCAAGAAAGATGGATCCTTGAGGCCGTGCATTGACTACAGGGGTTTGAACCAAATAACCATTAAAAACAAATACCCTCTGCCTCTTCTCTCCTCAGCATTTGAACCTGTTCACGGAGCTACCATTTTCACTAAGCTTGACTTAAGAAATGCTTATCACCTTCTCCGGATCCGCCAAGGGGATGAGTGGAAGACCGCATTTAAGACACCTATTGGACATTTTGAATATTTAGTCATGCCGTTTGGCCTGTCTAACGCACCGGCTTTTTTCCAAGCTTTAGTTAATGATGTCTTGAGGGATTTTCTCAATGGTTTTGTGTTTGTTTACCTCGATGACATTTTAATCTATTCCAAGTCCCTGTCTGAACATAAACAACATGTCTGTCTGGTTCTGCAACGCCTCCTGGAAAATAAGTTCTACGTAAAAGCTGAAAAATGTGAGTTTCATCAGCAAGCAGTCTCCTTCCTGGGTTTCATTCTCGAGGGCGGACAGGTAAGACCAACAGAGGAAAAGATTACTGCTGTTTTGGACTGGCCCATCCCTGAGACACGAAAGCAACTCCAAAGGTTTCTGGGTTTTGCTCATTTCTACCGTCGATTCATATGCAACTATAGCCAGACAGCATTACCTCTAACTGCTCTAACCTCTACCAAGACAACATTTGTTTGGACCCCAGAAGCAGATCAGGCTTTCAAGAAACTGAAGGACCTTTTTTCTAATGCCCCTGTTCTTGTCCAACCTGATCCGAGTAAACAATTCATTGTGGAGGTTGATGCTTCAGACACCGGAGTTGGAGCCATCCTTTCTCAAGTTTCAGATCAAGACAACAAGACTCACCCATGTGCCTTCTTTTCCCGAAGACTGTCACCTGCTGAGCGCAATTATGACGTGGGTGACCGTGAGCTGCTAGCCATCAAGCTCGCGTTGGAGGAGTGGCGGCATTGGCTGGAGGGCGCTGAGCATCCTGTGCTGGTTTGGACTGATCACAAAAATCTATCTCACATTCAATCTGCTAAAAGACTCAACCCTCGTCAGTCCCGTTGGTCATTATTTTTCTCCCGTTTCAACTTGTCAATCTCTTACCGACCGAGTTCTAGAAACATCAAACCTGATGCTCTTTCCCGTATGCACTCCCCAGATAACTCTCAGAAGGAACCTGTCACCATCCTACCTCCCAGTTGTGTGGTTGCCTCTGTTACCTGGGAGATTGAGGATCTTATTTGTCAAGCTCAACTAACTGAACCTCCCCCTGATTCAGTTCAGGTCCGTCCAAGCCCGACTCATCCACTGGATTCATTCAGCTAAGTTTTCAGCTCACCTTGGAGTCAGTCGCACTGTCGCTCTCGTCAGTCGTAGGTTCTGGTGGCCATCATTACACAAAAACATCAAAGATTACGTCCTTGCCTGCCCCGTCTGTGTCAGAAATAAATCATCTCACCAACCTCCTTCCGGTCTCCTGCAACCTCTTCCCATCCCTAAGCGGCCGTGGTCCCACTTATCCATAGATTTCGTCACAGGGCTGCCCGTATCTAAAGGTATGACCGCCATCTTCACCATTGTAGACCGTTTTTCTAAATCTTGTCACCTTATTCCACTTAGGAAACTTCCGACAGCTTTCCAGACTGCCCAGCTTCTAGTCAAACATGTTTTTCGACTTCACGGAATTCCCCAAGAGATACTCTCTGACCGCGGCCCTCAGTTCATGTCCCAGGAATGGAAGCATTTTTGTTCTGCTTTGGAAGCTAAAGTCACACTCACGTCTGGTTATCACCCCCAGTCTAATGGTCAATCGGAGCGAATGAATCAAGAACTCGAAGCAACCCTCAGATGTTTGACTTCCACTAATCCCGCTGATTGGAGTCTCTACCTTCCCTGGGTAGAGTACGCTCATAATTCTCATGTTTCTGTTGCAACTGGTTTTTCACCCTTTGAAGTTTCCTTAGGCTATCAACCACCCCTTTTTCCATCAGATGAGAAGGATATCTCTGTCACTTCAGTACAACACCACATCCGACGCTGCAGGAAGATTTGTAACAGGACCACCAGAGCTCTCAATCACACTGCTGAACAGAACCGACGCTACGCTGATCGCAAAAGGTCCCCGGCTCCACTGTATACCCCTGGACAAGAGGTTTGGCTTTCTACACAAGATATTCCGCTCAAATCTGTGTCTAAGAAACTCTCCCCCAGATTCATTGGTCCTTATGTAATTGAAAGTTATCAGTCCCTCAGCTGTCCGCCTCCGAATTCCATCATCCCTCCGCATTCACCCTACGTTTCACGTCTCCCGGATTAAACCTGTTCGCACCAGCCCCCTCCTCCCGCCCGAGACATAGAAGGATATCCGGTTTACACCGTCCGCCGGATTGTGGACTCCCGTCAACGAGGTCGTGGATGGCAGTACCTCGTCGACTGGGAGGGATACGGTCCAAAGGAGCGCTCATGGGTTCCTGGCTCCTTCATTCTGGACCCCTCTCTCATCTCCGACTATCGTTCTTCGCTTCCTTCATGCTCTTATGGGCCACCAGATGGTGGCCATTGAGGGGGGGGGGCACTGTTGGGATCTGGGGTTCTGGATTTTTCTTTGTGAGCTGTTTTGGCCATCACCCACCAGAGGGCGCCTAGAAGCTACAGGGGCACGGCCGCACACCTGTAACACATCATCTAATCATCCTGGAGCTTAAGAGGAGCGGACTGCCAGCAACTCATCGCCTGTGTTACGAACGTGAATCAGGCAAACCCAGTATTCAAACCAAACAAGTGAGGTGAAGGCAAAAAACAGGATTTTAATAATGAAAACAGGGACAGGCGGGCTCAATAGTCAAAAGGGCAGTCCAAAATCCGGTACACAAAAAGCAGTCCAAAATAGGCAGAGGTACAGACAGGGCAAAAGCAAGCTCGGATAACCATGGGACAGAATTAAGTCGGTAAACCGGTAAATCAGTCAGACAGGGCAGGAAAAACAGATCAGGGAACAGGCTGGCTCAGAATCAAAGGCAATCGGGTTTGCATCAACAGGTTACACAAGAAAGGAACGCTGGAACAAAACTCACCGTGGCTCGTTAATGATCTGGCGGAGAACTAAAGACTGAGGCAGAACTATATAGTGAAGTGCACAGGTGAAATGGAGTGAAAACTAATTACCGGGAAACAGCTGGAACTAATCAGAGGCAGGGAAGTGACTGACAGTGAACTGAACTGATAGGTTGGTGACTGCTGACAGGGGAGTGAGCTGGCAGGTGAACAGAACTGAGCTAAAAGCTTACAGAACCCTAACAGATAGTATAACACAAAGAACAAAATCAAACCACAACAAAACTCAAACTATTCCATGAATCAAAACTAAGACAGAACCTAAAATCATGACAGAACCCCCTCCTTAAGGCCGGATTCCAGACGGCCTAAAGCAAAAGAAGACAGACTAGATCGGGTGGGTGGAGGGAGGTGCAGGACGGAGGGCTAGAATCAAACAAATGTCCAAATACAAACTAAAACAAAGCAAGACGAATCAAGTTCTCAGGCGGGCGTCCAGGAGGACGGCCCCGACGAGTCAGGTTCTCCGGTGGACGTCCCGAAGGACGACCCAGGCGTGTCAGGTTCTCCGGCGGGTGTCCAGGAGGACGACCCAGGCGTGTCAGGTTGTCCGGCGGACGTCCCGAAGGACGGCCTCGGCGTGTCAGGTTGTCCGGCGGACGTCCCGAAGGACGGCCTCGGCGTGTCAGGTTCTCCGGCGGACGTCCCGAAGGACGGCCTCGGCGTGTCAGGTTCTCCGGCGGACGTCCTCGGCGTGTCAGGTTCTCCGGCGGACGTCCTCGGCGTGTCAGGTTCTCCGGCGGACGTCCCGAAGGACGGCCTCGGCGTGTCAGGTTCTCCGGTGGACGTCCTCGGCGTGTCAGGTTCTCCGGCGGACGTCCTCGGCGTGTCAGGTTCTCCGGCGGACGTCCTCGGCGTGTCAGGTTCTCCGGCGGACGTCCTCGGCGTGTCAGGTTCTCCGGCGGACGTCCTCGGCGTGTCAGGTTCTCCGGCGGACGTCCTAGGCGTGTCAGGTTCTCCGGCGGACGTCCTAGGCGTGTCAGGTTCTCCGGCGGACGTCCTAGGCGTGTCAGGTTCTCCGGCGGACGTCCCGGCGGACGACCCCTGTGAGACAGGTAATCCGGCGGGTGTCCTGTAGGACGGCCCCGGTTAGCAAAGATGTCCGGCGGCCGGTGGCGGAGCAGGTCTCTCGGAGACCGGCGGCAGAGCAGCAACCTCGGGGACCGTCGGTAGAACAGGACCCTCAGGAACCGACGTCTGAAGAGAGAGAGAACAGAACCTGCCGCCGGACTAAAGGCTGGAGACAGCGCCGAACTAAGAGCTAGAAGAGACGCCTGGCTAAAGAGTTCAGGAGGCGTCTGGCTACAGAGTTCAGGAGGCGCCTGGCTACAGAGTTCAGGAGGCGCCTGGCTACAGAGTTCAGGAGGAGCCTGGCTACAGAGTTCAGGAGGAGCCTGGCTACAGAGTTCAGTCGGAGCCTGGCTACAGAGTTCAGGAGGAGCCTGGCTACAGAGTTCAGGAGGAGCCTGGCTACAGAGTTCAGGAGGAGCCTGGCTACAGAGTTCAGGAGGAGCCTGGCTATAGAGTTCAGTCGGAGCCTGGCTACAGGCTTCAGGTTCAGTCGGCCCCTGGCTACTGGCTTCAGGTTCAGTCGGCCCCTGGCTACTGGCTTCAGGTTCAGACGGCCCCTGGCTACAGGCTTCAGGTTCAGACGGCCCCTGGCTACAGGCTTCAGGTTCAGACGGCCCCTGGCTACAGGCTTCAGATTCAGAAGGCCCCTGGCTACAGGCTTCAGGTTCAGACGGCCCCTGGCTACAGGCTTCAGGTTCAGACGGGGCCTGGCTACAGGCTACAGGTTCAGACGGGACCTGGCTACAGGCTACAGGTTCAGACGGGGCCTGGCTACAGGCTACAGGTTCAGACGGGGCCTGGCTACAGGCTACAGGTTCAGACGGGGCCTGGCTACAGGCTACAGGTTCAGACGGGACCTGGCTACAGGCTACAGGTTCAGACGGGACCTGGCTACAGGCTTCAGCTTCAGGTTCAGACGGGGCCTGGCTACAGACTTCAGGTTCAGACGGGGCCTTGCTACAGGCTTCAGGTTCAGACGGGGCCTTGCTACAGGCTTCAGGTTCAGGAGGCCCTGGGCTACAGGCTTCAGGTTCAGGAGGCCCCGGACTACAGACTTCCGGTTCAGGAGGCCCCGGGCTACAGGCTTCAGGTTCAGGAGGCTCCGGGCTACAGACTTCAGATGCTCCCAGACCCTTTAACACCCAGAACCTCAGCAGTAACCCCTCCAGAACATCCGACAAAGAGAGCCTGGTCAGCCACTTGGGAAATTGGCTGTCAAGCCAAAGGTGAGGGGGTAATAGCTTCAGAAGAGGTCCAGGGACCTCTAAGTCTCCATGGGGCTCTGGGTGCTTGTCTTCTCGGCGAGACCCCCGACGGAGCTTGTCGTTTGGATGAGGGCCGCGACGCCGCTTGTCGTCTGGGCGAGGGCCACGACGCCGCTTGTCGTCTGGGCGAGGGCCACGACGCCGCTTGTCGTCTGGGCGAGGGCCACGGCGCCGCTTGTCGTCTGGGCGAGGGCCACGGCGCCGCTTGTCGTCTGGGCGAGGGCCACGGCGCCCAGTGTCCCGATGAGCCCCCGAGTTGCGGCCTGAAAGAGGGCTCGTCTGAACCCCCTCATCGTGGACCAGTGGTAGACCCTCCTGGGTTCCCACGTCGCAGACTGTCGGCGGACCCTCCTGGGTTCCCACGTCGCAGACTGGCGGCGGACCCTCCTGGGTTCCCACGTCGCAGACTGGCGGCGGACCCTCCTGGGTTCCCACGTCGCAGACTGGCGGCGGACCCTCCTGGGTTGCAGCGTCTTGGGCCGGCTGCGGACCCTCCTGGGTTGCAGCGTCTTGGGCCGGCTGCGAAGCCTCCGGGGTTGCAGCGTCTTGGGCCGGCTGCGAAGCCTCCGGGGTTGCAGCGTCTTGGGCCGGCTGCGGACCCTCCGGGGTTGCAGCGTCTTGGGCCGGCTGCGGACCCTCCGGGGTTGCAGCTTCTTGGGCCGGCTGCGCAGACAGTGCTGCTTTATAGCTGCCGGAGGTCGGCACTGGAGCTGAGGTAGGGGGCGGGTCCTCTGGGACAGGTGCAGGTGCCGAGGCGTCGGCTGGACCCTTGGGGACAGGATTGAGTCCACTATAGAAACCCTGGAGAGCCGCTCTATAGTGCCCCTCGACCTCCTTTAATTTAGCCTCCAGCTCCTCTGAATACTGGCTGAAAAGAGCCTCCCTAAGGTCTTTAATAATAGGGGCAAAAGCTCTTAACTGGTCCTCCAGAGCCAGATCCTCAGCATCACGGGCGCCACCAGGAGGCGCTGTGGGCTGCTCAGCTCTGGGGAGCACCGGACTCCGATCCACTGGGCAGGAAGTGGCAACGGACGGGCGCGGTACTGACTCGCCTGTCGGCCGAACAGAACGGGTGAGGGAGCGACCCACAGGTTTCCGTCCCCTCCTCCGACGGCGGGACGGCAGGACTTGCTGGAGGTTTGATTCTGTCGGTAGAGCCGGGATCGGCGGAGCCCACAGCGTTCCCTGCATCTCCTCCTCTGGAGGGAGAGAGAGAAAAAGATCCGGGCGAAGATCCCGCACCACCTCCGCTTCGACCTCCATAAACAAAGTTGGGTCTGGATAAAACCCATGGGCAGAGCCGACAGCGGTGTCGCTGGGTGAGTGATCCCTTCTATTCTGAGCAGAATCTGAATTTGTGACAAAGAGCCCTCCCAATCGTAAGCTCGGAGCAGGCAGCGGGTTACTGCTGCTGCGGCTGCTGGAGAGATGGCGTCTGGGACCGATACCAGGGGGACAGAACGCCAATCTGGAACCCTCCCAAGCCATAGCGTGTGGAGGGAAAAAAAAAAAAACCTCTAAAAACTTGTTTGGCGATAGGTTTTAGGGGGCCAGATCATTCTGTTACGAACGTGAATCAGGCAAACCCAGTATTCAAACCAAACAAGTGAGGTGAAGGCAAAAAACAGGATTTTAATAATGAAAACAGGGACAGGCGGGCTCAATAGTCAAAAGGGCAGTCCAAAATCCGGTACACAAAAAGCAGTCCAAAATAGGCAGAGGTACAGACAGGGCAAAAGCAAGCTCGGATAACCATGGGACAGAATTAAGTCGGTAAACCGGTAAATCAGTCAGACAGGGCAGGAAAAACAGATCAGGGAACAGGCTGGCTCAGAATCAAAGGCAATCGGGTTTGCATCAACAGGTTACACAAGAAAGGAACGCTGGAACAAAACTCACCGTGGCTCGTTAATGATCTGGCGGAGAACTAAAGACTGAGGCAGAACTATATAGTGAAGTGCACAGGTGAAATGGAGTGAAAACTAATTACCGGGAAACAGCTGGAACTAATCAGAGGCAGGGAAGTGACTGACAGAGAACTGAACTGATAGGTTGGTGACTGCTGACAGGGGAGTGAGCTGGCAGGTGAACAGAACTGAGCTAAAAGCTTACAGAACCCTAACAGATAGTATAACACAAAGAACAAAATCAAACCACAACAAAACTCAAACTATTCCATGAATCAAAACTAAGACAGAACCTAAAATCATGACAGCCTGAGTGTTTGCCAGTAATGGTACTCTGAGCCCCCTGAGTTAAGACCTTTGCATTTCTTCTGAACCAGCTCTCAGTAACGGTTGTTGTTGCTTCTCTCTCTCTTAGGTGTTCCTTCGTGACACCGTGGTGCTTCCTAGTGAAGTCTCACTTCTGGCCTCCTGGATTCTCTTCCCTCGTGACGCCGTGGATTGCTACCCACTGGTTGCCCGAGTTCACCTTCACATCCACAGTTCTGGATTTCAAACATTACCTGGATTATCTGGCTGGCAGTCGGACTACTTCTCTGTGGCTCTACACATCTGAACTTACCTGTCCGCCCTCCAACGCAGTCACCACAGCTGGAACCTGGATAACTCAACAACAACCACAAACAAACTGGGACCTCAGATCCACAGAGCTCACCCCTTGGCTGAAGAAAGTCAGATTAAATTTGCTCCTTTGAAAGTCTTCTCCAACCACCCTAAAAACTCACCAAGTTCTTCTATTATTCTTCAGTGTACAGATGACTCCGTGAACCCGCCTGCAAGGACTCAACTCCTCCTTAAACCACCTTTGTAAAATAAACACATTTAACTGATTTCCTGTTCTCCTGGTGTTCTGCATGTGGGTTAAGAAATTAGAAGCCACAATGACAATGGGTGTCCTTTGAGGTAGGTAGTGTTTCTTCAGTAAATTGTTTCAAAAGATTGTGTGAGTGAGGGACTTTTTCTGGATGAAACTGAAAATATTTATGATCTTTGTAAGCTCTTATTTGCCAACGTATGTTTGTAATGCAGTAAAGAGATGCATGGGTCTGGAAAAAGTAGGTGCACACTAACACCCCTCCCACCACAGTCTCCTAAAATCCTTTGGGAAACATTGTAGATACACAGTTCATAGATCTGTCAGAACAGATTTCCATATTTTGTAAAAATGCAGGTAGACCTAAGGGGATCACTTTTTTTTTTAGTACTCTTCCTAAAAGTGTTTCTATATATGTCGATCTACTGAAATCTAAAATTCATGTTTTATTTTCAGAGTGAGAGGTGATCACGGAGGAGAAAATGTGGGGATTGCAGAATTTATCTTCTCAGTTCGTGGAACTGAGATTAACAGCTTCATTGCCGGAAAAAGCGTGCATAATCAGAGGTGAGATAATTTTGGAATCTTAGCAGTAGTATTATTAAAACTCTTGCAATCATGAAATGTGAAACAACATACAACACAAAATCTGTTGGACATGATCGTAAAAATTTAACAGAAGGGGGAAAAAAAACTTTGTGAATACTTGAAATTATATTATACCATGTCAGTTGATGGTTACGATATATCAAAAAAAAATGTAATAGCTGGAGTAAACTGCAGCTATTACATGCTGTCTTGGCACTGCAAGACAGCATTGATCCATTGCAGAAATCTGACTGTTTTGGAGCAGACATATATCTAAACACTGTCCAATATGTTGAAAACTTACTAGAAGCAAGATAGAAAATTGATTTGAAAACTTTTTTTTTTTTTTACAAGAAAGCAGTCAATTCAGTGAGTAGCTGTTGTGCTGCAATCGTTCCTGCTGGAGTTCAGGTAGTGAAAAACCCTTGGTAGCCATAGAAGGCACCTTCAGGTACCTTGTAAGAGCACAAAACACACCTGCAGGTTCTAGGGTTATCCTGAATCATTGGTGGAAAGGTTACTCTAACATCATGGCGCATTGACTCTATGTTATAGGGTGTGTGTTGTTTTCCACCTGGGGCTTACATTCAAGAAATCAAAGTAATAACAAAAAATGTATTTTTAATAACTACCATTGTCCCCATGATGGTGAAGGAAACACTTGGAATTGATCAGATAGATCAACCAGGGCAATCATGCTGCATAAAGAATCAGACCATAAAAGTGGCTGCAAAAATAATATTTTAATGCTGTTCAAAGGAATATAAATGGTTCACTTTTAATCATTTCAAATGTAGGAGTACAGTATTTTTTTATTAATCGCTAGAAGGGATCAGTGGTATTTGACACAATGGCTTTACCAAACCAACAGTCAAGTGTACACACTGTCATGTATAACAGACTACTGAACAAAGTACCAATGTTAGAGAAACTATTTTCTACCAAAACATCTGATCTTAGAGTTATTCAACAATTTATACTGCTAGTACAAACCATCTCTAGGGACATCTGAGCTTAATGAAATAAAAAAAAAATAAAGAAGCCCACAAATCTGTCCTTGCACTTACTTCAAGTAGGAAAACTAAAAACAGAGATGATCTTTATATGATCCACGCTCACTACACTGTGTAGGTGCATATAACAATATAAAATTACAAAATCAACAGTATCTCAAAAAGAGTATAGACATGGGGACATATCAAAACAGGCCAAAGTCACCAAATCAACTATAAAAAAATGAATCTCAACAGATGACTGTGGCTTAATGAAGTAGAATAATCAAACCCTGGAAACTAATTTGTACATAAATTAGCAGTGAATGGTGTTACAACTGACTCCATTTCTAAAGAAGGGCTAAGTACAAAACATTTGCCCCTAAACCAGTCCAAAACCAGAACTTATGGAGCTGAGTGCCATCATTAAGTCTTGGTGAAACATCTTGTAGGTCTGATAGTGGCTGGGGAGCTTCAACTTGAAGAAGCAGGCGAGAGCCACTGGATATGTTGAGGTTACAACCTCAACGTTGAGGTTTTTTGTTGGCAGTTCCCACCCGACCCAAAACTTCATCAGGTCACGCAGCACGGCTGGTGATGCTGTGGAAGAGAAATTTTGATTTGTGTGGTTTAAAAGTAGATGACAAATGTGATATATCAATGTGCTAAACTTCAAAATATCATAGTTCTGCTGTCTTACGTACAGTTACGTACGTTACAACTGCACAGCTCTTAGTAAACGTTGGCTGCCGTACAAAACTGAATAGACTGGTCACCGCATGTATTGCCTTGATAAATCCTAACTTGTGTTGACGCACTTACACATGTGCCTAAGACTGCAGGGTTCTCGCTAGTAAATTTCAGTCTAATGGACTGTTACATGAAAAGTTGCAAAAGTTAAGCCAAAATTAGACCGTTATAGTCATTAAAAATGAGCACAAGGGTTAGTACGACACAGATGTTTCAGAGCAACATCGAAAAGTCAGTAAAGCTCTTGAATGTGCATCATCACAACTATAAACCTCCCAAATCCTTTTAGGTAACGCTAGCTTTAAATAGCTTGATGAACTGCACTCTGCAACGCTCTACTGCGGGAAAGCATGCAGGGAAGTAGTGGGACAACACCAGCGTGCACAGCACACCCCTTGAAACAGAAAAACACGCGCACACCCCTGCCGCTGCCAGCGATTGACCGTTACACTGTAAAAGTTGTGACACTGGAATGCCTTTTGTTCAGATGTGGAAAAAACCAAGGAACATTCAGTTAACATATGGTTGTTTCCATCATTTTGGTGTTACACTATTGTATAAAGCTCAACATTTATTTCTTCTTCCCCTGTGCCAATATGAAGCACTCATGCAGAAGATAGAAAGGAGGGAAAGGAATATTACTGACAATACAGAATACAGGGTTTCCTCTATGATTTCCTAAAATCATGGTGGTGTTTATTATGTATTCTGAAGGTGTGGAGCCTTTCATTTTGATATGGCGGTGCGCCACAAACAATTACATGCAGTAGAAACCCTGCAATACAATATTAATGCCCATTTTAAACAGATTAACGAAAAATAAATTCACATAAACCTGGTGAATGTGAAAAACCATTTAATTACTTTTACAATTGGGATTTTATTATGAAACAGTTAAATAAAGATAAAAATTAATAGTAAGTAAAGAGACGATTTATTACCTTCCTCTATGAATTTTCTCAAAAATCCAGTGACAAGACTTATTTACTCCAAATGAACAGTCTCATCTTCATCTTCGTCACTGTCAAAGTTGGGTTGTGGCCAGGTAATACTTTGGATCACGGTCTACAAGGGATCATATATAAACATATGTCATATCAGGGTTATGTTAAATGTTGCAGTGTTGAGTATTCTCAAAAATGTACAGTGATATTTTATAACTGAATAACTAATTTGTGTCACACATGTTAAATGGCTTTTACTTCTATTGTGCTTTATCAAGTCCGATGACTCCAAAGTGCTTTACACTACAGTCAAACAGATGGACTACGTTTACACAGTAGGGAAATGTGACCCAAATACGATGCTTTTGCCCATATATGACCTTATCTGTCTTTTTCGTCGTAGTGTGAACGGCCCGATTCCTCACTTTTTCACCACCCAAAAAAATCCGATTTTTGCCACTTCCATATTTGGTATTAATTCAGATACATATCGGACACATTTCAAAACGTCCCCATCCAAACGAACATGTTGCATTTTATCCATCCTTCACTCATTACACGTCCACACACGGCAGTAGCGGTTAGCGCTCCCTAAAAGACCACTTTAACAGCTGTGCTAGTTTTTTCTTGCCTTACTTCTGTTGTTATGATGTCTTAATATTGCCAGCTACCATTGCGCAACATCTTTCTAATAATACAGAAGGACAAATCCCGGCTGGTATCCGCATTGTTTTTTTCCCAAGGTTTCTTTATTAAACAAAACTTTATTGAACACTTCTAGAAACCATTACATTCACCATTACTTCGGTAAACAGTGCACTGCTGTGTGACGTCTCTTTGTGTTATCTGCATGTGCGGGTAGCTTTGCGGTCATGAACCGTTCAGACAGAAGTGTGATGACAGTCACATTTAATGGTAGTATGAATGGTCACCTCCAAAAAAAATCTGTTTTCAGCAAAAACCCGATATTAAGCCTTGAGACCTGCTGGCCGTATTTACACGCTGACGGTGTTGACCTATGATTGTAGCTACAGCTTCCCTGGGCAGCAGTGCGGAGGAAGTGTCTTGCGCGACAACAAAACTGACTGTCAAAGTGTAAGATCGAACCAGCAACCCACCAATTACAGTAACGACAACATCTCACTGACTGTCATTACTTTTATGTAATGGGGCCCCATTGTCGCCCCATTACATATAAGTACCAAAACTTAAGAGATCACTAAAATAGGCCTTTTTAGATTTACACACCAAACAAAAAGATGAGTAAAACAATTTCCAAGTAAAACAATTTTATAAATCCAACACAAAAAACACAAAGGTGCGTGAAGCTTCTCATTTGACTCCCTAGGGAAAATGAAGGGGTGGACATCTGGCCTCTCTGTAAGGAGTTGCCAAATCCCTGTTTCTTTTAGACCCTTCCGTATTTGTTTAATTTGCTGTTTAACACGGCGAAGTACCTGCAGACAGAAGTGACAGAACAGAAATTGCAAGAGCATTATAACATAAGACAGTATGTAACACGAGTTACAAAACTAACATGCAATATATATAGTGACAAGGTAATTTATGAGATAATTACTGCATGTGAGAGCAGTTCCTGGAAGAGCCAGACATGGGTGGTAGAGGTTGGATATGGAAGATCCCAGAAGAGGCAAAGATCCATCACTTTGGATTTTTCTTCTGCAGTAAGTTCATCATTTTTCAGCTAAAGTAGGAACACGTTCACCAAAAGTTGAAAGCACAGAATGGATAGAACGGATAGTACATGTAAAATACCAGGTTATACATTATTAAATGTTTGACATTAACATAAATGTAATAATTTATGTGCAATTTGATAGCAGGTTACTCCCCATACCAATTGTTTCACGATGCTCAATATCAGGACAGTCCTCCAGGGTGAGAGCTGATGCTGCAGTGTCAGTGCTCCCACCAGTCAATAGGGTCACCACAGGCAAACTGAGTCCAGAGAAGCTGAACCCACTGTGTAGGAAAGAATGACCGATCATACGACCTGCCATCTCAAACAGGTTGCTCTCCCGCAGAACAGCAGCTGCAGAGGGAACCAGGTGTTCTTTTTCGCCCTCAAAAAAGGGTTGTTGTAGCAGCAGACCCTTTATTTTAAAAAAAAAAAGGCAAGAAAATTACGCAATAAGAAAGCGTGCTTAATCACAGGCCCAAATCTACTATGAAGTTTTAGGCCTGTTAATTTTAATTATATTGAAAGATATTGTTGATTAAAGTAGAGTTTACATGTCAATGTAACTGAATGTGTGGAACTGAGGGTCCAGGCAATTCTTCTCCTCTTGGGGAAATGGCTGCTTCCCTTGGTCGAGCACAGTTCAATCTTAGAACAGTCCAAAAGAAAATTAACATCAAAACATTGTTTGGAAGAATGGGAAACGAAATGACCACATAATGGGCTTGTAGTAGCACATATTTATCCATCCATCCATCCATCCATCCATTTTCTGAACCGCTTTATCCCTCATGGGGTCGCGGGGGTTGCTGGTGCCTATCTCCAGCATTCTCTGGGCGAGAGGCGGCACATATTTATATCAAACTAAAAAAAGGATGGAGATAGTTATAGAATTAACATAAAAATTGGTGCATAATATGTTTTGTCACTTGACAAGAATATTTTCGCTCAGATGCACCAAAAACCAGAAGCTCCACAGCCCTTCCAATATAAAAAAATATTTCCCTTAATAGTCCCAGAGCGGAAATGCGTTTTCTGCTTTTAACCCATCCCTAAGGGAGCAGTGTGGAGCCGACACTGAGTGGCGCACGTGGAGCAATCTGTGAGCAAAGGTCTTGCTCAGGGACCCAGAGTGACAGACCAAGTTTAGAACCACCAACCTTCAGGACTTCTCCAAGACACAAACGCCAGCCTCTCTAACCTCTAAGTCACCACTCATGTGAATACATGTCACCTTGTTTTTATTTCCTTATTTAACGGTATTTCTCTTAGAATTCTTACATTGGTGGTCAAATGAAAGACGACGCTCTTAACCCATGTCCACCTTCTCACTCAGAACATGTTATATCCTTCTATTAGTTACCTGAATCTATTATGCTGCGACCAGACCAAACGCCTTTTGAACGTCAAAAAGGCGTCCTACGCCTCCACTTGGACGCTTACGCACATAAGCCTCCGCGCTTATGTGCGTAAGCGCTGTCTCTGGATTCAACAGGAGCTGCGCACTGACAAGGGTCGCTTTCAGTGCCATTTATGTTTCACCCAAGCCCAATTTGACAACCTGCTGACCAGCATTGGTGCCTGCATTTCCAGCCAGAACACTAAATACATGTGCCCCATCTCCGATGAAGAGTATCCATTTGTCTCAGTAAAGTGCTCACCTCGATGTCAATTTTTTAGTGATAAGAAGAAACAATATTTTTCCTGTCAGAAAATTCCCAACTACATCACAAAGCGGAGTTTCTCTGATTTGGTTTGACGCGTCCAGCTGCAAAAGTTCAGATTTTTCAACTCGTCTGCTGCATTAGAGGCTCTTAAAGCACGTCAGTCCAAATAGGCAGCATGAAACACACGGAAAGCTTCAAAACACGCAGTGCAAGATGCGCCACAGGACCTATCAACGCGCACTGAGTATGTAAACCTGATGCCCTTGATGCTCAAAAGGCACTGGGTCTGAACACAGGATTAGACATAGACTTCATACCTGTCATCACCACATGTGCTTGCATGAGATGAGATATCATCAGCTGGGTAAAATCCAAAACAGATTGGGCAACCCTGCCAAGAAATGTCAATACAATTCCTACATCAATTATTATAATAGTGTATATCTTTTAGGCACATCTTATAGACAAGTTATATTCACTATTTCCAAGACATCTGTAAAATCAGTAAAAAAAAAAACATCAGAAAAAATCATAATGCTTTCTTCCTAAATAGCAAAGAAACAGAAAATAAACCAACTATTACCCCAAGAATTCATCCAAGGCTATGGCAGATGACACTGGTTGCTCAAGAACTGAACAATCTTCGATAGGTGTCCCAGCTGCACTCTCCTAAAAGGTACACACACATTTTGGAAAGTGATTTAAATAAAAGAAAAGAAAAATAAGATGAATGTTGTAATACAACTTACAGTCAATGTGCCATTGCATCCCTCAACATGCAATGGCAACAGCTGCAAAGGCATTTGAGTGCCACATGTGATGCATTTAGACTGTGGCATTTTGGCAAACTCTACTGACTCATTGGAAAGAGGTTGAGTAGATAGCTTCTCCTGTAGTGGAACTACAAACACTATGTTTTTTCCATTGTTGGATGCTGATTTAAGAAGCCTTGTGGAGTAACCCTCAGCATCAGTTGGTATTATGGACCACCTATTTTAAAATGAAAAAGAAAAGTAAGAGACCTTTAAACCTTGCACCCAAGTTAGATTTTTTTGTCTGGCAATCAAGTCATAGTACTGTCTTCTACAACTTGAATTGGAATGAATGTTAATTCAAAGCTGGATAACACAACACACGTCTATGGTTTTGAAATTGACAAAGATTAACCAATATATTTTGCGTAATTTAAAATTTAGAAAGGTTCTACCTGTAGACTTAAAAAACATCCAGCCTCCTTGTAAGGTCTTCAGTTTAGGAAATTCCTCCTCAAGAAGAGCCACAATCATAAAAAGTAATATAAGATTTACTATTCTAAAAATAAGTAACATTTCAACATTTAACATTTTAATAATTAACATTACCTCGTCATGTTTCAGGTTGTCTTGTATGCTTAATATTCTTTTCCCAAGGCCAGCATGCGCAAGTTCCAGCTCTTCTGAGACCTTTGGTGTGAGCTGACTGGGTTCCGAAAGAACATACAGAGAAAAGTCTGTATGCAGGGGTTGAAAACCGTCGTCTTCCTCTTGGCTGATCAGTGTTAAACATATTGGGGAACTGCCTGATGTGGGAAAGACCAAAAGATTGGTAGGAGGACCAAAAAGCTTGTTTTGCTTACTTCGGCTCAATAAGTTAAATACTACATGTCTCAATAACACAGTGTACATTACTGTTCCATACACCAATGTGCAATGTGTCAGAAGAATATCACTTACTGTCAGGAAAGTGAACAAGTTTTACTTATATGATGCTTTAGCTACATACCAAAAACTTTGCTGGACAGAATGCAGGCCCTTTTTGTTGTTTTTTTTTTTATCTTAAAACACTATTGAGAATTTGAATGACAACATCTTGGTGCGATAAAATGTTAAACTCTGGCCTATAATGGCTAAATCACTAATCATAACGTCCTGATCTTTACATCGTGTGGAAACAAATGTGTAAATAAATAGAAATTTCGTGCCGAAATTTTTATTTTGCCTCTTAAACAAAGATAGACATGGTATTAAGCATGTACATATAAAGTAATAATAATTTTACATTTTTAAGGACAAAAAAACAAATGAATAAGCATTAAAGTATAAACCCATATACTAGATGCAATGACAGCCCATGACATATAGATAGGTACTTAAAAACATAAAGCCTTTTTGTTGCAAAAGGAAAGGTTAAAATTGGGTCTAGGGATGATAAAGATAACATTATTATACCCCCCCCCCCCTTTTTTCGGAGGTCAGATTCCCAACCCAACCACACAGATTGAAATAACAGTAGCAAAGGCATTGTAGATAAGGGATTATGCTGTTTCTTAATACTTTAATAGGAAATGTAGAAATAAAACGTTTAAATAATCACCTTTTCATGGCCTGTCTCACCCTAGCTTCGCTAACCGGCAGAGGAGAACTGCCTCTAGCCCTCACTGCTGCACTCTCTCTTGCTGTGTTTGGGTCCAAGGACAGCTCCCTGGCCAGTAATTGCACAAAAGCCCGAGCTGCTACCTCGGCTTGAGGCGACAGACCCTGTCAAACATTCACTTTCTTCACAATAGTTCACACTTTCTGGAAAGATATTAGCTAGAGTGTGTGTATATATATACACACACACACACACAGATGTGTGTGTGTGTGTGTATATATATATATATATATATATATATATATATATATATATATATATATATATATATATATATATACACACACACAGATTGCTGTGTATTAATGCACAAAGATAACATTTTTGGAATAAATTTGTCCATATTGTGCACCAAAATGTCTGATTTACAAGCACAAAATATGGATGACTGGGATTTGAGCGCATACAAACATTCTCAATATGAATCCTCCAAGTTAATCTCTCATCCAATCACATTCCAACTAATTTTACACTGCTTGAATTTTCTGATCTTAAATTTGCAAACGCTTCACTGGAATCATCTTTGTTATACCCAAATATCATGTATTTAGTTTTGTTAATGGATCCTTTAAAACCCAGTCATTAGCCCATACAGTCACATCGCCTTTCTTATATCGCCTAAACCTACTCCGATGACACACAAAGTTTTAATTTTTCAATAACTCTGTTGGACACCGTCTTGATTTCCCATAACCTCTTGTTTTTAGTTCTATTCCTCGTCTCACCGAGTCGCTGTTATTCCTCTTTGAAAAATGTTATTCTTGTTTCTTCTTGGGTACAGCCTGTGATGAAGCACAGCATGCAGCTGCTCGGGAAGCCATTTCCATTCATCAACATCTTGTCGCCGTCTACGTCAGAGCACACTAGTTCTAAAACTATTAACCAGTTTGCTTTTATCTAATTAAACGCTGGAGAGGTTTTGATTGGTTTCTAAGCAATCGAACCGTTTTCTGTTATTTTGTCCTATTTGTTGTCTGCTTCACAAAATAAAATACAATCTTCAAAGTTGTAGACACAGAGCAAACTCTCAAATCCAGTCCATTTTAATTCCCGGTTTGAGGCAGCAAGACAAGAAAAATGCCAAGGGGGGAAATACTACCACCCTGAAGCACCTGGAGCCTGCACAGCATGCAGCAGTCAGCACCATGCTTCATAGTGATGGAAGGTGCTCTGTGTATGCTAAACTGTTTTGGATTCGCATAAGAAGAACGATTGTAAAAGCTGCTGATGAAAACTGTCAGGGTTTAGGTTTTGATCAGGCTTTTGTTTACTATTTTTTCACTTTTTCCTCCTTGTTTGGGTTTTAGTTATGATTTGACTTTATTTTCTGTTAGTTTTCAGCTCCTCCTCACTTAAGTTTTCTCTTCACTCCCTCTGCAGTCAGTCACAGCTGTTAGTCATTAATCAGCCAGACTCATTTCACCTGCCAGCCTCCCTACTTAAGCCTCACTCTGCTTCCACTCCTCTGCCGGTTCGTCATCGTTCTACACCCTCCCCATGCCTGTCAACCTGTGTACCTTTTGGAACCCTGCCACTTCTGCTGCTCTTTTAAGGTTAGCCTTGCTGCCTTGTCTCTAAGAAATTTGTGGACACAGCGGCCTGTCTTTGAGAAGCTGTGGCCAAGTTCTCCGCCGAGCTGTGGATTCTCTGCCGAGCTGAAAGACCTGCTGCTGTGCTCAGGCTAGCTCTATGCCGAGCTGTGGACTCTGCTGTCTGCCTCTAGATCCAGGTGCTCTCTCTCGGGGCCGTCACCTCCTGCCATCACCTACACCCTGGTACCTGTGCAGTCCTGTCTCTCTGGTCTACCATCCATATCCCTTCAACCCTTCAATAAAGACTTTTCATTTTAAGTTCTGGGTTCATCCATAGACAAATCGTGACAAAAACGTTTAGATTTGCAGATCTTCTTTCACATGTTTGCTAAACATCCTTTCTGGTGAAGTTTAGTGTGTGTCTTCCAATGAAAACAGGAGCCACCTTTCTCTAAACCTGATGAGTTTATTCTATTTTATGACTTAAGGTTGGCTGTCAAAGGGAACCTATGATTAGTGATGGGTCGATGAGGCGTCATGAAACGTTTCGACACATTGCCACTCTGTGCCGATACTGTGTCACTGAATACTGACACCTGCTGGACCTTAAAAATCCCTACAGGCAACCCGGTTGACAGAGTTAACTGACACTGATTTGATGACCAAGTATACACAATACAATTTAAATCATTGTATGTTGCATTGTATTATTTTATATTTTCATTTGAATTAAACATATATTTGATTTTTTTTTAGATACAGTCAATAAATAATGTGAAGGAGGATGCTTGTGGACTGGCTTTTTTATTTTTTACAAATGGTTGATCGGGCGCTGTGTTTAGTTACCTGACTGATATCATCTGTTCTGAAATCGGACATGCTGAGTATGACAAAGGGAAGAAAACTACTCAGAGTAGCAGCTTTCTACTCAGTGTAAATCAGCCGTTTTTTCTGAAACGACGCTCAGAACAAAGACGCACAGCGCAACCCGCCCAACCATAAAGGCGTCTGCCCAACCCATCAATCAGTGGTGCGCTCCGATCAGCACCTTGCGCTCACAGAGCGAGACTGTGGTACACCATCACACCAGAGTTGCAAAATGGTTAAAAATTAACCATTATTAACCGTTATTTTGTTTACAGTTCAGCTTGGATTTTATTTACTGCGCAGCATAGCTTTGCTGTGCGCGCTGCTGTGCGCGAATGCACACGCGTGCAGCTTGGAGGGAACAGAAACAGTTTGGCGCGTCAGTCAGTTCGAAACAGGTGCTGTATTGGTCACGTGACCGAAACAGTTCCTGTATCGGTCACGTGACTTTTCCGTAGCAATACACACATCGACACGGGTTTCGCTCTATGAGACCGACACATGCGCCGACGCATTGGTGTTGCCGGACCCATCACTACCTATGATCTTTAAGGCTTTTTCAGAGAAACTTCTTTATTTTTCGGTGGGCTTGCTTTTTGTCAGGTATGTTATGGCCGTACACTGTATTGGTTTTAGTTTTTGCAAATTTATTTAAGGATGGGATAATCAGAGATGTTCTGTCATTCTTTTTCTAACCTAACCAAAATTTCTCCATTATTTTGTCCCTGCCTCCTTTTCCTTCATTGAACCCCTTGTCAACCGATGTTGCTGATCTTTGAACTTTTCCTAACAGTTTTAAATACCCTTTACATTACTGTACTGCGGCCCATTACATGCATTTCCCCAAACATTTATTTTAGAAAGCATGTAGTAAACAGTTTTTCAAATCCAGGAAAATGCCTCCTCTCTAACGTAGAAGGTATCCCTGGATCAGTACTTTGTGCCCTTTTGTGTCTCTGCTCTGTCTTCTATAACCCCCAGTGGGTTGAGGCAGACACTGAGCCTGGTTCTGCTGGAGGTTTTCCTCCATGTTAAAAGGGAGTTTTCCTCTCTACTGTCACTTCATGCATGCTCAGCATGAGGGATTGCTGCAAAGCCATCAACAATGCAGACAACTCTCCCTGTGGCTCTACGCTCCTTCAGGAGGAGTGAATGCTGCTTGTCGGGACTTGATGCAACCTGCTGGGTTTCCTTAGATAGGAAACTTTCTGACCAATCTGTCTGGATGATTTGATTGAATTTGACCTTGTAAAGTGCCTTGAGGTGACGTGTGTTGTGAATTGGCACTATATAAATCAAATGAAATATAATTAGTGTATATGCAGTTTGTACCAACCTGCCAGGGTGCTGGCCAGTCCTGCGTAGTATTCTATACACAGCCTAGCAGAGTCCACATCTAGACGGGCCTCCGTGATGGACTTCCCATTGTTGACCACCTCCATTTCAGCGATCTCCTCTCTCCTGCTCTGTGCAAGTAACCCAAGGTAAATGCTTTAAACTGCTCCGCTGTAGAAACGGCTGGATGATCAAAACTTTTAAACACCTCAATCAAATGAGCAGCTTCTATCATGATCCTTGCCCTCTCCATCCCCGACATTTTGCTCCAGGGGCCAAAAGCCGACTTAGCTGCCTCCACAGCCTGATCAACCTCCTCCCCACCGCACGGCTCCAAATGACACAAGACTCGGCCTGCAAGTTGAAACTAGCAATAGGCCCATCAAAAAAATAAACTACTCGAATATAAATACAAGGAAATGTTTTCTATGTGTTCAGTGAGGATTAAATTGAAGTCATTCTTTCATAAGGACACATTTCCTTGCAAAAGTATTTTTTTTTGGGGGGGGGGGGGGGGTATGTCTCTATGTAAGTCTCACCTCTGCACATCCACAAGCTGAGGATCTTTGCTTTTGTTTGTGAAGTAGCTCAAGTCAGAACTGCAATTTTTATATATATATATATATATATATAGCATGAGATTCTCCACCGGGTTTCTGTCTTGACTTTGACTAAATTATTTTAACACATGAATAAGATTTGATCACAAATATTCGGTTGCAGTACGTTTAAGGTCATCCTGCTAGAATCTTTGCCTCGGTCTCAATCCTTTCATAGCCTCTCACTTTTTTTTTTTTTTTTTTTTCTGTGGTCGTCCTGAAAACCATTGGCATGATGCTGCATCCTCTGTGTTTCACAGCGGAGCTGGTGTGTTCAGGGATCTGCAGTCTTAGTCACCGTTTTGCACGTTGGCCAATAGGGTCCTCTTTGGTTTCACCTGACCCTTCTTCCACACGTTTGCTTCTCTGACTTCTTCATAACTGTCCTTTCACAGTTACGGTAATAATGCAGTAGGCTACTTTCTCTTGGGCTTCTGGCATAAAAAGCATAACAAAATGCGTTGTTAGATGTTTAAACGGCACAAAGTTGGAAACATACAGGGAAAATACTTTTGCAAGGCAACAATGAAAAAAAAATATAAATGCAGTTTGACGGAAAAAAAGCGACCAATCATGCCTGAATGTCAAGTTAGGATGAGGTCACCAGACGGTCATCTTCACGCAGCAAGGAAGGACCAAAGTCCAGTTGGTGTGACTTACCCGTGGCTGGTTCGTAAACGTTTTCCTTGTCGCGGCTTGCTTTGCTTGTCCTTCTTCGTCCAGCCCAGAAGTTCAGCGGGACGGTGATGCTCGCCGAACCCGACGACAAGCACCTCACGCCGGCGCATGAAGTGGGAGCGGTAGCGGGCCGCCACGAGAGTGCCAGGAGTCTCAGGAGCATATTTACACCGTCCTTTTTACCCCAAACGTTAAACGGTGGCTGCAAAAATACAAAACATTACGCATAAAGACACGCCGTGAAACGAGTGTATCTCAAATGCGAACATTTCCTCGACACTTAATCGTTGCTGTCCTTGACGAGAGCCTTAGCTCTTTAATGGACTTACACACGGGAAACTTCACATTAAATACCGCAGTAAAGATCTACTAGAACTCCTGACGTTTCACCAGTTGTGCAGCGGTTCAACGAGGGGCGGAGCAAACTGACGTTGCTCAACAGCGACCAGTAGGCGCATGCAGACGTAAATACTACGTGAGCGCGCGGGCCCATACGTCACCATATTGTGAGTGGCGAGTACAGAAGTACAAATTAGTACACCTATCGAGAAACGGCCATAAAATAGCATTACTTCTTATGACAGTGAAAATAAATAAACTGCAGAGCATATATAACATAAAAGAATAGAGCAACGTTTCATGTCTGTGCTTTTAAATGATCAAATACAATGAATAAAATATCTTATTTCAATGAAAATAATAAATGAAGGTGTTCCACTTCCACAAATTGCACCTTTTCATAGCATAAAGCTAAGTGTATTACGGTCACAAAAAAATTCAGAATTCTGACTTAATTCTCAAACTTTTTTTTCTCAGAATTCAGGCTTATTGTTCCTTTGGCCCTAATAATATTCCATACTTAACACTTCCAGCAGCAGATAGACAATAAAATGAGGAGAAAGAAGCTAGCGCACACCAGGAAGTCCCCATTTAGTACCACAATATGTATGGGATGTGTCTGTATCTGCGCATGTGTGGTTTAAAACATGCTCGGCCAGATTTTAGGAAGGGCTTACAGGGGCTCCATGTTTTCCAGGGGCCCAAAGATAAAAAAAAACTGCATGTTTTTACTAACATTGTGCTTTAAGTAAGATTAGTAAATCCACATCAGGTGAATTGTTTTATATAGCACATATCCAACAACTTGTGCTGCACAAAGTGCTTTCCAAACAAATCAAATGTAATTTACAGGAGTAAACATTGTGTAGGTATGGTACAAAAACTGATTGTGGCCCAGGGGATAACATCCTTCTACATCCAGCCCTGGAAAAATCCACTGGAAAAGAAAAGTTATGAAGCTGCAGCAACTGGATGTCTAACAACTGGTCCTAAATATGTCCAATGACACGAGTTTCATTATTTCAGGCAAGTCTCTCTGGGAAGTAACCAAACATAATAATAAAAATACTACAGGGCAAACTATCCTTGCAAACATAAAAACCCCTTATAATCTCCCAAAATTAGTTGGGTATGATCAGTAGATAATAAGTTAACTCTGGGCTTCCATCATACAATTTAACCTGTCAAAAAAAACATAATTACCAGTCCAATAAAGGTAATGGGACAAACAGATGGCTGGATTGACTGTATTATTTTGTTTGACTTTTATTGTGATTTAACACTAAATTAAACTTTGTCTAACTAGTAACAAGGGGACAATCACTTAAAAAACATTGGAACATTACATTTATTTAATGTCTCTTGCTGTCTGGGTTACAAAAGTCTCCATTCCACATGACTCTGTTTATGGAAAATCGGCTTCAGAAAGGAAGTCTTAGAATACCCTTTTTTGAGAAAACTTTAATATTATGAAACTAACATTTATAGAAACAATGAAAAAGAATCACTGGATGTAAATTGCTTTAGTAATTTCTCCTCTTTCAGGCATACAGTTTGCTTGAAGCTTCATGTTGAGAATTGTTCTTAAAGCTAACGTGCTCTTTAATTGGGAAAACCTGTAGAGGTAAACATAAATCATGGCTGAAAAACTACACGACATTCATGCATAAAATGTCATGGATTGCGATGAGTGCTGAGTAATTTTGGTTTCAATGAGAAGATAACCCATTAGGAGTTGATAATCTGCAGCTGTGGCACCTGCAGACAGGCCTATTTAAGCCTCAGATGTTGGTTACACCTTCAGCTGTGGCAGGAAACATGGGAGTTGTTTGGATTCTGATCTTATGCGCAGTGACTTTTTGGCATAATGGTTTGTTTTCTTTCTCAGTTTGTTGTAAAATTGTTAACTTTATTCTGTACAAATATGCTGATCTTATTTATGGGGTTTCAACAATCTGTGTGGTTTACAAGGGTTGTGTGGTTTACAAGGGTTGATATGTTTCATGTCATGAAGACTGTTCCGAAAAACAAAGATTAAGTTTTCTGTCCTTAGGCTCTGGCTTGCCAATTGATCAAAATGGAGGTATACACTATGAGGAGCAGAGGAATAACCGTAAGACCATATTAAAAAGCGGGGAGAGGAATTGGTAAACACCTTACTATATAAAAGTATTTCTTACACTACTGTGGTTTTGATTTGCAGACTTGTCACAAGAAAATTCTCTGAAGGCGATTGCTTCAGTCCAGTTCTTGGCATCCAGGTTGAGACAAACTTCTAAAGAAGGTAACTACATGCTTTCAAACTGCATTTTATTCTGGTAAGCTTGATGTCGTCTTGACTGTGCCATGTATTGTAATCGGAAAGGATAAATGGAGTTGGGTACTGTCTGTGTTTTAATTGTATTTTTTTTTTAATAGGCCAATTGGACCCCAGTAAAGTGGACGTGTCAAGTGACGCCGCCCAGAACGTGTCAAGTGACGCCGCCCAGAACGTGTCAAGTGACGCCGCCCAGAACGTGTCAAGTGACGCCGCCCAGAACGTGTCAAGTGACGCCGCCCAGAACGTGTCAAGTGACGCCGCCCAGAACGTGTCAAGTGACGCCGCCCAGAACGTGTCAAGTGACGCCGCCCAGAACGTGTCAAGTGACGCCGCCCAGAACGTGTCAAGTGACGCCGCCCAGAACGTGTCAAGTGACGCCGCCCAGAACGTGTCAAGTGACGCCGCCCAGAACGTGTCAAGTGACGCCGCCCAGAACGTGTCAAGTGACGCCGCCCAGAACGTGTCAAGTGACGCCGCCCAGAACGTGTCAAGTGACGCCGCCCAGAACGTGTCAAGTGACGCCGCCCAGAACGTGTCAAGTGACGCCGCCCAGAACGTGTCAAGTGACGCCGCCCAGAACGTGTCAAGTGACGCCGCCCAGAACGTGTCAAGTGACGCCGCCCAGAACGTGTCAAGTGACGCCGCCCAGAACGTGTCAAGTGACGCCGCCCAGAACGTGTCAAGTGACGCCGCCCAGAACGTGTCAAGTGACGCCGCCCAGAACGTGTCAAGTGACGCCGCCCAGAACGTGTCAAGTGACGCCGCCCAGAACGTGTCAAGTGACGCCGCCCAGAACGTGTCAAGTGACGCCGCCCAGAACGTGTCAAGTGACGCCGCCCAGAACGTGTCAAGTGACGCCGCCCAGAACGTGTCAAGTGACGCCGCCCAGAACGTGTCAAGTGACGCCGCCCAGAACGTGTCAAGTGACGCCGCCCAGAACGTGTCAAGTGACGCCGCCCAGAACGTGTCAAGTGACGCCGCCCAGAACGTGTCAAGTGACGCCGCCCAGAACGTGTCAAGTGACGCCGCCCAGAACGTGTCAAGTGACGCCGCCCAGAACGTGTCAAGTGACGCCGCCCAGAACGTGTCAAGTGACGCCGCCCAGAACGTGTCAAGTGACGCCGCCCAGAACGTGTCAAGTGACGCCGCCCAGAACGTGTCAAGTGACGCCGCCCAGAACGTGTCAAGTGACGCCGCCCAGAACGTGTCAAGTGACGCCGCCCAGAACGTGTCAAGTGACGCCGCCCAGAACGTGTCAAGTGACGCCGCCCAGAACGTGTCAAGTGACGCCGCCCAGAACGTGTCAAGTGACGCCGCCCAGAACGTGTCAAGTGACGCCGCCCAGAACGTGTCAAGTGACGCCGCCCAGAACGTGTCAAGTGACGCCGCCCAGAACGTGTCAAGTGACGCCGCCCAGAACGTGTCAAGTGACGCCGCCCAGAACGTGTCAAGTGACGCCGCCCAGAACGTGTCAAGTGACGCCGCCCAGAACGTGTCAAGTGACGCCGCCCAGAACGTGTCAAGTGACGCCGCCCAGAACGTGTCAAGTGACGCCGCCCAGAACGTGTCAAGTGACGCCGCCCAGAACGTGTCAAGTGACGCCGCCCAGAACGTGTCAAGTGACGCCGCCCAGAACGTGTCAAGTGACGCCGCCCAGAACGTGTCAAGTGACGCCGCCCAGAACGTGTCAAGTGACGCCGCCCAGAACGTGTCAAGTGACGCCGCCCAGAACGTGTCAAGTGACGCCGCCCAGAACGTGTCAAGTGACGCCGCCCAGAACGTGTCAAGTGACGCCGCCCAGAACGTGTCAAGTGACGCCGCCCAGAACGTGTCAAGTGACGCCGCCCAGAACGTGTCAAGTGACGCCGCCCAGAACGTGTCAAGTGACGCCGCCCAGAACGTGTCAAGTGACGCCGCCCAGAACGTGTCAAGTGACGCCGCCCAGAACGTGTCAAGTGACGCCGCCCAGAACGTGTCAAGTGACGCCGCCCAGAACGTGTCAAGTGACGCCGCCCAGAACGTGTCAAGTGACGCCGCCCAGAACGTGTCAAGTGACGCCGCCCAGAACGTGTCAAGTGACGCCGCCCAGAACGTGTCAAGTGACGCCGCCCAGAACGTGTCAAGTGACGCCGCCCAGAACGTGTCAAGTGACGCCGCCCAGAACGTGTCAAGTGACGCCGCCCAGAACGTGTCAAGTGACGCCGCCCAGAACGTGTCAAGTGACGCCGCCCAGAACGTGTCAAGTGACGCCGCCCAGAACGTGTCAAGTGACGCCGCCCAGAACGTGTCAAGTGACGCCGCCCAGAACGTGTCAAGTGACGCCGCCCAGAACGTGTCAAGTGACGCCGCCCAGAACGTGTCAAGTGACGCCGCCCAGAACGTGTCAAGTGACGCCGCCCAGAACGTGTCAAGTGACGCCGCCCAGAACGTGTCAAGTGACGCCGCCCAGAACGTGTCAAGTGACGCCGCCCAGAACGTGTCAAGTGACGCCGCCCAGAACGTGTCAAGTGACGCCGCCCAGAACGTGTCAAGTGACGCCGCCCAGAACGTGTCAAGTGACGCCGCCCAGAACGTGTCAAGTGACGCCGCCCAGAACGTGTCAAGTGACGCCGCCCAGAACGTGTCAAGTGACGCCGCCCAGAACGTGTCAAGTGACGCCGCCCAGAACGTGTCAAGTGACGCCGCCCAGAACGTGTCATTTTAAATAAAAATATTTTGAGAGCATTAATTTTGGTGTGTCCTTGGGAAGACACTTTGTCTTTTGGCAGTTGTCAGAGGGCCCAGTGGCACTGATGTATAGTAGCCTCACTTCAGTCTGCCCCAGTACAGCTGTGGCTACAAGGTAGCTCACCACCAGTATGTGAATGACTGAAGGTAGTGTAAAGCGCTTTGGGGTCCTCTGGACTTGACAAAGCACTATATACAAATACAGGCCATTTACCCCTTTACCTTTCCTGAAAAGTTTAGTGTGTAAATAGTACTACTTAGCCATAAGAATCATTGCCAAGTCACAATCAGATAGCAGCTCCCAGAGCCATAGAGTCGCGACACTCCCATTGGACTCCGTTGTACGCTTTTTGCCACCTACTTCAGGGGTGGATCCTGCGGCTCAGAGCTGGTGAAATTTTTTGGGGTCTACCACTTGACTTTTTTGTTCCATAACCCTCAGGATCATTTAAAAAATGCAAAATGACTGTCTTACTGCGTCCAACCTCAGCAGCGATGGCACGTTGTGAGAGGCCTTGCTTATGCAGCTCAACAATCCTACCACGTTCAAAGTCAGTGAGCTTTTTTGCTTTTGCCATCAGGAGGTCTTGACAGTGTAAAGACTTCACAGAAAATGACATGTAATCCAGATGTTTGCACAGCTTTTGGCTTTTAAAGACTATGGTCTTAAACTTTTGATCAGCTGAAAAAATCATGTTTGAGTATAAATGCAGTTTTCAGACAATTCCCTGCTCAAATGATCTTGTCTCTTGCACTGATTTGTCCATTTAACATTGTGAAGCTCTACTTAGAACCTTCTTAAGATCCAATAGTGCAAAATGCAAATTCTTGCAATTTTTTGACTGGTCTTAAGATTTTGATCAGGAGTGTATTGCTACAGGTCAGGGGCCTGTTTCAATAAGGAGGTTCAACCAACTCTGAGTTAAAACTTGAACTCTGAGTTGACTTAGCCTGAGATGGAAAACTCTGAGTTTTGGGTTTCAGAACAGCTGAAATGAGTTAGTTCAATCAACTCTGAGTTGACTGACTCTGAGTTAAGCGCGTGCACCACAACTATAAAAAGCCATTATCAATGGAGCGCAGATATTACGAGTCACCATGGCAACAGCGTCAGACAAAAAAAGGTGTGCATATTTCTCACCAGCAGAACTGGATGTGCTTATGCAAGCATATGCAGAATTTGAACATGTATTTTTTTTAAAAAAAGCAACACGGCTGCAGCAGCGAAGGAGAGAGAGTTAGCTTGGGTGAAAATAGCTGCTCGAGTCAATGCGTAAGTTTACATTTGAATTACTTTTATACAGTGTTGGGTGTAATGAATTAAGTTACTAAGTCATCTAAATACTGTAATTAAATTAAAGTCTATAAAACAATAGTGGATTTAATATCAAATTTTAAAAGGTATATTTTTAATTTAACTTTCTCCCTCCAGTTACACACTTTGGTCAATTTAAGATTAATTCATGCAATTGAATATTGTTTATTTTAAAGCATTAGAAGTGCATTTTCTTGGCTCTCCTTGTATTGTTCAAGTGTTGGAGGTTGATTTGTGATTTAGAAAGTAATTAATAAGTAAGTAAAACAAATTAGTAAGTAGACCAATACTTTCTAGAGACAGTAATTATTACATTAATCTAATTAGACTTGTTGAAGATAAAATTTGTAGTTAGTAATTAAGAACTATTTTAGAGTAACTTACCCAACTGTTATAATATCAGAGGTGAAACTGGAAGAACAGTATTTTATCAAACCTAATTTAATTTTCATGGATAGGTGGAATCCTGCAGGCATCAAAAGAACATGGCAGCAGCTGAAAATGAAATATAAAAACATACTTCAAGCAGGTAAGCCTTGAGCACATCATAGGAGTAGAGTAGCTACCTGGCCTTACAAACATTTGACGTGTTAAAATGACTAAATGGCATTCAGTGTCTAGCAGTGCAGCAGCATTTTTGACATAGGTCTAAATGTTCATTCTCATTTGACTTCTACTCAGCCAACAGAAAGAAGGCAGAGGCTCGTAAAACAGGGGGAGGACATGCACCACCACCCCTGACAAATGCAGAAGAGATGGCCCTGAGCCTAAATGCTGGAAGGCCAATGGCCAATTCCTGGAGGGACTTCATCAGAGCCAGTCACTCCAGAAGATTTAAGTGCCTACATAAAATGTAAGAGGTCTACCTACAGTGTTATTTTTTATATAGACTAAATGTGATATTTCCATTTATATTACGGGTTGGGTTTTTTGTTGGTCCCAACAGATTCGGATGGTAATATCTGCCTCTTGGAGCCTCCTGTCCCAACAGTACCCTATACAGTTGTCAGTAGCCTACTCCATACACCATCAATTATGACAAATAGTATTATAAAGTGTACTCTATGAAATGCTCATCTTCACAGGATGATGGGGATGAAGAAACCGTTTCTGCTGCCACAGACAGGCCTACAGAGCTAATTTTAATATTATATGTCTACACATCAAACAATCTACACATTCACATTTATATGTGTAGTAGCCTATAGAATCCAAGTTTATATCTATAAATGGTCATTCTTATCTCTACCCCCCAGAGTGTGGAAGAACAGCAGGAGGAAGGTCCATCAACTTCTGGTGCACAGATGGACACAGTTCAGTGATTTACAGTAAATGCCACAGTTTCATTCTGAATATTAGACTACATTCATGATGTAACTCTAATCTAATGTATTTTCAGTTGCCAGTTAAGGAGTTATATAGACTTCTTCTTATTAAAAAGATAGAAAAAAACAGCAAAGAACCTGTATACTTGGACCGCCAGATCCAAAAGGCAGATCTGGAAATCGACATTCTGAAACTAAAGCTAGAGGTGAGTGTATGGTCACAGGTGAATTCTAGGAAGTATTGAAACTATTTTAAAATCTTTTTTTTTTGTTTTCTTTTTTTTTAGCAAATGAAGAACACCATATAAATTGCTGTGATTTTGTTTATTAATTATTTTATTTTGTGGTTGCATTTGTATGAAATAAAGAACACCATAAATTGCTGTGATTTTGGGTTTATTAATTTTTTTTGTGGTGGTGGTGGATATCATGTGTATTAATCTGAGAAGACATTGCGGCATACCATATCCCGGACTACCCTTCCATCCTGGAAATCTGCAGGGTTGATGGGGTCTTCCTCAGGGTCTTGTAATTGTAGGGCAGGGTGTTGCTCCCCTCTAATTATGGCAATATTATGGAGAACAACACATGCCACAATAATGTCGCAGGCCCTTTCAGGGGTTACCCTGAGGTGACGTAGGCACTGGAAACGTGCTTTCAACAGGCCTATGGTCATCTCCACCAGGGCTCTCGTTCTGCAGTGTGCCACATTGAAGAGCTGCTGTGGGCCTGGTTCAAGTTCTGGGTAAGGGGCCATAAGATTTGGTCGGCATGGGTAACCCCTATCTCCCAGCAGAAAGCCATCAATCTCTCCTGTAAGAAAGTTCACATTGCTTTAGAGCTGCATAGAAATTCCCCTTTAAGTGTTTAGTGCATACATTGAAAAATGTGTATAGGATATACATTTACTTACCCCTTTCCAGTCTGTTGCTCAGGGTTGACTCCCGATAGATTCTTGAGTCATGAACAGAGCCAGGCCACTTGGCCTCCACATTTGTAATTATATGTGCAGCATCATATATGATCTTGACAGTGCAAAGAATGAGAGATGTTGCAGTATTGTGGTGTAGTCTTTGACCATTAGAAACAGTAGGCTGTCAGTGTACCCTTACATTAATACTGTGGATGGATCTCCTGTTCACATAGTCCGCTTCATTTTCAGAAGGTGCAATGATCGGAATATGTGTGCCATCAATGCATCCAACCACATTCGGAAATCCTAAAGGGAATTCTAATTATTAGGTTACTTCCAGGGGTCGCAGCAAGATATGCTTAACTGAATGTAATTTATCAGGTTAGCCTCATTTAAACCGATTTATACACCACTGACCTGCAATCCTATGAAACTCCTCTTTGATGACTGTCACTGGTTTGTGCCCAGGAAACAATACAAAAATTCTCAGAAAGCGCTTAAGAGCGAGGCACACTTTCCTTACCGCTCTGCAAACAGTAGCCTTACTAATATGTTCAGCATCCCAGATGTTATAAAGAAAACGTCCATTCGCAAAGAAACGTAAGGCAACGCAAAGAATCTGCTTGGATGTAAGAGCACGGCCGCGATGGTTGATGTTTCTGATTTAAGGATGGATGAGATTATGGATGTATCTTAGTGTTGTATAAAGTACTGAAATCTCTGAGTCAAGTAAAAGTATAAGTACTTCTCCAAAATATGACTTTGGTAAAAGTCCAAGTCACTGACTCAAATGTTACTTGAGTAAAAGTCTTAAAGTATCTGAAATGTCTTGTACTTAAGTATGAAAATTACTGTAAAAATAGATGTACTCAAGTATAGTAATAAAAAGTATAAGTAAAAAGTAAAACAAAGCACATGCAGTTTGAATGACATTTTTTAGATTTTGGTAAACTTTGAAAGTCAAATTCACTTAATATAAACAACCAAGTGCAGGAGAAATTTAGACCAAGTTTAGACAGAAAATACAACCTTTTTGTAAGCTTTCAGTTTTCCTTCCTCAAGCAAGGTCAGTGCTAAGCAACCAACACACAACCAAGTGCAGGCAAAGGGGGTGTATACTAAGAACATGGTGAAGTGATAAACCAGGCTTAGTTAACCTACAGGAAGTGGTAAACCTGCTAATAGATACACCTGTAGGCAGGCCAGCTGACAGCTTTGCTAGGGCCCGGCACAACACAGTCTTTTTGGGCCCCCCCTCTACACCTGCCGCCAACACACCACACACACAGATCTCTGTATTTTATACTGGATATTTTCATCCCAGCTATTGAATTTAGTGCACTAGATGATCTTTTCTTCATAAGAGAACAGCAGCACTGCAGCCAAAATACGGCCCTTTTTGACCTGCTGTATATCAGCCAGTCCATAACAATTTTTCCCTTCCATTGCAGGAGGTAGAATATGTTAGATACTTTGGGAATTCTCTGCCCTCTGAATCTGCTAGCTCCGGCCCTGGTTTATACTAATTTACTAAAGAACAGTGTGGAAATCTATGTACAATAAAACCAATGTAAATAGTGTTCCTTTGTTTTATTTGTCTTTATCCTAATTCTAGAAGTAGAAATAGTCAAATGAATAACACTATTATTTTGTGGAACCCTAATCATACTATTATAACTACACAAAGGTCTAAACAAGAGTAGTAGTTGTTTAGGCAGCATCTAATGTTCTTATGCAAAAGAAATTACACCTGCTATTTATGCCTGTACTGCCTCAAATGGTCGAAAATAAATGAAAGCAACAATAACAATGAAATAATGGTAAAAATGACCTTTTTCAGACGGCTGTGGCTAAGAATCTGAATTTGTATGACCTACAGTCTTTCCTTTTCCATCTTTCCAGCAGTCTTCAGAACTCCTGCCTGGCACAGAATATTTAGTTTTATAGAGGAGATTAGGTTTTTGTTGATAAAATGTGTTATACTTCAGATAAATGCTATTTTGAGATATTAACGTTGGTTACTTACATTTCTCAAGTTCAACAATTCAAAACTCTCTCTGCTGCTTCTGTTCAGAACTGCACTCAGCAGCTTTCACCTATTTTAGTGCTGATAATATTTAGTTTCTTAATTGGGACTAGTTTCGTAGTCTAGTATTAATTGTGGTAACGGGTGTATCCCAGTTAAAATCAAAACTGAAATCTTGTGCTCCAAGCACGTACGCACATGCACGCACACACACTAATAGAATACAGCCAATCAGGAAGAGGGAAGACGGGAATTGAGAGAGTACAACCAATGAGAGCGGAGTTAAAGGGGGGTCTCTACCTTGTCAATCAAAGGCCAGGCGCGTCAGTGATTGGCTGCGTGGAGCGCCAGGCCCCGCCCCCGCTGGCACACAGCAACTTTGAAATGACACGCCGAGCGCTTCAAAACGGAGGCATGTACGCACGTCTGGCTGAGCCAAACCGACACTATTTTTGTAACGAGTAACTAAACCAAACATTGAAAATGTATTGGAGTAAAAGTACGCAATTAAGTACGGAAATATAGTGAAGTAAAAGTAAAAGTAATCAAAATATTTTATACTTGAGAAAAGTATAAAGTACTCCAAAATATACTTAAGTACAGTAGTGAAGTATTTTTACTTCGTTACTATACAACACTGGTATGTTATTGACTGTAAAGAAAAACGGTAACGCTCAAATAAAAATGGATAGGGATATGACAAAAAATCCATTCTGGGCCTCAAAATCCTTTCCCGACGTAAATGTAACTCCCTACGAAGTAATACAGCCTCTTCGTCAACAGGATCATCCATAAAAGGACATGCCACTTCATTCCCTTTGATGCGCTCTGCGTGACTGAAATGTGCGCAATGAATATGTCCCCAAAGAATCAATGAGGTGTTTAAACACCACTTCCTCTTTAAAAAAGGGGAGGAGACCAAAATAAACTCTGAGTTTTCTGAAGAAAACCTGCTCCCGACCAGGTTAGGTTCACAGAGTAAATTGCCATGGTAACTGACTCTGAGTATAAGTTACCTCTCTTTCAGAAACGGGCTTGACTTACTCTGCTTTCTCAGGTTTAACTTACCTCCCTTTCTGAAACAGAAAACCCAGAGTTTCCCTCATTTCAGGGTTAACATACTCAGAGTTTTCACTTAACCTCCTTTCTGAAACAGGCCCCAGGTTCTTACCAGGGGTCCGTTCTTCGTACGTTGCTAACTCAGTTAGCTGGATTTGATTGTTGACGATTTGGCATGATCTTGGATCGTTTGATTCTTCGAAACTCATCCTGGACTTGCTGTCATAGCAACATGTGCGCAAACTTAAACCTGCTCGCGAGCAGGCTTATTTCATGTAAACAGGATTAAATCGCAGCTTTATAAGCGGAGGAGATAGGGAAGTCTGTCCAGCCAGTGCACTTGGACCACCTAGTGGCAGAGGACAGGACAGAATTGTGGAACACCATTTTTTAATGTTTAATAAAAGACGAAACAAATAATGCTTAGTTCCTGTCGTTTTATTTAAACAATTCTTAATAAAGAAAAGACCGCAAGTCATCTTTTGCCTGCAATAAGAGATAGTTATGTAAAGTCAGCAAAACTACTGTCAAATGGTGTATTAGAACTTACTCTGAAGGTCCTTTTGAAGCAACTCGATCTCTAGTGCAATTTTTCTCTTTTTCAAGTTGTGGAGTTCAATTTCTCCTCTTCATTTGTGTTTTTTCAGGTCAAAATAAATTTTTTTGTTGAAGAAGCCGTTTATATAGGGAACGGATGGCACCCTGTGTCATTTTGTGAAAGAAAAAGAAAGGGTGAAACATGCCTCATGCAACAAAAGTAAAAAGAACCCGTTTTTTTCAGCCTTTTTCTTGGTGGCTGTTATAAACAGACAAACACATCATTTAACAGTGGCTTTTAAAAAGGAGGAAGAAGTTGCTTTTTAAAATACAGTATAATAATTAAAGGCTACCATTTTGTAGAATATTCTTGTACTTCACTTTTTCCCCATGTTCTAATGTGTCCGGTGGAGGCTCTGACATAAAATAACAAAGTAAATATGAAATGATTAAAAAGCAAAAATACATACTGTAGAAAGTGATAGAAACATCTAACATGGACAGCATTTAATTTGTCTGCTGCTTTTTGCCAGCCCTCTCTCCTGGCTTTAGCAGACTTTGAGGTGTTCCCTGTCGTTTTAATTAATGACTCAAATTCAGCATAACCTTCAATTAAAAGCTCTTGTTCTGCTTAACGGCGTTAGTAACGCCGTTTATTTCAACGCCGTTATTCCCATCACTGTTCCTTCGTGACACCGTGGTGCTTCCTAGTGAAGTGTCACTTCTGGCCTTCTGGATTCTCTTCCCTCGTGACGCCGTGGATTGTTACCCACTGGTTGCCCGAGTTCACCTTCACTTCCACAGTTCTGGATTTCAAACATTACCTGGATTCTCTGGCTGGCAGTCGGACTACTTCTCTGCTGCTCTACACATCTGAATTTACCAGTCCGCCCTCCAATGCAGTCACCACAGCTGGAACCTGGATAACTCAACAACATCCACAAAGAAACAGGGACCACAGATCCACAGAGCTCACCCCTTGGCTGAAGAAAGTAAGATAAAATTTGCTCCTTTGAAAGTGTCTTTTCCAACCACCCTAAACTCACCAAGTTCCTTTGTTACTCTTCAGTGTACAGATGACTCCGTGAACCCGCCTGCAAGAACTCAACTACTCATTAAACCATCTTTGTAAAATAAACTCATTTAACTGATTTCCTGTTCTCCTGGCGTTCTGCATGTGGGTTAAGAAATTAGAAGCCACCATGACAGAACACTCAGGCCAACAGACTAGCCCAGCAGAAGATTCGTTAGATCCCATGATCTAACGAATGCTTCTATTACTGCTTTATTTTTACTATAGGCAAGACAAGCGTATTTTTATGTCTTATTTTCTCCTGAGGTCTTATCCGGTTTTAGCTTAACAGTGGTGGTCATTCCATTCTCATACGCACTACTCCAAGGGTGTCCTTCCCAAAATGGTGTTCAATATGCTGGTGAAGATTCTCAGTCATCCAGGTCATGGTCAGGTCATTGACCATGACCTGGATGACTGAGAATCTTCACCAGCTGCTTAACAGTGATGTTTTTGTTTTGGTCAGGTACACAACTGGGGTGTTGTGTGGGAATAGCTCCACCTCTATTAAAGTGTGCTGAAGTGTTTCTCCTTTGGGGGTTAGTCACCTCAATGCTATGTTAGAGCTGTGTGACGTTGTGATCAGGGAAAATGCCTTGTACCCTTTTTTCTATGTTGTGTGTAATGACTGCTCAGTGGTGTTTTTCATTTTGATTGACCAGAGGTCTGATCTGACATTGTTTGCTTTGAGTACAGTTTTGAGGCAATAGTTTGGTTTTGCAGGGAGAGTCGGAGGTTTACTGAAAGTATGAAAATTGGGTTTTGTGTTTACAGTTTGGAGAAATGGACGGATGGTTTCAAGAAACGTGTTTCGGCAATTGAGAAAAACTGTAATGACATTCCTTGCATGAAGTACGAAGTTAAAATGTTTTGGCTACACCACTACATCTGATGCTTTTCATTGCACTTGGTGATGTATGGCTTGGATGCAGCTGTTCAGCAATGGGAACCCATTCCATGAAGCTGTCCATGCACTGTTCTTGAGCTAATCTGAAGACCACATTAAGTTTGAAGGTCTGCAGCTATTGCCTTTGCAGAAAGGTCCCAACCTGTTCCAGATCAGCAGATGCACCAAGAGGTTTCCCTCTATTTGTCCGTTGCAGGCCATCCTTGCCTCCTTTATGTATGGATGGTTGAGTGTTTGGGCCAAGACCAGGTGTCAATATAACAGCAGGAAAAAAAAAAGAGTTATTTGGTGGGTTTAGCTATCGGAGATTCTCAGTGGAGGAAAAGGTAACACGGTTTCTAAGGCATTGCAGAGAAAACCTGCGGGGACATTGTGGGACAATAAAGGAATTTTATATCTTATCTTATAAGATTAAGTCAATTCAAGTTTATTTGTATAGCACATTTCAGCAGCAAAGCAGTTCAAGGTGCTTTACATCATGAAAACATAAAAATATAATAAAAACATGGAAGCAGTTTCAGTACCAAACATTCAGTTGTTTCAAGTGAAAACATCAATACACATCAAATATGTTGGTCAATGGTCCCTTTATTTTGGGCTGAAAACAGCTCTATTAGCAAAGGTTTTGTTTAGATGCTCTTCCTGACACAACCCTCTGCATTTATCCGGGCTTGGGACCGGCCCAAAAAGGACACAGGACACTGTGGCCCCCTTTGAGGCTGCATTGGTGTGTTGATTAGCTAAACTAGTAATTACAAAAAGTACAAAATTTCAAATAAAAATATAAAACTAAATACAAAACTAAATACAAAAAATTAGTTATTTTTTTGTTTTTCTTGTTTTCTAGATTTCCTTGTATTTGTTTAATTTACAGATTGTGACATATATTTACATATTTACATGAGAACACACTTGGAGTCAGGAATTTGATCAAGTGCTTCAGATAGCCTGGAGGCCTGTGTTTGCCTGCTGGCCTCTATAAGGAGGACGTCTCCTATTTGCATGCGAGCCTCCGGTTTTATGGTGGCTTGCATGTGTGTAGAGGCCTGGGTTTTCATAGAGGCTTGGGTTAACGTACAGGCCAGAATTTGGATGGCGGCCTGCATGTGAGTACAGGCCTGGGTTTGCATTGAAGCCTCTGTTAGTATTCTGTCTCCTGTATTCATGCTGGGAGCCTCTAACCTCATGAACACCCCTGTTTCTTTGAGGCCCTGTTTGCCTCGGTGCTTCTGTTTGTTTGGAGACCTCAGTTTTCATGGAGGCTTTAGTTTGTGTGGCCGCCTCTGTGTGATGGGAGACGTCAGTTTGCGTGGACGCCTCTGTTTGCGAGGAAACTTTAGGATGTTCATTTTTCAAAGCAAGGTTCAACTCTACAGTCAGTTCTCCAACCTGACTCTTCAGAGATTCGATTGTTTCCTGCTGTTCTTTGAATCTAGAGACTTCTTGATAGTTACTCCTCAGCTCATCCTCATATTTGATTCTCAGCTGCTGTTCTGCTACAAAAGCCTTTGCTAGCTTCTCACTGTGCAAGGCATTTTTTTCCACCTGCCTCCTAAAAAACTGAAGCTCATGCAGAATGCTCTCATTGACCATAACTTTGGGAATGCGTGGAAATCTTGATGCACCTGCAGTCTGCGGTGCAGCAAATGTTTCCTGCTTCTCCACTTTCTCTTCACATTTCAATCTCATGTGGCGTTCATGTTCTAAACTTTTTTCCAGTTCTTGGATCTGTTCCAGCTGTGCTTTGCAATCAACCTGAAACTCTATTCTTCGTTCTCTCTCCTCATGAAGATCAAAGATCTTACCTCGCAGCTCCTGTTTAAGATTGTCCACCTGCTGCGTGAGATCACTGATACGTTTGATTGCCTGTTCAATGTCCAACGAGGGAGGGATCACCGTAACAGCTGAGGCGTGTTGAGGCATCTTGTCACTCTTAAAGTACTGGGGGTGACGAGCCTCAGAGTTTCCAGTGGCCTGGGAATGCCTTGGTTTTCTTTTGTGGGCTTGTGAGTTGGAAGCCACGTAGTAAACTGGGGCCTGGATGTGTGGCCGCTCTGCTTGTTGGCATTGGCCCTGGAAATGCTTCGATTGGTGGTATGAGTGAGGTGCCCGAGAGGAAGAAAAGGCTCTGAGGTCTTTCCTTGGTTTTTCTGACCTTGGAGATGGCTTACGTGTTTGCTGGATTCCTTCTGAGTTGAGACACCCAGCGTCAGCAGAGGAAGATGAATCCTGCTGAACATCCACTGAAGGAGGAGTCTCAGATTCAGCAGAGGGACCAGATTCCCCTTGGATCTCTGTACCATCTGGCTGGGTGGGATGCAGCTCACTGGTACCGTCACTGCCATCTTCGATAGGGAAGATGATTGCATCGTAGTCGACTTGGATGTCGAGGTCGACCATGTCTACCCATGAAAGCGTTTGCTCCATGTCTAACTTTCTGTAAATCAGATATAGTCGCTTCTCTGAAAGGCGTCTGATATCTGAGATCGAATTCTCGCTGTTGGCTAAGATTCGAACGTGCTCTCTCAAAGGTGTACTGTCGCGATGAAGGTCTCGGGAACAGTAAAGGAAAAACCAGCTTGGTGTTAAGTAGTAGTTAAGATTCCGTTGATGTCACAGAGTGATGTCATCAGCTGTGATGTCATAAAACACTTTGATGCTAAACATTCTAATCGAACATGCTGTGTGCAAGATAACACAGAGCAGAAGACAGAATAAACTTTATTATGGTTTAAACAATATATTTCTAGGTAATGCCGGTGTGAGGGATTTACCCCCTCACTAACAGATGTAAACAGGCATCTGCTGGTTTTAAAGTAATTGAGTATTTGGGGAAAGGTTTAAGTTTATTTGTATTTGATATAACTTTATGAACTTGTTTTGTTCTCACCACTCTTTTTTTCTTTGAGGTCACCTGGTCAGGTGTTGCCATGGAAGCGCGCCCATGAGCAGTACTAATAAGGACCTGGTGTTGTCGATCAGCCTCATGAGGGAAAATCCATTTGGATTGAGATGGAGGGGAGATGTTTTGGGTTTTGTCTAGGATTTGGAGTATTGTTTAGATTTGTTGAATGTAAATTGTTTTTTTTGTTTTACCTCTAGAGGTTTTAATTTAGTTTGTTCCCTAAATATAAATTGTAATTGTTGTAAAGGTTTTCACCCCTGTTTCTTTTTAGTTGGTACAGGCTGGTGCTTTAAAAGCTGGGTTGTTGCAATATGGGAGTGTCTGTTTTTGTTTGTTTGTCCTGCACTGTTGGAGAAAGTGGAATCCCTGCTCCTCTGCTGTTTAATGTAAGGTCTGCCTTTTCACATTCTTTGCAAATATCTATAAAAAAAGAAACAGAGCTCTACAATTTTTGGACTCAGTCTGATTTTTTTTCCCCTTTTTGTGTTTTCTGCACTATACCGGTCATTTAGAAGTCCCTAAGGTTTTTGCTTTGGCATGCAAATCCTTACAGCCAGTTTGGTTGTTTTTTTATTTTACTTAGTAGAATAAACCTTTTAAAGAGGAAGTTGAGAACCTCCATTAACTCAGTCTTATATTTGTAAAGATCTCAACTTTTTAATATTTTAGTTATACAATTAAATCCCAAACTTTATAGATGAAGGTAAACATTATGCAACATTGTGTTCATGTATCTTATTACCCACCATCATCAATGAAGTGCGCATGCAAAGTCTGGCTCGGTACATGACAACCGCTAGGTGGCAGAAGAGACACAGTTCTGATCCAAAGGTCCAGAGTTCATAGCCTGGGTGCCATTCCGAACTTAGTCCCGCCCACAACGTTTTAGGTCGGGAAGTTCGGTCTGGCATTGCTCAATAGTAGCGCGAGTATGCTCGCCCAATATCTGGCGGGCCAATCAAATTGTCAGGGCGGGCTTTATACGATGATGGACAGATGATCAACAGTAACGTAATCAACCACGTCACCAAAGCGCGCTTGGGTTGAATTCGTTTACAGCAACGATGGCTGCCGCTGGAGAGTTGAGGTGTGTAGAATGACTCCTTGGATCCTTACATTCTTTTTGCAACACCGGCAAAAATCGTTCACGCTCATCTTCTTATTCTAGGCTAACAGTTGAGTTCTGTTGACAACAACTATGCGTCCTTAACATACGTCACACACTCCGTTGCTCTTATTGGTTGTAGGTCTATCCAATTGAGTGCAGAGGAATTTTTTTTTCCTGGTTCGTTCGAAACACGCCCCATAATCACAGCTCTATGGAGCAGTATCAGACTCAAATTCTGACTAGAATTGAGTATGACCATGTCAGGCTACAGAGTTCAGCCCACAGTCCAGCAAATTAATAACTTGTAAAATTAATATGTCTAGCTATTTCAGATAGTTGAAATAAAACTGGAAATTCATACATTATGTAAATAAAAATATTTTTCCTTAGTAAAATAAATTCATGAAATACATTGTTAAATAATTTAATGAAGATATTATTTTAAACTGAATTAATTATATATTAAAAGTGTAAAGTACATACTGTATGTATAATCCTATATTTGTTTAAATATTTAAAATCTTGCATTGCATCCATTCTGTTGATGTGCAGTTAGGATTGCTCTATTATTAATCATAATACTAATTAATAACGATTAAAAATGACCATAGATGAAACTATATTATCAGACCAAAAAGGGATGATAACAGCCTGAGCTTTCAAACAGTAATCACCTTGCAAACACAAACAACCATTCTTTATATATGTGTAAATTATGGTTTTATAGCTAGTTGAAGTGTTTGTGTTACAGGACTTCAGACAGGAGAGGCCAAGCTGACCAAAGGCTTTGACCTGTGGCGTGATTCAACACAGTGGGACTGAAATACAAAGCCAATAGATTGTGGTGCAGCAGGAAGCTCGCTGCAGGCTGCACTAATAATAATAATAATAATAATAATAATAATACGTTTTATTTATAGGCACCTTTCTTGATGGTCAAGGTTACCTTACGTCCAACACATTAACACACCATGTTGCAGTTGGGTGACACCACGGTGGAGAGTGAACTATCCTCTGCAGTCACCGCTGTGGAGGAGAGTTCGCTCTCCTGGGCAGCAACAGGAAAATCATGCTGCTGACAGCGGTTTGGCTCGTCAGCTGGTCAACCGGATTTTTTTGTTAAAACACGGCATTTAAAAATGTAATCTTCTTGCCCGGTCTGAGTTTGGTGGGTTTTGGTGGTGACGGGGGGGGGGGGGGGGGTATGTGATTGGTGAATGGTGATTAGAAAGTAAGGTTTAATGAAAAAAAATGTAACATGCAAAACTTACAGGCTTGCCAAGGCGAACATAATGTGGAGCACAGAACACTTAAACTGCAATGAATACATGAGGAAACATTCGGTATGGTGAAAGGAGGATCCAGTGGAGAGGAAGAGAAACCGGTAAGTATATATACTGAGGCAGGGAAAGAGAAAATACTTCATAAAGGAGAATGAATACATTTCAGCTAAGGCAGAGAATCAGGGAGAGATGTGGAGCAGCTGAGACTAAAGAAAAGAGGATAGCAGAGAAGGAGAAAGAAGACAAACAAACATGAATGGAGCTGAAAAAGGAGACCTAGGGACAATAATCTACCAAGATCACAAGTAAAACACAAAAGAATGAACTAAAGGAACTGATATGTCAACACCATACTAACAATAGTAAACAGAGAATGCTCTATATCAGTGGTTTTCAATAGGTGAGGCACGCCTCCTTTGGGGGGCGCCAAAGAGTCACAGGGGAGGCGCGAGAAGACAGAGAAGAAGACAGCGCTGCTGCTCAGTCGTAGCGATATTTTTGCCTTCTGTCTGAGTGCGCAGGAACCAATCAAGCGCGCAGTGAGAACACTCTCAACGCTCAAAACTGGTCTGGCGTGTGCTCAACTCTGAAAAACTCTTCTCATCCTTCTTTCCTCGCGCTCAGTTCCATCTCTGCTCGCGCGCACCTTTGCTCGTGCACACCTGCTCATTCCACGCTCAACAACAGCTGTGCACTCGCTCGGCTGTTTATCCGCTGCGACTTCAAAAACTGTCAACTCCACCAGCCAATCACAGACATGTTTCTTTTCCATCCAATCAGAGTATGGCTTGCAAATACTGCATTCAGATGGATTAAATCAAAATGCTGTAATATTAGAGTTATTAAGAGTCACTAAGTGAGGTGTGAAAAATATGTGTGTCTCTTTTCTTACCAGCTTCTGGGAGGTGATGCAAAAGTTTATTCTGATCATAATCATAATCATTGTTATCATTATTTAAAGAGCACTTTAACACGAGGTAAAACAAAGTGCCAAACATCAGAAATACATCAGATAAGAGATAATAATGAAATGCTTGGTTGTTAAAATAGCAATAGGTTTAAATTGTGTATAATTAGCCTAAAAGTAAATTGGAATATGGATGTGTTGACGTCTGTTAAATTCAGGTTTTCTTTTTTATTATTATTTCAGCTGACGTCTCCTGTTGACGTGAGTTCAGTTTGACATTGCCGTCTGTTTAGTTCAGTTTGTCAGTTTATGAATTTGCTCTAATGACAGTTCAACTTTAAAAATAGGCCCTCTGTCCGTGATGTAAATGTAGCATGTAAAATGGAAATATTTGGATGGATGGATTTTATAAATAGGCCTTTTTTTACGGATGTACTTTGTTAAAATAAATACAATAAAAAAACATGTATTGGGCTATCAGATGTTTGTAAAACACAGGATCCCAGGAACACAAAAGAAAGATGCATTTGCTGCAGGGACCTGTGTGGAGTAGGTTTGTGGTTTTGGGGTGGGGGTGTGGGGGTGTGGTTATCTTTACCTATTCCAAGGGGAGGCTTACATTCAATGAATTTGAAACCCCCTGCTCTATATGATGGATTGCTGCAAAGCCATGGACAATGCAGACGACTCTCCCTGTGGCTCTACGCTCTTTCAGGAGGAGTGAATGCTGCTTGTCAAGACTTGATGCAATCTACTGGGTTTCCTTAGATAGGAAACCTTTTCACCTGATTTGACCTGATTTTGACCTTCTGTCTCATTTGTTTTGACCTTGTAAAGTGCCTTGAGATGCCATGTATTGTGAATTGGCGCTATATAAATAAAATTGAATTGAATTGAATAGAAGAGAGTTAAATAAGGCAAGCCCAAACAAGAAACAATCAAAGTCAAGACGGATGAAAATCAAAAGTTCTGCACCATCGGATAGCGACACCTTCTATTTGAAGATGATAGATGTGGTTTTGCTCCAGGGGTAACGTCATAGATTTTGGTATTTTGTTCTATCCCCATCCAGACTTGTACTTCTCAAAAACTTTATCCCTGACTTGTTTATACTTGTAAACTGGGTGCAATTTGCTGGGGGGGGATGGAGGGGATTTACCCCCCCTCTGTTTGTGATGTCCCCCCCTCTGGTCATTCATGTTTTATCCCTGGGGGGGATACATTCCTCCCCCCTCTGATCTGAATAAGTAATATTATCAGGGGTTAAAGTTCTCCATCGCTGCTAGGGATTTTCGTTGTTTGGAAAATGAGCGCAAAATGTTCCGTGTAGATTTTTTATTCAAGATTTTAAACAGAAGCTGCGCTCAACCAATGAAATCTGGCAGAGCCAGGAGATTAGCCAATCAGAAGGAGAGTAGGGCGGGTCTTTGCAAAGCGGAAATCTGCCAGGTTGAGGTTTATCGTGTTCAATCACTTTAACTTTTGGAAGAACATCTCAAACTGACCACATATGCATGGATGAAAGTAGTGGTGGTCAAAGGTTTTCTTTGGATTCATGCGAACCACCAGGTCAGAAAGTTCAGCGGATAGAACAGCTGACAACAACTTCCCTCGGTAAGTGTGCCTGTCGCTGCTCTTCCAGTTAATTGATGAGTTATTTCCACCTGTGCCCATGTCGCCTGTCAGTGTTTATTCCCTCGCTTCCAGTTATTTAGCTGATAAACGCGGCGACTAACCAGGGATCTCCCCATGATTCACTGTTATGTTTTATTTAAAGGGGAAGTCCGGTCAACAAGGAAAAATCAGGGTATCATTAGCTATAACTAAAACTAATACATTTGTGGTTATTTAATGAACTTATCTTTAATCAATAAGAAAATAAAAACATAAATTGTCGTCTGAATCACTGTGTATGGGGGCTGACATGACTGCCCAAATATGGGCAGTAAGGGGCGTTTGACATCACATCCTGCGACGTGGAAGAGCGGAAGCGGCGACAGTATTTCTCTCCGCTTTCCATGCAAAGTCAATAGGAGCCGTTCTACACAGCTGCGATCATCAATAATTATTTTGGATTTCCAGAGGACTTCACTGCTGACATTCCCAAGAGCTATTGCTGAAGCAACAATGCCCACGTGCATGGCCATCGGATGTTCCAACACAACTGGTAAAAGAGGAAAAAACATTGCTTATTTCAACACAGTCACTTCAGCGATCTCTCCTCCGCTGTGTGTGTGTGTGTGTGTGTGTGTGTGCGCGCGCTCAGCTGCAGCGCCGGTGCAAAGCCGTGCTCAGCCCAGCATGTGCTGGAATGCTCTTATATTTTAATACTTATACTATAATAATCAGCTAACTTAAGTCACTTCAGCGATCTCTCCTCCGCTGTGTGTCTGTGTGTGTGTGCGCGCGCTCTGCTGCAAACTGAAACTGAAACCCCGTCTGTTAGATGCAAAGCCGTGCTGCGCGGAGCGCACACACACACACACACACACACACGCGTGTATAGATATATACTGTAGGACCCGACTGAGTTTGATCTTGGAAAATAGTGCGCCATGACAAACAGAGTGTTGAAACTTGCTCAACAGCGGGTCCGCCGAGTGACGTCAAAAAATGGGAGGTGACAGTACTATTCTTGACCAAGATGGATTCCTCCACATAAACATGATTAAATGAGAATTATTATTAATTAAAAAAACTTATAATTTTTTGCACAGTATGTAGTAGTTTTATATTTAAAGTACTTTCAGCAGTTTGAATTCTGATTTTGACCGGACTTCTCCTTTAAAACTGAAAGAGTAACGCTACAGGTGTTACGTCATGCCGCGGCTTGATGTAACACAGGGTCGTGGAGGAGCTGTTGACCATCTCCAGCAGTCAATGAGCGAGAGGTAGGGACACAGAGTATATAGGATTGATTTATATTGAATCTGACAGTGGCGTTAATGTACAGGTGTGAAGAAGATGATGTAATGATGCAAGCTGCTGTCTTTTGAATTAGCTGCAGTTTATGGAGGGACGGTTTTGAAATTGTAAAGTGGAAAGGTGAGTGGACTGTGGACCAGTTTGGCAAAAGTGTGAAGGAAGAACTTGCTTGATGCTGTAAATATGAAAGGTAACCAGGTGATGTTATGGATGTGGAAAGAGAAGGAGATTATGGAGAGGGCTGTTCAGGTGGGAGAGATACAGGAATTGTTAATGGAACTACCAGATTTGGTTAAAGTGGACTTTGCACAATAAGCAGATGAGGTTACTAAGGTAGCATGACATCCAGGGCCCTGGGAATATATGGGCTGACTAGAAATTCTTTTCAGTCAAATTTATTATTTTTGCTTTAACCCCTGAATATTATGGATTTTTAAAAATTTATATTAATACATGTCTTGTGTCCTTCACATTTGTAAATAAAATTTTTGTTTGTTTTTAAAGAGTATTATTACATTTTCTACTCAAAGGGGTTAAAGTAAACTAATACCCACTCCCGAGTCCCGACAGTAGATGGCGCAAGTTTAAAAACAATAGTCTAACCTACTGGATCTAGCTAGCTACCTGAAAGAGTACCTGCTAGCCAACCATTATTAATAAAACTTTTATTAATTAATAAAACTTTTAAAATGATCCCCCCCTCTGGTTTTTTTGCAAATCGCTCAGCCATGTTCAAAGTACGCGGTGAGAGCAGTGGAGCTGCAATGAATGGTAACACTGAAGCTAACTGGATATATTAACACTAGAAGTGCGCATGCACATCCAGCAAGAGGAAACTAACAAGGAACGAGCATGCACACTGGCATTACGCAAGCGTGTCACAATGGCTGGCATGTGGGACAACCAATAGATAAGGTGATCCCTCTAGAACTCTAAGCCCAAAAAGGTCGTCCACTATACCTTTTAAAAAACAGAAAAATTCAAATGGTGTCCATTTCTTTAAAACAAGTAGTCCTATAGGAATGCTTTAACCCTGAGCTATAGTAATCTACATGGAACAGACTGTTTAAACTATGAGTCAGTGTTGATTATATTTTACTTATGTAAACTAAATGCCCTTTGTCATATCTACAGAACTGTGTGCGGGATGTGGTGTTCTCTCCTCCTCCCAGGGTGTGACCGGCAGGTGCAGCTCTGTAGCTGCAGCTCATTAAAGGTCTTCAGGAGGATCTTAAAGAGGTACTTGCTCCCTGAGGCAATCATCAGAAGGTTTTGCTCACATACTTGGTAATCAGGAGCTCATTCACTTGTGCTTCTTGAAGTCTTGACTCTAGCCTCCCTAGTCTTCTCCCACAGAAGCCAGATTTCCCCATCCATGTAGAGTTTTGGACATCAGTAATGTGCCTCATGATCCCTATATATAGCATCTGTGTGGAGAACACCTACAATTTAACTTGTCTGGGGGAGCACACAAGATCAAGGGTGTGACCACAAGCGTGAGTGAGGAAGCTGCATATGTTGTCTGAAATTGAGGTAATGTAGCAGATCTCTGTAACAGGCTCACAATTATTGTCATTTATGTGGAAGAAGAGGAAGAGGAGGACAGAAGGTGAGGTGGCACATAGCTGGGTGAGATTTTCTGAGAAATCAGAGAGAAGTACAGTTTGGCTTTTTTTAGGAAGGGGTAAATGACTGCAGTGACTGGAGGAGGGGGACCAAACATATTGAACGGCACATGTTCAGATTAGGGAACATCGGGAATGGAGATAGAGTTTGTCTTAAATCCTTTCTATCCTTCTCAATGAATGTGAAGCCAGGAAATGTGGTCTGGTTTGCTGAGAAAAAACCCAAGAGTTTGTGCCAGGTTTCAGCGAGACAGAGGAAATCATGAGTGAGTGAGTGAGTGAGCGAGTGAGAGTGAGTGTTGAGCAGAGAAAGTTTCAGGTGGTGTATCTTTGTGACTGGCTGTGAGGACAGAGAAAGAACACTGAGATTGGACAGATTCGCTTGTTTATTGTGACGATGGCATGAGGAAGTTGCATTGTGACAGGAGGACAGGGAAGGGATCACTGAGAAAGGGAGAGCTCAGCTTGAACCGAAGTTTTCTTGTCCAATGCACGCTTGTATTCCACTGAGCTCAATGTTCTTCTCAGACGACACCAGCAAGATTTCAAAAATCCTTAGAGTTCTGCATGACAAAACATTGAGGTAGGAAGAAGTCATGATCATTAAAAACACAATTCATCTCTTATGGGGAATTCTTTTTGATTAATGTGTTGGCCAAGAAAATTTGGGATCTCAGACAGGGAAACAGATATGTGGCAGAAACGTCGACTGAATTCTGCATCCTGGGGCCTGATTTGGGTTGAAATTCATCAGCTCTAAATGGGGCCTTCCTGAGTGCTTTCAGAGAATTAGCATCGTATTTTGAAAGAGGGTTGGTATCAGTACCAGAAGCCCGTTAAAGAAGCAAAAAGGACTTGCTTTGTAGATGTGTCATCTAAAAGACGATGCTTGTGTGTTATTCAGCACAATTATCTCTGTTCTTAACCTTCCTAAGAACAATTCTTTGGAAGCCTCTTCTGATATGCATGACTATTTCTTACATTTTCGTTATTAAAAAACGTCATCACAAGGGCTCTTATTTCATCACTTGATTTGGACCCTTCTGACTCAGCTCCTTGCTCTTCTGTCTTTAATCAGTTTGAGCCTGTGACTCTTTTTCTGAGGATGAGGTGAGGCAGCTTAAGCCATTGGGCTCCATACACGACTCTGTTCCCCCACAATATTTAAAGAGGTCTTTCTGAGCAGTGGCGGTTCTAGACCAAAATCTGCAGGGTGGGAGGCTCGGGCCAGTGTTTTCTCATGGGAGCACAGAGCCTGAGGATGGGAATTTCAGGTTCACAAAGTAAAAATCCCCGTCTAGAGATTAGTTCCATCTATTTGCATATCCAGCTCCACAGCATAGAGAGGAACTAAAATCACCTGGTTAAGTGAACAGGATGAAGGAACACCAGACAGGTTTTTTTACTTTCTGAAACCAAATTTATCCACCTTTGCACAAAACTAAAGAATAAAACAAAAAAGGGCAATAATTCATCTTTCAATATATTGAGTAAGCCAAAGAGCCACTTGTGAATCTGGAACTTCTGTGCCCGTATTTACCAAGAATCCTCAGACTAAAAGTAGCTCTTAGTGACGTTGTTTTAAGAAATATCTTAGAATTACCAGAATTTTAAGATTTTTCTTAGAATTTTACCATGGTAAGATAGCAGTTATTCACAAAGCATCTCAGTTCTTCAAAGACCTCCTAAAGTGACAAAATGGTAGTAGTGAGGAGGACTTTTAGTGAGCCTAAGAGTATCTTAAGCAGAGAAGATTGGCTGATCCACCACCTGAACAGTGGAGGAAATGAGCACATAAACTTCTTTAATGATCATACAATTATTAATATGTAGATAAGATATACTTTATTATCACCATAGGAGGAAATGAATCAGTTTTAGCAGCCCAAAAGATCAAAGATGCATCTCTAGTAATGTCATTATACTGAGGATAAGTAATATCAATGCTGAGTAATCATGAATAATCTGACAAGGTTATTATAGTGGGTGATTTTAACATTCATGTTCAGAATCAGACATACTTTAACACATTGACACTGAATGTGATAACCTTAGTGTAGGCTTTAAAACTATCCTAGATTCAATTGGTTTTGCTCAAAATGTGCATAAACCGACCCACTCTTGGTTACATACTTTAGACCTTGTGCTGACATATGGCATCGATTGTGAAGAATTAACAGTATTTCCTCACAACCCTGTCCTATCTGACAATTTTTTAATAACCTTTGAGTTTAATCTAACTGATTTCTCCACCCCCAAAAGACCGTTCCATTATAGTAGATCTTAATCGGATAATGCTGTATCAAAACTTAGAGTCTGTCCCCCTTTTAATATCCTCAGTATTGCAGAAATGCCCTGTAGATGGCAGCAATGCTGTTTCTTCCCATTCACAAATCGACACCTTTGTTAACGGTGTGACTTCCTCATTGCGTTCTGCATTAGACAATGTAGCTCCCTTGAAAAAGAAGCTGATATTTCACAGGAAGCTGGCTCCCTGGTTTAATTCAGAGCTGCGTTCCTTGAAGCACAATGTTAGGAAATTGGAGAGAAAATGGCGCTCTACACTAGCCTGACATGGTCATACTCAATTCTAGTCAGAATTTGAGTCTGATACTGCTCCATAGAGCTGTGATTATGGGGCGTGTTTCGAACGAACCAGGAAAAAAAAATTCCTCTGCACTCAATTGGATAGACCTACAACCAATAAGAGCAACGAAGTGTGTGACGTATGTTAACCGACGCATAGTTGTTGTCAACAGAACTCAACTGTTAGCCTAGAATAAGAAGATGAGCGTGAACGATTTTTGCCGGTGTTGCGAAAAAGAATGTAAGGATCCAAGGAGTCATTCTACACACCTCAACTCTCCAGCGGCAGCCATCGTTGTTGTAAACGAATTCAACCCAAGCGCGCTTTGGTGACGTGGTTGATTACGTTACTGTTGATCATCTGTCCATCATCGTATAAAGCCCGCCCTGACAATTTGATTGGCCTGCCAGATATTGGGCGAGCATACTCGCGCTACTATTGAGCAATGCCAGACCGAACTTCCCGACCTAAAACGTTGTGGGCGGGACTAAGTTCGGAATGGCACCCAGGCTAGCTCTACACACCAAGAGGAATCCTACCTAATCTGGAAAGACAGTCTATTGTTGTATAAAAAGAGCCTTCGCAGAGTTAGAGCAGCATATATTTCATTATTAATTGAGGAGAATAAAAATAATCCTAGATTTCTCTTTATTACGGTTGCTAAACTTACCCAGAGCCACAGCTCTGTTGATCCATCCATTCCCTTAGCTCTTAGCAGTAATGACTTTATGGGATTCTTCATAAATAAAATCGATGCCATTAAAAATAAAATAATTGGCATCCTCCCAAACACGATTACCTCATCCTCAGTAAGTGAGGCAGCGTTGGAGGAATCTTTAGAACCTGCACAGTATTTGAACTGTTTAGAAGCAGTAGAGCTATCTGAGCTATCTAAAATTTTAGCTTCATCTAAACCTTCTACCTGCATGTTGGACCCAATCCCAACCAAGTTTAAGGAGATATTCCCATTGATCAGTGGCCCTATTTTGGACATGATTAATCTATCCTTAGTAAATGGATATGTACCACAGGCTTTTAAAGTAGCTGTTATTAAACTTAAGAAACCTTCTCTTGATCAAGATGAGTTAGTAAATTACAGACCTATATCTAATCTTCTTTTCCTATCTAAAATTCTTGAGAAAGTAGTTGCTAATCAACTATGTGAACATTTACAAAGTAATGACCTACTTGAGGAGTTTCAGTCAGGCTTCAGAGCTCATCATAGCACTGAAACGGCTCTGTTGAAGGTCACTAATGATATTCTCATGGCCTCAGATAATGGACTTGTGTCTGTACTTGTCCTGTTAGATCTCAGTGCTGCATTTGATACAGTTGATCACAATATTCTCCTACAAAGACTTGAGCATACTGTAGGGATTAAGGGGAAAGCATTAGGCTGGTTTAAATCTTATCTGTCAGACAGAGTCCAATTTGTTCATGTTAATAATAAATCTTCTTCAAACTCTAGGGTCACTTGTGGAGTACCACAGGGTTCAGTCCTTGGACCAATTCTCTTTACTATATATATGCTTCCGCAAAATTATCAGACAGCATAGGATTAATTTCCACTGTTATGCGGATGACACTCAGTTGTATTTGTCCATAAATCCTGATGAATCCAATCAATTACTTCGACTACAGTCATGTCTTGATGACATCACAAGCTGGATGACTTTAAATTTTCTGCATTTAAATTCTGACAAGACAGAAGTTGTAATCTTTGGACCAGAGTCCTCAAAAAATAAAGTTCTTAATCAATCACTTAATCTGGATGGAATTAACTTGGCCTCTGGTAATAAAGTAAAAAATCTTGGTGTTATTTTTGACCAAGACATGTAATTTAAATCCCATATTAAACAGGTTTCCAGAGTTTCCTTTTTTCACCTCAGGAATATCGCCAAAATTAGAAACATTCTGTCCAGGAGCGATGCTTAAAAACTAGTCCATGCATTTGTTACTTCAAGGCTGGACTATTGTAATTCTTTGCTATCAGGAAGTCCACAAAATGCAGTTCAAAGTCTTCAGCGGATCCAAAATGCTGCAGCAAGAGTTCTGATGAAAATCAACAAGAGGGATCATATTTATCCTATTTTAGCTTCCCTTCATTGGCTTCCTGTTAAATCAAGAATAGAATTTAAAATTCTTCTTCTAACGTATAAAGCCCTTAATAATCAAGCTCCATCATATATCACAGCTCTGATTACCCCGTATGTTGCTAACAGAGCACTTCGCTCTCAGACTGCAGGTCTGCTGGTGGTTCCTAGAGTCTCTAAAAGTAGAATGGGAGGCAGATCCTTTAGCTATCAGGCTCCTCTCCTGTGGAACCAACTCCCAGTTTTGGTCCGTGAAGCAGACACCCTGTCTACTTTTAAGACTAATCTTAAAACTTTCCTTTTTGACAAAGCTTATAACTAGAGTGTCTTATGTTGCCCTGACCTACCTATGTACTTCTATGGGCTTAGGCTACTGGAGGACATCAGGATCTATTTTTCTCACTCTATCGAGTTCTACTGTTCTTCAATTATGCATTGCTTGTCATCATTTCTGCTTATAACTTTTTGTTCTCTCTCTTTTTTTTCTTCATAGTAGGTACACTTGGTCTGGCGTTCTGTTATCTGAGACATCATCCAGAGAAGACAGCTCACCCGCTATTATCATCTAATATAGAACAGATTACTGGATCAATGTTTGCTTTTGTGCTTGTTTGTCTGTCTTGTTGTGTCTCTGCTCTGTCTTCTCTAACCCCCAGTCGGTCGAGGCAGATGACCATTCATACTGAGCCCGGTTCTGCTGGAGGTTTTTCCTTCCCGCTAATGAGTGGTTTTTAAAATTGAATTGAATTGAATTGAATAAAAAGCGGAGAAATTTACAAAGAAAAGAAATGTGTATATAGGGAGAAAGAGATTAAAAAAAGATGTGAGAAAGTAGTTTTTGTATCACATGATAACGTCAGTAGCCTAAATAGTCCTCTAGAAATTTGCTTGTGTGGGGCCATCTCCTGGCTTTTTATTGCTGCAGCGCTTCTTACATAGGAAGTTCCTCACTCTTCTCAAATTAGATTCTGTTTTGATCACTTCCGACTTGCTTTTTATCAGCAAATCAATTTCAGTGTGTCTTTGCTTTTTAAAGTCTTTTATATTCTGTCATCTTCTATTCAAAGTTACATTACTATTTTGCTCTCAAGTAACCAGATATAAATTGCTCCCTTCCCGACTTTGGGGACAATGGGACAAATGAAAATGATTGGACAACAAACACAGGTGTGGTTACATGGTTTTATATCTCCATGTGTGTATCTGTACAGCTGAGGTATTATTAGCAGGTGTTTGTGATTGTGCTCTGCATGCTGTTGTCATACCCTGCTGTGACTGACAGCTCCCCTCTGTGTTGCTCCTGCTGACTCTCTGGTCTTCGCCATGTCAGAACAAGTCTCAGCCTGACGCTCAGCCGCTCACTCATCAATCTGTCCTCATTAAGGACAAAGATCTATTACATTGCACACGTGGACTTATTGTGAGATCCACCCCATCTCCATTGGATCCTTTTCAGGGGTGCTGGTGCGTAGTGTTTGACAAGAACACAGGCAAGGTACAGCCAGGACATGTCAGCTGCCCATCGCAGGTAAACACAGAAACATGCAACAATAAAGAATCATTCACTCCAAAGGCCAATTCAGAATCTCCTATCAACATGACCGTCTCTGGGCTATGACAGGAAGCCAGAGTACCCAGAGAGAATCACTTGTCATCACAGGGTAAACATGCAAACTGCAGACAGAAAGCCGTCTCTGCAAAGTTTGCAGCATACTTGGTATTTGTAATAAATATATATTTCAATTTAATTCAATTCAATTTTATTTATATAGTGCCAGTTCATGAAACATGTCATCTCAAGGCACTTTCCAAAGTCAAATTCAATCAGGTTATACAGGTTGGGTCAGATTATACAGATTGGTAAAAATTTATTTCCTGTCTAAGGGAACCAGTTGTTTGCATCAAAGTCCCGACAAGCAGCATTCGCTCCTGGAGAAGCGTAGAGCTACAGGGAGAGTCGTCTGCATCGTCCATGGCTTTGCAGCAATCCCTTATACTGAGCAAGCATGAAGCGACGGTGGAAAGAAAAACTCCCCTTTAACGGGAAGGAAAAACCTCCAGCAGAACCAGGCTCAGTATGAACGGTCATCTGCCTCGACTGACTGGGGGTTAGAGAAGACAGACCAGAGATACAATAAGAGAGACAAACAAGCACAGAAGCACACATTGATCCAGTAATCTGTTCTACATTAGATGGTAATAGCAGTGATCTGTCTTCCCTGGATGATGTCACAGCTAACAGAACGCCAGACCAGGTGTACCTACTATCAAGAAAAAAAGAGAGAGAACAACAAGTTAAAAGCTGAAATGACAAGAAGCAATGCAAATTGGAGAACAGTAGGAGAACTCAGCAGAGTGAGAGAAATAAACCCTGATGTCCTCTAGTAGCCTAAGCCTATAGCAGCATAACTACAGAGATAGCTCAGGTTAACATGAGCCATAAGCCATTTAAAACTTACCGCTCACTAAAGTAGTCCAGACAGTTGTCAAAAAAATGATGGCGGCTGAATGTGTTCCTCCGAGGGGTTATGAAGGGATCCGGGTGGTGGAAGGTGATTGGTCAAAAGGAAGCCCACCATCTCAGGACATGATTCATGATTGACTCAGCGGCGCTTGAGTCGCGCACCGATTGGCCGGAGTGGGCTTACTTTTGGGCTTACTTTGCTCAAAGCTCGGGAGGTGCCGGCCAAAGCTCTCGGCTCTCGATCCCAGTAAGGCATAACTGCAGCGGTGTGTAGGCGTTCCTACTGTGTGGGTGTTCCTACTGCGCGTCATTACCGGATTTGAGGTAAAATGTGACGTAGAAACGCGGACGTAACGTAATTTTCCCCCCTTATTTTTTTTTCTTTTTTCTGTTTATTTCCATTATTTTTTATTTTTAAACCAGCTACCTCAGACTTGAACCGTGTGTGCAAAAAGGCAGCCACTGCGTACATTTTATGACATTTTAAAGGGAGTCTCTTTCACCTTAGGTGGAACTGGCAATTTAATATACCAAGATTAAATTGGTATATTTAATAATATACCAAGAGAAAGCCTTGGTATATTAGAGAAAGACATGCGGCAGACATGCGGCAGCATGTCATGTACACTCAGGTGAAGAGAGGGGCGGAGCTCTCCACAGACCACTGGTGAGCTGGCTCCGATGGATGGGGACGAAGCCTGTCAGACCTGGTAGGCCCAAACGTATTGTGAGGGTTTGCTGGGAACGTCTGGCAGAGTCCCCTGTGAGATGGAGCTTTAACTCCCACCTCTGGGAGGGCTCTGAACACATTCCGAGGGAGGTGGGGGACATTGAGTCTGAGTGGACCACGTACCGTGCCTCTATTATTGAGGCGGAAAAAGACTTCCATACGGCTTCGAAGTGATTCTGGTCCACTATCCGGCGTCTCAGGAGGGGGAAGCAGTGCAGTACCAACACTGTTTATAGTGGGGGTGGTGTGCTGCTGACCTCGACTCGGGACGTCATGTGTCGGTGGGCGGAATACTTTGAAGTCCTCCTTAATCCCACCAACATGTCTTCCATTGAGGAAGCAGAGCTTGGGGACTCTGGGTCGGGTTCTCCCATCTCCACCACCGATGTGGTTAAAAAGCTCCTCGGTGCCAAGGCCCCGGGGGTGGATGAGATTCGCCCTGAGTACCTTAAGGCTCTGGATGTTGTGGAGCTTTGTTGGTTAACGCAACTCTGCAACATTGTGTGGACATCGGGGCAGTTCCCCTGGATTGGTAGACTGGGGTGGTGGTCCCCCTATTTAAAAAGGGGGACCGGAGGGTGTGTTCCACCTACAGAGGAATCACACTCTTAAGCCTCCCTAGTAAGGTCTATTCTGGGGTTCTGGAAAGGAGGGTCCGTCGTATAGTCAAATCTCGGATTCAGGATAGAGCAGTGTGGTTTTCGTCCTGGCCGTGGAACACTGGATCAGCTCTACACCCTCAGCAAGATCCTGGAGGGTGCATGTGAGTTTGCCCAACCAGTCTACAGGTGTTGAGGGGATCCGTTTTGGTGGCCTTAGGATTGCATCTCTGCTATTCGCAGATGACGTGGTCCTGTTGGGTTCATCAGGGCGTGATCTACAGTTCTCACTGGAGCGGTTCCAGCCGTGTGTGAAGCGGCCGGGATGAGGATCAGTGCCTCCAAATCTAAGACCGTGGTCTTGAGCCGGAAAAGGGTAGAGTGCCGTCTCCGGGTTAGGGAGGATATACTGCCCCTAGTGGAGGAGTTTAAGTATCTTGGGGTCTTGTTCACAAATGAGGGTAAGATTGAGCGGGAGTTCGACAGGTGGATTGGTGCGGCGCCTGCTATGAAGCGGGCGCTGTACCGGTCCGTTGTGGTGAAGAGAGAGCTGAGCCAAAAGGCAAAGCTCTCGGTTTACCGGTCGATCTATGTTCCTACCCTCATCTATGGTCATGAGCTTTGGGTCATGACCGAAAGAACCAGATCCCAGATACAAGCGGCTGAAATGAGTTTTCTCTGTAGTGTGTCTGGGCTCTCCCTTAGAGATAGGGTGAGGAGCTCAGTCATCCGGGGAGGACTCAGAGTAGAGGCGCTGCTCCTCCACGTCGAGAGGAGCCAGTTGAGGTGGCTCGGGCATCTGGTCAGGATGCCTCCGGGCACGTCCCACCGGGAGGAGACCTAGAGGAAGACCCAGGACACGCTGGATGGACTATGTCTCTCTGCTGGCCTGGGAATGCCTTGGGATTCCCCCGGGGGAGCAGGCCCAAGTGGCTGGGGAGAGGGACGTCTGGGCCTCCCTACTAAAGCTGCTACCCGCACGACCTGACCCCGGATAAGCGGAAGACGATGGATGGATGGATGGATGGATGGATGGATGGATGGATGGATGGATGGATAGATCGATGGATGAAGAAGAATGGACGGAATGTTAAACAATGTGTCGCATTTGACTGGGCCCGATTCGGAAAAAGTAAAGAAAAATAAATTTTCACATGCACTTTTCTGAAACAAAGAGGGCAGACCTGCAGTCAGAGCGGCTGTCAGTCAATATGCAGCAGCTTCCCATTCCATTAAAAAATGTAAAAAACTTAAAAAATTTCCGATTGTGACCTCAGGTACCGTTTCTAAACCCTCAACTCTTTTGGTACCAGAACACAAAGAAAGGTTGCAAGGATTAACAGAGGCACAGGTTCAAATTGAATACACTTTATTGGTTTTACAAGACAATGGGAACAATTTACGTGTGTTATCGTGCAGGGAAGAATAACCACCTTAACACGGGTGCCTATGCTGGCCTGGAATCCTGATAGCTAAGAGGAATATTTAAAAACCCCAATTGAATTAACTAGATTAATTGGAGGAGAACTACTAAAGAAAACAAACGAAATACACCTTGGTGTCTCCCAACAAAAACACACTCACTCCACGAACCCTAGTGCATACTACACAAAAGAAAAGAACTCTCCTCCCACTAGTTCCCTCAATCCAATCTAAATAAAACCGGCACAGGACCCAGGGACAGCATAGGACCTCAGGTGAGATAAAACCAGCCCGGGGAGCTAAACAATAAAAACTCTCCCCTGCATTTTATTAAAACTAGGAATAAATAGCTAAAATAGGGTCTGAGTAGTGATTAAAACAGTGAATAAAAACACAACTGAAACAGTAGCAGGCCAACCTGCACACAAATGAAGTCGCATTAGACCAGCACCTTAACCATCCAGGTAATAAGGGACTGCCTTCTTTTACATCTCCAAGGTGGAACCCAGTCCACTGCAGTCTATGCGTCTCTCTATTACAGCATTGCCTAAAATGATCAAAACAAAAGGGCTCAACCAAATCATCCTGCAGCCACCTCACACTCAATAGTAACCATACCTTTGCAGGAATCCTTGCCTCAGATGTGATCTCCTCACCAATCTAACCCCCTTTAAATGAAAAAGCTGATTACCTGCCTTGTTAATCACCAGCTGTATGCTATCGAAGCGTCCTCCATATATGGGCAGGAGGAAGAGTGTGCAGCACCATGCTTTATGGCCAAAGTGCCCCGGCTACACCATTCCATCCATCCATCCATCCATCGATTTTCTATACCCGCTTTTCCGTACAGGTGTTGCGTCGAGCTATATCTGGTGGGGAAACACAGCTTGACGTAACACAGGATCATGGGGGGCTGGTGACTCTCCGGCAGTCAATAGGCGAGAGGCGGTCCATCCTGGACAGGTCTCCAGTCACAGGGCTAAAATATAACCGTTTTATTAAACTTCAAAAACGGATTATTCTAATGTGCGTTCTGTATTAAATTAAAATGTATGTTGTACTGCCCCCTCTCCCATGACATCTCAGGTGTCCACTAAGTGTGGAGCCTCCAGCTGCCGGCGGAATCCACGGGCTCATCCCCGCGGCTCCGGCATTGTGGCTGTTGGCGGGTTTCCTTTGTTGTCTCTCCACTTCCCTTGGTTGGGGAGGCAGATTTCATGTGTTGGTCCCTCTTGGGCACCTTTGCTGTGGGGGTTCCTTGGGGCATCTGGGGTTTCGGTTCCCCTGGCGTCTGCCTCGGTGCTCTGAGGGGCGGGTCTTTGGCTCCTTACAACGCTATTGAGCAATTTTCTCATGGATAAACCTTTCATACACAAGCACACTCTGACAAACACGTGCAAAGGTGCTAGGATCCAGGTAATTACATACTCACTTCCATACAGAAAACCCATATCATTATCTTCAGCTGTCATTTTATACATATCGTATTGATTAATACTGTATATTCTTCATGTCATGATTTGTCTTCAACAAACTCAGAACCACACACACGGAGCTAAAATTGAGAGTTTATTGCAAGGAAGATGGATAATGACAGATGAAACCAGAGAAGCAGGACAGGACTGGAACAGGGGTGTAGCTGTGAGCAGGAGCTGAAGGCCCAGAGAGAGTCCTTAAAAGCTGAGCACTGGAGCACAGAGGAGGCAGGAGACCCAGCGGCTAGCAGCACAGCAGAGGCAGGAGAATCCAACAGCTAGCAGAGGCTAGGGACAGAGAGGTGGGAGTATATGTCCAGGAGGTGAAGCACAGTGATGACAGGTGAGTCCAAAACACGGTAGAGGCAACTGGAACAGAGAGGTGGCAGAAATAATCCAGAAACAGGTGGAGACTTAACATGAGACTCAGAGGTGGCAGAATAATCCAGTTACAGGCTGAGCATCTCAGAACACTCAGGCCAACAGACTAGCCCAGCAGAGGCACTCAGGAGGACATTAGCTGAACAACATTCCCTCATTCAGAACCATGATTCCGGTTTACAAGAACTTAGCAACCGTCAAGCAGAAACTAACCACCGCCTTGAAGAATTAACTAATTTTTTACAAGATTCTTTTCGACAGACCTCTGCTCCCGCCCCAACAACAGTTCATGCTTCCGCCTCCAGTCCTGAGACTCAAATCCAGTCCAGGTTTTCTGATTTTAGGCCACCCAATCATGATAAATTTTCTGGTGAAATAAGCAAATGCAGAGGTTTTCTGTTACAGTGCTCTTTAATATTCAACCATTCTCCCCAGAGTTTTGTCCATGATAGTGCTAAAATTTCCTTTGTTGTTTGTCTATTGTCTGGTCGAGCCTTGGATTGGGCTGAAGCCAGATTTCCCACGCCCACTGATTTGGGCTGTTCTTTAGATGAATTCCTGAAGGAATTTAAACAAGTCTTTAATCAAGACACAGACAAGACGTCCACTTCTCGCGAATTGTGGACTATTAAGCAAGGGCAAAGGACGGTAGCAGATTTTGCTATTGATTTCAGAATAAAAGCAGCCGCTTCTGGTTGGAATGCTACTGCATTAAAGCGTGCCTATTTTCACGCCCTCAATGAGCAAATAAAAGATGAATTAGCCACATTAGATGAGCCTCAGACATTGGAAGAATTAATAGAACAAACCATTCGTCTCGACCATAGAATTCACTCTCGTACTAGGGAGAAAAGCAAGAGGAGCTTGGTTTTAAAACCAACCCCTTTTTCCCCGGTGACTCGATCTTCCTCTCCTCCTCAGAACGAAATTGATCCTGAACCTATGCAAATAGGACACACACGTTTAACCCCAGAGGAGAGACAGAAGAGAATGATTTCCCGTCTTTGTCTTTATTGTGGTGCTGCCGGGCATTTCATAGCCAATTGTCCTGTCCGGTCAAAAGCCCGGGTCCGTCAGTAGAAGCGAGGAGATTGGCGGACCATATTCAGAAAGAAAAATCTCCTCGCCTCATGCTACCAGCTACCCTGTTTAAAAATAACCAATTTATCACTCTCTCAGCCATGGTCGACTCTGGTTGTGAGCAAAATCTTATTGATTCATCTTTTGTTCAGCAAATGTCTATAGAAGTGCTTCCCCTGGCTTCACCTCTCCGTGTCTCCGCTTTAAATGGTAAAGCCCTTCCCCAGATAACACACAGAACCAGGCCCATAGAGTTAACTATTTCTGGCAATCATAGTGAACATGTCTCATTTTTTGTTTTTCCCACGGCTAACTCTCCCATAATTCTGGGATTTCAATGGTTACAACAGCACAACCCTAACATAAACTGGTCAGAAATGCATGTCGAATCTTGGTCTGCAAAATGTCATTCAACCTGCCTTCGTTCAGCAGTTCCTCCAGATACTTCACCGGCAGACGTGCAAGAAGCTGACCCTCCAGATCTCTCCACCATTCCTGTTGAATATCAAGACTTAGCACCTGTTTTCAGTAAGACTAAAGCTCTTTCTCTCCCACCTCATCGCCCCTACGATTGTGCAATAGACCTTCTCCCCGGCGCTCCCCTACCCAATAGCAAGCTGTATAATATTTCTCTCCCCGAACGAGAAACTATGGAGAAATACATCAAGGACTCTTTGGCCGCTGGAATCATTCGCCAATCTTCCTCTCCTCTAGGTTCTGGATTTTTTTTCGTAGGCAAGAAAGATGGATCCTTGAGGCCGTGCATTGACTACAGGGGTTTGAACCAAATAACCATTAAAAACAAATACCCTCTGCCTCTTCTCTCCTCAGCATTTGAACCTGTTCACGGAGCTACCATTTTCACTAAGCTTGACTTAAGAAATGCTTATCACCTTCTCCGGATCCGCCAAGGGGATGAGTGGAAGACCGCATTTAAGACACCTATTGGACATTTTGAATATTTAGTCATGCCGTTTGGCCTGTCTAACGCACCGGCTTTTTTCCAAGCTTTAGTTAATGATGTCTTGAGGGATTTTCTCAATGGTTTTGTGTTTGTTTACCTCGATGACATTTTAATCTATTCCAAGTCCCTGTCTGAACATAAACAACATGTCTGTCTGGTTCTGCAACGCCTCCTGGAAAATAAGTTCTACGTAAAAGCTGAAAAATGTGAGTTTCATCAGCAAGCAGTCTCCTTCCTGGGTTTCATTCTCGAGGGCGGACAGGTAAGACCAACAGAGGAAAAGATTACTGCTGTTTTGGACTGGCCCATCCCTGAGACACGAAAACAACTCCAAAGGTTTCTGGGTTTTGCTAATTTCTACCGTCGATTCATATGCAACTATAGCCAGACAGCATTACCTCTAACTGCTCTAACCTCTACCAAGACAACATTTGTTTGGACCCCAGAAGCAGATCAGGCTTTCAAGAAACTGAAGGACCTTTTTTCTAATGCCCCTGTTCTTGTCCAACCTGATCCGAGTAAACAATTCATTGTGGAGGTTGATGCTTCAGACACCGGAGTTGGAGCCATCCTTTCTCAAGTTTCAGATCAAGACAACAAGACTCACCCATGTGCCTTCTTTTCCCGAAGACTGTCACCTGCTGAGCGCAATTATGACGTGGGTGACCGTGAGCTGCTAGCCATCAAGCTCGCGTTGGAGGAGTGGCGGCATTGGCTGGAGGGCGCTGAGCATCCTGTGCTGGTTTGGACTGATCACAAAAATCTATCTCACATTCAATCTGCTAAAAGACTCAACCCTCGTCAGTCCCGTTGGTCATTATTTTTCTCCCGTTTCAACTTGTCAATCTCTTACCGACCGAGTTCTAGAAACATCAAACCTGATGCTCTTTCCCGTATGCACTCCTCAGATAACTCTCAGAAGGAACCTGTCACCATCCTACCTCCCAGTTGTGTGGTTGCCTCTGTTACCTGGGAGATTGAGGATCTCATTTGTCAAGCTCAACTAACTGAACCTCCCCCTGATTCAGTTCAGGTCCGTCCGAGCCCGACTCATCCACTGGATTCATTCAGCTAAGTTTTCAGCTCACCTTGGAGTCAGTCGCACTGTTGCTCTCGTCAGTCGTAGGTTCTGGTGGCCATCATTACACAAAAACATCAAAGATTACGTCCTTGCCTGCCCCGTCTGTGTCAGAAATAAATCATCTCACCAACCTCCTTCCGGTCTCCTGCAACCTCTTCCCATCCCTAAGCGGCCGTGGTCCCACTTATCCATAGATTTCGTCACAGGGCTGCCCGTATCTAAAGGTATGACCACCATCTTCACCATTGTAGACCGTTTTTCTAAATCTTGTCACCTTATTCCACTTAGGAAACTTCCGACAGCTTTCCAGACTGCCCAGCTTCTAGTCAAACATGTTTTTCGACTTCACGGAATTCCCCAAGAGATACTCTCTGACCGAGGCCCTCAGTTCATGTCCCAGGAATGGAAGCATTTTTGTTCTGCTTTGGAAGCTAAAGTCACACTCACGTCTGGTTATCACCCCCAGTCTAATGGTCAATCGGAGCGAATGAATCAAGAACTCGAAGCAACCCTCAGATGTTTGACTTCCACTAATCCCGCTGATTGGAGTCTCTACCTTCCCTGGGTAGAGTACGCTCATAATTCTCATGTTTCTGTTGCAACTGGTTTTTCACCCTTTGAAGTTTCCTTAGGCTATCAACCACCCCTTTTTCCATCAGATGAGAAGGATATCTCTGTCACTTCAGTACAACACCACATCCGACGCTGCAGGAAGATTTGTAACAGGACCACCAGAGCTCTCAATCACACTGCTGAACAGAACCGACGCTACGCTGATCGCAAAAGGTCCCCGGCTCCACTGTATACCCCTGGACAAGAGGTTTGGCTTTCTACACAAGATATTCCGCTCAAATCTGTGTCTAAGAAACTCTCCCCCAGATTCATTGGTCCTTATGTAATTGAAAGAGTTATCAGTCCCTCAGCTGTCCGCCTCCGAATTCCATCATCCCTCCGCATTCACCCTACGTTTCACGTCTCCCGGATTAAACCTGTTCGCACCAGCCCCCTCCTCCCGCCCGAGACATAGAAGGATATCCGGTTTACACCGTCCGCCGGATTGTGGACTCCCGTCAACGAGGTCGTGGATGGCAGTACCTCGTCGACTGGGAGGGATACGGTCCAAAGGAGCGCTCATGGGTTCCTGGCTCCTTCATTCTGGACCCCTCTCTCATCTCCGACTATCGTTCTTCGCTTCCTTCATGCTCTTATGGGCCACCAGATGGTGGCCATTGAGGGGGGGGGGGCACTGTTGGGATCTGGGGTTCTGGATTTTTCTTTGTGAGCTGTTTTGGCCATCACCCACCAGAGGGCCCCTAGAAGCTACAGGGGCACAGCAGCGCACCTGTAACACATCATCTAATCATCCTGGAGCTTAAGAGGAGCAGACTGCCAGCAACTCATCGCCTGAGTGTTTGCCAGTAATGGTACTCTGAGCCCCCTGAGTTAAGACCTTTGCATTTCTTCTGAACCAGCTCTCAGTAACGGTTGTTGTTGCTTCTCTCTCTCTTAGGTGTTCCTTCGTGACACCGTGGTGCTTCCTAGTGAAGTCTCACTTCTGGCCTCCTGGATTCTCTTCCCTCGTGACGCCGTGGATTGCTACCCACTGGTTGCCCGAGTTCACCTTCACATCCACAGTTCTGAATTTCAAACATTACCTGGATTATCTGGCTGGCAGTCGGACTACTTCTCTGTGGCTCTACACATCTGAACTTACCTGTCCGCCCTCCAACGCAGTCACCACAGCTGGAACCTGGATAACTCAACAACAACCACAAACAAACTGGGACCTCAGATCCACAGAGCTCACCCCTTGGCTGAAGAAAGTCAGATTAAATTTGCTCCTTTGAAAGTCTTCTCCAACCACCCTAAAAACTCACCAAGTTCTTCTATTATTCTTCAGTGTACAGATGACTCCGTGAACCCGCCTGCAAGGACTCAACTCCTCCTTAAACCACCTTTGTAAAATAAACACATTTAACTGATTTCCTGTTCTCCTGGTGTTCTGCATGTGGGTTAAGAAATTAGAAGCCACAATGACAATGGGTGTCCTTTGAGGTAGGTAGTGTTTCTTCAGTAAATTGTTTCAAAAGATTGTGTGAGTGAGGGACTTTTTCTGGATGAAACTGAAAATATTTATGATCTTTGTAAGCTCTTATTTGCCAACGTATGTTTGTAATGCAGTAAAGAGATGCATGGGTCTGGAAAAAGTAGGTGCACACTAACACCCCTCCCACCACAGTCTCCTAAAATCCTTTGGGAAACATTGTAGATACACAGTTCATAGATCTGTCAGAACAGATTTCCATATTTTGTAAAAATGCAGGTAGACCTAAGGGGATCACTTGTTTTTTTAGTACTCTTCCTAAAAGTGTTTCTATATATGTCGATCTACTGAAATCTAAAATTCATGTTTTATTTTCAGAGTGAGAGGTGATCACGGAGGAGAAAATGTGGGGATTGCAGAATTTATCTTCTCAGTTCGTGGAACTGAGATTAACAGCTTCATTGCCGGAAAAAGCGTGCATAATCAGAGGTGAGATAATTTTGGAATCTTAGCAGTAGTATTATTAAAACTCTTGCAATCATGAAATGTGAAACAACATACAACACAAAATCTGTTGGACATGATCGTAAAAATTTAACAGAAGGGGGAAAAAAAACTTTGTGAATACTTGAAATTATATTATACCATGTCAGTTGATGGTTACGATATATCAAAAAAAATGTAATAGCTGGAGTAAACTGCAGCTATTACATGCTGTCTTGGCACTGCAAGACAGCATTGATCCATTGCAGAAATCTGACTGTTTTGGAGCAGACATATATCTAAACACTGTCCAATATGTTGAAAACTTACTAGAAGCAAGATAGAAAATTGATTTGAAAACTTTTTTTTTTTTTTTACAAGAAAGCAGTCAATTCAGTGAGTAGCTGTTGTGCTGCAATCGTTCCTGCTGGAGTTCAGGTAGTGAAAAACCCTTGGTAGCCATAGAAGGCACCTTCAGGTACCTTGTAAGAGCACAAAACACACCTGCAGGTTCTAGGGTTATCCTGAATCATTGGTGGAAAGGTTACTCTAACATCATGGCGCATTGACTCTATGTTATAGGGTGTGTGTTGTTTTCCACCTGGGGCTTACATTCAAGAAATCAAAGTAATAACAAAAAATGTATTTTTAATAACTACCATTGTCCCCATGATGGTGAAGGAAACACTTGGAATTGATCAGATAGATCAACCAGGGCAATCATGCTGCATAAAGAATCAGACCATAAAAGTGGCTGCAAAAATAATATTTTAATGCTGTTCAAAGGAATATAAATGGTTCACTTTTAATCATTTCAAATGTAGGAGTACAGTATTTTTTTATTAATCGCTAGAAGGGATCAGTGGTATTTGACACAATGGCTTTACCAAACCAACAGTCAAGTGTACACACTGTCATGTATAACAGACTACTGAACAAAGTACCAATGTTAGAGAAACTATTTTCTACCAAAACATCTGATCTTAGAGTTATTCAACAATTTATACTGCTAGTACAAATCATCTCTAGGGACATCTGAGCTTGAAATAAAAAAAAATAAAGAAGCCCACAAATCTGTCCTTGCACTTACTTCAAGTAGGAAAACTAAAAACAGAGATGATCTTTATATGATCCACGCTCACTACACTGTGTAGGTGCATATAACAATATAAAATTACAAAATCAACAGTATCTCAAAAAGAGTATAGACATGGGGACATATCAAAACAGGCCAAAGTCACCAAATCAACTATAAAAAAAATGAATCTCAACAGATGACTGTGGCTTAATGAAGTAGAATAATCAAACCCTGGAAACTAATTTGTACATAAATTAGCAGTGAATGGTGTTACAACTGACTCCATTTCTAAAGAAGGGCTAAGTACAAAACATTTGCCCCTAAACCAGTCCAAAACCAGAACTTATGGAGCTGAGTGCCATCATTAAGTCTTGGTGAAACATCTTGTAGGTCTGATAGTGGCTGGGGAGCTTCAACTTGAAGAAGCAGGCGAGAGCCACTGGATATGTTGAGGTTACAACCTCAACGTTGAGGTTTTTTGTTGGCAGTTCCCACCCGACCCAAAACTTCATCAGGTCACGCAGCACGGCTGGTGATGCTGTGGAAGAGAAATTTTGATTTGTGTGGTTTAAAAGTAGATGACAAATGTGATATATCAATGTGCTAAACTTCAAAATATCATAGTTCTGCTGTCTTACGTACAGTTACGTACGTTACAACTGCACAGCTCTTAGTAAACGTTGGCTGCCGTACAAAACTGAATAGACTGGTCACCGCATGTATTGCCTTGATAAATCCTAACTTGTGTTGACGCACTTACACATGTGCCTAAGACTGCAGGGTTCTCGCTAGTAAATTTCAGTCTAATGGACTGTTACATGAAAAGTTGCAAAAGTTAAGCCAAAATTAGACCGTTATAGTCATTAAAAATGAGCACAAGGGTTAGTACGACACAGATGTTTCAGAGCAACATCGAAAAGTCAGTAAAGCTCTTGAATGTGCATCATCACAACTATAAACCTCCCAAATCCTTTTAGGTAACGCTAGCTTTAAATAGCTTGATGAACTGCACTCTGCAACGCTCTACTGTGGGAAAGCATGCAGGGAAGTAGTGGGACAACACCAGCGTGCACAGCACACCCCTTGAAACAGAAAAACACGCGCACACCCCTGCCGCTGCCAGCGATTGACCGTTACACTGTAAAAGTTGTGACACTGGAATGCCTTTTGTTCAGATGTGGAAAAAACCAAGGAACATTCAGTTAACATATGGTTGTTTCCATCATTTTGGTGTTACACTATTGTATAAAGCTCAACATTTATTTCTTCTTCCCCTGTGCCAATATGAAGCACTCATGCAGAAGATAGAAAGGAGGGAAAGGAATATTACTGACAATACAGAATACAGGGTTTCCTCTATGATTTCCTAAAATCATGGTGGTGTTTATTATGTATTCTGAAGGTGTGGAGCCTTTCATTTTGATATGGCGGTGCGCCACAAACAATTACATGCAGTAGAAACCCTGCAATACAATATTAATGCCCATTTTAAACAGATTAACGAAAAATAAATTCACATAAACCTGGTGAATGTGAAAAACCATTTAATTACTTTTACAATTGGGATTTTATTATGAAACAGTTAAATAAAGATAAAAATTAATAGTAAGTAAAGAGACGATTTATTACCTTCCTCTATGAATTTTCTCAAAAATCCAGTGACAAGACTTATTTTCTCCAAATGAACAGTCTCATCTTCATCTTCGTCACTGTCAAAGTTGGGTTGTGGCCAGGTAATACTTTGGATCACGGTCTACAAGGGATCATATATAAACATATGTCATATCAGGGTTATGTTAAATGTTGCAGTGTTGAGTATTCTCAAAAATGTACAGTGATATTTTATAACTGAATAACTAATTTGTGTCACACATGTTAAATGGCTTTTACTTCTATTGTGCTTTATCAAGTCCGATGACTCCAAAGTGCTTTACACTACAGTCATTCAAACAGATGGACTACGTTTACACAGTAGGGAAATGTGACCCAAATACGATGCTTTTGCCCATATATGACCTTATCTGTCTTTTTCTTCGTAGTGTGAACGGCCCGATTCCTCACTTTTTCACCACCCAAAAAAATCCGATTTTTGCCACTTCCATATTTGGTATTAATTCAGATACATATCGGACACATTTCAAAACGTCCCCATCCAAACGAACATGTTGCATTTTATCCATCCTTCACTCATTACACGTCCACACACGGCAGTAGCGGTTAGCGCTCCCTAAAAGACCACTTTAACAGCTGTGCTAGTTTTTCTTGCCTTACTTCTGTTGTTATGATGTCTTAATATTGCCAGCTACCATTGCGCAACATCTTTCTAATAATACAGAAGGACAAATCCCGGCTGGTATCCGCATTGTTTTTTTCCCAAGGTTTATTTATTAAACAAAACTTTATTGAACACTTCTAGAAACCATTGCATTCACCATTACTTCGGTAAACAGTGCACTGCTGTGTGACGTCTCTTTGTGTTTTCTGCATGTGCGGGTAGCTTTGCGGTCATGAACAGTTCAGACAGAAGTGTGATGACAGTCACATTTAATGGTAGTATGAATGGTCACCTCCAAAAAAAATCTGTTTTCAGCAAAAACCCGATATTAAGCCTTGAGACCTGCTGGCCGTATTTACACGCTGACGGTGTTGACCTATGATTGTAGCTACAGCTTCCCTGGGCAGCAGTGCGGAGGAAGTGTCTTGCGCGACAACAAAACTGACTGTCAAAGTGTAAGATCGAACCAGCAACCCACCAATTACAGTAACGACAACATCTCACTGACTGTCATTACTTTTATGTAATGGGGCCCCATTGTCGCCCCATAAGTACCAAAACTTAAGAGATCACTAAAATAGGCCTTTTTAGATTTACACACCAAACAAAAAGATGAGTAAAACAATTTCCAAGTAAAACAATTTTATAAATCCAACACAAAAAACACAAAGGTGCGTGAAGCTTCTCATTTGACTCCCTAGGGAAAATGAAGGGGTGGACATCTGGCCTCTCTGTAAGGAGTTGCCAAATCCCTGTTTCTTTTAGACCCTTCCGTATTTGTTTAATTTGTTGTTTAACACGGCGAAGTACCTGCAGACAGAAGTGACAGAACAGAAATTGCAAGAGCATTATAACATAAGACAGTATGTAACACGAGTTACAAAACTAACATGCAATATATATAGTGACAAGGTAATTTATGAGATAATTACTGCATGTGAGAGCAGTTCCTGGAAGAGCCAGACATGGGTGGTAGAGGTTGGATATGGAAGATCCCAGAAGAGGCAAAGATCCATCACTTTGGATTTTTCTTCTGCAGTAAGTTCATCATTTTTCAGCTAAAGTAGGAACACGTTCACCAAAAGTTGAAAGCACAGAATGGATAGAACGGATAGTACATGTAAAATACCAGGTTATACATTATTAAATGTTTGACATTAACATAAATGTAATAATTTATGTGCAATTTGATAGCAGGTTACTCCCCATACCAATTGTTTCACGATGCTCAATATCAGGACAGTCCTCCAGGGTGAGAGCTGATGCTGCAGTGTCAGTGCTCCCACCAGTCAATAGGGTCACCACAGGCAAACTGAGTCCAGAGAAGCTGAACCCACTGTGTAGGAAAGAATGACCGATCATACGACCTGCCATCTCAAACAGGTTGCTCTCCCGCAGAACAGCAGCTGCAGAGGGAACCAGGTGTTCTTTTTCGCCCTCAAAAAAGGGTTGTTGTAGCAGCAGACCCTTTATTTTAAAAAAAAAAAGGCAAGAAAATTACGCAATAAGAAAGCGTGCTTAATCACAGGCCCAAATCTACTATGAAGTTTTAGGCCTGTTAATTTTAATTATATTGAAAGATATTGTTGATTAAAGTAGAGTTTACATGTCAATGTAACTGAATGTGTGGAACTGAGGGTCCAGGCAATTCTTCTCCTCTTGGTGAAATGGCTGCTTCCCTTGGTCGAGCACAGTTCAATCTTAGAACAGTCCAAAAGAAAATTAACATCAAAACATTGTTTGGAAGAATGGGAAACGAAATGACCACATAATGGGCTTGTAGTAGCACATATTTATCCATCCATCCATCCATCCATCCATTTTCTGAACCGCTTTATCCCTCATGGGGTCGCGGGGGTTGCTGGTGCCTATCTCCAGCATTCTCTGGGCGAGAGGCGGCACATATTTATATCAAACTAAAAAAAGGATGGAGATAGTTATAGAATTAACATAAAAATTGGTGCATAATATGTTTTGTCACTTGACAAGAATATTTTCGCTCAGATGCACCAAAAACCAGAAGCTCCACAGCCCTTCCAATATAAAAAAATATTTCCCTTAATAGTCCCAGAGCGGAAATGCGTTTTCTGCTTTTAACCCATCCCTAAGGGAGCAGTGTGGAGCCGACACTGAGTGGCGCACGTGGAGCAATCTGTGAGCAAAGGTCTTGCTCAGGGACCCAGAGTGACAGACCAAGTTTAGAACCACCAACCTTCAGGACTTCTCCAAGACACAAACGCCAGCCTCTCTAACCTCTAAGTCACCACTCATGTGAATACATGTCACCTTGTTTTTATTTCCTTATTTAACGGTATTTCTCTTAGAATTCTTACATTGGTGGTCAAATGAAAGACGACGCTCTTAACCCATGTCCACCTTCTCACTCAGAACATGTTATATCCTTCTATTAGTTACCTGAATCTATTATGCTGCGACCAGACCAAACGCCTTTTGAACGTCAAAAAGGCGTCCTACGCCTCCACTTGGACGCTTACGCACATAAGCCTCCGCGCTTATGTGCGTAAGCGCTGTCTCTGGATTCAACAGGAGCTGCGCACTGACAAGGGTCGCTTTCAGTGCCATTTATGTTTCACCCAAGCCCAATTTGACAACCTGCTGACCAGCATTGGTGCCTGCATTTCCAGCCAGAACACTAAATACATGTGCCCCATCTCCGATGAAGAGTATCCATTTGTCTCAGTAAAGTGCTCACCTCGATGTCAATTTTTTAGTGATAAGAAGAAACAATATTTTTCCTGTCAGAAAATTCCCAACTACATCACAAAGCGGAGTTTCTCTGATTTGGTTTGACGCGTCCAGCTGCAAAAGTTCAGATTTTTCAACTCGTCTGCTGCATTAGAGGCTCTTAAAGCACGTCAGTCCAAATAGGCAGCATGAAACACACGGAAAGCTTCAAAACACGCAGTGCAAGATGCGCCACAGGACCTATCAACGCGCACTGAGTATGCAAACCTGATGCCCTTGATGCTCAAAAGGCACTGGGTCTGAACACAGGATTAGACATAGACTTCATACCTGTCATCACCACATGTGCTTGCATGAGATGAGATATCATCAGCTGGGTAAAATCCAAAACAGATTGGGCAACCCTGCCAAGAAATGTCAATACAATTCCTACATCAATTATTATAATAGTGTATATCTTTTAGGCACATCTTATAGACAAGTTATATTCACTATTTCCAAGACATCTGTAAAATCAGTAAAAAAAAAAACATCAGAAAAAATCATAATGCTTTCTTCCTAAATAGCAAAGAAACAGAAAATAAACCAACTATTACCCCAAGGATTCATCCAAGGCTATGGCAGATGACACTGGTTGCTCAAGAACTGAACAATCTTCGATAGGTGTCCCAGCTGCACTCTCCTAAAAGGTACACACACATTTTGGAAAGTGATTTAAATAAAAGAAAAGAAAAATAAGATGAATGTTGTAATACAACTTACAGTCAATGTGCCATTGCATCCCTCAACATGCAATGGCAACAGCTGCAAAGGCATTTGAGTGCCACATGTGATGCATTTAGACTGTGGCATTTTGGCAAACTCTACTGACTCATTGGAAAGAGGTTGAGTAGATAGCTTCTCCTGTAGTGGAACTACAAACACTATGTTTTTTCCATTGTTGGATGCTGATTTAAGAAGCCTTGTGGAGTAACCCTCAGCATCAGTTGGTATTATGGACCACCTATTTTAAAATGAAAAAGAAAAGTAAGAGACCTTTAAACCTTGCACCCAAGTTAGATTTTTTTGTCTGGCAATCAAGTCATAGTACTGTCTTCTACAACTTGAATTGGAATGAATGTTAATTCAAAGCTGGATAACACAACACACGTCTATGGTTTTGAAATTGACAAAGATTAACCAATATATTTTGCGTAATTTAAAATTTAGAAAGGTTCTACCTGTAGACTTAAAAAACATCCAGCCTCCTTGTAAGGTCTTCAGTTTAGGAAATTCCTCCTCAAGAAGAGCCACAATCATAAAAAGTAATATAAGATTTACTATTCTAAAAATAAGTAACATTTCAACATTTAACATTTTAATAATTAACATTACCTCGTCATGTTTCAGGTTGTCTTGTATGCTTAATATTCTTTTCCCAAGGCCAGCATGCGCAAGTTCCAGCTCTTCTGAGACCTTTGGTGTGAGCTGACTGGGTTCCGAAAGAACATACAGAGAAAAGTCTGTATGCAGGGGTTGAAAACCGTCGTCTTCCTCTTGGCTGATCAGTGTTAAACATATTGGGGAACTGCCTGATGTGGGAAAGACCAAAAGATTGGTAGGAGGACCAAAAAGCTTGTTTTGCTTACTTCGGCTCAATAAGTTAAATACTACATGTCTCAATAACACAGTGTACATTACTGTTCCATACACCAATGTGCAATGTGTCAGAAGAATATCACTTACTGTCAGGAAAGTGAACAAGTTTTACTTATATGATGCTTTAGCTACATACCAAAAACTTTGCTGGACAGAATGCAGGCCCTTTTTGTTGTTTTTTTTATCTTAAAACACTATTGAGAATTTGAATGACAACATCTTGGTGCGATAAAATGTTAAACTCTGGCCTATAATGGCTAAATCACTAATCATAACGTCCTGATCTTTACATCGTGTGGAAACAAATGTGTAAATAAATAGAAATTTCGTGCCGAAATTTTTATTTTGCCTCTTAAACAAAGATAGACATGGTATTAAGCATGTACATATAAAGTAATAATAATTTTACATTTTTAAGGACAAAAAAACAAATGAATAAGCATTAAAGTATAAACCCATATACTAGATGCAATGACAGCCCATGACATATAGATAGGTACTTAAAAACATAAAGCCTTTTTGTTGCAAAAGGAAAGGTTAAAATTGGGTCTAGGGATGATAAAGATAACATTATTATACCCCCCCCCCCTTTTTTCGGAGGTCAGATTCCCAACCCAACCACACAGATTGAAATAACAGTAGCAAAGGCATTGTAGATAAGGGATTATGCTGTTTCTTAATACTTTAATAGGAAATGTAGAAATAAAACGTTTAAATAATCACCTTTTCATGGCCTGTCTCACCCTAGCTTCGCTAACCGGCAGAGGAGAACTGCCTCTAGCCCTCACTGCTGCACTCTCTCTTGCTGTGTTTGGGTCCAAGGACAGCTCCCTGGCCAGTAATTGCACAAAAGCCCGAGCTGCTACCTCGGCTTGAGGCGACAGACCCTGTCAAACATTCACTTTCTTCACAATAGTTCACACTTTCTGGAAAGATATTAGCTAGAGTGTGTGTATATATATACACACACACACACACAGATGTGTGTGTGTGTGTGTATATATATATATATATATATATATATATATATATATACACACACACAGATTGCTGTGTATTAATGCACAAAGATAACATTTTTGGAATAAATTTGTCCATATTGTGCACCAAAATGTCTGATTTACAAGCACAAAATATGGATGACTGGGATTTGAGCGCATACAAACATTCTCAATATGAATCCTCCAAGTTAATCTCTCATCCAATCACATTCCAACTAATTTTACACTGCTTGAATTTTCTGATCTTAAATTTGCAAACGCTTCACTGGAATCATCTTTGTTATACCCAAATATCATGTATTTAGTTTTGTTAATGGATCCTTTAAAACCCAGTCATTAGCCCATACAGTCACATCGCCTTTCTTATATCGCCTAAACCTACTCCGATGACACACAAAGTTTTAATTTTTCAATAACTCTGTTGGACACCGTCTTGATTTCCCATAACCTCTTGTTTTTAGTTCTATTCCTCGTCTCACCGAGTCGCTGTTATTCCTCTTTGAAAAATGTTATTCTTGTTTCTTCTTGGGTACAGCCTGTGATGAAGCACAGCATGCAGCTGCTCGGGAAGCCATTCCATTCATCAACATCTTGTCGCCGTCTACGTCAGAGCACACTAGTTCTAAAACTATTAACCAGTTTGCTTTTATCTAATTAAACGCTGGAGAGGTTTTGATTGGTTTCTAAGCAATCGAACCGTTTTCTGTTATTTTGTCCTATTTGTTGTCTGCTTCACAAAATAAAATACAATCTTCAAAGTTGTAGACACAGAGCAAACTCTCAAATCCAGTCCATTTTAATTCCCGGTTTGAGGCAGCAAGACAAGAAAAATGCCAAGGGGGGAAATACTACCACCCTGAAGCACCTGGAGCCTGCACAGCATGCAGCAGTCAGCACCATGCTTCATAGTGATGGAAGGTGCTCTGTGTATGCTAAACTGTTTTGGATTCGCATAAGAAGAACGATTGTAAAAGCTGCTGATGAAAACTGTCAGGGTTTAGGTTTTGATCAGGCTTTTGTTTACTATTTTTTCACTTTTTCCTCCTTGTTTGGGTTTTAGTTATGATTTGACTTTATTTTCTGTTAGTTTTCAGCTCCTCCTCACTTAAGTTTTCTCTTCACTCCCTCTGCAGTCAGTCACAGCTGTTAGTCATTAATCAGCCAGACTCATTTCACCTGCCAGCCTCCCTACTTAAGCCTCACTCTGCTTCCACTCCTCTGCCGGTTCGTCATCGTTCTACACCCTCCCCGTGCCTGTCAACCTGTGTACCTTTTGGAACCCTGCCACTTCTGCTGCTCTTTTAAGGTTAGCCTTGCTGCCTTGTCTCTAAGAAATTTGTGGACACAGCGGCCTGTCTTTGAGAAGCTGTGGCCAAGTTCTCCGCCGAGCTGTGGATTCTCTGCCGAGCTGAAAGACCTGCTGCTGTGCTCAGGCTAGCTCTATGCCGAGCTGTGGACTCTGCTGTCTGCCTCTAGATCCAGGTGCTCTCTCTCTCGGGGCCGTCACCTCCTGCCATCACCTACACCCTGGTACCTGTGCAGTCCTGTCTCTCTGGTCTACCATCCATATCCCTTCAACCCTTCAATAAAGACTTTTCATTTTAAGTTCTGGGTTCATCCATAGACAAATCGTGACAAAAACGTTTAGATTTGCAGATCTTCTTTCACATGTTTGCTAAACATCCTTTCTGGTGAAGTTTAGTGTGTGTCTTCCAATGAAAACAGGAGCCACCTTTCTCTAAACCTGATGAGTTTATTCTATTTTATGACTTAAGGTTGGCTGTCAAAGGGAACCTATGATTAGTGATGGGTCGATGAGGCGTCATGAAACGTTTCGACACATTGCCACTCTGTGCCGATACTGTGTCACTGAATACTGACACCTGCTGGACCTTAAAAATCCCTACAGGCAACCCGGTTGACAGAGTTAACTGACACTGATTTGATGACCAAGTATACACAATACAATTTAAATCATTGTATGTTGCATTGTATTATTTTATATTTTCATTTGAATTAAACATATATTTGATTTTTTTTTAGATACAGTCAATAAATAATGTGAAGGAGGATGCTTGTGGACTGGCTTTTTTATTTTTTACAAATGGTTGATCGGGCGCTGTGTTTAGTTACCTGACTGATATCATCTGTTCTGAAATCGGACATGCTGAGTATGACAAAGGGAAGAAAACTACTCAGAGTAGCAGCTTTCTACTCAGTGTAAATCAGCCGTTTTTTCTGAAACGACGCTCAGAACAAAGACGCACAGCGCAACCCGCCCAACCATAAAGGCGTCTGCCCAACCCATCAATCAGTGGTGCGCTCCGATCAGCACCTTGCGCTCACAGAGCGAGACTGTGGTACACCATCACACCAGAGTTGCAAAATGGTTAAAAATTAACCATTATTAACCGTTATTTTGTTTACAGTTCAGCTTGGATTTTATTTACTGCGCAGCATAGCTTTGCTGTGCGCGCTGCTGTGCGCGAATGCACACGCGTGCAGCTTGGAGGGAACAGAAACAGTTTGGCGCGTCAGTCAGTTCGAAACAGGTGCTGTATTGGTCACGTGACCGAAACAGTTCCTGTATCGGTCACGTGACTTTTCCGTAGCAATACACACATCGACACGGGTTTCGCTCTATGAGACCGACACATGCGCCGACGCATTGGTGTTGCCGGACCCATCACTACCTATGATCTTTAAGGCTTTTTCAGAGAAACTTCTTTATTTTTCGGTGGGCTTGCTTTTTGTCAGGTATGTTATGGCCGTACACTGTATTGGTTTTAGTTTTTGCAAATTTATTTAAGGATGGGATAATCAGAGATGTTCTGTCATTCTTTTTCTAACCTAACCAAAATTTCTCCATTATTTTGTCCCTGCCTCCTTTTCCTTCATTGAACCCCTTGTCAACCGATGTTGCTGATCTTTGAACTTTTCCTAACAGTTTTAAATACCCTTTACATTACTGTACTGCGGCCCATTACATGCATTTCCCCAAACATTTATTTTAGAAAGCATGTAGTAAACAGTTTTTCAAATCCAGGAAAATGCCTCCTCTCTAACGTAAAAGGTATCCCTGGATCAGTACTTTGTGCCCTTTTGTGTCTCTGCTCTGTCTTCTATAACCCCCAGTGGGTTGAGGCAGACACTGAGCCTGGTTCTGCTGGAGGTTTTCCTCCATGTTAAAAGGGAGTTTTCCTCTCTACTGTCACTTCATGCATGCTCAGCATGAGGGATTGCTGCAAAGCCATCAACAATGCAGACAACTCTCCCTGTGGCTCTACGCTCCTTCAGGAGGAGTGAATGCTGCTTGTCGGGACTTGATGCAACCTGCTGGGTTTCCTTAGATAGGAAACTTTCTGACCAATCTGTCTGGATGATTTGATTGAATTTGACCTTGTAAAGTGCCTTGAGGTGACGTGTGTTGTGAATTGGCACTATATAAATCAAATGAAATATAATTAGTGTATATGCAGTTTGTACCAACCTGCCAGGGTGCTGGCCAGTCCTGCGTAGTATTCTATACACAGCCTAGCAGAGTCCACATCTAGACGGGCCTCCGTGATGGACTTCCCATTGTTGACCACCTCCATTTCAGCGATCTCCTCTCTCCTGCTCTGTGCAAGTAACCCAAGGTAAATGCTTTAAACTGCTCCGCTGTAGAAACGGCTGGATGATCAAAACTTTTAAACACCTCAATCAAATGAGCAGCTTCTATCATGATCCTTGCCCTCTCCATCCCCGACATTTTGCTCCAGGGGCCAAAAGCCGACTTAGCTGCCTCCACAGCCTGATCAACCTCCTCCCCACCGCACGGCTCCAAATGACACAAGACTCGGCCTGCAAGTTGAAACTAGCAATAGGCCCATCAAAAAAATAAACTACTCGAATATAAATACAAGGAAATGTTTTCTATGTGTTCAGTGAGGATTAAATTGAAGTCATTCTTTCATAAGGACACATTTCCTTGCAAAAGTATTTTTTTTTGGGGGGGGGGGGGGGGGTATGTCTCTATGTAAGTCTCACCTCTGCACATCCACAAGCTGAGGATCTTTGCTTTTGTTTGTGAAGTAGCTCAAGTCAGAACTGCAATTTTTATATATATATATATATATATATAGCATGAGATTCTCCACCGGGTTTCTGTCTTGACTTTGACTAAATTATTTTAACACATGAATAAGATTTGATCACAAATATTCGGTTGCAGTACGTTTAAGGTCATCCTGCTAGAATCTTTGCCTCGGTCTCAATCCTTTCATAGCCTCTCACTTTTTTTTTTTTTTTTTTTTCTGTGGTCGTCCTGAAAACCATTGGCATGATGCTGCATCCTCTGTGTTTCACAGCGGAGCTGGTGTGTTCAGGGATCTGCAGTCTTAGTCACCGTTTTGCACGTTGGCCAATAGGGTCCTCTTTGGTTTCACCTGACCCTTCTTCCACACGTTTGCTTCTCTGACTTCTTCATAACTGTCCTTTCACAGTTACGGTAATAATGCAGTAGGTAGGCTACTTTCTCTTGGGCTTCTGGCATAAAAAGCATAACAAAATGCGTTGTTAGATGTTTAAACGGCACAAAGTTGGAAACATACAGGGAAAATACTTTTGCAAGGCAACAATGAAAAAAAAATATAAATGCAGTTTGACGGAAAAAAAGCGACCAATCATGCCTGAATGTCAAGTTAGGATGAGGTCACCAGACGGTCATCTTCACGCAGCAAGGAAGGACCAAAGTCCAGTTGGTGTGACTTACCCGTGGCTGGTTCGTAAACGTTTTCCTTGTCGCGGCTTGCTTTGCTTGTCCTTCTTCGTCCAGCCCAGAAGTTCAGCGGGACGGTGATGCTCGCCGAACCCGACGACAAGCACCTCACGCCGGCGCATGAAGTGGGAGCGGTAGCGGGCCGCCACGAGAGTGCCAGGAGTCTCAGGAGCATATTTACACCGTCCTTTTTACCCCAAACGTTAAACGGTGGCTGCAAAAATACAAAACATTACGCATAAAGACACGCCGTGAAACGAGTGTATCTCAAATGCGAACATTTCCTCGACACTTAATCGTTGCTGTCCTTGACGAGAGCCTTAGCTCTTTAATGGACTTACACACGGGAAACTTCACATTAAATACCGCAGTAAAGATCTACTAGAACTCCTGACGTTTCACCAGTTGTGCAGCGGTTCAACGAGGGGCGGAGCAAACTGACGTTGCTCAACAGCGACCAGTAGGCGCATGCAGACGTAAATACTACGTGAGCGCGCGGGCCCATACGTCACCATATTGTGAGTGGCGAGTACAGAAGTACAAATTAGTACACCTATCGAGAAACGGCCATAAAATAGCATTACTTCTTATGACAGTGAAAATAAATAAACTGCAGAGCATATATAACATAAAAGAATAGAGCAACGTTTCATGTCTGTGCTTTTAAATGATCAAATACAATGAATAAAATATCTTATTTCAATGAAAATAATAAATGAAGGTGTTCCACTTCCACAAATTGCACCTTTTCATAGCATAAAGCTAAGTGTATTACGGTCACAAAAAAATTCAGAATTCTGACTTAATTCTCAAACTTTTTTTTCTCAGAATTCAGGCTTATTGTTCCTTTGGCCCTAATAATATTCCATACTTAACACTTCCAGCAGCAGATAGACAATAAAATGAGGAGAAAGAAGCTAGCGCACACCAGGAAGTCCCCATTTAGTACCACAATATGTATGGGATGTGTCTGTATCTGCGCATGTGTGGTTTAAAACATGCTCGGCCAGATTTTAGGAAGGGCTTACAGGGGCTCCATGTTTTCCAGGGGCCCAAAGATAAAAAAAAACTGCATGTTTTTACTAACATTGTGCTTTAAGTAAGATTAGTAAATCCACATCAGGTGAATTGTTTTATATAGCACATATCCAACAACTTGTGCTGCACAAAGTGCTTTCCAAACAAATCAAATGTAATTTACAGGAGTAAACATTGTGTAGGTATGGTACAAAAACTGATTGTGGCCCAGGGGATAACATCCTTCTACATCCAGCCCTGGAAAAATCCACTGGAAAAGAAAAGTTATGAAGCTGCAGCAACTGGATGTCTAACAACTGGTCCTAAATATGTCCAATGACACGAGTTTCATTATTTCAGGCAAGTCTCTCTGGGAAGTAACCAAAAATAATAATAAAAATACTACAGGGCAAACTATCCTTGCAAACATAAAAACCCCTTATAATCTCCCAAAATTAGTTGGGTATGATCAGTAGATAATAAGTTAACTCTGGGCTTCCATCATACAATTTAACCTGTCAAAAAAAACATAATTACCAGTCCAATAAAGGTAATGGGACAAACAGATGGCTGGATTGACTGTATTATTTTGTTTGACTTTTATTGTGATTTAACACTAAATTAAACTTTGTCTAACTAGTAACAAGGGGACAATCACTTAAAAAACATTGGAACATTACATTTATTTAATGTCTCTTGCTGTCTGGGTTACAAAAGTCTCCATTCCACATGACTCTGTTTATGGAAAATCGGCTTCAGAAAGGAAGTCTTAGAATACCCTTTTTTGAGAAAACTTTAATATTATGAAACTAACATTTATAGAAACAATGAAAAAGAATCACTGGATGTAAATTGCTTTAGTAATTTCTCCTCTTTCAGGCATACAGTTTGCTTGAAGCTTCATGTTGAGAATTGTTCTTAAAGCTAACGTGCTCTTTAATTGGGAAAACCTGTAGAGGTAAACATAAATCATGGCTGAAAAACTACACGACATTCATGCATAAAATGTCATGGATTGCGATGAGTGCTGAGTAATTTTGGTTTCAATGAGAAGATAACCCATTAGGAGTTGATAATCTGCAGCTGTGGCACCTGCAGACAGGCCTATTTAAGCCTCAGATGTTGGTTACACCTTCAGCTGTGGCAGGAAACATGGGAGTTGTTTGGATTCTGATCTTATGCGCAGTGACTTTTTGGCATAATGGTTTGTTTTCTTTCTCAGTTTGTTGTAAAATTGTTAACTTTATTCTGTACAAATATGCTGATCTTATTTATGGGGTTTCAACAATCTGTGTGGTTTACAAGGGTTGTGTGGTTTACAAGGGTTGATATGTTTCATGTCATGAAGACTGTTCCGAAAAACAAAGATTAAGTTTTCTGTCCTTAGGCTCTGGCTTGCCAATTGATCAAAATGGAGGTATACACTATGAGGAGCAGAGGAATAACCGTAAGACCATATTAAAAAGCGGGGAGAGGAATTGGTAAACACCTTACTATATAAAAGTATTTCTTACACTACTGTGGTTTTGATTTGCAGACTTGTCACAAGAAAATTCTCTGAAGGCGATTGCTTCAGTCCAGTTCTTGGCATCCAGGTTGAGACAAACTTCTAAAGAAGGTAACTACATGCTTTCAAACTGCATTTTATTCTGGTAAGCTTGATGTCGTCTTGACTGTGCCATGTATTGTAATCGGAAAGGATAAATGGAGTTGGGTACTGTCTGTGTTTTAATTGTATTTTTTTTTTAATAGGCCAATTGGACCCCAGTAAAGTGGACGTGTCAAGTGACGCCGCCCAGAACGTGTCAAGTGACGCCGCCCAGAACGTGTCAAGTGACGCCGCCCAGAACGTGTCAAGTGACGCCGCCCAGAACGTGTCAAGTGACGCCGCCCAGAACGTGTCAAGTGACGCCGCCCAGAACGTGTCAAGTGACGCCGCCCAGAACGTGTCAAGTGACGCCGCCCAGAACGTGTCAAGTGACGCCGCCCAGAACGTGTCAAGTGACGCCGCCCAGAACGTGTCAAGTGACGCCGCCCAGAACGTGTCAAGTGACGCCGCCCAGAACGTGTCAAGTGACGCCGCCCAGAACGTGTCAAGTGACGCCGCCCAGAACGTGTCAAGTGACGCCGCCCAGAACGTGTCAAGTGACGCCGCCCAGAACGTGTCAAGTGACGCCGCCCAGAACGTGTCAAGTGACGCCGCCCAGAACGTGTCAAGTGACGCCGCCCAGAACGTGTCAAGTGACGCCGCCCAGAACGTGTCAAGTGACGCCGCCCAGAACGTGTCAAGTGACGCCGCCCAGAACGTGTCAAGTGACGCCGCCCAGAACGTGTCAAGTGACGCCGCCCAGAACGTGTCAAGTGACGCCGCCCAGAACGTGTCAAGTGACGCCGCCCAGAACGTGTCAAGTGACGCCGCCCAGAACGTGTCAAGTGACGCCGCCCAGAACGTGTCAAGTGACGCCGCCCAGAACGTGTCAAGTGACGCCGCCCAGAACGTGTCAAGTGACGCCGCCCAGAACGTGTCAAGTGACGCCGCCCAGAACGTGTCAAGTGACGCCGCCCAGAACGTGTCAAGTGACGCCGCCCAGAACGTGTCAAGTGACGCCGCCCAGAACGTGTCAAGTGACGCCGCCCAGAACGTGTCAAGTGACGCCGCCCAGAACGTGTCAAGTGACGCCGCCCAGAACGTGTCAAGTGACGCCGCCCAGAACGTGTCAAGTGACGCCGCCCAGAACGTGTCAAGTGACGCCGCCCAGAACGTGTCAAGTGACGCCGCCCAGAACGTGTCAAGTGACGCCGCCCAGAACGTGTCAAGTGACGCCGCCCAGAACGTGTCAAGTGACGCCGCCCAGAACGTGTCAAGTGACGCCGCCCAGAACGTGTCAAGTGACGCCGCCCAGAACGTGTCAAGTGACGCCGCCCAGAACGTGTCAAGTGACGCCGCCCAGAACGTGTCAAGTGACGCCGCCCAGAACGTGTCAAGTGACGCCGCCCAGAACGTGTCAAGTGACGCCGCCCAGAACGTGTCAAGTGACGCCGCCCAGAACGTGTCAAGTGACGCCGCCCAGAACGTGTCAAGTGACGCCGCCCAGAACGTGTCAAGTGACGCCGCCCAGAACGTGTCAAGTGACGCCGCCCAGAACGTGTCAAGTGACGCCGCCCAGAACGTGTCAAGTGACGCCGCCCAGAACGTGTCAAGTGACGCCGCCCAGAACGTGTCAAGTGACGCCGCCCAGAACGTGTCAAGTGACGCCGCCCAGAACGTGTCAAGTGACGCCGCCCAGAACGTGTCAAGTGACGCCGCCCAGAACGTGTCAAGTGACGCCGCCCAGAACGTGTCAAGTGACGCCGCCCAGAACGTGTCAAGTGACGCCGCCCAGAACGTGTCAAGTGACGCCGCCCAGAACGTGTCAAGTGACGCCGCCCAGAACGTGTCAAGTGACGCCGCCCAGAACGTGTCAAGTGACGCCGCCCAGAACGTGTCAAGTGACGCCGCCCAGAACGTGTCAAGTGACGCCGCCCAGAACGTGTCAAGTGACGCCGCCCAGAACGTGTCAAGTGACGCCGCCCAGAACGTGTCAAGTGACGCCGCCCAGAACGTGTCAAGTGACGCCGCCCAGAACGTGTCAAGTGACGCCGCCCAGAACGTGTCAAGTGACGCCGCCCAGAACGTGTCAAGTGACGCCGCCCAGAACGTGTCAAGTGACGCCGCCCAGAACGTGTCAAGTGACGCCGCCCAGAACGTGTCAAGTGACGCCGCCCAGAACGTGTCAAGTGACGCCGCCCAGAACGTGTCAAGTGACGCCGCCCAGAACGTGTCAAGTGACGCCGCCCAGAACGTGTCAAGTGACGCCGCCCAGAACGTGTCAAGTGACGCCGCCCAGAACGTGTCAAGTGACGCCGCCCAGAACGTGTCAAGTGACGCCGCCCAGAACGTGTCAAGTGACGCCGCCCAGAACGTGTCAAGTGACGCCGCCCAGAACGTGTCAAGTGACGCCGCCCAGAACGTGTCAAGTGACGCCGCCCAGAACGTGTCAAGTGACGCCGCCCAGAACGTGTCAAGTGACGCCGCCCAGAACGTGTCAAGTGACGCCGCCCAGAACGTGTCAAGTGACGCCGCCCAGAACGTGTCAAGTGACGCCGCCCAGAACGTGTCAAGTGACGCCGCCCAGAACGTGTCAAGTGACGCCGCCCAGAACGTGTCAAGTGACGCCGCCCAGAACGTGTCAAGTGACGCCGCCCAGAACGTGTCAAGTGACGCCGCCCAGAACGTGTCAAGTGACGCCGCCCAGAACGTGTCAAGTGACGCCGCCCAGAACGTGTCAAGTGACGCCGCCCAGAACGTGTCAAGTGACGCCGCCCAGAACGTGTCAAGTGACGCCGCCCAGAACGTGTCAAGTGACGCCGCCCAGAACGTGTCAAGTGACGCCGCCCAGAACGTGTCAAGTGACGCCGCCCAGAACGTGTCAAGTGACGCCGCCCAGAACGTGTCAAGTGACGCCGCCCAGAACGTGTCAAGTGACGCCGCCCAGAACGTGTCAAGTGACGCCGCCCAGAACGTGTCAAGTGACGCCGCCCAGAACGTGTCAAGTGACGCCGCCCAGAACGTGTCAAGTGACGCCGCCCAGAACGTGTCAAGTGACGCCGCCCAGAACGTGTCAAGTGACGCCGCCCAGAACGTGTCAAGTGACGCCGCCCAGAACGTGTCAAGTGACGCCGCCCAGAACGTGTCAAGTGACGCCGCCCAGAACGTGTCAAGTGACGCCGCCCAGAACGTGTCAAGTGACGCCGCCCAGAACGTGTCAAGTGACGCCGCCCAGAACGTGTCAAGTGACGCCGCCCAGAACGTGTCAAGTGACGCCGCCCAGAACGTGTCAAGTGACGCCGCCCAGAACGTGTCAAGTGACGCCGCCCAGAACGTGTCAAGTGACGCCGCCCAGAACGTGTCAAGTGACGCCGCCCAGAACGTGTCAAGTGACGCCGCCCAGAACGTGTCAAGTGACGCCGCCCAGAACGTGTCAAGTGACGCCGCCCAGAACGTGTCAAGTGACGCCGCCCAGAACGTGTCAAGTGACGCCGCCCAGAACGTGTCAAGTGACGCCGCCCAGAACGTGTCAAGTGACGCCGCCCAGAACGTGTCAAGTGACGCCGCCCAGAACGTGTCAAGTGACGCCGCCCAGAACGTGTCAAGTGACGCCGCCCAGAACGTGTCAAGTGACGCCGCCCAGAACGTGTCAAGTGACGCCGCCCAGAACGTGTCAAGTGACGCCGCCCAGAACGTGTCAAGTGACGCCGCCCAGAACGTGTCAAGTGACGCCGCCCAGAACGTGTCAAGTGACGCCGCCCAGAACGTGTCAAGTGACGCCGCCCAGAACGTGTCAAGTGACGCCGCCCAGAACGTGTCAAGTGACGCCGCCCAGAACGTGTCAAGTGACGCCGCCCAGAACGTGTCAAGTGACGCCGCCCAGAACGTGTCAAGTGACGCCGCCCAGAACGTGTCAAGTGACGCCGCCCAGAACGTGTCAAGTGACGCCGCCCAGAACGTGTCAAGTGACGCCGCCCAGAACGTGTCAAGTGACGCCGCCCAGAACGTGTCAAGTGACGCCGCCCAGAACGTGTCAAGTGACGCCGCCCAGAACGTGTCAAGTGACGCCGCCCAGAACGTGTCAAGTGACGCCGCCCAGAACGTGTCAAGTGACGCCGCCCAGAACGTGTCAAGTGACGCCGCCCAGAACGTGTCAAGTGACGCCGCCCAGAACGTGTCAAGTGACGCCGCCCAGAACGTGTCAAGTGACGCCGCCCAGAACGTGTCAAGTGACGCCGCCCAGAACGTGTCAAGTGACGCCGCCCAGAACGTGTCAAGTGACGCCGCCCAGAACGTGTCAAGTGACGCCGCCCAGAACGTGTCAAGTGACGCCGCCCAGAACGTGTCAAGTGACGCCGCCCAGAACGTGTCAAGTGACGCCGCCCAGAACGTGTCAAGTGACGCCGCCCAGAACGTGTCAAGTGACGCCGCCCAGAACGTGTCAAGTGACGCCGCCCAGAACGTGTCAAGTGACGCCGCCCAGAACGTGTCAAGTGACGCCGCCCAGAACGTGTCAAGTGACGCCGCCCAGAACGTGTCAAGTGACGCCGCCCAGAACGTGTCAAGTGACGCCGCCCAGAACGTGTCAAGTGACGCCGCCCAGAACGTGTCAAGTGACGCCGCCCAGAACGTGTCAAGTGACGCCGCCCAGAACGTGTCAAGTGACGCCGCCCAGAACGTGTCAAGTGACGCCGCCCAGAACGTGTCAAGTGACGCCGCCCAGAACGTGTCAAGTGACGCCGCCCAGAACGTGTCAAGTGACGCCGCCCAGAACGTGTCAAGTGACGCCGCCCAGAACGTGTCAAGTGACGCCGCCCAGAACGTGTCAAGTGACGCCGCCCAGAACGTGTCAAGTGACGCCGCCCAGAACGTGTCAAGTGACGCCGCCCAGAACGTGTCAAGTGACGCCGCCCAGAACGTGTCAAGTGACGCCGCCCAGAACGTGTCAAGTGACGCCGCCCAGAACGTGTCAAGTGACGCCGCCCAGAACGTGTCAAGTGACGCCGCCCAGAACGTGTCAAGTGACGCCGCCCAGAACGTGTCAAGTGACGCCGCCCAGAACGTGTCAAGTGACGCCGCCCAGAACGTGTCAAGTGACGCCGCCCAGAACGTGTCAAGTGACGCCGCCCAGAACGTGTCAAGTGACGCCGCCCAGAACGTGTCAAGTGACGCCGCCCAGAACGTGTCAAGTGACGCCGCCCAGAACGTGTCAAGTGACGCCGCCCAGAACGTGTCAAGTGACGCCGCCCAGAACGTGTCAAGTGACGCCGCCCAGAACGTGTCAAGTGACGCCGCCCAGAACGTGTCAAGTGACGCCGCCCAGAACGTGTCAAGTGACGCCGCCCAGAACGTGTCAAGTGACGCCGCCCAGAACGTGTCAAGTGACGCCGCCCAGAACGTGTCAAGTGACGCCGCCCAGAACGTGTCAAGTGACGCCGCCCAGAACGTGTCAAGTGACGCCGCCCAGAACGTGTCAAGTGACGCCGCCCAGAACGTGTCAAGTGACGCCGCCCAGAACGTGTCAAGTGACGCCGCCCAGAACGTGTCAAGTGACGCCGCCCAGAACGTGTCAAGTGACGCCGCCCAGAACGTGTCAAGTGACGCCGCCCAGAACGTGTCAAGTGACGCCGCCCAGAACGTGTCAAGTGACGCCGCCCAGAACGTGTCAAGTGACGCCGCCCAGAACGTGTCAAGTGACGCCGCCCAGAACGTGTCAAGTGACGCCGCCCAGAACGTGTCAAGTGACGCCGCCCAGAACGTGTCAAGTGACGCCGCCCAGAACGTGTCAAGTGACGCCGCCCAGAACGTGTCAAGTGACGCCGCCCAGAACGTGTCAAGTGACGCCGCCCAGAACGTGTCAAGTGACGCCGCCCAGAACGTGTCAAGTGACGCCGCCCAGAACGTGTCAAGTGACGCCGCCCAGAACGTGTCAAGTGACGCCGCCCAGAACGTGTCAAGTGACGCCGCCCAGAACGTGTCAAGTGACGCCGCCCAGAACGTGTCAAGTGACGCCGCCCAGAACGTGTCAAGTGACGCCGCCCAGAACGTGTCAAGTGACGCCGCCCAGAACGTGTCAAGTGACGCCGCCCAGAACGTGTCAAGTGACGCCGCCCAGAACGTGTCAAGTGACGCCGCCCAGAACGTGTCAAGTGACGCCGCCCAGAACGTGTCAAGTGACGCCGCCCAGAACGTGTCAAGTGACGCCGCCCAGAACGTGTCAAGTGACGCCGCCCAGAACGTGTCAAGTGACGCCGCCCAGAACGTGTCAAGTGACGCCGCCCAGAACGTGTCAAGTGACGCCGCCCAGAACGTGTCAAGTGACGCCGCCCAGAACGTGTCAAGTGACGCCGCCCAGAACGTGTCAAGTGACGCCGCCCAGAACGTGTCAAGTGACGCCGCCCAGAACGTGTCAAGTGACGCCGCCCAGAACGTGTCAAGTGACGCCGCCCAGAACGTGTCAAGTGACGCCGCCCAGAACGTGTCAAGTGACGCCGCCCAGAACGTGTCAAGTGACGCCGCCCAGAACGTGTCAAGTGACGCCGCCCAGAACGTGTCAAGTGACGCCGCCCAGAACGTGTCAAGTGACGCCGCCCAGAACGTGTCAAGTGACGCCGCCCAGAACGTGTCAAGTGACGCCGCCCAGAACGTGTCAAGTGACGCCGCCCAGAACGTGTCAAGTGACGCCGCCCAGAACGTGTCAAGTGACGCCGCCCAGAACGTGTCAAGTGACGCCGCCCAGAACGTGTCAAGTGACGCCGCCCAGAACGTGTCAAGTGACGCCGCCCAGAACGTGTCAAGTGACGCCGCCCAGAACGTGTCATTTTAAATAAAAATATTTTGAGAGCATTAATTTTGGTGTGTCCTTGGGAAGACACTTTGTCTTTTGGCAGTTGTCAGAGGGCCCAGTGGCACTGATGTATAGTAGCCTCACTTCAGTCTGCCCCAGTACAGCTGTGGCTACAAGGTAGCTCACCACCAGTATGTGAATGACTGAAGGTAGTGTAAAGCGCTTTGGGGTCCTCTGGACTTGACAAAGCACTATATACAAATACAGGCCATTTACCCCTTTACCTTTCCTGAAAAGTTCTGTGTGTAAATAGTACTACTTAGCCATAAGAATCATTGCCAAGTCACAATCAGATAGCAGCTCCCAGAGCCATAGAGTCGCGACACTCCCATTGGACTCCGTTGTACGCTTTTTGCCACCTACTTCAGGGGTATGCAGCCTCGCGTAGTTCCAAAAAGCCATTCTGTGGCGTTGGACATCATTCACTTCCATTGCTGACTCTCGAGTAACTTCTGAGGTAAGTTGATTAAATAGCTACCTCTTTTGAATTGTCAACTCTGTATATTATATAAATAGTCCCTTTTATGGTGCATATGCTTATACACTCCTGATCAAAATCTTAAGACCAGTCAAAAAATTGCAAGAATTTGCACTATTGGATCTTAAGAAGGTTCTAAGTAGAGCTTCACAATGTTAAAAGGACAAATCGGTGCAAGAGACAAGAACATTTGAGCAGGGAATTGTCTGAAAACTGCATTTATACTCAAACATGATTTTTTTCAGCTGATCAAAAGTTTAAGAGCATAGCTCAAAAAAACCCGAAAACCCCCCAAAACAGAAATCAAAATGTCAAAAAAAGGACTCAGTAATGAGTAGCTCCACCATTCTTGTTGATGACTTCAAACAATCGTTTAGGCATGCTCGATGCCAGGAGGCTAGTGGGAACGTTGCTCCAAGTGTTGATGGCTTCACGAAGGGCATCCATTGTCTGGAACTGATGTCCATTTTTGTAAACTTCCCTTGCCTTCCATCCCCAAATGTTCTCAATTGGGTTTAGATCCGGGGAACATGCAGGATGGTCCAAAAGAGTGATGTTATTCTCTTGGAAGAACTCCTTTGTCAGGCGGGCATTGTGAACTGCAGCATTGTCCTGTTGAAAAACCCAATCATTACCACACAGACGAGGGCCCTCAGTCATGAGGGATGCCCGCTGCAACATCTCCACATAGCCAGCTGCTGTTTGACGCCCCTGCACAACCTGAAGCTCCATTGTTCCATTGAAGGAAAACGCACCCCAAATCATGATGGCGCCCCCACCACTGTGCCGTGTAGAAAACATCTCAGGTGGGATCTCCCTGTCATGCCAGTAACGTTGGAAGCCATCAGGACCATCAAGGTTACATTTTTTGTCATCAGAGAAGACAACTTTCTTCCACCTTTCAATGTCCCATGTTTGGTGCATCCTTGCAAAGTCCAAACGGGCAATTCTGTGGCGTTGAAGACGTGGCCTTTGAAGACGTTTTTTGTTTCTGAAGCCCTTCTCTCGCAGATGCCGTCTGATGGTTATTGGGCTGCAGTCAGCACCAGTAATGGCCTTAATTTGGGTAGAGGATCGTCCCGTGACTTGACGGACAGCCAATCGGATCCTGCGGCTCAGAGCTGGTGAAATTTTTTGGGGTCTACCACTTGACTTTTTTGTTCCATAACCCTCAGGATCATTTAAAAAATGCAAAATGACTGTCTTACTGCGTCCAACCTCAGCAGCGATGGCACGTTGTGAGAGGCCTTGCTTATGCAGCTCAACAATCCTACCACGTTCAAAGTCAGTGAGCTTTTTTGCTTTTGCCATCAGGAGGTCTTGACAGTGTAAAGACTTCACAGAAAATGACATGTAATCCAGATGTTTGCACAGCTTTTGGCTTTTAAAGACTATGGTCTTAAACTTTTGATCAGCTGAAAAAATCATGTTTGAGTATAAATGCAGTTTTCAGACAATTCCCTGCTCAAATGATCTTGTCTCTTGCACTGATTTGTCCATTTAACATTGTGAAGCTCTACTTAGAACCTTCTTAAGATCCAATAGTGCAAAATGCAAATTCTTGCAATTTTTTGACTGGTCTTAAGATTTTGATCAGGAGTGTATTGCTACAGGTCAGGGGCCTGTTTCAATAAGGAGGTTCAACCAACTCTGAGTTAAAACTTGAACTCTGAGTTGACTTAGCCTGAGATGGAAAACTCTGAGTTTTGGGTTTCAGAACAGCTGAAATGAGTTAGTTCAATCAACTCTGAGTTGACTGACTCTGAGTTAAGCGCGTGCACCACAACTATAAAAAGCCATTATCAATGGAGCGCAGATATTACGAGTCACCATGGCAACAGCGTCAGACAAAAAAAGGTGTGCATATTTCTCACCAGCAGAACTGGATGTGCTTATGCAAGCATATGCAGAATTTGAACATGTATTTTTTTTAAAAAAAGCAACACGGCTGCAGCAGCGAAGGAGAGAGAGTTAGCTTGGGTGAAAATAGCTGCTCGAGTCAATGCGTAAGTTTACATTTGAATTACTTTTATACAGTGTTGGGTGTAATGAATTAAGTTACTAAGTCATCTAAATACTGTAATTAAATTAAAGTCTATAAAACAATAGTGGATTTAATATCAAATTTTAAAAGGTATATTTTTAATTTAACTTTCTCCCTCCAGTTACACACTTTGGTCAATTTAAGATTAATTCATGCAATTGAATATTGTTTATTTTAAAGCATTAGAAGTGCATTTTCTTGGCTCTCCTTGTATTGTTCAAGTGTTTGAGGTTGATTTGTGATTTAGAAAGTAATTAATAAGTAAGTAAAACAAATTAGTAAGTAGACCAATACTTTCTAGAGACAGTAATTATTACATTAATCTAATTAGATTTGTTGAAGATAAAATTTGTAGTTAGTAATTAAGAACTATTTTAGAGTAACTTACCCAACTGTTATAATATCAGAGGTGAAACTGGAAGAACAGTATTTTATCAAACCTAATTTAATTTTCATGGATAGGTGGAATCCTGCAGGCATCAAAAGAACATGGCAGCAGCTGAAAATGAAATATAAAAACATACTTCAAGCAGGTAAGCCTTGAGCACATCATAGGAGTAGAGTAGCTACCTGGCCTTACAAACATTTGACGTGTTAAAATGACTAAATGGCATTCAGTGTCTAGCAGTGCAGCAGCATTTTTGACATAGGTCTAAATGTTCATTCTCATTTGACTTCTACTCAGCCAACAGAAAGAAGGCAGAGGCTCGTAAAACAGGGGGAGGACCTGCACCACCACCCCTGACAAATGCAGAAGAGATGGCCCTGAGCCTAAATGCTGGAAGGCCAATGGCTGAGGGAATTCCTGGAGGGACTTCATCAGAGCCAGTCACTCCCGAAGATTTAAGTGCCTACATAAAATGTAAGAGGTCTACCTACAGTGTTATTTTTTATATAGACTAAATGTGATATTTCCATTTATATTACTTTGGGTTGGGTTTTTTGTTGGTCCCAACAGATTCGGATGGTAATATCTGCCTCTTGGAGCCTCCTGTCCCAACAGTACCCCATACAGTTGTCAGTAGCCTACTCCATACACCATCAATTATGACAAATAGTATTATAAAGTGTACTCTATGAAATGCTCATCTTCACAGGATGATGGGGATGAAGAAACCGTTTCTGCTGCCACAGACAGGCCTACAGAGCTAATTTTAATATTATATGTCTACACATCAAACAATCTACACATTCACATTTATATGTGTAGTAGCCTATAGAATCCAAGTTTATATCTATAAATGGTCATTCTTATCTCTACCCCCCAGAGTGTGGAAGAACAGCAGGAGGAAGGTCCATCAACTTCTGGTGCACAGATGGACACAGTTCAGTGATTTACAGTAAATGCCACAGTTTCATTCTGAATATTAGACTACATTCATGATGTAACTCTAATCTAATGTATTTTCAGTTGCCAGTTAAGGAGTTATATAGACTTCTTCTTATTAAAAAGATAGAAAAAAACAGCAAAGAACCTGTATACTTGGACCGCCAGATCCAAAAGGCAGATCTGGAAATCGACATTCTGAAACTAAAGCTAGAGGTGAGTGTATGGTCACAGGTGAATTCTAGGAAGTATTGAAACTATTTTAAAATCTTTTTTTTTTGTTTTCTTTTTTTTTAGCAAATGAAGAACACCATATAAATTGCTGTGATTTTGTTTATTAATTATTTTATTTTGTGGTTGCATTTGTATGAAATAAAGAACACCATAAATTGCTGTGATTTTGTGTTTATTCATTTTTTTTGTGGTGGTGGTGGATATCATGTGTATTAATCTGAGAAGACATTGCGGCATATCATATCCCGGACTACCCTTCCATCCTGGAAATCTGCAGGGTTGATGGGGTCTTCCTCAGGGTCTTGTAATTGTAGGGCAGGGTGTTGCTCCCCTCTAATTATGGCAATATTATGGAGAACAACACATGCCACAATAATGTCGCAGGCCCTTTCAGGGGTTACCCTGAGGTGACGTAGGCACTGGAAACGTGCTTTCAACAGGCCTATGGTCATCTCCACCAGGGCTCTCGTTCTGCAGTGTGCCACATTGAAGAGCTGCTGTGGGCCTGGTTCAAGTTCTGGGTAAGGGGCCATAAGATTTGGTCGGCATGGGTAACCCCTATCTCCCAGCAGAAAGCCATCAATCTCTCCTGTAAGAAAGTTCACATTGCTTTAGAGCTGCATAGAAATTCCCCTTTAAGTGTTTAGTGCATACATTGAAAAATGTGTATAGGATATACATTTACTTACCCCTTTCCAGTCTGTTGCTCAGGGTTGACTCCCGATAGATTCTTGAGTCATGAACAGAGCCAGGCCACTTGGCCTTCACATTTGTAATTATATGTGCAGCATCATATATGATCTTGACAGTGCAAAGAATGAGAGATGTTACAGTATTGTGGTGTAGTCTTTGACCATTAGAAACAGTAGGCTGTCAGTGTACCCTTACATTAATACTGTGGATGGATCTCCTGTTCACATAGTCCGCTTCATTTTCAGAAGGTGCAATGATCGGAATATGTGTGCCATCAATGCATCCAACCACATTCGGAAATCCTAAAGGGAATTCTAATTATTAGGTTACTTCCAGGGGTCGCAGCAAGATATGCTTAACTGAATGTAATTTATCAGGTTAGCCTCATTTAAACCGATTTATACACCACTGACCTGCAATCCTATGAAACTCCTCTTTGATGACTCTCACTGGTTTGTGCCCAGGAAACAATACAAAAATTCTCAGAAAGCGCTTAAGAGCGAGGCACACTTTTCTTACCGCTCTGCAAACAGTAGCCTTACTAATATGTTCAGCATCCCAGATGTTATAAAGAAAACGTCCATTCGCAAAGAAACGTAAGGCAACGCAAAGAATCTGCTTGGATGTAAGAGCACGGCCGCGATGGTTGATGTTTCTGATTTAAGGATGGATGAGATTATGGATGTATCTTAGTGTTGTATAAAGTACTGAAATCTCTGAGTCAAGTAAAAGTATAAGTACTTCTCCAAAATATGACTTTGGTAAAAGTCCAAGTCACTGACTCAAATGTTACTTGAGTAAAAGTCTTAAAGTATCTGAAATGTCTTGTACTTAAGTATGAAAATTACTGTAAAAATAGATGTACTCAAGTATAGTAATAAAAAGTATAAGTAAAAAGTAAAACAAAGCACATGCAGTTTGAATGACATTTTTTAGATTTTGGTAAACTTTGAAAGTCAAATTCACTTAATATAAACAACCAAGTGCAGGAGAAATTTAGACCAAGTTTAGACAGAAAATACAACCTTTTTGTAAGCTTTCAGTTTTCCTTCCTCAAGCAAGGTCAGTGCTAAGCAACCAACACACAACCAAGTGCAGGCAAAGGGGGTGTATACTAAGAACATGGTGAAGTGATAAACCAGGCTTAGTTAACCTACAGGAAGTGGTAAACCTGCTAATAGATACACCTGTAGGCAGGCCAGCTGACAGCTTTGCTAGGGCCCGGCACAACACAGTCTTTTTGGGCCCCCCCTCTACACCTGCCGCCAACACACCACACACACAGATCTCTGTATTTTATACTGGATATTTTCAACCCAGCTATTGAATTTAGTGCACTAGATGATCTTTTCTTCATAAGAGAACAGCAGCACTGCAGCCAAAATACGGCCCTTTTTGACCTGCTGTATATCAGCCAGTCCATAACAATTTTTCCCTTCCATTGCAGGAGGTAGAATATGTTAGATACTTTGGGAATTCTCTGCCCTCTGAATCTGCTAGCTCCGGCCCTGGTTTATACTAATTTACTAAAGAACAGTGTGGAAATCTATGTACAATAAAACCAATGTAAATAGTGTTCCTTTGTTTTATTTGTCTTTATCCTAATTCTAGAAGTAGAAATAGTCAAATGAATAACACTATTATTTTGTGGAACCCTAATCATACTATTATAACTACACAAAGGTCTAAACAAGAGTAGTAGTTGTTTAGGCAGCATCTAATGTTCTTATGCAAAAGAAATTACACCTGCTATTTATGCCTGTACTGCCTCAAATGGTCGAAAATAAATGAAAGCAACAATAACAATGAAATAATGGTAAAAATGACCTTTTTCAGACGGCTGTGGCTAAGAATCTGAATTTGTATGACCTACAGTCTTTCCTTTTCCATCTTTCCAGCAGTCTTCAGAACTCCTGCCTGGCACAGAATATTTAGTTTTATAGAGGAGATTAGGTTTTTGTTGATAAAATGTGTTATACTTCAGATAAATGCTATTTTGAGATATTAACGTTGGTTACTTACATTTCTCAAGTTCAACAATTCAAAACTCTCTCTGCTGCTTCTGTTCAGAACTGCACTCAGCAGCTTTCACCTATTTTAGTGCTGATAATATTTAGTTTCTTAATTGGGACTAGTTTCGTAGTCTAGTATTAATTGTGGTAACGGGTGTATCCCAGTTAAAATCAAAACTGAAATCTTGTGCTCCAAGCACGTACGCACATGCACGCACACACACTAATAGAATACAGCCAATCAGGAAGAGGGAAGACGGGAATTGAGAGAGTACAACCAATGAGAGCGGAGTTAAAGGGGGGTCTCTACCTTGTCAATCAAAGGCCAGGCGCGTCAGTGATTGGCTGCGTGGAGCGCCAGGCCCCGCCCCCGCTGGCACACAGCAACTTTGAAATGACACGCCGAGCGCTTCAAAACGGAGGCATGTATGCACGTCTGGCTGAGCCAAACCGACACTTTTTTTGTAACGAGTAACTAAACCAAACATTGAAAATGTATTGGAGTAAAAGTACGCAATTAAGTACGGAAATATAGTGAAGTAAAAGTAAAAGTAATCAAAATATTTTATACTTGAGAAAAGTATAAAGTACTCCAAAATATACTTAAGTACAGTAGTGAAGTATTTTTACTTCGTTACTATACAACACTGGTATGTTATTGACTGTAAAGAAAAACGGTAACGCTCAAATAAAAATGGATAGGGATATGACAAAAAATCCATTCTGGGCCTCAAAATCCTTTCCCGACGTAAATGTAACTCCCTACGAAGTAATACAGCCTCTTCGTCAACAGGATCATCCATAAAAGGACATGCCACTTCATTCCCTTTGATGCGCTCTGCGTGACTGAAATGTGCGCAATGAATATGTCCCCAAAGAATCAATGAGGTGTTTAAACACCACTTCCTCTTTAAAAAAGGGGAGGAGACCAAAATAAACTCTGAGTTTTCTGAAGAAAACCTGCTCCCGACCAGGTTAGGTTCACAGAGTAAATTGCCATGGTAACTGACTCTGAGTATAAGTTACCTCTCTTTCAGAAACGGGCTTGACTTACTCTGCTTTCTCAGGTTTAACTTACCTCCCTTTCTGAAACAGAAAACCCAGAGTTTCCCTCATTTCAGGGTTAACATACTCAGAGTTTTCACTTAACCTCCTTTCTGAAACAGGCCCCAGGTTCTTACCAGGGGTCCGTTCTTCGTACGTTGCTAACTCAGTTAGCTGGATTTGATTGTTGACGATTTGGCATGATCTTGGATCGTTTGATTCTTCGAAACTCATCCTGGACTTGCTGTCATAGCAACATGTGCGCAAACTTAAACCTGCTCGCGAGCAGGCTTATTTCATGTAAACAGGATTAAATCGCAGCTTTATAAGCGGAGGAGATAGGGAAGTCTGTCCAGCCAGTGCACTTGGACCACCTAGTGGCAGAGGACGGGACAGAATTGTGGAACACCATTTTTTAATGTTTAATAAAAGACGAAACAAATAATGCTTAGTTCCTGTCGTTTTATTTAAACAATTCTTAATAAAGAAAAGACCGCAAGTCATCTTTTGCCTGCAATAAGAGATAGTTATGTAAAGTCAGCAAAACTACTGTCAAATGGTGTATTAGAACTTACTCTGAAGGTCCTTTTGAAGCAACTCGATCTCTAGTGCAATTTTTCTCTTTTTCAAGTTGTGGAGTTCAATTTCTCCTCTTCATTTGTGTTTTTTCAGGTCAAAATAAATTTTTTTGTTGAAGAAGCCGTTTATATAGGGAACGGATGGCACCCTGTGTCATTTTGTGAAAGAAAAAGAAAGGGTGAAACATGCCTCATGCAACAAAAGTAAAAAGAACCCGTTTTTTTCAGCCTTTTTCTTGGTGGCTCTTATAAACAGACAAACACATCATTTAACAGTGGCTTTTAAAAAGGAGGAAGAAGTTGCTTTTTAAAATACAGTATAATAATTAAAGGCTACCATTTTGTAGAATATTCTTGTACTTCACTTTTTCCCCATGTTCTAATGTGTCCGGTGGAGGCTCTGACATAAAATAACAAAGTAAATATGAAATGATTAAAAAGCAAAAATACATACTGTAGAAAGTGATAGAAACATCTAACATGGACAGCATTTAATTTGTCTGCTGCTTTTTGCCAGCCCTCTCTCCTGGCTTTAGCAGACTTTGAGGTGTTCCCTGTCGTTTTAATTAATGACTCAAATTCAGCATAACCTTCCATTAAAAGCTCTTGTTCTGCTTAACGGCGTTAGTAACGCCGTTTATTTCAACGCCGTTATTCCCATCACTGTTCCTTCGTGACACCGTGGTGCTTCCTAGTGAAGTGTCACTTCTGGCCTTCTGGATTCTCTTCCCTCGTGACGCCGTGGATTGTTACCCACTGGTTGCCCGAGTTCACCTTCACTTCCACAGTTCTGGATTTCAAACATTACCTGGATTCTCTGGCTGGCAGTCGGACTACTTCTCTGCTGCTCTACACATCTGAATTTACCAGTCCGCCCTCCAATGCAGTCACCACAGCTGGAACCTGGATAACTCAACAACATCCACAAAGAAACAGGGACCACAGATCCACAGAGCTCACCCCTTGGCTGAAGAAAGTAAGATAAAATTTGCTCCTTTGAAAGTGTCTTTTCCAACCACCCTAAACTCACCAAGTTCCTTTGTTACTCTTCAGTGTACAGATGACTCCGTGAACCCGCCTGCAAGAACTCAACTACTCATTAAACCATCTTTGTAAAATAAACTCATTTAACTGATTTCCTGTTCTCCTGGCGTTCTGCATGTGGGTTAAGAAATTAGAAGCCACCATGACAGAACACTCAGGCCAACAGACTAGCCCAGCAGAAGATTCGTTAGATCCCATGATCTAACGAATGCTTCTATTACTGCTTTATTTTTACTATAGGCAAGACAAGCGTATTTTTATGTCTTATTTTCTCCTGAGGTCTTATCCGGTTTTAGCTTAACAGTGGTGGTCATTCCATTCTCATACGCACTACTCCAAGGGTGTCCTTCCCAAAATGGTGTTCAATATGCTGGTGAAGATTCTCAGTCATCCAGGTCATGGTCAGGTCATTGACCATGACCTGGATGACTGAGAATCTTCACCAGCTGCTTAACAGTGATGTTTTTGTTTTGGTCAGGTACACAACTGGGGTGTTGTGTGGGAATAGCTCCACCTCTATTAAAGTGTGCTGAAGTGTTTCTCCTTTGGGGGTTAGTCACCTCAATGCTATGTTAGAGCTGTGTGACGTTGTGATCAGGGAAAATGCCTTGTACCCTTTTTTCTATGTTGTGTGTAATGACTGCTCAGTGGTGTTTTTCATTTTGATTGACCAGAGGTCTGATCTGACATTGTTTGCTTTGAGTACAGTTTTGAGGCAATAGTTTGGTTTTGCAGGGAGAGTCGGAGGTTTACTGAAAGTATGAAAATTGGGTTTTGTGTTTACAGTTTGGAGAAATGGACGGATGGTTTCAAGAAACGTGTTTCGGCAATTGAGAAAAACTGTAATGACATTCCTTGCATGAAGTACGAAGGTAAAATGTTTTGGCTACACCACTACATCTGATCCTTTTCATTGCACTTGGTGATGTATGGCTTGGATGCAGCTGTTCAGCAATGGGAACCCATTCCATGAAGCTGTCCATGCACTGTTCTTGAGCTAATCTGAAGACCACATTAAGTTTGAAGGTCTGCAGCTATTGCCTTTGCAGAAAGGTCCCAACCTGTTCCAGATCAGCAGATGCACCAAGAGGTTTCCCTCTATTTGTCCGTTGCAGGCCATCCTTGCCTCCTTTATGTATGGATGGTTGAGTGTTTGGGCCAAGACCAGGTATCAATATAACAGCAGGAAAAAAAAAAGAGTTATTTGGTGGGTTTAGCTATCGGAGATTCTCAGTGGAGGAAAAGGTAACACGGTTTCTAAGGCATTGCAGAGAAAACCTGCGGGGACATTGTGGGACAATAAAGGAATTTTATATCTTATCTTATAAGATTAAGTCAATTCAAGTTTATTTGTATAGCACATTTCAGCAGCAAAGCAGTTCAAGGTGCTTTACATCATGAAAACATAAAAATATAATAAAAACATGGAAGCAGTTTCAGTACCAAACATTCAGTTGTTTCAAGTGAAAACATCAATACACATCAAATATGTTGGTCAATGGTCCCTTTATTTTGGGCTGAAAACAGCTCTATTAGCAAAGGTTTTGTTTAGATGCTCTTCCTGACACAACCCTCTGCATTTATCCGGGCTTGGGACCGGCCCAAAAAGGACACAGGACACTGTGGCCCCCTTTGAGGCTGCATTGGTGTGTTGATTAGCTAAACTAGTAATTACAAAAAGTACAAAATTTCAAATAAAAATATAAAACTAAATACAAAACTAAATACAAAAAATTAGTTATTTTTTTGTTTTTCTTGTTTTCTAGATTTCCTTGTATTTGTTTAAGTTACAGATTGTGACATATATTTACATATTTACATGAGAACACACTTGGAGTCAGGAATTTGATCAAGTGCTTCAGATAGCCTGGAGGCCTGTGTTTGCCTGCTGGCCTCTATAAGGAGGACGTCTCCTATTTGCATGCGAGCCTCCGGTTTTATGGTGGCTTGCATGTGTGTAGAGGCCTGGGTTTTCATAGAGGCTTGGGTTAACGTACAGGCCAGAATTTGGATGGCGGCCTGCATGTGAGTACAGGCCTGGGTTTGCATTGAAGCCTCTGTTAGTATTCTGTCTCCTGTATTCATGCTGGGAGCCTCTAACCTCATGAACACCCCTGTTTCTTTGAGGCCCTGTTTGCCTCGGTGCTTCTGTTTGTTTGGAGACCTCAGTTTTCATGGAGGCTTTAGTTTGTGTGGCGGCCTCTGTGTGATGGGAGACGTCAGTTTGCGTGGACGCCTCTGTTTGCGAGGAAACTTTAGGATGTTCATTTTTCAAAGCAAGGTTCAACTCTACAGTCAGTTCTCCAACCTGACTCTTCAGAGATTCGATTGTTTCCTGCTGTTCTTTGAATCTAGAGACTTCTTGATAGTTACTCCTCAGCTCATCCTCATATTTGATTCTCAGCTGCTGTTCTGCTACAAAAGCCTTTGCTAGCTTCTCACTGTGCAAGGCATTTTTTTCCACCTGCCTCCTAAAAAACTGAAGCTCATGCAGAATGCTCTCATTGACCATAACTTTGGGAATGCGTGGAAATCTTGATGCACCTGCAGTCTGCGGTGCAGCAAATGTTTCCTGCTTCTCCACTTTCTCTTCACATTTCAATCTCATGTGGCGTTCATGTTCTAAACTTTTTTCCAGTTCTTGGATCTGTTCCAGCTGTGCTTTGCAATCAACCTGAAACTCTATTCTTCGTTCTCTCTCCTCATGAAGATCAAAGATCTTACCTCGCAGCTCCTGTTTAAGATCGTCCACCTGCTGCGTGAGATCACTGATACGTTTGATTGCCTGTTCAATGTCCAACGAGGGAGGGATCACCGTAACAGCTGAGGCGTGTTGAGGCATCTTGTCACTCTTAAAGTACTGGGGGTGACGAGCCTCAGAGTTTCCAGTGGCCTGGGAATGCCTTGGTTTTCTCTTGTGGGCTTGTGAGTTGGAAGCCACGTAGTAAACTGGGGCCTGGATGTGTGGCCGCTCTGCTTGTTGGCATCGGCCCTGGAAATGCTTCGATTGGTGGTATGAGTGAGGTGCCCGAGAGGAAGAAAAGGCTCTGAGGTCTTTCCTTGGTTTTTCTGACCTTGGAGATGGCTGACGTGTTTGCTGGATTCCTTCTGAGTTGAGACACCCAGTGTCAGCAGAGGAAGATGAATCCTGCTGAACCTCCACTGAAGGAGGAGTCTCAGATTCAGCAGAGGGACCAGATTCCCCTTGGATCTCTGTACCATCTGGCTGGGTGGGATGCAGCTCACTGGTACCGTCACTGCCATCTTCCATAGGGAAGATGATTGCATCGTAGTCGACTTGGATGTCGAGGTCGACCATGTCTACCCATGAAAGCGTTTGCTCCATGTCTAACTTTCTGTAAATCAGATATAGTCGCTTCTCTGAAAGGCGTCTGATATCTGAGATCGAATTCTCGCTGTTGGCTAAGATTCGAACGTGCTCTCTCAAAGGTGTACTGTCGCGATGAAGGTCTCGGGAACAGTAAAGGAAAAACCAGCTTGGTGTTAAGTAGTAGTTAAGATTCCGTTGATGTCACAGAGTGATGTCATCAGCTGTGATGTCATAAAACACTTTGATGCTAAACATTCTAATCGAACATGCTGTGTGCAAGATGACACAGAGCAGAAGACAGAATAAACTTTATTATGGTTTAAACAATATATTTCTAGGTAATGCCGGTGTGAGGGATTTACGCCCTCACTAACAGATGTAAACAGGCATCTGCTGGTTTTAAAGTAATTGAGTATTTGGGGAAAGGTTTAAGTTTATTTGTATTTGATATAACTTTATGAACTTGTTTTGTTCTCACCACTCTTTTTTTCTTTGAGGTCACCTGGTCAGGTGTTGCCATGGAAGCGCGCCCATGAGCAGTACTAATAAGGACCTGGTGTTGTCGATCAGCCTCATGAGGGAAAATCCATTTGGATTGAGATGGAGGGGAGATGTTTTGGGTTTTGTCTAGGATTTGGAGTATTGTTTAGATTTGTTGAATGTAAATTGTTTTTTTTGTTTGTCCTCTAGAGGTTTTAATTTAGTTTGTTCCCTAAATATAAATTGTTGTAAAGGTTTTCACCCCTGTTTCTTTTTAGTTGGTACAGGCTGGTGCTTTAAAAGCTGGGTTGTTGCAATATGGGAGTGTCTGTTTTTGTTTGTTTGTCCTGCACTGTTGGAGAAAGTGGAATCCCCGCTCCTCTGCTGTTTAATGTAAGGTCTGCCTTTTCACATTCTTTGCAAATATCTATAAAAAAAGAAACAGAGCTCTACAATTTTTGGACTCAGTCTGATTTTTTTTCCCCTTTTTGTGTTTTCTGCACTATACCGGTCATTTAGAAGTCCCTAAGGTTTTTGCTTTGGCATGCAAATCCTTACAGCCAGTTTGGTTGTTTTTTTTTTTTTACTGAGTAGAATAAACCTTTTAAAGAGGAAGTTGAGAACCTCCATTAACTCAGTCTTATATTTGTAAAGATCTCAACTTTTTAATATTTTAGTTATACAATTAAATCCCAAACTTTATAGATGAAGGTAAACATTATGCAACATTGTGTTCATGTATCTTATTACCCACCATCATCAATGAAGTGCGCATGCAAAGTCTGGCTCGGTACATGACAACCGCTAGGTGGCAGAAGAGACACAGTTCTGATCCAAAGGTCCAGAGTTCATAGCCTGGGTGCCATTCCGAACTTAGTCCCGCCCACAACGTTTTAGGTCGGGAAGTTCGGTCTGGCATTGCTCAATAGTAGCGCGAGTATGCTCGCCCAATATCTGGCGGGCCAATCAAATTGTCAGGGCGGGCTTTATACGATGATGGACAGATGATCAACAGTAACGTAATCAACCACGTCACCAAAGCGCGCTTGGGTTGAATTCGTTTACAGCAACGATGGCTGCCGCTGGAGAGTTGAGGTGTGTAGAATGACTCCTTGGATCCTTACATTCTTTTTGCAACACCGGCAAAAATCGTTCACGCTCATCTTCTTATTCTAGGCTAACAGTTGAGTTCTGTTGACAACAACTATGCGTCCTTAACATACGTCACACACTCCGTTGCTCTTATTGGTTGTAGGTCTATCCAATTGAGTGCAGAGGAATTTTTTTTCCTGGTTCGTTCGAAACACGCCCCATAATCACAGCTCTATGGAGCAGTATCAGACTCAAATTCTGACTAGAATTGAGTATGACCATGTCAGGCTACAGAGTTCAGCCCACAGTCCAGCAAATTAATAACTTGTAAAATTAATATGTCTAGCTATTTCAGATAGTTGAAATAAAACTGGAAATTCATACATTATGTAAATAAAAATATTTTTCCTTAGTAAAATAAATTCATGAAATACATTGTTAAATAATTTAATGAAGATATTATTTTAAACTGAATTAATTATATATTAAAAGTGTAAAGTACATACTGTATGTATAATCCTATATTTGTTTAAATATTTAAAATCTTGCATTGCATCCATTCTGTTGATGTGCAGTTAGGATTGCTCTATTATTAATCATAATACTAATTAATAACGATTAAAAATGACCATAGATGAAACTATATTATCAGACCAAAAAGGGATGATAACAGCCTGAGCTTTCAAACAGTAATCACCTTGCAAACCCAAACAACCATTCTTTATATATGTGTAAATTATGGTTTTATGGCTAGTTGAAGTGTTGGTGTTACAGGACTTCAGACAGGAGAGGCCAAGCTGACCAAAGGCTTTGACCTGTGGCGTGATTCAACACAGTGGGACTGAAATACAAAGCAAATAGATTGTGGTGCAACAGGGAGCTCGCTGCAGGCTGCACTAATAATAATAATAATAATAATAATAATAATAATAATAATAATACGTTTTATTTATAGGCACCTTTCTTGATGGTCAAGGTTACCTTACGTCCAACACATTAACACACCATGTTGCAGTTGGGTGACACCACGGTGGAGAGTGAACTATCCTCTGCAGTCACCGCTGTGGAGGAGAGTTCGCTCTCCTGGGCAGCAACAGGAAAATCATGCTGCTGACAGCGGTTTGGCTCGTCAGCTGGTCAACTGGATTTTTTTGTTAAAACACGGCATTTAAAAATGTAATCTTCTTGCCCGGTCTGAGTTTGGTGGGTTTTGGTGGTGAGAGGGGGGGGGGGTGGTATGTGATTGGTGAATGGTGATTAGAAAGTAAGGTTTAATGAAAAAAAATGTAACATGCAAAACTTACAGGCTTGCCAAGGCGAACATAATGTGGAGCACAGAACACTAAACTGCAATGAATACATGAGGAAACATTGGGTATGTTGAAAGGAGGATCCAGTGGAGAGGAAGAGAAACCGGTAAGTATATATACTGAGGCAGGGAAAGAGAAAATACTTCATACAGGAGAATTAATACATTTCAGCTAAGGCAGAGAATCAGGGAGAGATGTGGAGCAGCTGAGACTAAAGAAAAGAGGATAGCAGAGAAGGAGAAAGAAGACAAACAAACATGAATGGAGCTGAAAAAGGAGACCTAGGGACAATAATCTACAAAGATCACAAGTAAAACACAAAAGAATGAACTAAAGGAACTGATATGTCAACACCATACTAACAATAGTAAACAGAGAATGCTCTATATCAGTGGTTTTCAATAGGTGAGGCGCGCCTCCTTTGGGGGGCGCCAAAGAGTCACAGGGGAGGCGCGAGAAGACAGAGAAGAAGACAGCGCTGCTGCTCAGTCGTAGCGATATTTTTGCCTTCTGTCTGAGTGCGCAGGAACCAATCAAGCGCGCAGTGAGAACACTCTCAACGCTCAAAACTGGTCTGGCGCGCGCTCAACTCTGAAAAACTCTTCTCATCCTTCTTTCCTCGCGCTCAGTTCCATCTCTGCTCGCGCGCACCTTTGCTCGTGCACACCTGCTCATTCCACGCTCAACATCAGCTGTGCACTCGCTCGGCTGTTTATCCGCTGCGACTTCAAAAACTGTCAACTCCACCAGCCAATCACAGACATGTTTCTTTTCCATCCAATCAGAGTATGGCTTGCAAATACTGCATTCAGATGGATTAAATCAAAATGCTGTAATATTAGAGTTACTAAGAGTCACTAAGTGAGGTGTGAAAAATATGTGTGTCTCTTTTCTTACCAGCTTCTGGGAGGTGATGCAAAAGTTTATTCTGATCATAATCATAATCATTGTTATCATTATTTAAAGACCACTTTAACACGAGGTAAAACAAAGTGCCAAACATCAGAAATACATCAGATAAGAGATAATAATGAAATGCTTGGTTGTTAAAATAGCAATAGGTTTAAATTGTGTATAATTAGCCTAAAAGTAAATTGGAATATGGATGTGTTGACGTCTGTTAAATTCAGGTTTTCTTTTTTATTATTATTTCAGCTGACGTCTCCTGTTGACGTGAGTTCAGTTTGATATTGCCGTCTGTTTAGTTCAGGTTGTCAGTTTATGAATTTGCTCTAATGACAGTTCAACTTTAAAATTAGGCCCTCTGTCCGTGATGTAAATGTAGCATGTAAAATGGAAATATTTGGATGGATGGATTTTATAAATAGGCCTTTTTTTACGGATGTACTTTGTTAAAATAAATACAATAAAAAAACATGTATTGGGCTATCAGATGTTTGTAAAACACAGGATCCCAGGAACACAAAAGAAAGATGCATTTGCTGCAGGGACCTGTGTGGAGTAGGTTTGTGGTTTTGGGGTGGGGGTGTGGGGGTGTGGTTATCTTTACCTATTCCAAGGGGAGGCTAACATTCAATGAATTTGAAACCCCCTGCTCTATATGATGGATTGCTGCAAAGCCATGGACAATGCAGACGACTCTCCCTGTGGCTCTACGCTCTTTCAGGAGGAGTGAATGCTGCTTGTCAAGACTTGATGCAATCTACTGGGTTTCCTTAGATAGGAAACCTTTTCACCTGATTTGACCTGATTTTGACCTTCTGTCTCATTTGTTTTGACCTTGTAAAGTGCCTTGAGATGCCATGTATTGTGAATTGGCGCTATATAAATAAAATTGAATTGAATTGAATAGAAGAGAGTTAAATAAGGCAAGCCCAAACAAGAAACAATCAAAGTCAAGACGGATGAAAATCAAAAGTTCTGCACCATCGGATAGCGACACCTTCTATTTGAAGATGATAGATGTGGTTTTGCTCCAGGGGTAACGTCATAGATTTTGGTATTTTGTTCTATCCCCATCCAGACTTGTACTTCTCAAAAACTTTATCCTTGACTTGTTTATACTTGTAAACTGGGTGCAATTTGCTGGGGGGGGATGGAGGGGATTTACCCCCCCTCTGTTTGTGATGTCCCCCCCTCTGGTCATTCATGTTTTATCCCTGGGGGGGATACATTCCTCCCCCCTCTGATCTGAATAAGTAATATTATCAGGGGTTAAAGTTCTCCATCGCTGCTAGCGATTTTCGTTGTTTGGAAAATGAGCGCAAAATGTTCCGTGTAGATTTTTTATTCAAGATTTTAAACAGAAGCTGCGCTCAACCAATGAAATCTGGCAGAGCCAGGAGATTAGCCAATCAGAAGGAGAGTAGGGCGGGTCTTTGCAAAGCGGAAATCTGCCAGTTTGAGGTTTATCGTGTTCAATCACTTTAACTTTTGGAAGAACATCTCAAACTGACCACATATGCATGGATGAAAGTAGTGGTGGTCAAAGGTTTTCTTTGGATTCATGCGAACCACCAGGTCAGAAAGTTCAGCGGATAGAACAGCTGACAACAACTTCCCTCGGTAAGTGTGCCTGTCGCTGCTCTTCCAGTTAATTGATGAGTTATTTCCACCTGTGCCCATGTCGCCTGTCAGTGTTTATTCCCTCGCTTCCAGTTATTTAGCTGATAAACGCGGCGACTAACCAGGGATCTCCCCATGATTCACTGTTATGTTTTATTTAAAACTGAAAGAGTAACGCTACAGGTGTTACGTCATGCCGTATCTGATTGGAAAACGCGGCTTGATGTAACACAGGATCGTGGAGGAGCTGTTGACCATCTCCAGCAGTCAATGAGCGAGAGGTGGGGACACAGAGTATATAGGATTGATTTATATTGAATCTGACAGTGGCGTTAATGTACAGGTGTGAAGAAGATGATGTAATGATGCTGCTGTCTTTTGAATTAGCTGCAGTTTATGGAGGGACGGTTTTGAAATTGTAAAGTGGAAAGGTGAGTGGACTGTGGACCAGTTTGGCAAAAGTGTGAAGGAAGAACTTGTTTGATGCTGCAAATATGAAAGTTAACCAGGTGATGTTATGGATGTGGAAAGTGAAGGAGATTATGGAGAGGGCTGTCCAATTGGGAGAGATACAGGAATTGTTAATGGAACTACCAGATTTGTTTAAAGTGGACTTTGCACAATAAGCAGATGAGGTTACTAAGGTAGCATGACATCCAGGGCCCTGGGAATATATGGGCTGACTAGAAATTCTTTTCAGTCAAATTTATTATTTTTGCTTTAACCCCTGAATATTATGGATTTTTAAAAATTTATATTAATACATGTCTTGTGTCCTTCACATTTGTAAATAAAATTTTTGTTTGTTTTTAAAGAGTATTATTACGTTTTCTACTCAAAGGGGTTAAAGTAAACTAATACCCACTCCCGAGTCCCGACAGTAGATGGCGCAAGTTTAAAAACAATAGTCTAACCTACTGGATCTAGCTAGCTACCAAAAAGAGCACCTGCTAGGCAAGGCAAGGCAAATTTATTTATATAGCACAATTCAGTACAAGACAATACAAAGTGCTTTACATGATTAAGATATAGCAAAATAATAAAATGTAGATAGAAAATAGAATAAAAGCAAGTAGGGATAGAATGTAGTAACAAAAAAGAACATTAAAAACAGTAAAGCTGTTTAACTAGAACAGTCAAAGGCAATTTTAAACAAATGTGTTTTTAATCTTGATTTAAAGGAACTCAGGCTTTCAGCACTTTTACAGTTTTCTGGAAGTTTGTTCCAGATAAGTGGAGCATAGGAACTAAATGCTGCTTCTCCGTGTTTGGTTCTTGTTCTAGGTATGCAGAGAAGGCTGGAGCCAGAAGACCTTAATGACCTGGACAGGGGCGTGGCCAGGGGGTGGCCAGGGGTGGCCACGGCCACCCCTGGCGATGTCCTGGCCACCCCACTGGCCACCCCACTCGTCAGTGTAAATCAGACCTGGGCGTTTTATGGCCCGCGGGCCACATCCGGCCCGTGAGGCGTCCCTGTCCGGCCCGCGGACCATCAGTCCAAAAAACAAGTACTTTAGTGTGGATGCGACGCAACGGTCTTTTATGTTGAAAGGGCTTGACGCGTTTTTTACAAGCGCGCGCAGCACGTACGTGCACGCTGCTATCTGTCTCCCCCAGTCTGCCCAGTGACAGGTCAGGTCACGCAGCGAGCATATTTTCCGCCCAAAATGTCGACACATAAAAAAAGGAAAGTTGATTCTGAGGGTCGCGTATTCAACAAGGCTTGGACAGAGAAATATTTGTTCACAGAAGTCAAAGGTAAAGCCCTATGTTTGGTTTGTGGCGCACAAGTTGCTGTGTTAAAGGATTACAATCTGAATCGTCACTACGCGACCAAGCATGAGGAGAAATACAAAAACTTTTCTGATAAAGAGCGCGCCACTGAGTCGTCAGTTTTGCTAGCCAAGCTGCAATCTCAACAAACACTTTTGAGAAAACGCTTGCCATCTAGAGCTGCTGCGGTCAAGACAAGCTTTGTTATCTCTCACAAGATAGCAAGAAAGAGTAAACCCTTTTCTGATGGGGAGTTCATTAAAGAATGTTTACTGGACTCATCCGCGATAATTTGCCCGGACAAAACGGGCGCTTTTGAGAGCGTTCCACTATCGCGCCGCACTGTGACGCGAAGAGTTGAGGACATCGCAAAAAACCTGGAGGGACAACTAAAGGAGATGGCGAAGGGCGTTGACTTCTTCCCCCTGGCTCTGGATGAGAGCAGTGATGTACGGGACACCGCCCAGCTGCTCATCTTCGTGCGCGGGATCAACGCAGGCTTCGCAGTGACAGAGGAGCTGGCGGGCATGCGATCAATGAAAGGGACAACAACAGG